>CM057453.1:784380000-784980000 GCA_016271365.2 Neoceratodus forsteri | reverse complement strand
GTACCTACCTGGTTAACAAAACCTAAATAAATAAATAAATTCTGAGCCAGTGGTGCAAAATCAAGTTCTGGGCAGGCTGTGAAAAATGATGGCTGTATACTGTTCAAGAGGAGATGTGGAAAAGGGTAATGTTGAAAATCAGGATGGAAAATATAAAATATTGGCGGTTACAAGGGTGCGTGAAACTGCACAACGCACGCTCGTAATGAGCACATTTTTCAGAATTTTTTAATCAAATATTCAACATGAGATCTCTGGGAAATCCCCTCATCAAAGCTGGCCCTGTGAGTTTGTTAATTTATCCTGAATGTTGATTTCGCACTGTGACGCACCGTTCTGTGGCAGAGGTGTGAAAACACATTTCTGGCAGGATGTGAGAAATGACAGATATACCGTTCAAGAGGAGGTGGGAAAAAATATCAACGCTGAAAATCTGGAGTAAAAATAGTACAAATTGGCAAAGTTACGAACCTGTGTAGAAACTGCGCAATGCACGTTTGTAAGACGGCCATTTTGGGGTATTTTCTGCCACATTTCCAAAATTGGCTTTTGCATCCTGCACTCATGAAGGCTGGGACTGCTGTTTTATTAATCAGTCCCAAAAGCTGAGTTTAGGTCCGAGAAGGTGACTATGAGCAGCGATAGCGAACTCACCTTTCTGGACCAAGTAACGAGATGACAAGGACATTGTTGGAGGCGGGGCTTATATGAGGTTATAATGGAGGTGGAACTTACATGGGGTGATATTGGAGACAGGGCTAACATGGGGTGATATTGGAGGCAGGGCTTATATGGGGTGATATTGGAGGCAGGTCTTATATAGGGTGATATTGGAAACGGGGCTTACATGGGGTGATATTGGAGTCAGAGCTTACTTGGGGTGATATTGCAGGTGGGGATTATATGGGGCAATATTGGAGGTGGGGCTCAAATGGGGTGATATTAGAGGTGGGGCTTACATGAGGTGATATTGGAGGCAGGGCTTATATGGGGTAATATAGAAGGTGGGGCTTATATATGATAAGATTAGGGGTGAGCCTTGCATGCTGACTATGAAGCAAAATGTGATGCTCTGATGTGGGCAGTGGATGATTCACGTGCATTGTTCACCTGGTATTTGTGAGATTCAAACCTAGTACTATGATGACCTTTGGCTTATAACTCAAAATTCTAACCTCTGCGCTACATTTCAGACCTTAACACTGAGCCAACATTTTTATTATTTTTTTAAAGTAATCGTAGGGGTTTAAGTATGAACACTAAAGGAAGTGAAAACAGGAAGAGCAAGGTGAAACTATGATAACAGGGACTGCATAATTCCTGAGTGTCCTTGATTAGGCAGTATACCAGTGCAACCTTCTAGGTTCAAACCTCTGCCTTTTTCTTGTAAAGCCAAGAAACATCCAGTATACCACCTGAGAAGCTTGGTGAAATTGCTGGTCTCATCTTTTAGAGCATGTAGCTTTGTAATACATGCATATAGCAATGGAAGGAGCTGCTGGATGTTAAAAGCATGTGTATATCCACATCACAACATTAGAAAATTGCTCATATATTAGTTGAACAGAATACTTGGTAGCCTGGGTTCAAATCCTAGCTAATGCATTAATTTTATTTCCCTCTTCTGTTTCTCCTGGTTCCACTACAGATGCGTATTAATGTTATAGGAGTTACCTTAATTGCCTGCATTCTTTTTTTTATCAGCTCACTTTCCCATCTGCAGTTTATCGGCACCACAAACTTGAGGGTGCCCCATTTTCACCTTCTATATATAATTAATATTCACTGAAAAGCCTTTGGTGATGCATCAGTTAGGGTTAAACTGACAATAGTGGGGAAATGAGACATCAGGGAAGAGCCCCTAACCTATCACCACCACAATTCTGCATACAGTGAGAGACACCAGAGTGTACCATTGGGTAGCGAGGCCCAGCTCTCACCCCATTCCAAGTATAAACAGGTTGACATGCCACAGTAAAGGAGAATGGGCTGAGAGTTTGGACTCATTACCCACGGCAAACCCCAAAGTCTGTCGGTCTGTAGAAGGTGGGGAGATAGGGTGGTTGGGTTTTAGGGGCTCTACCCTAACATCTCAGTTTGGCTGGCAGTATAGCCTAGAAGTTAGAGGAACAAGGTGTTAACAAGCTTGATACATCCAGCAGACCAGACCTGAGTTTGATTTTCACAACCTCCACTTGCATACCTGTGTGACTCTGAGCAAGTCACTTAACCGCCCAGTGCTCCCAGGTCACCCCTGAAAACAGGTACTTGTGCCTAGTGGGCCTTCCCGGTTACCAAAGACTAAAATAAAAAAAAATAAAAAATTTCTGACTTTTGTCAGTTTAACCCTAACTGATGCATTAAGAACAGTTTTTTGCAATGAATTACCTCACTTTTTGAAAAAGTGTAATATAACTAGCAAATAGCATGTGTTGGTGGGCCCCGCACTCCCAAAGTGCTGCCCATTCTGGAGTAACGATATGCATGTGTGGGAGAGTAGGTGCTCTGGGATCTGCCCTCCCACTTGAACATAACTATGGCACTACACAACAGCCCTACAGGGCAAGCAACACTTGTAACACTAATTTGCCAATATCTCAGCAACTGTAGCAGCTATTAAAACAATTCAAATGTCATTGCAATCATAACAGTGAGACCTTCTTGGGGGATAAGGTCGACAAAATATCTATCTCACATTGTTTTCAAGTTACAGGTGCCGCGGGTACCACAGTTCAACGAGGCACATAATTCAGGCATTTTTAGGATTTTTTCCATCCACTTTACAGTTCGGGGCCAAATCTCATGAACAATGTCACTGTCATTTCATTACTGTGTCCCGAAAGTTGAGTTCGCACAGCGAATGCGCCATTCTGTGCCAGTGCTGCAAAATCAAGTTTTGGGCATGCTGTGAAAAATGATGGCTGTATACTGTTCAAGAGGAGATGTGGAAAAGGGTAATTTTGAAAATCAGGATGAAAAATATAAAAAAATGGCGGTTACGAGTGTGCATGGAAATTGCACATCGCACACTCGTAATGAACACATTTTCAGAATTTTTTGATCAAATGTTCAACATGAGATCTCCAGGAAATCCCCTCATCAAAGCTGACCCTGTGAGTTTGTTAATTTATGCTGAAAGTTGATTTCACACTGGCGACGCTCCATTCTGTGGCAGAGGTGTGAAAACACATTTCTGGCAGGATGTGAGAAACGACAGATGTACCAATAATGAGGAGGTGTGAAAAAATGGCAATGCTGAAAATCTGGAGTGAAAATAGTACAAATTGGCAAAGCTACGAGCCTGCATAGAAACTGTGTAATGCACGCTTGTAAGACGGCCATTTTGGGGTATTTTGTGCCACATTTTCAAAATTGGCTTTTGCATCCTGTACTCATGAAGGCTGGGACTGCTGTTTTATTAATCAATCCCAAAAGCTGATTTTTGGTCAGAAAAGGTGATTATCAGCAGCGATAGTGAACTCACCTTCTGGACCAAGTAACGAGATGACAGTGACATTGGTGGAGGCGGGGCTTATATGAAGTTATAATGGAGGTGGGGATTACATGGGGTGATACTGGAGGCAGGGCTTACATGTGGCGAAATTCGAGGCGGGGCTTATATGGTGTGATATTGGAGGCGGGGCTTATATATGGTTAGATTAGAGGTGGGGCTTGCACGCTGACTATGAGGCAAAATGTAATTTTCTGACTTGGGCAGGGGCTGATTCAGGTGCATTTTTTCATCTAGTATTAGTGAGATTCAAACTTAGGACTATGAGGACTTTTGGTTTATAACTCAATGTTCTAAACTGTGTGCTACATTGCAGACCTTAACACTGAGCCAATGTATTTTTTTTTTTTAAAGTAATCATAGTATTAACACTTAAGGAAGTAAAAACAGGAAGAGCTAGTGAAACCATGATAATAGGGACTGCATAATTCCTGAGTGTCCTTGATTAGACAGTATACCAATGCCGTCATCTAGGTTCAAACCTCTGCTTTTTTGCTTGTAAATCCAAGAGACATCCAGTATACCACATGAAGAGCTTGGTGAAATTGCTGGTCTCATCTTTAAGAGCATGTAGCTTTGTAATACATGCATATAGCAATGGAAATGACTGCTGGCTGTTAAAAGCATGAGTATATCCACATCACAACATTTTAGTATTGCTCATTTATTAGTTGAACAGAATTCGGGGTAGCCTGGGTTCAAATCTTAGCTAATGCACTAATTTTTTCTCTCTCTTCTGTTTCTCCTGGTTCTGCTAGATATGCATATTAAAGTTATTGGAGTCAACTTAGTTGCCTGCATTCTTTAATTTTTTTCAGCCCGGCTTCCCAGTGCAAGATATTCGGTCCCTGAATTGCCATGTTGACGCAGGCTCGTAACTTCACTGATTTGTACTATTTTCACTGAAGATTTTCAGCATTCCCATTTTTTCACACCTCCTCATGAATGGTACAGCTGTTGTTTCTCACATCCTGCCAGAAATGTGTTTTCACACCTCTGCCACAGAATGGCACGTCACTGTGTGAAATCAACTTTCAGGAAAAATTATCAAACTCACAGGGCCAGCTTTGATGAGGGGATTTCCCAGAGATCTCATGTTGAACATTTGATTAAAAAATTCTGAAAAATGTGCTCATTACGAGCGTGCATTGTACAGTTTCCACGGACGCCTGTAACTGCCAATTTCTCATATTTTCCCAACTGATTTTCAACATTTCCCTTTTCCACATCTTCTCATGAACAGTATACAGCCATCATTTTCCACAGCTTGCCCAAAACTTGATTTTGTACATCTGGTGCAGAATGGCGCATTCGCTGTGCGAACTCAACTTTCCAAGCAGAGTAATGAAATGACAGTGAGATTGTTCATGAGATTCGGTCCCTGAATTGCCATGTTGTAAAGTGGGTTGAAAAAATACTAAAAATGCCTGAGTTATGTGCGTCCATTGAATTGTGGCACCCGCGGCACCAGTAACTTAAAAATGATGTGAGATAGAGATTTCGTTGAAATTATCCCCTGAGAAGGTCTCACTGTCATGATTGCAATGACATTTGAATTGTTTTTGTACCTGCTAAGGTTGCTGAGATATTGGCAAATTAGTGTTATAAGTGTTGCTTGCTCTGTAGGGCTGCTGTGTAGTGTCGTATTTATGTTCAAGTGGGAGGGCAGAGCCCAAAGCACCTGAACTCCCTCCCATGCTTATCATGACTCAGGAATGGGCAACATGGTGGGAGTGCAGGGCCCACCAACACATGTTATTTGCTAATTGTACTACACTTTTTCAAAAAGTGAGGCAATTCATTGCAAAAAACTGTTGTTAATGCATCGGTTTGGGTTACACTGACAAAAGTCAGAATATGAGATGTTAGGGTAGAGCCCCTCACCCCCAACCACCCCATCTCCCCATCCTTCACAGACTGACAGACTTTGGGGTTTGCCATGTGGCAATGAGGCCAAACTCTCAGCCCATTCTCCTATACTGTAGCATGTCAACCTGTTCATACTTGGAATGGGGTGAGAGTTGGGCCTCGCTACCCAATGGCACCCTCTGCTGTCTCTCGCTGTATGGAGAATTGTGGTGGTGATGGGTTAGGGTCTCCTGACATCTCATTTATTCACTTTTGTCAGTTTAACCCTAACTGATGCATTACCAAAGGTTTTGCTAGGGCATATTAATTATATATAGAAGGTGAAGATGGGGCACCCTCAAGTGTGTGGTGCTGACAAACTGCAGATGGGAAAGCGGGCTAAAAAAAAAGAATGCAGGCAATTAAGGTGACTCTGATAATATTAATACGCATCTCTAGTGGAACCAAGAGAAACAAAAAGAGAGAGTAAAATTAATGCATTAGCTAGGATTTGAACCCAGGCTGCCCAGAATTCTGTTCAACTAATAAATGAGCAATATTCAAAAGTTGTGATGTGGCTATACTCATGCTTTTAACAGCCAGCAGCCCCTTCCATTGCTATATGCATGTATTTCAAAGCTAAATGCTGTTAAAGACAAGCCCAGTGATTTTACCAAACTCTTCAGGTGGTACACTGGATGTGTCTAGGCTTTGAAAGCAAAAAAGCAGAGGTCTGAACCTAGATGTGGGCTATGGTATACTGCCTAATCAAGGACACTGAGGAATTATGCAGTCCCTGTTATGATGGTTTCACCTAGCACTTCCTTTAGTGTTCATATTTAAACTCCTGCGATTCCTTAAAAAAAAAAATACAAATATTGGCAGAGTGTTAAGGTCTGCAATGTAGCACAGAATGTAGAATATTGAGTTATAGTCCAAAAGTCCTCATGGTCCTAGGTTGGGATCTCACAAATACCAGATGAACTATGTACCTGAATCAGCCACTACCCAATCAGAGCATCTCATTTTGCCTCATAGTCAGCATGCAAGTCCCACCTCTAATCTCACCATATATAAGCCCCACCTCCAAATAACACCCCTATAAGCCCTGAATGTATATCACACCATATAAGCCCCCCTCCAATATCATCCTATGTAAGCCCTGCCTCCAATATCACCCCATGTAAGGCCCACCCCATTATAACCTCAAATAAACCTTGCCTCCAACAATGTCAGTGTCATCTTGTTACTTTGTCCAGAAAGGTGTGTTCACTATCGCTGTTCATAATCCCCTTTTCGGACCTAAAATCAGCTTTTGGGACTGATTAATAAAACAGCAGCCCCAGCCTTCATGAGCACAGAATGCAAAATCCCATTTTGAAAATGTGGCGCAAAATACCCCAAAATGGCTTCTTATAAGTGTGCATTGCGCAGATTCTATGTATTCTCGTAACTTCACCAATTTGTACTATTTTCACTCCAGATTTTCAGTGTTGCCATTTTTCCACACCTCCTCATGAACGGTACAGATGCCATTTCTCACATCCTGTCAGAAATGTGTTTTCACACCTCTGCCACAGAATGGCGCGTCGCAGTGTGAAATCAACTTTCAGGATAAATTAACAAACTCACAGGGACAGCTTTGATGAGGGGATTTCTCAGAGATCTCATGTTGACCATTTGATTGAAAAATGTTGAAAATGTGCTCATTACGAGCATGCATTGTGCAGTTTCCCACCTCCAACAATGCCACTGTCATCTTGTTACTTGGTCCAGAAAGGTGAGTTCGCTATCGCTGCTCATAATCACCTTTTCGGACTTAAAATCACCTTTTGGGACTGATTAATAAAACAGAAGTCCCAGCCTTCATGAGCGCAGGATGCAAAAGCCAATTTTGAAAATGTGGCGCAAAATCCCCCAAAATGGCCGTCTTACAAACGTGTGTTGCACAGTTTCTACGCAGGCTTGTAACTTCACCAATTTGTACTATTTTCACTTCAGATTTTCAGTGTTGCCATTTTTTCACACCTCCTCATGAACGGTACAGCTGTCATTTCTCACATCCTGCCAGAAATATGTTTTCACACCTCAGCCACAGAATGGCGCATTGCAGTGCGAAATCAACTTTCAGGATAAATTAACAATCTCACAGGGCCAGCTTTGATGAGGGGATTTCCCAGAGATCTCATGTTGAACATTTGATTAAAAAATTCTGAAAAATGTGCTCATTACGAGCGTGCATTGTGCAGTTTCCACGCACGCTCGTAACAGCCAATTTTTCATATTTTCCCTCCTGGTTTTCACTATCGCTGCTCATAATCAGCTTTTCGGAACTAAAATCAGCTTTTGGGACTGATTAATAAAACAGCAGTCCCAGCCTTCATGAGCGCAGGACGCAAAAGCCAATTTTGTAAATGTGGCGCAAAAACCCCATAATGGCCGTCTTACAAGCGTGCATTGCGCAGTTTCTTCACAGGCTCGTAACTTCACCAACTTGTACTATTTTCACTCCAGATTTTCAGTGTTGCCATTTTTTCACACCTCCTCATGAATGACACAGCTGTCGTTTCTCACATCCTGCCGGAAATGTGTTGTCTCACCTCTGCCACAGAATGGCACGTCGCAATGCGAAATCACCTTTCAGGATAAATTAACAAACTCACAGGCCCAGCTTTGATGAGGGGTTTTCCCAGAGATCTCATGTTGAACATTTGATTAAAAAATTCTGAAAAATGTGCTCAATAGGAGCGTGCGTTGTGCAGTTTCCAAGCACAGTCGTAACCGCCAATGTTTGTATATTTTCCCTCCTGATTTTCAAAATTACCCTTTTCCCGCATCTCCTTTTCAACAGTATACAACCATCATTTTTCACAGCATGCTGAAAAGTTGATTTTGTACCTCTGGCGCAGAATGGTGCATTCGCTGTGCGAACTCAACTTTCGGGACAGTGTAATGAAAAGACAGTGACATAGTTCCTGAGATTCGGTCCCTGAATTGCCATGTTGTTAAGTGGGTGGAAAAAATCCTAAAAATGCCTGAGTTATGTGTTTCCATTGAACTGTGGCACCTACGGCACCTGTAACTTAAAAACAATGTGAGATAGAGATTTCGTTGACCTTGTCCTCCGAGAAGGTCTCACTGTCATGATTGCAATGACATTTGAATTGTTTTCATAGCAGCTCATGCTGAGATATTGGAAAATTAGTGTTACAAGTTTTGCTTGCCCTGTAGGGCTGCTGTGTAGTGCCTTAGTTATGTTCAAGTGGGAGGTCAGAGCCCAGAGTACCTGCACTCGCACACATGCATATCGTTACTCAGGAATGGGCAGCCTGGTGGGAGTGTGGGGCCCTCCAACACATGCTATTTGCTAATTATATTACACTTTTCCAAAAACTGAGGTAATTCATTGCAAAAAACTGTTGTTAATGCATCGGTTAGGGTTAAACTGACAAAAGTCAGAAAATTAGATGTTAGGGTGGAGCTCCTAACCCCAAACCACCGCATCTCCCCATCCTCCACAGACCGACGGACTTTGGGGTTTGCCATGGGGTAATGAGGCCAAACTGTCAGCCCTTTCTCCTTTACTGTAGCATGTCTACCTATTTATACTTGGAATGGGGTGAGAGTTGTGCATCGCTACCCAATACTCTGGTGTCTCTCGCTGAATGGAGAGTTGTGGCAGTGATGGGTTAGGGGCTCTTCCGTGAAGTCTCATTTCCCCACTTTTGTTCGTTTATCCGTAACTGATGCATGACTAAAGGTTTTGGCAGTGCATATTAATTATATATAGAAGGTGAAGATAGGGCACCCTCAAGTGTGTGGTGCTGACAAACTGCAGATGGGAAAGCTGGCTGATAAAAAAAGAATGCAGGCAATTAAGGTGATCCAATAACATTAATACACATCTCTAGTGGAACCAGGAGAAACAGAAGAGAGAAAAAAAATTAGTGCATTATCTAGGATTTGAACGAAGGCTACCCAGAATTCTGTTCAACTAATAAATGAGCAATATTCAAATGTTGTGATGTGGATATACCCATGCTTTTAACAGCCAGCAGTCCCTTCCATTGCTGTATGCATGTATTACAAAGCTACATGCTCTTAAAGGTGAGAACAGCAATTTCACCAATCTCCTCAGGTGGTACAGTGGATGTCTTTTGGCTTTTCAAGCAAAAAGGCAGAGGTTTGAATCTAGATGAGGGCACTGGTATACTGCCTAATTAAGGACACTCAGAAATTATACATTCCCTGTTATCATGGTTTCACCTTGTCCTTCCGGATTTTACTTCCATTAGTGTTCATACTTAAACCCCTATGATTACTTAAAAAAAAAAATTATTGGCAGAGCATTAAGGTGTGCAATGTAGCACAGAGGTTAGAACGTTGAGTTATAACTCAAAAGCCCTGATTGTTCTAGGTTTGAATCTCACAAATACCAGATGAACAATGCACCTGAAACAGCCACTGTCCAATTCAGAACATCACGTTTTGCCTCATAGTTAGCATGCAAGCACCACCTCTAATCTCTCCATGTATAAGCTCCGCCACCAATCTCACCCCATGGAAGCCCCACCTCCATTATAGTCTCATATAAGAACTGCCTCTACCAATGTCACTGTCATCTTGTTACTTGGTCCAGAAAGGTGAGTTCGCTATCGCTGCTCATCATCACCTTTTCAGACCTAAAATCATCTTTTGGGACTGATTAATAAAACAGTAGTGCCAGCCTTCATGAGCACAGGATGCAAAAGACAATTTTGAAAATGTGGCACAAAATACCCCAAAATGTCCGTCTTACAAGCTTGCGTTGCTCATTTTCTGCGCTGGCTCATAAGTTCGCCAATTTGTACTATTTTCACTCCAGATTTTCAGCGTTGCCATTTCTTCACACTTCCTCATGAATGGTACAGCTGTCATTTCTCACATTCTGCCAGAATGGGTTTTCAAACCTCTGCTACAGAATGGCGTGTCACAGTTCGAAATCAACTTTCAGGACAAATTAACAAACTCACAGGGCCAGCTTTGATGAGGGGATTTCCCAGAGAACTCAAGTTGAACATTTGATTAAAAAATTCTGAAAATGTGCTCATTAGGAGCGTTCGTTGTGCAGTTTCCTGCCTTCAACAATGTCACTGTCATTTCTTTGCTTGGTCCAGATAGGTGAGTTCGCTATCACAGCTCATAATTACCTTTTCAGACTTAACATCAGCTTTTGTGACTGATTATTAAAACAGCAGTCCCAGCCTTCATGAGCACAGGATGCAAATGCCAATTTTGAAAATGTGGGTCAAAATACAGAAAAATGGCCATCTTACAAGCGTGCGTTTTGCAGTTTCTATGCAGGCTCCTAACGTCGTCAATTTGTACTATTTTCAATCCAGATTTTCAGAGTTGCCATTTTTTCACACCTCCTCATGAACGGTACAGCTGTTGTTTCTCACATCTTGCCAGAAGTGTGTTTTCACACCTCTGCCACAGAATGGCATGTGGCAGTGCGAAATCAACTTTCAGGAGAAATTAACAAACTCACAGGACCAGATTTGATAAGGGGATTTCCCAGAGATCTTATGTTAAACATTTGATTAAAAAATTCCTAAAAATTTGCTTATTACATGCGTGCATTGTGAAGTTTCCACACACGCTCGTAACCGCCAATGTTTCATATTTTCCATCCTGATTTTCAACATTACCCTTTTACATACTAACAGACTAAAATGCCAGCAGAATAGGCTTATTGGTCTTTCATGTCTGCTCATTTGGTCAGCCCCCACCCTGGGATCTGATCTTACTGCTCCCCTCGCCTTCTCTGGCTTCTCCCTTCCCAGTTCCGGATATTCTCACTGCATTGGATTTTGCTTTCAGAATCCTTCCCCTGTACCTGTCCCACCTCCTCTTGAACCCCTCCATTGTCTCTGCCTCCACCAGCCCCTAGGCAGTGCATTCCATGGCTCCACCACCCTCTCAGTGAAGTAGCACCTCCTCCTTTCTCCCCTGAATCTTCCCCCCTCCAGCTTCCACCCATGCCCTCTAGTGGCCCCTTCCTCCTTCCTTTAAAGCACCCTGACTGTTCCTCCCCTATTTAGCCCCTTCATGTACCTGAAGACCTCTATCATGTCCCCCCTGTCCCTTCTCTCTTCCATTGTGTACATATTTAGCTCTTCAAGCCTCTCCTCATAAGTCCTGTCCCTCAAACCACAAATTATTTTGGTTGCCCTCCTCTGGACCCTCTCCAGGAGTTTAATGTCCCTCTATAAGTGTGGCCTCCAAAACTGCACGCAGTACTTGAGGTGTGGCCTCACTAACCAGTTTTACAGAGGGAGTATCACTTCCCTCCTTCTGGAGGTGATCCCCCTAGTGATGCATCTCAGCATCCTGTTGGCCTTTTCTGCTGCCCTCCTACAAGTCTCTGAGTTGTTCATCATGACATCCACCACCACCCCCAGGGCCCTGTCAGCCATCGAGACGTGTAGCATTTTTCCCCCCAGGGTGTACACTTGACCCGGGTTTCTGGCCCCCAAGTGCAGTACCTTGCATTTTCCTGCATTGAACCTCAGCTTCACTTTCTAGACCATCTTTCCAGAGCCTCCAGGCTGTTGTGATGCGTATATACTAGTGCTTTTCCACATCTCCTCTTGAACAGTATACAGCCATCATTTTTCACGGCCTGCCCAATACTTGATTTTTTACCTCTGGCACAGAATGGCACATTCACTGTGTGAACTCAACTTTTGGGACAGAGTAATGAAATGACAGTGACATTGTTGATGAGATTTGGTTCCTGAATTGTCATGTTAAAAAGTGGGTGGAAAAAATCCTAAAAATGCCTGAGTTACGTGTGACCATTGAACTGTGGGACCCGCAGCACCTGTAACTTGAAAATGATGTGAGATAGAGATTTTGTTGACTTATCCCATGAGAAGGTCTCACTGTCATGATTGCAATGACATTTGAATTGTTTTCATAGCAGCTACAGTTGCTGAGATATTGACAAATTAGTGTTACAATTGTTGCTTGCCCTGAATGGCTGTTGTATAGTGCCGTAGTTATGTTCAAGTTGGAGGGCAGAGCCCAGAGCACCTGCACTCCCACACATGCATATTGTTACTCAGGAATAGGCAGCCTGGTGGGAGTGCGGGGCCCACCAACACATGCTATTTGCTAGTTATATTACACTTTTTCAAAAAGTGAGGCAATTCATTGCAAAAAACTGTTGTTAATGCATCGGATAGGGTTAAACTGACAAAAGTCAGAAAATGAGATGTTAGGGTAAAGTCCCTAACCCACAACCATCCCATCTTCTCATCTTCCACAGACCGCCGGACTTTGGGGTTTGCCATGGGGTAATGAGGCCAAACTCTCAGCCCATTCTCCTTTACTGTAGCATATCAACCTATTTATACTTGGAATGGAGTAAGCGTTGGGCGTCACTACCCAATGGCACACTCTGGTGTCTCTCGCTGTATGGAGAATTGTGGTAGTGATGGGTTAGGGGCTCTTCCATGACATCTCATTTCCCCACTTTTGTCTTTTTAACCCTAACTGATGCATTACTAAAAGTTTTGGAAATGCATATTAATTATATATAGAAGGTGAAGATGGGGCACCCTCAAGTGTGTGGTGCTGACAAACTGCAGATGAGAAACAAAGCTGATAAAAAAAAAGAATGCAGGCAATTAAGGTGACTCCGACAACATTAATACACATCTCTAGTGGAACCAGGAGAAACAGAAGAGAGAAAAAAATGAGTGGATTAGCTAGAATTTGAACCCAGGCTACCCAGAATTATGTTCAACTAATAAATGAGCAATATTCAAAGTTGTGATGTGGATATGCTCATGCTTTTAACAGACAGCAATTCCTTCCATTACTATATGCATGTATTACAAAGCTACATGCTCTTAAAGGCTAGACCAGCAGTTTCACCAAGCTCCTCAGGTGGTGCAGTGGATGTCTCTTGGCTTTATAAACAGAAAGGAAGAGGTCTGAGCCTTGATAAGGGCACTGGTATACTGCTTAATCAAGGACACTCAGGAATTATGCAGTGCCTGTTATCATCTTTTCACCTTGCCCTTCCTGTTTTTACTTCCTTTAGTGTTCATACTTAAACCCCTACAATTACTTTAAAAAAAAATATTGACTCAGTATTAAGGACTGCAATGTAGTGCACAGGTTAGAACATTGAGTTATAAATCAAAAGTCATCATAGTAATAGGTTTGAATCTTCCAAATACCAGATGAGCAATGCACCTGAATCAGCCACTGCTCAAGTCAGAGCATCACATTTTGCCCCATAGCATGCAAACCCCACCTCTAATCTCACCATATATAAGCCCCACCTCCAATATCACCCCATGTAAGCCCTGCCTCCAGTATCACCCCATGTAAGCCCCACCTCCAATATCACCCCTTATAAATCCCGCCTCCAATATTACCTCATGTGAGCCATGCCTCCAATATCACCCCATGTAAGCCCCACCTCCATTATAACCTCATATAAGCCCCACCTCCACCAATGTCACTGCCATTTCGTTATTTGGTCCAGAAAGGTGAGTTCTGAATTGCTTCTCATAATCACTTTTTCGGACCTAAAATCAGCCTTTGAGACTGATTAATAAAACAGCAGTCCCAGCCTTCATGAGCGCAGGATGCAAAAGCCAATTCTGAAAATGTGGCGCAAAATTCCCCAAAATGGCCGTCTCACAAGCGTGTGTTGTGCAGTATCTACGCAGGCTTGTAACTTCACCAATTTGTACTATTTTCACTCCAGATTTTCAGCCTTGCCTTTTTTTCACACCTCGTCATGAATGGTACAGCTGTCATTTTGCACATTCTGCCAGAAATGTGTTTTCACACCTCTGCCACAGAATGGCACATCACAGTGCGAAATCAACTTTCAGGATAAATTAACAAACTCACAGGGCCAGCTTTGATGAGGGGATTTCCCAGAGATCTCATGTTGGACATTTGATTAAAAAATTCTGAAAAATGTGCTCATTACGAGTGTGCATTGTGCAGTTTCCCACCTCCAACAATGTCACTGTCATCTCGTTACTTGGTCCAGAAGGGTGAGTTTGCTATCGCTGCTCACAATCACTTTTTCAGACTTAAAATCAGCTTTTGGGACTGATTAATAAAACAGCAGTCAAAGCCTTCATGAGCGCAGGATGGAAAAGCCAATTTTGAAAATGTGGCACAAAATACCCCAATATAGCTATCTTACAAGCGTGAATTGCCCAGTTTCTATGCAGGCTCATAACTTCACCAGTTTGTACTATTTTCTTTCCAGATTTTCAGCATTGCCATTTTTTCACACCTCCTCATGAACGGTCCAGCTGTCGTTTCTCACATCCTGCCAGAAATGTGTTTTCAGACCTCTGCCACAGAATGGCACGTTGCAGTGCAAAATCAACTTTCAGGATAAATTGAAAAACTCACAGGGCCAGCTTTGATGAGAGGACTTCCCCAGAGATCTCTTGTTGAACATCTGATTAAAAAGTTCTGAAAAATGTGCTCATTACGAGCGTGCATTGTGCAGTTTCCATGCACGCTCGTAACCGCCAATTTTTCATGTTTTCCCTTCTGATTTTCAACATTACCATTTTCCACATCTTCTCATGAACAGTATACAGCCATCATTTTTCATAGCATGCCCAAAACTTGATTTTGTACCTCTGGCACAGAATGGTGCATTTGCTGTGCGAACTCAACTTTTGGGACAGAGTAATGAAATGACAGTGTCATTGTTCATGAGATTCGGTCCCTAAATTGCCATGTTGTGAAGTGGGTGGAAAAAATCCTAAAGATGCCTTAGTTACATGCGCCCATTGAACTGTACCACCCACGGCACCTGTAACTTGAAAAACGATTTGGGATAGAGATTTCGTCGACTTTGTCCCCCAAGCAGGTCTCACTGTCATGATTGCAATGACATTTGAATTGTTTTCATAGCTGCTAAGGTTGCTGAGATGTTGGCAAATTAGTGTTACAAGTGTTGCTTGCCCTGTAGAGCTGCTGTGTAGTGCCTTAGTTATGTTCAAGTGGGAGGGCAGAGCCCAGAGCACCTGCACTCCCACACATGCATATCGTTACTCAAGAATGGGAGTGCAGGGCCCACCAACACATGCTATTTGCTAGTTATATTACACTTTTCCAAAAAGTGGGGCAATTCACTGCAAAAAACTGTTGTTAATGGAGTTTGCCCTTTAAGGGGCAGACCAGGTTTTCCTGGTGCACCCCTTCCCTTTTCATCAAGACGGTGTGCTCAGAAGTGGAGGGGGAAGGAATGGGAGAGGTCTGGGGATAGAACAATGGATGAGCTACAGGAAGGGGAGGGGCAAGTGGAGGTACATAATGGGCAACACAGAAGTGGTTCAGCCACTTTTGCTGGAGTTTTGATGTTCTGAACTACAGCACATCAGATTGGCATCATAGCAAAGGTTGGGGATTTAGTCAGGTAAGCAGCAACAGATTTTCCTGCTGCAGATTAAAGAAAATGGGAGGAAAAGGGGGCTCTAATTATATGAATGATAAGTGACAAGCATATCATGGCTTTAGGCAGTGAATCTGTGGTAGGTCATTTGGAACAATTGTCAGAAATGGCCCTTTAAAAAAAAGAAAAACCTCAGATTTTGTATTGTTTAAGCCTGCATTTGTAAAAAAAAAAAAAAAAGCATTATGGAACTAGATAGAACATTGCTAGGGGGCAACATTTGTACCCGTTTGTTTAAAAGACGTGGTGGCTGGTTTGAATGCTGAAGGTAGCCCTTGGGGCTGAGAAGCAGACCAAATAAGAGGTCGATGGGAAGGGCGAGAGCACCACATGTTTTTTATGGCTGTTTTCAGTCGGCTGGGCAGACATCTGCTTGTTTAAAAGGATTTTTGTGGCTAGTTGGGGAAGGGCGAGAGTGCCACTTGTTTTATGGCTGTTTTCATTGGCAGGGCAGATGCCTGCTTGTTTAAAAGGTTTTGTGGCTAGTTGAAGGCAGAAGGTAGCTTTGGGTTTGGAAAGCAGGCTGGAGAAAGGCCATTGGTAGGTGTGAGAGTGCTATGTGGTTTTAGGTTTGTTTTCGGATGGCAGGGCAGATGCCGCTTGTTCAGAGGCATTGTGGTGAGCAGGTTGAAAGGAGCAGCCTGAAAGGCTGGAAACTGTTTTGGAGTGAGGCCCACACTGGCTTTCAAGAGTACTGCTGGGGGAGGTTATACAGGGTAGCCTGCATGAGAAGTGTGGGGGGAATGCCTTGGAAGAAGGGGAGTGCTGGCATTTACTGGTTTCAGTGAGTACGTGACATGAGGGGTAGCAGGCTTTGAGCTCTTGCAGGGCATGGTGCATGCAATAGGGAATCCTGTGGGCCTGCAGCTGTCTGAGTGATGTGGGGCACCAAAGGGGGGTTTGATCTAAAATCTGAGCTGCAGGGAATGTCGGGGGGGGATCACAGGTACCCAAGAAGTGAGTCAGAGCAGCACGGCCTGGCTGGTCACACACCGGTGACCGGGTGGTTTACTTGGCAGACATGAGAAGGGGGCTGACCGGGGGGACAGCATTGGGCTCACTGCCCCATGGCCCAGTGGGGCTCTTAAGGGCCTGAAGATTGGCCAAGCAAGCAGGGGGATGGTCGATGAAGTGGACAGTTGCCGTGATGCCACATGCTAAGGGGGAAGCATGCCCATGTTGGAGGGCTGGATAAACAAGGAGAGGCCTACAAAAAAAAAATAAGCGGCCACGTGGCATGATGTCACATGCTGGGAGGGAGCAGACCAAGAGGGAGCAGGGGCCCAAGTCAGCCTGGCAGGAGGCCCTAGTGACAGGAGGCCTAGCGACCCAGAGGGGAGGACACCCTAGGGGCCGCAAATGGAAAGAGGGCTTGCCAGGGGGCCTAGCAAGGGGTGATGAAGAGTGACCAGAGGACTCATAAAACTGGCCCTGGCCATGCAGCAGGAGGCAGCATGCCATTTTGGGCTAGGTCTAGCAATGGAGAGGCCCAAACAAAAAGGGGGGCATGTACATCGCAGTTGTAGGCTGCCTATGTGGGAGACGGGCCTGGTCTCTTAGGATACGGCCCCAGATTTCTGTTTTTTAAAGAAGGTTCTTTTCTTTTCCAGTGTTTTCACAGTTGACAAAAGCAGAGATCATGGCACCCAAGAAGAGCAGGCCTTTGAAGGAAGATGCCTGCAAGGCAATAATGGAGCTGGCTGAAAAAGCCAATAGGATGTGGGAGTTGGTGGAAGGGGAGAAACCAGGGAGGTCTAGGGAGAAAAGGAAAGTGGGGAAGGGTACAAGGGGCAGAGGGAAGAGGCTAGCGGGGAAGCCACACAGCCAACCAGGGCACAACCACAGATGGTGGGGCCAACCAAGGTGGCTAATCCAGTACCTCTGCACTCAGGAGACCCGGCCCTGTCAGTACCTCCCCAGGGACAGGTGGTGGTTCCCCCAGTGGAGCCCAGTCTGGATCCCCAGCATACAGTGGTTCCTCCACAGCCACTACTAGGCCTACCAACCCTTCACCCAGAGGGAAACGTGCTGGGGCACCAGGATGCTAGCAGGCAGCAAGGAATGGACAAGGTCACAGGTAATGCTCCCGGCTCCGTTGGTGACAGCATCAAGGAGTACATAGGTCAGATCATTTCAACACTTGGTTCGGGGGTCTTGAGCCAGACAGAGGCAGCACTGGCCGAGATTAGGGTAGGAGAAGAGGTGGTGAAGGAGAAGGAAGGAGGAGTTGAAAAGGAGGGAAAAGGAACAAGGGAGATAGGAGCTCCAGGGATGACAGTGGGTGAACACATACCGTTGACCACAAAAGAGACATTTTGGAATGGAGAGTATGTGGATATTTTCACTTTAGTAAGTTGGGATGCGGCTGCAAAATATGAGGAAACAGAGAATGTAGGAAAAAGTGAAATGGCAGCTACAGTGGTTTTGTTAGGCAAGAAAGAGGAGGACAAATTCACTAAAGGAAAGACTTGGGAGGGGTGGTTCTTAGGTTTCGCCACATTCTCAGTCATAGTATTGGAAAGAAAGGCCTGAGTTGGGCATCCTGCTCATCACATACTCCCTGATAATAAGGAGAGCAAGAGCAAAAGCAAAAGTGGGTGTGGGTTGGATATATTATGACAAATTCTTTCAGCAAAGAATGGCCACAAATGGGGATGTACGATGGGACATGAAACAGCTAGATTTGTGGACAGATTACGTAACCTATCAGTCCACACCGGAGGGAGCATTTGGGAAGAAAGGTACCATGCTACAAAGATGTTGCTGGCCCTACAATAGGGCCTTTTGCTCATGGACACAATGCCGTTTTCAGCATGCCTGTTCAAAATGTGGGGGATCACATCTGGCAAGCAGATGCAGGATGACATGGGTCCAAGGAATGCAAGGAACTGGGGGGCAGGGGTCTGGTCAGCAGCTTTTTCAGGAAGGGAAGGGGTATAAAGGCCAGACATGGAATAGAGGGGGGAGGGGTATGGGACATGCAAATGGAGGGAGCCAAAAACATTGACCATCAGCCAGAGGGGAGGAGCTGGTGGTGAAAAAGAAATGAGGACAAGGGAACAATTTAGAGCAGCTGGAATCCCCATCAGGATAGAGGCATGGAGGGAATGGTTGGACAGATACCCAGATAGGAAAATGTCAGAAATTATTAAAAAAGGTTTTCACACAGG
Organism: Neoceratodus forsteri; assembly: GCA_016271365.2. NCBI lineage: Eukaryota > Metazoa > Chordata > Ceratodontiformes > Ceratodontidae > Neoceratodus > Neoceratodus forsteri. Next base: position 784,960,982 of record CM057453.1, on the reverse strand, counting down.
TTTTTCACTACAGTGTGAGGGTCCAAGACACGTCAGAGAGGTGAACAATCTGGGTTCAGTGAGAGGAAGGGAAGACATGTTACAACAAAAGAGAGAGAAGGAGAAGGAGAAGGCAGCAGGGAGAATAGAGGGACCATATGATGCCCCCCATTGCAGAACATGAGGATTTCCCCATTAGGTTTGGTTCCCAAAAAACAGGAAGGGGACTTTAGGGTGATTCACCACCTATCCTTTCCTGAAGGTGAGTCGGTGAACGATTTTATCGGCGAGGAATATAGTAAAGTGCCATATTCCACCCTGGAAGATGCAGTCTGGGTTATGTGGGCAACTGCAGATGCATGGATGGCTAAGACAGACATAGAGTCAGCTTTCAGATTACTTCCAGTTAGAAGAGAGGATTGGGACCTGTTGGGGTTTAAAATTGGGGAACAGTACTATTTCAACAAAGCCATGCCCATGGCTTGCTCTATAGCATGCGCCACATTTGAAGCCTTCAGCACATGTTTGCAGTGGATATTTTAAGAAAGGACTGGTTATAAAACAGTGATTCACTATTTGGATGATTTCCTTTTCATAGGCAGTGGGAAAAGAGAAATGGAAAGAATGTTAGCCAGTTTCCAACAACTGTGTAAGGAACTATGGGTCCCGCTGGCGCCTGAAAAAACAGAAGGGCCAGTAGGGTATTAGAGTTTCTGGACATTGAGATAGATGCTCCGGGGGAAATATTTCGGTTGCCGGACAAAAAAAATTGAAGGAGCTGATTAAGATACATACCAGTAGAAGAAGAGTACAACTAAAACAGGTACAACAAGTATTGGGACATCTGAACTTCGCGTGCAGGGCTATTGGGCCAGGGAGGGCTTTCACAAAAAGGCTAGAAAGGGTCACAGCTGGAGTGACCAGGCCACACCATTGGGTAGACATGACAAAAGGAGTCAAGGAGGATTTCAAAGTATGGGAGGAATTCCTTAGGGAATATAATGACTGCTCTTTCTGGCAAGAGGAATGGGAGTATAACACAGACCTTGATCTTTACACAGATGCAGCTGGGGGCCTGGGCATGGTAGGCTATCTGAGGGGCAGATGGTTTGCAGAGCCATGGCCTTCAGATTGGGTAAGGGATGGTCAGGTGAAACATTGTTAGAGATCATGCCCATCTGGGCATGCACCCTGGTTTGGGGAAAAGAATTACGGGATCAAAAAGTAACATTTTGGTGTGACAATAGAGCAGTGGTAGAGGTCTTGAACGACAGGGGAGCCAGGTCAGAAACAGTCATGCAAGTTTTGCTACTCCTGATGCTAAGGGCATTGCAGTTGAACATGTCATTCAGAGCAAAACACTTAGAGGGGGTACACAACACCCTAGCTGACAGCCTTTCCCGTCTGTAGTGGGATTGTTTCTGGAGGCTGGCACCAACAGCGAAGGAGCAAAAAACACCCATACCAATGAACATATGGGACATTGGCAAGAAGGAGCAGAAATGTTGTTCCGCAGTTCATGGGCATCACAGACTCTGAGGGCCTACGATGAGGCCTGGCGAGTGTTTCAAACATTCAGGGCAACTCACCACATGGAGGTAAGTAGGCCATTCACAGAAGAACAGTTGGGGAAGTTCACCGTGGAGCAGTGGCAGAAGGGGACAGCCTACACCACAATGGGGGTCTACTTGGCAGGGATTAGTGTGATCTGTAGTCTAAAAAGATGACAGGACCGAACTAAATCAATGTTCATTAGAAGAATGATGCAAGGATGGGGTAGGCTAAAACAAGGGACGGTGGGTAATAAGAGACCAATAGGGTAACAGTGGCTTGTGAAACTGAAGGGTGAGTTGCCAGAAATATGCAGATCAAAGGCAGAGGCCCAGTTATTCCACACAATTTATGTGGCAATGTTTGCTGGAGCCATGAGAGTGCGCGAAGTGGTGGGCCATGGCAGGCAAGACAGGAAAGGGGACTGGAATAGGAAGATATAAGTTGGGGGATGAAGGAAATACAGGTCATGATTAAGAGGTCAAAGATGGATCAAAGGGACAGGGCTGCATGATAACACTAAAGAAACATGTAGAGGGTGCAGTTTGCCCAGTACAGGCTTTGTGGGCTTTCACTGCAGAGCATGGAAATAGGGCAGGGAAATTATTTCTGCATGGAGAAGCAGAGTCACAAGTTATCAAGTCACAGCATTGCTCAAGAGGGGCATGCAATTCCTGGGGGAGGATCCGATTAATTATTTCTCCCACTCCTTATGGATAGGGGCTGCCTCCCAGTGGGCAGTGGCAGAGGAGACGGTGAGTAATATTTTGGAGAAGGGGCACTAGCTGTCGGCCAGTTATAAAAGATACATTTGAACACTGCAGTGTGGAGACTAATGTATCGTTTATGTTTGTGACACACAGGGAGCCATGGTGGGGAGGGACAAGGGAGAGATGATATGATGGTGAGAAAATAAGATCATAAATAAGATATTTATTCTGTTAAACCATATAGGAAGAGGGAGGATCATGGAAGTCTGGATCTGTGGTCACTCCTATATTTATTGGGCAGAAAGGAGAGCTGAGAAAAAGACTGGGGGGAAGCAGCTTTACCAGGAGGTGAAACAATGTAAATTGGTATGGCGTGGCATTCGAGGGATGAGATGGATGCAGCTGCTCCCCACCTTGAAAGAGCTGAAGGAGTGAAGACCCACTCCAGACTTAATTATTATTCATTTAGGGGGTAATGACCTTGGGGGCAAGCCATGGGTAGACACATATATGCAGATAAAAAGGGACTTAGAGACAATACAGCAGTGGTAGCCTAAGGTATGCCTGGCCTGATCTGATATGATACCAAGGAGGGTTTGGAGACTGAAGCACAGCCATAGAGTTGTGGATAGGGTCAGGAAAAAGATGAACAGAAGAGTAGGGACATTGGTGAAAAAAATGGGAGGACAAGTACTATTGCGGGGTGTGGAAGAGTGGGTAGAAGATTTCTATAGGTCAGATGGTATCCACCTGTCAGATCTGGCCATAGATATGTTTAATACAGAAACGATGGGTTTTATAGAAGCATGGAGGAGAGATGCAAAAAATGGGTGATAAAAAAAATAAGGGGAAAAAAGGGAGAGAAAAGAAGGTTTGGAGGTGGTCTCCCCGAGGTAAAAGGGGGGCAGAACCATAAGAGGGGGGAAGCCAGTCATCCAATGCAAGCTGGAGACTGGCTAGTAGGAAAAAAGGGGTGGAAGGAGAGGAGGGGGAAAGAAAAATGAATAAGACAAAAAGAGGAAGAAGCTGAACGAGGAAAGCAGACTCAGTTTTCACCGTTACCTAACAGAAAAGGAGAAGAAGAAGGCACCCAGGTTCTCACCTGGGGGGACAAAAAGAGGAAGAAAGAGGGATGATCAGAGATGGATATATGGATGAAAATAAATGAAATTGTGAGAGATATAATAATAAAAGATGATGAAATGGAACATGGAATTATGATATATAAATAAACTAATTGCCAATCTGAGCACAACAACAAAAAATGGTCTCTGTCTTTTTGTGGGGGAAAAGGGGAGAATCCAGGACAATGCATCGGTTAGGGTTAAAATGGCAAAAGTCAGAAAATGAGAAGTTAGGTTACAGCCTCTAACCCCCAACCACCCTTCTCCCCATCCTCCACAGACCGACGGACTTTGGGGTTTGCCATGGGGTAATGAGGCCAAACTCTCAACCCATCCTCCTTTACTGTAGCATGTCAACCTGTTTATACTTGGAATGGGGTGAGAGTTGGGCCTCGCAACCCAATGGCACACTGTGGTGTCTCTCGCTCTATGGAGAATTGTGGTGGTGGTAATGGGTTAGGGGATATTCCCTGACATCTCATTTCCCCACTTTTGTTGGTTTAATCCTAACTGATGCATTACCAAAGGTTTGTGTAGTATAATTATATATATAAAGATGAAGATGGGGCACCGCCAAGTGTGTGGTGCCAACAAACTGCAGATGGGAAAACGGGTTGATAAAAAAAATAATGTAGGCAATTAAGGTGACTCCGATAACATTAATACACATCTCTAGCGAAACAAGGAGAAATAGAAGGGAGAAAAAAATGAGTGCATTAGCTAGGATTTGAACCCAGGCTACCCAGAATTCTGTTCAACTAATAAATGAGCAATATTGAAATGCTGTGATGTGGATTACTGGTGCTTTTAACAGCCAACAGCCCATTTCATTGCTATATGCATGTGTTAAAAATCTACATGCTCATAAAGACGAGACCGGCGATTTCACAAGGTTCCTCAGGTGGTACGCTGGATGTCTCTTACCTTAACAAGCAAAGACAGAGGTTTGAACCAAGATGAGGGCACTGGTGTACTGCTTATCAAGGACCCTCAGGAATTATTCAGTCCCTGTTATCAAAGTTTTACCTTGCCCTTCTTGTTTTTACTTCCTATAGTGTTCATACTTAAAACCCTACGATTACTTAAAAAAATGTATAATAAAAATATTGGCTGAGAGTTAAGGTCAGCAATGTAGCACAGAGGTTAGAACACTTAGTTATAAGCCAAAAGTCCTCATAGTCCTAGGTGTATATCTCACAAATACCAGATGAACAATGCACCTGAATCAGCCTCTGCCCAAGTCAGAGCATCTCATTTTTGTCTCATAGTCAGCATGCAAGCCCCACCTCTAATCTCACCATATATAAGCCCTGCCTCCAATATCACCCCATGTAAGCACTGCCTCCAATGTCACCCCAGATAAACCCCACCTCCAATATCAACCCATTAAACACCACCTCCAATATCACCCCAGATAAACCCCGCCTCAATATCACACCCATGTAATCCCCACCTCCATTATAACCTCATATAAACCCTGCCTCCAACAATGTCACTGTCATCTTGTTACTTGGTCCAGAACGTGAGTTCGCTATCACTGCTCATAATCACCTTTTCAGACTTAAAATCAGCTTTTGGGACTGATTTAATAAAACAACAGTCAGGCCTTCATAAGCATAGGATGCAAATCCAATTTTGAAAATGGCGCAAAATACCGCAAAATGGCGATCTTACAAGCATGCGTTGCGTGGTTTCATGAGCTCATAACCGCCAATTTGTACTATTTTTCACTCCAGATTTTTCAGTGTCAACATTTTTCACACCTCCTCATGAATGGTACAGCTGGCCGTTTCTCACATCCTGCCAGAACATGTTTTCAAACCTCTGCCACAAGAATGGTGCATTGCAGTGCAAAATCAACTTTCAGGATAAATTAAAAAACTCACAGGGCCAGCTTTGATGAGGGATTTCCCAGAGACCTCATGTTGAATATTTGATTTAAAAATTCTGAAAAAATGTACTCATTACTGAGCGTCGTTGTGCAGTTTCCCATGCTCGTAAGCACAAATTTTTCATATTTTCCCCTCCTGATTTTCAACATTACCCTTTTCCACATCTTCTCATTAACAGTATACAGCCATCAGTTATCACAGCCTGCCCAAAACTTGATTTTGTACCTCTGGCGCAGAATGGCGCATTCGCAGTGTGAACTCAACTTTCCAAGCAGAGTAATGAAATGACAGTGAGATTGTTCATGAGATTCGGTCCCTGAATTGCCATGTTGAAAAGCGGGTGGAAAAAATCCTAGAAATGCCTGAGTTACGTGCATCCATTGAACTGTGTCACCCACGGCACCTGTAACTTGAAAACGATGTGAGATAGAGATTTCATCGACTTTGTCACCCGAGAAGGTCTCACTGTCATGATGGCAATGACATTTGAATTGTTTTCATAGCTACTATGGTTGCTGAGCTATTGTCAAATTAGTGTGACAAGTGTTGCTTGCCCTGCAGAACTGCTGTGTGGTGTGAGTTTTGTTCAAGTGGGAGGCAGAGACCAGAGCACCTGCAATTCCCACACCTTGCATATCGTTACTCAGGAATGGGCAGCATGGCGGGAGTGCAGGCCCACCAACACATGCTATTTGCTAGTTATATTATACTTTTCAAAAGTGAGGCAATTCATTACCAAAAAGTGTTGTTGATGCATCGGTCCGGGTTAAACTGGCAAAAGTCAGAAAAATGATTTGAGGAAGAGCCCTAACCCCCAGCTACCCATCTCCCATCCTCCACAGATTGATGGACTTTGGGGTTTGCTGTGGGGTAATGGAGACCATACTCTCAGCCCATTCTCCTTTACTGTAGCATGTCAACATTTTATACTTGGAATGAGGTGATTTGGGCCTCGCTACCAATGGGACACTCTGGTGTCTCTCGCTATATGGAGGGTATGTGGTGGTGATGGGTTGGGGCTCTTCCATGAAGTCTCATTTTCAACTTTGTCAGTTTAACTAACTGATGCATTACCAAAGGTTTAGCAGTGCATATTAATTATATATGAAGGTGAATGGGGCACCCTCAAATTGTGTGGTGCTGACAAACTCCCAGATGGGAAAGCGGGCTGATAAAAAGAAAAAAGAATGCAGGCAATTAAGGTGGCTCTGATAAAGTAATACGCATCTCTGGTGAAACAAGGAGAAACAGAAGAGAGAAAATATGAGTGCATTAGCTAGGATTTCAACTCAGGCGACCCAGAATTCTGTTCAACTAATAAATGAGCAATATTGAAATGCTGTATGTGGATTACTGGTGCTTTTAACAGCCAACAGCCCATTCCCTTACTATATACATGTATTACAAAGCTACATGCTCTTAAAGACGAGACCAACAATTTCACCAAGCTCCCTCGAGAGTACACTGGTTGCCTCTTGGCTTTACAAGCAAAAAAGACAGAGGTCTGAACCCAGATGAGGTACTGGTGTACACACTTATCAAGGACACTCAGGAATTATACAGTCCCTATTATCATGGTTTCACCTTGCCCTTCCTGTTTTACTTCCCTGTGTGTTCATACCTAAACCCCAAGATTACTTAAAAATATATAATAAACATATTGACTAGGTTTTAAGGTGTGCAGAGGTTGGAACATTGAGTTATAAGCCAAAAGTCCTCATAGTACTAGGTTTGAATCTCACAAATATCAGATGAACAATGCACTTAAATCAGGCACTGCCCAGTCAGAACACCTAATTTTACCTCATAGTCAGCATGCAAGCCCCACCTCTAATCTCACCATATATAAGCCCATCTCCCATATCACCCATGTAAGCCTGCCTCAATATCACCCCAGGTAAGCCTGCCTCAATATCATCCCAAATAAGCCCCACCCCAATATCACCCCATGTAATCCCACCTCCAATATCCCCCATCTGAACCCGCCTCCAATATCACCCCATACAAACCCGCCTCCAATATCACCCCATGAAAGCCCCACCTTCATTATAACCTCATATAAGGCCCACCTCCAACAATGTCACTTTCATCTAGTTACTTGGTCCAGAAAGGTGAGTTTATATCGCTGCTTATAATCACCTTTTCGGACTGAAAATCAGCTTTTAGGACTCATTAATAAAACAGCATTCCCAGCCTTAATGACAGCAGGATGAAAGTCTATTTGAAAATGTGGCACAAAATACCCCAAAATGGCTGTCTATAAGTGTGCATTGCATAGTTTCTATGCAGGCTCATAACTGCTAATTTGTACTATTTTCACTCCAGATTTTCAGCGTTGCCATTTACACACCTCTTTATGAACGGTACAACTGGCGCTTCTCACATGCGGCCAAAAATGTGTTTTCACACCTCTGCCACTGTGGCTATGTCGCAGTGTGAAATCAACTTTCAGGATAAATTAACTAACTCACAGGGCCAGCTTTGATGAGGGGATTTCCCAGAGATCTCATGTTGAACATTTGATTAAAACATTCTGAAAAATGTGCTCATTACGAGCGTGCGTTGTGCAGTTTCCACGAACACTCGTAATCGCCAATTTTCATATTTTCCCTCTGATTTTCAACATTTCCCTTTTCCACATCTCCTCATTAACAGTATACAGCCATCATTTCTCACAGCCTGCCCAAAACTTGATTTTGTACATCTGGCGCAGAATGGCGCATTCGCTGTGCGAACTCAACTTTCCAAGCAGAGTAATGAAATGACAGTGAGATTGTTCATGAGACTCAGTCTCTGAATTAACGAACATACAAACAACGAATTTGCCAGCAGATGGAGGCCTAGAGGTCTATCAAGTCTGCTCGAATGTGCAGCTAACACCCCTTATTCTGCAGCTGCCTCCTTCACCCTTCCCTTCATTAACCCTCCCTTGTCCTGTCCCATCCTCATTTGAAGCAGTCCACTGTTCTACTGCCTACCACTTCAGCAGGTAATGCATTCACCCAGCCACCACCCTCTCTGTAAAAAGTGTCTCCTCATCTCCCTCCTGAACCTTCCCTCGCTCCAGTCTCATATCACTGCCCTGGTAGCCCTCCTCCCTTACTTTGAACAGCCTCTCTGTACCCATCTTGTTTATTCCTTTCCATGTATTAAGGTTTCAATCATGTCATCCCATCTCCTCTCCTCCAGTGAGTACATGTTCAACTCCTTCAGCCTCCTCTCGTATGATAAGTCCCCAGCCCCTTGATCATCTTTGTCGCTCTCGCTGCCCCCCTCCAGTAACTTAATGTCCCTCTTCCAGATCCCACACCCAGTACTGCAAGTACTCCAGGTGTGTCTAACTAATAACCTATACAGTGGCAGAACCTCCTCGAAGATACCCCTTGCAATACAACCAGCATTTTGTTGGCCTTTGCAGCTGCCTTCCTATATTGTGCTGAGTTGTTCATTGACCCTATAATGGACACCCAGATCCTTCTCCTCCTCTGTCTGGGCTAGCTGCACTCCCCCTAGCTGGTAACTTCTCTTTGGAGTTTCTTCATCCCAAAATACAGCACCTTGCACTTTTTGGCATTAAAGCCCAGTTGCCAGGTGTCTGACCAGGTTTGAGCTTTGCCAGATCATCCTGCAACCCCTGCACATCCCCTAGGTCATCCACCACCGTGCCTACCTTGAGTATCATCAGCAAACAGACTGATCTTGCTCTTGATGTCCCATGATATGTCTGCAATGAATATCCCAAACAACACTGGTCCCAACACGAGCCCTGTGGAACACTGCAAGTCACTGCCCTTGAGTGTGAGAGCTCCCCACCCACCACCACCCTCTGTTGCCTTCCCTGCAGCCAGTTTCCTACCCATCTCACCAGCTTTGCACCCGCCCCTGTGCCTACCAACTTCCCTTACCATCTTTCCATGTGGCACTGGAGTCGAATGCCTTACTGAAGTCCAGATACAGGACATCCACTGCATGGCCCCTGTCCAATTGCCTAGATACCCAGTCATAGAACTCAACCAGGTTGGTTTGGCAGGATCTGCCACGATGTGAAGCCATGCTCTCTGCTGTCCTGTAGTCCTTTGGCCTCTGGGAGGCCACCAGCCTCTCCTTCAGGATAGTCTCCATTAGCTTACCCATGATGGATGAAGACTCACTGGTCTGTAGTTTCCCGGTTCATCCTTGGATCCACTCTTGTGGAGGGCACCACATGAGCCATCCTCCAGTCCTGAGGGTACACACCGCGAATGTAGTGAGGCAGTAAATAGGTCTGCCAAGGTCCTGCAAGGACCTCTGCCAACTCCTTCAGTACCCTGGGGTGGATGCCATCTGGGCCTGGTGCCTTGTCACACCTCAGTGCCTTCAAACCCTCTCAAACTCTGCTCTCCATGATTTCCCATCTGTCACCACTTCCACCCTGCTTCTGCCATTTCTCCCACCTTGGGTGTCACCCCTCTTCTCTTTAGTAAATACAGAGCAGAAGTACTCATTTAGTGCTTCCGCCTTATCACACCCTGCTCCCACCAAACTCCCCTCCTTCCTAATCCTTACTATTGGTCCTTACAGCTCTTTTCTCCTGATGTACTAAAGTCCTTCTCCCCCTTCTTAATGCCTTGTGCCAGCCTGAGTTCCGTAGATGCTTTGGCTCCCTTACCCCTTGTCACCTCCTTCAATTCTGTCAAGTACTCCTCCTGTCCTCCCCCTCCCTGTTTCTTGTACTTCTAAAAAGGCAGCTTTTCCTCCTTACCTTTTCCGACCTTCTTGCTCAACCAGATCAGTTTCTTAGCCCTAGCCTTCTTGCTCTGGGCTTTTGCAGCAGGTTTTGGTTGCTCCCTATCCCCAGCTTTATGAGCTCCCACCTCTGGTTAGTGTCCATACTAGATTGAATTCTGGTCAGGTGCCATTTAAAACTTCCCCATCCTCCCAAAGTTGGCCCTCCTGCAGTCCAGCACTATTGTGCCAGATTCCTCCTTCTTGCCTCATATCCAATGTGAGCCATACTGGTGGTGGTCACTCCTGCCATGGTTCCTCCACTGTAAGTTCTCTCACAAAGTCCCATTTGCCAGCACAAGGTCAAGGGTATTTCCTAACCTGGTTGGTTCATGACCATTTGCAGCAGGAAGCTGTCCTGGAAGGCATCAGCAGTACCTGCTCCTTCTGTTCCTGGTTGTTGGGGTGCTCAGTCCACTCCTGGCATGTTGAAGTCCCCACAATCACCACACTACCCTTCTTGCAGGTCATCACAGATCTGTCCCACTAGTTCCCTGTCCTAACTCCTCCGGCCTGAGATGGTGGCCTGTACACCACTCCCATTCTAAGAATCCTGTGCTTGGAATCCTGGATTTACATCAAACTGACTCCATTACTACCCTCCTCCCTTCCTCCCTTACACGCTTCGGCTAAGACAGACATAGAGTCAGCTTTCAGATTACTTCCAGTTAGAAGAGAGGATTGGGACCTGTTGGGGTTTAAAATTGGGAACAGTACTATTTCAACAAAGCCATGCCCATGGCTTGTTTCTATAACATGCGCCACATTTGAAGCCTTCAGCACATGTTTGCAGTGGATATTTTAAGAAAGGACTGGTTATAAAACAGTGATTCACTATTTGGATGATTTCCTTTTCATAGGCAGTGGGAAAAGAGAAATGGAAAGAATGTTAGCCAGTTTCCAACAACTGTGTAAGGAACTATGGGTCCCGCTGGCGCCTGAAAAAACAGAAGGGCCAGTAGGGTATTAGAGTTTCTGGACATTGAGATAGATGTTCCGGGGGAAATATTTCGGTTGCCGGACAAAAAAAATTGAAGGAGCTGATTAAGATACATACCAGTAGAAGAAGAGTACAACTAAAACAGGTACAACAAGTATTGGGACATCTGAACTGCGCGTGCAGGGCTATTGGGCCAGGGAGGGCTTTCACAAAAAGGCTAGCAAGGGTCACAGCTGGAGTGACCAGGCCACACCATTGGGTAGACATGACAAAAGGAGTCAAGGAGGATTTCAAAGTATGGGAGGAATTCCTTAGGGAATATAATGACTGCTCTTTCTGGCAAGAGGAATGGGAGTATAACACAGACCTTGATCTTTACACAGATGCAGCTGGGGGCCTGGGCATGGTAGGCTATCTGAGGGGCAGATGGTTTGCAGAGCCATGGCCTTCAGATTGGGTAAGGGATGGTCAGGTGAAACATTGTTAGAGATCATGCCCATCTGGGCATGCACCCTGGTTTGGGGAAAAGAATTACGGGATCAAAAAGTAACATTTTGGTGTGACAATAGAGCAGTGGTAGAGGTCTTGAACGACAGGGGAGCCAGGTCAGAAACAGTCATGCAAGTTTGCTACTCCTGATGCTAAGGGCATTGCAGTTGAACATGTCATTCAGAGCAAAACACTTTAGAGGGGGTACACAACACCCTAGCTGACAGCCTTTCCGCCTGTAGTGGGATTGTTTCTGGAGGCTGGCACCAACAGCGAAGGAGCAAAACACCCATACCAATGAACATATGGGACATTGGCAGAAGGAGCAGAAATGTTGTTCCGCAGTTCATGGGCATCACAGACTCTGAGGGCCTACGATGAGGCCTGGCGAGTGTTTCAAACATTCAGGGCAACTCACCACATGGAGGTAAGTAGGCCATTCACAGAAGAACAGTTGGGGAAGTTCACCGTGGAGCAGTGGCAGAAGGGGACAGCCTACACCACAATGGGGGTCTACTTGGCAGGGATTAGTGTGATCTGTAGTCTAAAAAGATGACAGGACCGAACTAAATCAATGTTCATTAGAAGAATGATGCAAGGATGGGGTAGGCTAAAACAAGGGACGGTGGGTAATAAGAGACCAATAGGGTAACAGTGGCTTGTGAAACTGAAGGGTGAGTTGCCAGAAATATGCAGATCAAAGGCAGAGGCCCAGTTATTCCACACAATTTATGTGGCAATGTTTGCTGGAGCCATGAGAGTGCTCGAAGTGGTGGGCCATGGCAGGCAAGACAGGGAAAGGGGACTGGAATAGGAAGATATAAGTTGGGGGATGAAGGAAATACAGGTCATGATTAAGAGGTCAAAGATGGATCAAAGGGGACAGGGCTGCATGATAACACTAAAGAAACATGTAGAGGGTGCAGTTTGCCCAGTACAGGCTTTGTGGGCTTTCACTGCAGAGCATGGAAATAGGGCAGGGAAATTATTTCTGCATGGAGAAGCAGAGTCACAAGTTATCAAGTCACAGCATTGCTCAAGAGGGGCATGCAATTCCTGGGGAGGATCCGATTAATTATTTCCTCCTCCTTATGGATGAGGGCTGCCTCCCAGTGGGCAGTGGCAGAGGAGACAGTGAGTAATATTTTGGAGAAGGGCACTAGCTGTCGCCCAGTTATAAAGATACATTTGAACACTGCAGTGTGGAGACTAATGTATCGTTTATGTTTGTGACACACAGGAGCCATGGTGGGGAGGGACAAGGAGAGATGATATGATGGTGAGAAAATAAGATCATAAATAAGATATTTATTCTGTTAAACCATATAGGAAGAGGGAGGATCATGGAAGTCTGGATCTGTTCACTCCTATATTTATTGGAAGAAAGGAGAGCTGAGAAAAGACTGGGGAAGCAGCTTTACCAGGAGGTGAAACAATGTAAATTGGTATGGCGTGGCATTCGAGGGATGAGATGGATGCAGCTGTCTCACCTTGAAAGAGCTGAAGGAGTGAAGACCCTCCAGACTTAATTATTATTCATTTAGGGGGTAATGACCTTGGGGGCAAGCCATGGGTAGACACATATATGCAGATAAAAAGGGACTTAGAGACAATACAGCAGTGGTAGCCTAAGGTATGCCTGGCCTGATCTGATATGATACCAAGGAGGGTTTGGAGACTGAAGCACAGCCATAGAGTTGTGGATAGGGTCAGGAAAAAGATGAACAGAAGAGTAGGGACATTGGTGAAAAAATTGGGAGGACAAGTACTATTGCGGGGTGTGAAGAGTGGGTAGAAGATTTCTATAGGTCAGATGGTATCCACCTGTCAGATCTGGCCATAGATATGTTTAATACAGAAACGATGGGTTTTATAGAAGCATGGAGGAGAGATGCAAAAAATGGGTGATAAAAAAAATAAGGGGAAAAAAGGGAGAGAAAAGAAGGTTTGGAGGTGGTCTCCCCGAGGTAAAAGGGGGGCAGAACCATAAGAGGGGGGAAGCCAGTCATCCAATGCAAGCTGGAGACTGGCTAGTAGGGAAAAAGGGGTGGAAGGAGAGGAGGGGGAAAGAAAAATGAATAAGACAAAAAGAGGAAGAAGCTGAACGAGGAAAGCAGACTCAGTTTTCACCGTTACCTAACAGAAAAGGAGAAGAAGAAGGCACCCAGGTTCTCACCTGGGGGGACAAAAAGAGGAAGAAAGAGGGATGATCAGAGATGGATATATGGATGAAAATAAATGAAATTGTGAGAGATATAATAATAAAAGATGATGAAATGGAATATGGAATTATGATATATAAATAAACTAATTGCCAATCTGAGCACAACAACAAAAATGGTCTCTGTCTTTTTGTGGGGAAAAGGGGAATCAGGACAATGCATCGGGTTAGGGTTAAATGGCAAAAGTCAGAAATGAGAAGTTAGGTCATTTCTAAATTCCCCAATCACTCTTTCTTCCATCCTCCACAGACCAACGGACTTTGGGTTTGCTATGGGGGTAATGAGGCCAAACTCTCAACCCATCCTCCTTTACTGTAGCATGTCAACCTGTTTATACTTGGAATGGGGTGAGAGTTGGGCCTCGCAACCCAATGGCACACTGTGGTGTCTCTCGCTCTATGGAGAATTGTGGTGGTGGTAATGGGTTAGGGGATATTCCCTGACATCTCATTTCCCCACTTTTGTTGGTTTAACCCTAACTGATGCATTACCAAAGGTTTTGGCAGTGCATATTAATTATATATTAAAGATGAAGATGGGGTACCGTCAAGTGTGTGGTGCCAACAAACTGCAGATGGGAAAACGGGTTGATAAAAAAAATAATGTAGGCAATTAAGGTGACTCCGATAACATTAATACACATCTCTAGCGAAACAAGGAGAAATAGAAGGGAGAAAAAAATGAGTGCATTAGCTAGGATTTGAACCCAGGCTACCCAGAATTCTGTTCAACTAATAAATGAGCAATATTGAAATGCTGTGATGTGGATTACTGGTGCTTTTAACAGCCAACAGCCCATTTCATTGCTATATGCATGTGTTAAAAATCTACATGCTCATAAAGACGAGACCGGCGATTTCACAAGGTTCCTCAGGTGGTACGCTGGATGTCTCTTACCTTAACAAGCAAAAAGACAGAGGTTTGAACCAAGATGAGGGCACTGGTGTACTGCCTTATCAAGGACCCTCAGGAATTATTCAGTCCCTGTTATCAAAGTTTTACCTTGCCCTTCTTGTTTTTACTTCCTTTAGTGTTCATACTTAAAACCCTACGATTACTTAAAAAAATGTATAATAAAAATATTGGCTGAGAGTTAAGGTCAGCAATGTAGCACAGAGGTTAGAACACTTAGTTATAAGCCAAAAGTCCTCATAGTCCTAGGTGTATATCTCACAAATACCAGATGAACAATGCACCTGAATCAGCCTCTGCCCAAGTCAGAGCATCTCATTTTGTCTCATAGTCAGCATGCAAGCCCCACCTCTAATCTCACCATATATAAGCCCTGCCTCCAATATCACCCCATGTAAGCACTGCCTCCAATGTCACCCCAGATAAACCCCACCTCCAATATCAACCCATGTAAACACCACCTCCAATATCACCCCAGATAAACCCCGCCTCCAATATCACCCCATGTAATCCCCACCTCCATTATAACCTCATATAAACCCTGCCTCCAACAATGTCACTGTCATCTTGTTACTTGGTCCAGAACGGTGAGTTCGCTATCACTGCTCATAATCACCTTTTCAGACTTAAAATCAGCTTTTGGGACTGATTTAATAAAACAGCAGTCCAGGCCTTCATAAACGCAGGATGCAAAATCCAATTTTGAAAATGTGGCGCAAAATACCGCAAAATGGCGATCTTACAAGCATGCGTTGCGTAGTTTCTACGCAGGCTCATAACTTCGCCAATTTGTACTATTTTTCACTCCAGATTTTCAGTGTCAACATTTTTTCACACCTCCTCATGAATGGTACAGCTGTCGTTTCTCACATCCTGCCAGAAACATGTTTTCAAACCTCTGCCACAGAATGGTGCATTGCAGTGCAAAATCAACTTTCAGGATAAATTAAAAAAACTCACAGGGCCAGCTTTGATGAGGGGATTTCCCAGAGACCTCATGTTGAATATTTGATTTAAAAATTCTGAAAAAATGTGCTCATTACGAGCGTGCGTTGTGCAGTTTCCCCGCACGCTCGTAACCGCAAATTTTTCATATTTTCCCCTCCTGATTTTCAACATTACCCTTTTCCACATCTTCTCATTAACAGTATACAGCCATCAGTTATCACAGCCTGCCCAAAACTTGATTTTGTACCTCTGGCGCAGAATGGCGCATTCGCTGTGTGAACTCAACTTTCCAAGCAGAGTAATGAAATGACAGTGAGATTGTTCATGAGATTCGGTCCCTGAATTGCCATGTTGAAAAGCGGGTGGAAAAAATCCTAGAAATGCCTGAGTTACGTGCATCCATTGAACTGTGTCACCCGCGGCACCTGTAACTTGAAAACGATGTGAGATAGAGATTTCATCGACTTTGTCCCCCAAGAAGGTCTCACTGTCAGGATGGCAATGACATTTGAATTGTTTTCATAGCTGCTACGGTTGCTGAGCTATTGTCAAATTAGTGTGACAAGTGTTGCTTGCCCTGCAGGGCTGCTGTGTAGTGCTGTAGTTTTGTTCAAGTGGGAGGGCAGAGACCAGAGCACCTGCACTCCCACACTTGCATATCGTTACTCAGGAATGGGCAGCATGGTGGGAGTGCAGGGCCCACCAACACATGCTATTTGCTAGTTATATTATACTTTTCCAAAAAGTGAGGCAATTCATTGCAAAAAAGTGTTGTTGATGCATCGGTCCGGGTTAAACTGGCAAAAGTCAGAAAATGAGATTTGAGGGAAGAGCCCCTAACCCCCAGCTACCCCATCTCCCCATCCTCCACAGATTGATGGACTTTGGGGTTTGCTGTGGGGTAATGAGGCCATACTCTCAGCCCATTCTCCTTTACTGTAGCATGTCAACTTGTTTATACTTGGAATGGGGTGAGATTTGGGCCTCGCTACCCAATGGGACACTCTGGTGTCTCTCGCTATATGGAGAATTGTGGTGGTGATGGGTTAGGGGCTCTTCCATGAAGTCTCATTTTCCAACTTTTGTCAGTTTAACCCTAACTGATGCATTACCAAAGGTTTTAGCAGTGCATATTAATTATATATAGAAGGTGAAGATGGGGCACCCTCAAGTGTGTGGTGCTGACAAACTGCAGATGGGAAAGCGGGCTGATAAAAAGAAAAAAGAATGCAGGCAATTAAGGTGGCTCCGATAAAATTAATACGCATCTCTAGTGAAACAAGGAGAAACAGAAGAGAGAAAAATATGAGTGCATTAGCTAGGATTTCAACTCAGGCGACCCAGAATTCTGTTCAACTAATAAATGAGCAATATTGAAATGCTGTGATGTGGATTACTGGTGCTTTTAACAGCCAGCAGCCCATTCCCTTGCTATATACATGTATTACAAAGCTACATGCTCTTAAAGACGAGACCAGCAATTTCACCAAGCTCCTCGGAGAGTACACTGGTTGCCTCTTGGCTTTACAAGCAAAAAGACAGAGGTCTGAACCCAGATGAGGCACTGGTGTACTGCCTTATCAAGGACACTCAGGAATTATACAGTCCCTATTATCATGGTTTCACCTTGCCCTTCCTGTTTTTACTTCCCTGTGTGTTCATACCTAAACCCCTAAGATTACTTAAAAAATATATAATAAACATATTGACTAGGTTTTAAGGTGTGCAGAGGTTGGAACATTGAGTTATAAGCCAAAAGTCCTCATAGTACTAGGTTTGAATCTCACAAATATCAGATGAACAATGCACTTAAATCAGGCACTGCCCGAGTCAGAACACCTAATTTTACCTCATAGTCAGCATGCAAGCCCCACCTCTAATCTCACCATATATAAGCCCCATCTCCCATATCACCCCATGTAAGCCCTGCCTCCAATATCACCCCAGGTAAGCCCTGCCTCCAATATCATCCCAAATAAGCCCCACCCCAATATCACCCCATGTAATCCCCACCTCCAATATCACCCCATCTAGACCCCGCCTCCAATATCACCCCATACAAACCCCGCCTCCAATATCACCCCATGAAAGCCCCACCTTCATTATAACCTCATATAAGGCCCACCTCCAACAATGTCACTCTCATCTAGTTACTTGGTCCAGAAAGGTGAGTTTGCTATCGCTGCTTATAATCACCTTTTCGGACTGAAAATCAGCTTTTGGGACTCATTAATAAAACAGCATTCCCAGCCTTAATGACAGCAGGATGAAAAGTCTATTTTGAAAATGTGGCACAAAATACCCCAAAATGGCTGTCTTACAAGTGTGCATTGCACAGTTTCTATGCAGGCTCATAACTTTGCCAATTTGTACTATTTTCACTCCAGATTTTCAGCGTTGCCATTTTACACACCTCTTTATGAACGGTACAACTGACGCTTCTCACATGCGGCCAAAAATGTGTTTTCACACCTCTGCCACTGTATGGCATGTCGCAGTGTGAAATCAACTTTCAGGATAAATTAACTAACTCACAGGGCCAGCTTTGATGAGGGGATTTCCCAGAGATCTCATGTTGAACATTTGATTAAAACATTCTGAAAAATGTGCTCATTACGAGCGTGCGTTGGCAGTTTCCACGAACACTCGTAATCGCAAATTTTTCATATTTTCCCTCCTGATTTTCAACATTTCCCTTTTCCACATCTCCTCATTAACAGTATACAGCCATCATTTCTCACAGCCTGCCCAAAACTTGATTTTGTACATCTGGCGTAGAATGGCGCATTCGCTGTGCGAACTCAACTTTCCAAGCAGAGTAATGAAATGACAGTGAGATTGTTCATGAGACTCAGTCTCTGAATTACGAACATACAAACATACGAAATTTGCCAGCAGATAAAGGCCTAGAGGTCTATCAAGTCTGCTCGAATGTGCAGCTAGCACCCCTTATTCTGCAGCTGCCCTTCCCTTTCACCCTTCCCCTTCATTAACCCTCCCCCTTGTCCTGTCCCATCCTCATTTGAAGCAGTCCACTGTTCTACTGCATACCACTTCAGCAGGTAATGCATTCCACCCAGCCACCACCCTCTCTGTAAAAAAGTGTCTCCTCATCTCCCTCCTGAACCTTCCTCGCCCAGTCTCATATCACTGCCCTGGTGGCCCTCCCTCCCTTACTTTGAACAGCCCTCTGTACCCATCTTGTTTATTCCTTCATGTATTTAAAGGTTTCAATCATGTCATCCTGTCCTCCTCTCTCCAGTGAGTACATGTTCAACTCCTTCAGCCTCTCCGTATGATAAGTCCCCAGCCCTTGATCATCTTTGTCACCTGCGCTGCACCCCCTCCAGTAACTTAATGTCCCTCTTCAGATACGGACACCAGTACTGCACGCAGTACTCCAGGTGTGGTCTAACTAATAACCTATACAGTGGCAGAATCACCTCCTCGAAGATATACCCCTTGCAATACAACCCAGCATTTTGTTGGCCTTTGCAGCTGCCTTCCTATATTGTGCTGAGTTGTTCATTGACCCTGTAATGAGCACACCCAGATCCTTCTCCTCCTCTGTCTGGGCTAGCTGCACTCCCCCTAGCTGGTAACTTCTCTTTGGGTTCTTCATCCCAAAATGCAGCACCTTGCACTTTTTGGCATTAAAGCCCAGTTGCCAGGTGTCTGACCAGGTTTCGAGCTTTGCCAGATCATCCTGCAACCCCTGCCATCCCCCTAGGTCATCCACCACCGTGCCTACCTTGGTATCATCAGCAAACAGACTGATCTTGCTCTTGATGTCCCATGATATGTCTGCAATGAATATCCCAAACAACACTGGTCCCAACACGAGCCCTGGGAACACTGCTCGTCACTGCCCTTGGGTGTGAGAGCTCCCCACCCACCACCACCCTCTGTTGCCTTCCCTGCAGCCAGTTTCCTACCCATCTCACCAGCTTTGCACCCGCCCCTGTGCCTACTAACTTCCTTACCATCTTTCCATGTGGCACTGAGTCGAATGCCTTACTGAAGTCCAGATACAGGACATCCACTGCATGGCCCCTGTCCAATGCCTAGTTACCCAGTCATAGAACTCAACCAGGTTGGTTTGGCAGGATCTGCCACGTATGAAGCCATGCTGTCTGCTGTCCTGTAGTCCTTTGGCCTCTAGGAGGGCCACCAGCCTCTCCTTCAGGATAGTCTCCATTAGCTTACCCATGATGGATGTGAAGCTCACTGGTCTGTAGTTTCCTGTTCATCCTGGATCCACTTGTGGGGCACCATGAGCCATCCTCCAGTCCTGAGGTACACACCGCGAATGTAGTGAGGCATTAAATAGGTCTGCCAAAGGTCCTGCAAGGACCTCTGCCAGCTCCTTCAGTACCCTGGGGTGGATGCCATCTGGGCCTGGTGCCTTGTCCACCCTCAGTGCCTTCAAACCCTCTCAAACTCTGCTCTCCATGATTTCCCCATCTGTCACCACTTCCCACCCTGCTTCTGCCATTTCTCCCACCTTGGGTGTCACCCCCCTCTTCTCTTTAGTAAATACAGAGCAGAAGTACTCATTTAGTGCTTCCGCCTTATCACACCCTGCTTCCACCCAACTCCCCTCCTTCCTAATCCTTACTATGTGGTCCTTACAGCTCCTTTTCTCCCTGATGTACTTAAAGAAGTCCTTCTCCCCCTTCTTAATGCCTTGTGCCAGCCTGAGTTCCAGATGCTTTGGCCCCTTACTGCCCTTGTCACCTCCTTCAATTCTGTCAAGTACTCCTCCCTGTCCTCCCCCCTCCCTGTTTTCTTGTACTTCCTAAAGGCAGCTTTTTTCCTCCTTACCTTTTCCATGACCTTCTTGCTCAACCAGATCAGTTTCTTAGCCCTAGCCTTCTTGCTCTGGGCTTTGCAGCAGGTTTTGGTTGCCTCCACTATCCCCAGCTTTATGAGCTCCCACCTCTGGTTAGTGTCCATACTAGATTGAATTCTGGTCAGGTGCCATTTTAAAACTTCCCCATCCTCCCAAAGTTGGCCCTCCTGAAGTCCAGCACTATTGTGCCAGATTCCACTCCTTCCTTGCCCATATCCAATGTGAGCCATACTGAGTGGTGGTCACTCCCTGCCAGCGGTTCCTCCACTGTAAGTTCTCTCACAAAGTCCCCATTTGCCAGCACAAGGTCAAGGGTATTCCTAACCTGGTTGGTTCACTGACCATTTGCAGCAGGAAGCTGTCCTGGAAGGCATCCAGCAGTACCTGCTCCCTTCTGTTCCTGGTTGTTGGGGTGCTCCAGTCCACTCCTGGCATGTTGAAGTCCCCCACAATCACCACACTACCCTTCTTGCAGGTCATCCTGATCTGTCCCACTAGTTCCCTGTCTAACTCCTCCGTCTGAGATGGTGGCCTGTACACCACTCCCATTCTAAGAATCCTATTCTTGGAATCCTGGATTTGCATCCAAACTGACTCCGTACTACCCTCCTCCCCTTCCTCCCTTACACACTTCAGTCCTTCCTTCGCATATAGTGCCACCCCCCCTCCTTTCCCGATCACCCTGTCCCTACGAAATAACCTGTACCCTGGTACAGACAGGTCCCAGTCATTGTATTGGGTGGCTCATGTTTCCGTGATGGCTGCAATGTCCACCTCTCCCTCTGCCATGAGAACCTGTAACTCTGCAGTTTTCCTCCCAAGGCTCCTAGCATTAAGGGTAACCACCTTCCACCCTTCCCCTCCCATCCTGCCCTTCTTTCCTAGCATCACCAACAATACTTGCCATTTGTCCTTTGTCACTGTTATGGGGGTAAGCTCATATGGTTTCCCAACCTGTGGTCTCTGCATATCTCTTCCCCAACTGCCACCCCCCACTCCTAGTTTAAACTCCCAACTTGGTCTATGTACTCTTCCATCCTCTGTTTCAACACTTTCTTTCCCTCCTCACTCAAGTGTAGTCTGTCCTTGGCATAGAGACTACTGTCCTCCCAGGTCCCTCCCCACCCCCCAACAGCCCATACCCTTTAGCACAACACCAGGTTCCTAGCCATCCATTAAATTCCTCTATTCTCAGCTTTCTTGTTGTGCTTGCCTTTGGCACCGGAAGCATCTCTGAAAAAGTTACTGACCTTCCTGCCCCCTCACATAATTGTGCTAGTTCCTCAAACCTCCTCTGGTCTGTATCTACTGTCTTGTCAGCCAGGTCATTTGTCCCAAGATGTATAATTAAATGAGGCTTGTCCCTACCGCTTCTAGCATATTTCGGAACAGACTGTCCCACCCTTTCCGCTGTCATTCCTGGCATGGCCTCCACCCAGATGCAACTATGCCTCTCCCCCTTGCTACCCCACCTAACTCCTCTTAGTATTGAGTCCCCAGCACTAAGATTCCACCCTCTTACTCCTGCTTGCTTCCATTCATCTCCCTCTCTCATTTCCAGCTCTTCTTCTTCCTCCTGCACATTATTTCCCCCTTTTACCCCTGTTGCAATTCTCCCAGCAGAACTTTCCCCGGCTCCAGTTTGGTCCAGGTAATTATCAATTACTCCTCTAATTTCATCATTTCCCTCTTCCACCTTCTTCCTCTCTAGCAGTGCACAACTATTTTCTGAAGGCCCTTCACAAATGCCTGCTCCCTCTCTCTTCATAGTAACCTGTTCGCTCCTTTCCACTCCATGACTTTTGCCACTTCTTCGCCTCCCTCACAAGTCCCTATCTCCTCCTTCTATTTGTCTTTTGTCTCCTGACCTGGTTTCCCCAGCAATTGTTCCTCCTGGCCTGGGCCCCTTTGTCTCTGCTTCCCTTCTTCTGACACTCTCCTCACCACTGTTGGCTTAAATTGCCCTCCCTCATCTCCCCTTCTTCCTCCCTCCAGTATTGGGCTAAACCCACCCCCAATCTGCCTTGCCTGTCTTAGTTCCTCCTGCAGACCCTCAATCTCCTTTCTAAGTTTCTCTATGTGGTTGCACACTAAACATCCTCCCACGCTCCAGGCAATTTTAGAAAGATTGGTGCACCACAGTTGTTGCAGCTCACCACCTACCCATTGCTGTCGTTGCCCACCAGCGACCCCCACCCTTCCAGATGCAGGATACCAAACACCCCCAAGTCTCCCTCTCCTCCTCTATCAGTGTAAAACATTTTCTTTATTTCCTTACCTCCTTTGTTGCACACATTTAGATATATTGAGCAACTGCTTTTATATTCTATCCTTCCTATCCACACTCAAAACAGACTTTAAGTAGCCATTGCACAACCTTTCTTCAAACTCCTACTCCTCATTTCCCCAATGCAATATCAATGCGAAGAAGTAATAATGGTAGCTCCTAGATTTGCATTTACTTCCCTTCCACTGAGAGAGCAGTCACCTCTTCACTTGCTGCTGTTCCCTTCCTGGTATGCCCCTCCTACTCCACACCCCTTACTATACCCAGTGTTTAGCTCCTGTCAATCAGATTTAACAGGGCATATAATCAAGAGTTGGGGGAAGGGGGGGGCAAAAATTTGCAGCAACCAAAGACAGCAAAGAAATACACCACCACCACATTTTAAATCCTCAACAGCCCAAAAACAATTCTAAGTAAAGTCAACAAAGAAAGTACAGTGTCACCAAAAGCCCACAATCCAAGTCTAAAAGAAAAACAGCAATTACCAGTTACTGTAAAGCACTGAAATGAAAATGCTTCCTTCCCCTTCTGGCTTCCATAACATTCAAAAATACATACACTTCTATTTCAGCTCTTTACCCTTACTATCAAAAGGTAACTGTCTCAAAATGTAATTGCCTTGTAAAGTGGGAGGAAAAGATCCTAAAAATGCCTAAGTTACATGCATCCATTGAACTATGGCACCTGCAGCACCTGTAACTCGAAAACGATGTGAGATAGAGATTTCATTGACTTTATCCCCCAAGAAGGTCTCACTGGCAGGATGGCAATGACATTTGAATTCTTTTCATAGCTGCTATGGTTGCTGAGCTATTGCCAAATTAACGTTACAAGTGTTGCTTGCCCTGCAGGGCTGCTGTGTAGTGTTGTTGTTTTGTTCAAGTGGGAGGGCAAAGACCAGAGCACCTGTACTCCCACACTTGCATATCGTTACTCAGGAATGGGCAGCATGGTGGGAGTGCGGGGCCCACCAACACATGCTATTTGCTAGTTATATCATACTTTTTCAAAAAGTGAGGCAATTCATTGAAAAAAGGTGTTGTTAATGCATCGGTCTGGGTTAAACTGACAAAAGTCAGAAAATGAGATTTTAGGGAAGAGCCCCTAACCCCCAGCTACCCCATCTCCCCATCCTCCACAGATTGATGGACTTTGGAGTTTGCTGTGGGGTAATGAGGCCATACTCTCAGCCCATTCTCCTTTACTGTAGCATGTCAACTTGTTTATACTTGGAATGGGGTGAGATTTGGGCCTCGCTACCGAATGGGACACTCTGGTGTCTCTCGCTGTATGGAGAATTGTGGTGGTGATGGGTTAGGGGCTCTTCCATAAAGTCTCATTTTAAAACTTTTGTCAGTTTAACCCTAACTGATGCATTACCAAAGGTTTTGGCAGTGCATATTAATTATATATAGAAGGTGAAGATGGGGCACCCTCAAGTGTGTGGTGCTGACAAACTGCAGATGGGAAAGCGGGCTGATAAAAAAAGAATGCAGGCAATTAAGGTACCTCTGATAAAATTAATACGCATCTCTAGTGAAACAAGGAGAAACAGAAGAGAGAAAAAAATGAGTACATTAGCTAGGATTTCAACTCAGGTGACCCAGAATTCTGTTCAACTAATAAATGAGCAATATTGAAATGCTGTGATGTGGATTACTGGTGCTTTTAACAGCCAGCAGCCCATTCCATTGCTATATACATGTATTACAAAGCTACATGCTCTTAAAGATGAGACCAGCAATTTCACCAAGCTCCTTGGAGGGTACACTTGACTTTACAAGCAAAAAGACAGAGGTTTGAACCCAGATGAGGCACTGGTGTACTGCCTTATCAAGGACACTCAGGAATTATACAGTTCCTGTTATCATGGTTTCACCTTGCCCTTCCTGTTTTTACTTCCTTTAGTGTTCATACCTAAACCCCTAAGATTACTTAAAAAAATATATAATAAACATATTGACTAGGTTTTAAGGTCTGCAGTTTCGTGCAGAGGTTAGAACATTGAGTTATAAGCCAAAAGTCCTCATAGTCCTAGGTTTGAATCTCATAAATACCAGATGAACAATGCACTTAAATCAGGCACTGCCCAAGTCAGAGCACCTAATTTTACCTCATAGTCAGCATGCAAGCCCCACCTCTAATCTCACCATATATAAGCCCCATCTCCCATATCACCCCATGTAAGCCCTGCCTCCAATATCACCCCAGGTAAGCCCTGTCTCCAAAATCACCCCATATAAGCCCCACCTTCATTATAACCTCATATAAGGCCCACCTCCAACAATGTCACTCTCATCTTGTTACTTGGTCCAGAAACATGAGTTTGCTATCGCTGCTTATAATCACTTTTTCGGACTGAAAATCAGCTTTTGGGACTCATTAATAAAACAGCATTTGCAGCCTTAATGAGAGCAGGATGAAAAGTCTATTTTGAAAATGTGGCACAAAATACCCCAAAATGGCCGTCTTACAAGCGTACATTGCGCAGTTTCTATGCAGGCTCATAACTTCACCAATTTGTACGATTTTCACTCCAGATTTTCAGTGTCTCCATTTTTTCACACTTCCTCATGAAAGGTACAGCTGTCATTTCTCACATCCTGCCAGAAATGTGTTTTCACACCTCTGCCACAGAATGATGCATTGCGGTGCAAAATCAACTTTCAGGATAAATTAACAGACTCACAGGGCCAGCTTTGATGAGGGGATTTCCCAGAGATCTCATGTTGAATATTTGATACAAAAATTCTGAAAAATGTGTTCATTACAAGTGTGCATTGTGCAGTTTCCATGCATGCTCATAACCGCCAATTTTTTATATTTTCCCTCCTGATTTTCAACATTACCCTTTTCCACATCTCCTCATGAACAGTATACAGCCATCATTTTTTTCAGCCTGCCCAAAACTTGATTTTGTACCTCTGGCGCAGAATGGCGCATTCGCTGTGCATATTCAACTTTCAGGACAGAGTAATGAAATGACAGTGACATTGCTCATGAGATTCAGTCCCTGAATTGCCTTGTTGTAAAGTGGGAGGAAAAGATCCTAAAAATGCTTGAGTTACATGCATCCGTTGAGCTATGGCACCCTCGGCACCTGTAAGTTGAAAACGATGTGAGATAAAGATTTCATTGACTTCATCCCCTGAGAAGGTCTCACTGTCAGGATGGCAATGACATTTGAATTGTTTTCATAGCTGCTATGGTTGCTGAGATATTGCCAAATTAGTGTTACAAGTGTTGCTTGCCCTCTAGGGCTGCTGTGTAGTGCTGTAGTTTTGCTCAAGTGGGAGGGCAGAGCCCAGAGCACCTGCACTCCCACACTTGCATATCATTACTCAGGAATGGGCAGCATGGTGGGAGTGCAGGGCCCACCCACACATGCTATTTGCTAGCTATATTACATTTTTTCAAAAAGTGAAGCAATTAATTGCAAAAAAGTGTTGTTAATGCATCAGTCCAGTTTAAACTGACAAAAGTCAGAAAATGAGATTTTAGGGAAGAGCCCTTAACCACCAACCACCTCATCTCTCCATCCTCCACAGACCGATGGACTTTGGGGTTTGCCATGGAGTAATGAGACCAAAGTCTCAGCCCATTCTCCTTTACTGTAGCACGTCAACCTGTTTATACTTGGAATGGGGTGAGAGATGGGCTTTGCTACCCAATGGCACACTCTGGTGTCTCTCGCTGTATGGAGAATTGTGTTGGTGATGGGTTAGGGACTCTTCCCTTATGTCTCATTTCCCTACTTTTGTCAGTTTAACTCTAACTGATGCAGTACCAAAGGTTTTGGCAGTGCATATTTATTATATATAGAAGGTGAATATGGGGCACCCTCAACTGCGTAGTGTCAACAAACTGCAGATGGGAAAGCGGGCTTATAAAAAAAAAAGAAAGCAGGCAATTAAGGTGACTCTGATAACATTAACTCGCATCTCTAGTGGAACCAGGAGAAACAGAAGAGAGAAAAAAAATTAGTGCATTTGCTAGGATTTGAACCCAGGCTAACCAGAATTCTGTTCAACTAATAAATGAACAATATTCAAATGCTGTGATTTGGATATACGCATGCTTTTAACAGCCAGCAGCACCTTCCTTTGCTATATGCATGTATTACAAAGCTACATGCCCTGAAAGACGAGACCAACGATTTTTCCACTGTCTGTGTCTTGGCTTCACAAGCAAAATGTCAGAGGTTTGAACCTAGATGAAAGAACTTTTATACTGCCTTATCTAGGACACTCAGGAATTATGCAGTCCCTGTTATCATGGTTTCACCATGCCCTTCCTGTTTTTACTTCCTTTACTGTTCATACTTAAACCCCTATGATTACTTAAAAAAAATAATAATAATCATATTGTCTGTGTGGTAACGTCTGCCATGTAGCACAGAGGCTAGAGCATTGAATTATAAGCCAAAATACCTCATAATCCTAGGTTTAAATCTCACAAATACCAGATGTACAATGCCCTTGAAGCAGCCACTACATATGTCAAAGCATATGATTTTGCCTCATAGACAGCATGCAAGCCCCACCTCTAATCTCACCCCATATAAGCCCTGCCTCTAATATCTCCCCATACAAGCCCCTCCTTTAATTTCACCCCATATAAAACCTGCCTCAAATATCACCCCATATAATCCCTGAATCCAATATTACCCCATGTATGCCCCAGCTCCAATGTCACCCCATTTAAGTCCCATCTCCAGTATCACCACATGTAAACCCCCTCCAATATCACCCCATATAATCCCAGCCTCCAATGTCACCACATATAAGCCCCATGTCTAATATCACCCCAGATAAACCCCACCTCCAATATCACCCCATGTAAGTCCCACCTCCATTATAACCTCATATAAGCCCCACCTCCAACAATGTCACTGTCATCTCGTTACTTGGTCCAGAAAGGTGAGTTCGCTGTCGCTGCTCATAATCACCATGTCAGACTTAAAATCAGCTTTTGGGACTGATTAATAAAACAGCAGTCCCAGCCTTCATGAGCGCAGGACGCAAAAGCCGATCTTGAAAATGTGGTGCAAAATACCCCAAAATAGTCGTCTTACAAGTGTGTGTTGCACAGTTTCTATGCAGGCTCATAACTTCGCCAATTTGTACTATTTTCACTCCAGATTTTCAGTATTAGTATTTTTTCACACCTCCTTATTATCAGTACAACTGTCATTTCTCACATACTGCCAGAAATGTGTTTTCACACCTCTGCCACAGAATGGCGCGTCGCAGTGAGAGTGCGATGATAAACTGCCTTAAATTGCATCTTTGCATCACAGTGTGGTGCTAAACTGTGTGTTAAATTAACTCTGACGATATGGTGCTAAACAATATGTTTAATTATCTCTGTGCCAATGCAGCATGAAAACTGTGTTAAATTATCTCTGTAACAGTGTAAAGCTGAAATATGGTTGAAATTATCTCTACCACAGTGCAGTTCTAAAGTATGTGTTATATTATCCCTGTGACAGTGTGCTGCTTATTTATGTGTTAAATTATCACAAATATGGGTTAAATAGTCTCTGTCGCAGTGTGGTTCTCATCAAGAAGTCAAATGCTCTCTGTTTTCAGTCTTGTGCTTCTTTGTCTGAAATTATCTCTGTTAAATTATGGTGATAAATATAATGTAACACAACAGAACATAACACAACATAACATAATATAATATGATATAATGTTGTGGTATTACAATATTATAACTATTAAATTAATTAACTTTAAACATGTGTTAACTTATCTCAGTCAAAGTGTGGTGCTTAACTATGTGTTAAATTATCTCTGTGACAGTGTAGTGCTAAACTCTGCTACATTATCTCTGCCACACTGCAGTGCTAAACTATGCATTATGTTATCACTGTGAGAGTGCAATGCTAAGCTGTCTGAAATTGTGGTGCTAAACTGTGTGTTAAAATATCTCTTTGACATGGTGGTGCTAAACTATGCATTAAATTATCTCTCTGACATCTATGCGTTACTTTATCTCACAAGACAGTGTGGTGCTAATTTCTGTGTTAAATTATTTCGTTAACCGTGTGGTGCTTAAATTTGTTACCTGATCTCTGTGACAGTATGGTGCTAATATATGTGTTAAATTATCTCTCTGACATCTATGGGTTGCTTTATCTCACAAGACAGTGTGGTGATAAACTATTTTTTAAATTATTTCTGTGACAGTGTGGTGCTGAACTATGTGTTAAAATATCTCTTTGATAGTGAGATGCTGAACTTTGGTTTAAATTATCTCTATCACAGTATGTGTTAAATTATCTCTATAAAAGAGTGGTGCTAATGTATGTGTTAAATTATCTGAAACATATGATAAATTGTTTCTGCTGCAGTGTAGTTCTAAACAATGAGTTAAATGGTCTCTATTTCAGTGTTGTGCTTAACTCTCTGAAACATATTATGTTACAGTGTGGTGATAAGTATAATATAATATCACATAATATAGCATAATATAATTTAACACCTAGTTTTGCACCACACTATCAGAGTTAATTTAACACACAGTTAGCACCACACTGTAAAACAGACAATTTACAACCGTTTATCATCACACTCTCACAATGATATTTTAACACATAGTTTAGCACCACACTTTGATTGCGATAAATTCATAGGATTCATAGGAAGATACTGAGCTAAATGGACTTTCGTCCTATATGCTCGCCATAGTTATCTAGTTTCTATTCTATACATATTCCTGTCCCATATTAATTTAAACTCGGCCATAGATCTACTTGCCACAATCTCCAAGGGGAGTTCGTTCCATACATCTACCACCCTTTGGTTAAACCACCATGTTGTTCTCACTTTATTACATTTAGATGCTGTTAATTGCATTGGTGGATCTAGTGTTATATGTACAACTATTAAATATTAGCCCTGTAACATCCCACAAATCATTGTTTTGCCAAGCTCTGTATACCAAGCACATATCTCCTCATTTTCTACGTTCCTCCAAGGAGTACAAATTCAAATCTCTCAGTCTGGTCCCGTAATCTTTACCCTGCATACCACTGATAACTCTTGTTGCCCTCCTTTGCACTCCCTCCAACAGAGAAATATCCTTTTTTTTAAATGGTGACCACACCTGCGCTCCATACTCCATAATCGGTCTCACTAGTGATATATACAAGGGCAGAATAACCCCACTACTTCTAGATGATATATGTCTCAATATGCAATTTAGGATACTGTTTCCTTTCTGGGCTATATTTTGGCAATGAGATGAAAATGTCATATTATCAGAAACTATTATACCCAAATCCCTTTCCTCATATGTTATTTTGAGCGGAACAGTTCCCATTTTATAGGGTAATTTTGGGTTTCTAAATTAACACATAGTTAAGTAATTTAATCATTATAACACCACACCATTATATTACTTTATGTTGTTATGTTAAGTGATGTTATGTTATGCTATATTATGTTATATTATACTCTGTATTATCACTCTGTAACATAATATATTTCACACAGTTAAGCACACCACTGAAACAGAGACCATGAAACTCATTGTTTAGAACAACACTGCAGCAGAAATGATTTAACCCATGTTTGAGATAATGTAACACATAAATTAGCAACATACTGTCACAGAGATAATGTAACACATTTAAGCACCACACTGTTACAGTGATAATTTAACACATACTTTAGAACCACTGTGTGATAGAGATAATTGAAACCAAAGTTCAGAACCATGCTGTCACAGAGAAAATTTAACAAATAGTTTATCACCACACTGTCCTGCGAGATAAAGTAACCCATAGATGTCAGAGAGATAATTTAACACATAGTTAAGCACTGCATGTCACAGAGATATTTTAACACACAGTTCAGCACCACAATGTTAAATAAACAATTTAAGACAGTTTAGCATCACACACTCACAGTGATAACTTAACACATAGTTTAGCACTACACTGTCACAGAGATAATTTAACACATAGTTCAGCACCACACTTTGACTGAGATAAGTTAACCCATAATTAATTAATTTAAAAGTTATAATATTATAACACCATATTATATGATATTGTATTGTATTGCATTGCATTGTAATGCATTGTATTGTATTGTATTGTGTTGCATTGCGTTGCATTGCATTGCGTTGTATTGCACTGTACTGTATTATATTATCTTATAATATTATGCTATGCTATGTCATGTTATGATATATTATGTCATATTGTAGTATATTATATTATTCAAAATGCCTTAACAGAGAGAATTTCACACAGTTAAGCACAACACTGAAACGGAGAGCATTTAACTAATTGTTTAGAACCACACTGCAACAGAGACAATTTAGCCCATGTTTGAGATAATTTAACTCATAGGCCCAGATATTCAAACTGTGCCAGGCTGTGGTGCAAGCTTGGGCGCAGCACAATTTGGCTGCACAGGGGTGTGGACTGGACAATATTCAACAGAGCTGCACCATGGCACAACATCATTGAATATCACACCGTGGCCACACACAGTGTGCATGGCACAGTGGCACTGGGCCAGCAAAAGTGGCCAGAGTGGAGCAAGTGGATGTGCTAATGCAAGTTCCATTGCACTATGCACACCAACTGCGATATTCAAAACTTGACATGCAAATGGGTCCATAATGTATGCAAGGTGCAAATGAGGCCATTTGCATGTCATTATGGCCCTTTTGCATGCAGGGGCACTGATCCCTGATGACTTGCACCTGGCACCCTGTCAGGCAGCAGTCATCAGGGACCGACACCGCCTGGAGCCAGCAATGTGCTCCACAGCCCGATCATGGGCATTTGTATACACAATAGGAACTATGTCCAATATCCCTGCTGGTCCAGTGGACCACTGTCTGTCCGATCATGAGCATTTGTATAAATAAATAAAAAAATTCTGTCCAATATCCCTGGTGGTCCAGTGGACCACTGTCTGCCTGATTGCAGGTATCTGTATAAAAAATGAGAATTCTGTCCAATATCCCTGGTGGTCCAGTGGACTGCTGTCTGCCCGATTGTGGGCATCTGTATAAAAAAATTAAAAATTCTAATATCCCTGGTGGTCCAGTGGACCGCTGTCTGCCCAATTACAGGTATCTGTATAAAAAATGAGAATTCTGTCCAATATCCCTGGTGGTCCAGTGGACCACTGTCTGCCCGATTGTGGGCATCTGTACAAAAAATTAAAAATTCTAATATCCCTGGTGGTCCAGTGGACTGCTGTCTGCCCAATTGCAGGTATCTGTATAAAAAAATTAGAATTCTGTCCAATATCCCTGGTGGTCCAGTGGACCGCTGTCTACCCGATTGTGGGCATCTGTATAAAAAATTAAAAATGCCAATATCCCTGGTGGTCCAGTGGACCACTGTCTGCCAAATTGCAGGCATTTGTATAAATAAATTAAAAATTCCAATATCCCTGGTGGTCCAGTGGACCGCTGTCTGCCTGATCGCGGGCATCTGTATAAAAAAATTAAAAATTCAAATATCCCTGGTGGTCCGGTGGACCACTGTCTGCCCAATTGCAGGCATTTGTATAAATAAATTAAAAATTCCAATATCTCTTGTGGTCCAGTGGACCTCTGTCGGCCCAATCATAGGCATCTGTACAAAAAATTAGAAATCTGTCCAATATCCCTGGTGGTCCAGTGGACCGTTGTCTGCCTGATCACGGGCCTCTGTATAAAGAATTAGAATTCCGTCCAATATCCAGTGGACCGCTGTCTGCCCAATTGTGAGCATCTGTATAAAAAATTAAAAATTAAAATATTTCTGGTGGTCCAGTGGACAACTGTCTGCCTGATCGTGGGCATTTGTATAAATAAATAAAAAATTCCAATATCCCTGGTGGTCCAGTGGACCACTGTCTGCCCAATTGCGGGCATCTGTATAAATAAATTAAAAATTCCAATATCCCTGGTGGTCCAGTGGACCACTGTCTGCCCGATCGTGGGCATTTGTATAAATAAATAAAAAATTCCAATATCCTGGTGGTCTGGTGGACCACTGTCTACCGATCATGGGCATTGTATAAAGAAATAAATAATTTCAATATCCTGGTAGTCTAGAGGTACCCCTGCCCACCCACTGAGCCCCCACCCCCACTCCCCCAGTTAGCCAGTGGGTGGCAGCCCCCCACCTGCCTCCCGCCACCCACTGACACCATCGGCCAGAGCTGTCGCTCATTGGTCCTGCGCATGAGCCAATGGGCGTGCAGCCTATGCCATACTACACAATCCAGATATGCAGCAGATGAATTCGTTCACATATCTGGAATATAATATGGTATAGGCTACACACCCGTTGGCTCATGCTGCTGAACCAATGTGTGTACAGTCCTACCGATGGTGTCAGTCGTGAGGCAGAAGCGCAGGTGGGAGTGAAATGCTGCCTGCTGTCTGACTGGGGGAGGCGGGTGGTGGGGCTCAGTGGGCAGATATGGAGGTGGTACCCCTAAATCACCAGGGATATTGGACATATTTTTTTTACAAATGCCCGCGATCGGGTAGATAGCGGTCCACTGGACCATTAGACAGTTTTTTTTTACAAATGCCCACGATCGGGCATGGGGGCATGACCAGGTGCAGCTGGAGCTCGGGTGGCCACCCGCAGGTGGCAGCTACCATGTTGCACCCTGCAATGTGGCAGCTCACCTGTGCGTGGCCATCAGTTGTTCCTTTTATTGGATCAACTTTGTGTTGGCGCAGGTAGGGGTTGTGCATGTATGGCACTGCACATCCTGGGCTGAATATCGGGCTGTGCAGGGTATGCATGGGCATGCTGCCCCTACCTGCACCTGCATATATTATTGATGCACTCTGGCATTTCAGGATTTGTACTGCGCACTTTTCCCTTTTGAATATCATGCCGGTGCATAACCCTTTTGAATATCTGGGCCATAACATAATGCAATGTCATATTATATATTATAATATAATATAATATAATGGTGTGAAGTGTTATACTATTATAACTATTAAATTAACTAAGTCTTAATTTATCTCTGTAACAGTGTGATGCTAAACTATGTATTCAATAATCTAAAACATGGGTTAATTTGTCTCTGATGTAGTGTGTTTCTAAACAATGAGTTAAATGCTCTCTGTTACAGTATTGGGCTTAACTGTGTGAAATTATTTCTGTTACAGTGTGGTAGTTAACATAATATAATATAATATAATATAATATAATATAATATAATATAATATAATATAATATGATATGATATTATATGATATGATATTATATGATATGATAAGTAATGATGTCATGTAATGTGCTGTCATGTTGTGTCATATGATATATGATATAACATGCTACGGTATGATATGATATGATATAATGCTGTGGTGTTATAATTATTATATTAATTAATTATGTGTTAATTTATCTCAGTGAGAGTGTGGTGTTAAACTAACTGTTAAATATCTCTGTGATAGTGTGGTGCTGAACTATGTGTTAAATTACCTATGTAACATTGTGGTGTTTAAATGTGTTACATTATCTTGGTGACAGTGTGGCACTAATTAATGTGTTAAACTTTCTCAAACATTGGTTAAATAGTCTCTCTTGTAGTGTGGTTCTGAATAATGAGTTAAATGCAATCTGTTACAATGTTGTGCTTAACTGGGTGAAATTATCCATTACGAAGTGATGCTTAATATAATATAACATAATAATGTAATATTATATAATATCACATGATGTGATTTGATAAGATGTGATGTGATGTGACATGATACGATATGAAATGAAATTATATATTATATTATATTACATAATATAATATATTATGATAGGATAGGATGCGATATGATATAATATTATATAATATAATATAATATAATAAAACTAGAAATAATATAATGGTGTGGTGTTAAAATATTATAATTATTAAATTAATTATGTGCTAATTTATCTCTGTAACAGTGTGATGCTAAACAATGTAATCAATAATCTCAAACATGGGTTAATTTGTCTACATTGTAGTGTGTTTCTAAACAATTAGTTAAATGATCTCTTTTACAGTATTGTGGTTAACTGTGTGAAAGTATACCTGTTATGGTGTTGTGATTCATATAATATAATATAATATAATATAATATAATATAATATAATGTAATGTAATGTAATATAATATAATATAATATGATATGATATATGATCCGATATGATGTGATGTAATGTGCTGTCATGTTATGTCATATATGATAAAGCATGATACGATACGATACGATACGATATGATATGATATGATATGATATAAAGCTGTGCTGTTATAATGTTGCAATTATTAAATTAATTAACTATGTGTTGATTTATCTCTGTGACAGTGTGGTATTAAACTAACTGTTTAAATACATCTGAGATAGTCTGGTGCTGAACTATGTGTTAAATTACCTATGTAACACAGTGGTGTTTAAATGTGTTACATTATCTTGGTGACAGTGTGGCACTAATTATTGTGCTAAATTTTCTCAAACATTGGTGAAATAATCTCTCTTGTTGTGTGGTTCTGAATAATGAGATAAATGCACTTTGTTACAATGTTGTGCTTAACTGGGTGAAATGATCTGTTATGAAGAAGTGATTAATATAATATAATATATCACAATATAATATACTAATATAATATTATATAATGTCACATGATGTGATTTGTTAAGATGTGATGTGATGTGACGTGATATGATACGATTTGATATGAAATGAAATCATATTATATGATATTACATAATATAATATAATATATTATGATAGGATATGATATAACATAATAAAATATAATATAATATAAAGTAATGCAATGTAATATAATACATTATAACATAATATAATATAATAAACTATAATATAATAGTATGGTGTTATAATATTATAAGTATTAAATTAATTAACAAAGTGTTAACTTATCTCTTTAACAATGTGATGCTAAACTATGTATTCAATAGTCTCAAACATGAGTTAATTTGTCTCTCTTGTAGTGTGTTTCTAAAAAATGAGTTAAATGCTCTCTGTTACAGTATTGTGCTTAACTGTGTGAAATTATTTCTGTTATGGCATTGTCATTAATATAATATAATATGATACGATACGATATGATGTGATGTAATGTGCTGTCATGTTATGTCATATGATATATGATATGACATGACATGACACGATAGGATATGATATGATATGATATAATGCTGTGGTGTTATAATATTATAATTATTATATTAATTAACTGTGTTAATTTATCTCAGAGACAGTGTGGTGTTTAACTAACTATTAAAATATCTCTACGATAGTGTGGTGCTGAAGTATGCATTAAATTACTTATGTAACACTGAGGCGTTTAATGTGTTACATTATCTTGATGACATTGTGGTGCTAATTAATGTGTTAATTTTTTTCAAACATAGGTTAAATAGTCTGTCTTGCAGTGTGGTTCTGAATAATGAGTTAAATGTACTCTGTTACAATGTTGTGCTTAACTGTGTAAAATGATCTATTATGAAGTGGTGATTAATATAATATAATATGATATAATATAATATATTATAATATAATTTAAGAATATAATATTATATAGCATCTCATGATGTGATTTGATAAGATGTGATGTGATGTGATTTGATATGAAATAAAATGATATGATATGATGTTATATTACATAATATAATAATATAAAATATACTATGATAGGATAGGATATATGATATAATATAATATTATATAATATAATGCATTATAATATATTATAATATAATGTAATACAATGTAATATAATAAAACATTTTATAACATAATGGTATGGTGTTATAATATTATAACTATTAAATTAATTAACTATATGCTAATTTATCTCTGTAACAGTATGATGCTAAACTATGTATTCAATAATCTCAAACATGAGTTAATTTGTCTCCGTTGTAGTGTGTTTCTAAACAATGAGTTAAATGCTCTCTGTTACAGTACAGTGCTTAACTGTGTGAAATTATACCTGTTACGGTGTGGTGATTAATATAATATAATATAATATAATATAATATAATATAATATAATATAATATAATACAATTTGATATGATATGATGTGATATGATAAGATATGATATGATACGATATGATGTGATGTAATATGCTGTCATGTTATGTCATATATGATATGATATGATATAATATGATATGATATGATATAATATAATGCTGTGGTGTTATAATATTATAATTATTAAATTAATTAACCATGTGTTAATTTATCTCAGTGATAGTCTGGTGTTAAACTAACTGATAAAATATCTCTTCGATAGTGTGGTGCAGAACTATGTGTTAAATTACCTATGTAACACTGTGGTGTTTAAATGTGTTACAATACCTTGGTGACAATGTGGTGCTAATTAATGTGTTGAATTTTCTCAAACATTGGTAAAATAGTATCTCTTGTAGTGTGGTTCTGAAGAGTGAGTTAAATGCACTCTGTTACAATGCAGTGCTTAATTGGGTGACATTATCCATTATGAAGTGGTGATTAATATAATATAATATAATATAATATGATGTCATGTGATGTGATTTGTTCAGATGTGTTGTGATGTGATATAATATGACGATATGAAAATAAATGATATGATATTATATTACATAGTGTAATATTTAAGCAATAAGGCACAACAGGGTGTGTGTTATCATGTAATAACGTCACTCCTAGGGTGGGTCGAAGCACTCGGCTTCACCTCGTGCTTCCACCACCCCAGGAGTGAAGTTATTACATGATGACACACACCCTGGAGTGCCTTATTGCTATTATACAATGGCTCAGTTGTTAATTATGCAGAAAAAAGGAAAAGAAAAAACATTTTTATGCACTTTAATTTAATTTTTTATGGGTGAAGGACTATGGTTTAAAAAAAAGTCCAGTATTTGTTTCTGCCAGTAGATGGAGCTGTTAGCTGAATCAGTGTGGTCTGCCGAGTCTGACACTGCTCATAATTTAATTTGGTTATGATAGTAAGACCCGCACCCCACATTCTTCCACCACTGAAAATGAGATGCAGCTGACGTTTGTTTCACGGTTAATTTGGGTGATTTTGGAGTCTGTTGGCCGTTGTGAGACACATGCTCGATGTGCAAATTTCATAATGGTGCTGTTGCAGCTGAGGTGTCATGGCTTAATTTTTTTTTTTACCAGTGAGTAGAGGAGAAGCCGTTTTTTTAAACATGAAGCTGTCTTTTAGGTTTTCCCAGTACACTATGTAGCTTTCCTCATTTGTACCGGGAGAACATGACAGCAGGATGGCAAAGGTGTGAGTTGAGAGAGGCAGAGAGCCGAGGATCCATGAGCGCGCGGCTGAGAAGACGATTGGTGCATCACTTTATTAAATGGGAATGCTTGGTGCGCTTTCTGTTTTGTTGTAGCCAGTATTGGTTGTGACTGACTGAGTTTTTCAGAAAATTGGTATGTGGGGTGGTAAGTTTGTTTGGGGGGGATTGAAGTCGCTTAGCGTGACTCGTCATAGCGGTGGTAACGTATGAAGGGGAGGTGTGATTTCTATGTTTGATATGCGGTCATGTGTGTGCCTGACTTAATACAGTGATGTTATAGCTTAATAACATCACTGTCCTAGGTACACACTGACCAATCAGAGAACAGAATTTTTTCCTGCCATTGTATAATATATAATATAATATAATATGACAGGATAGGACATGATATAATACAATAAAATATAATATAATATGATGCAATGTAATACAATATATTATAAGATTATAATATACTATAATATAATAAAATACAATATAATTGTATGGTGTTATAATATTATAACTATTAAATTAATTAACTATGTGTTAATTTATCTCTGTAACAGTGTGATGCTACACTATGTATTTAATAATCTCAAACATGGGCTAATTTGTCTCCATTGTAGTGTGTTTCTAAACAATGAGTTAAATGCTCTCTGTTACAGTACAGTGCTTAACTGCGTGAAATTGTTTCATTACGGTGTGGCCATTAATATAATAAAATATAATATAATATAATGTAATATAATTTGATATGATAAAATATGATGTGATGTAATGTACTGTCATGTTATGTCATATGATATATGATATGACATAATACAAGATGATATGATGTGATATGATATGATAAGATATGATATGATATGATATGATATGATATAATATGACATAATGTTGTGGTGTTATAGTATTATAATTATTATATTAATTAACTATGTGTTAATTTATCTCATTGACAGTGTGGTGTTAAACTATAAAAATATATCTGTGATAGTATGGTGCTGAACTATGCATTAAATTACTTATGTAACACCGTGATGTTTAAATGTGTTACATTATCTTGGAGACAGTTTGGCACTAATTAATGTGTTACATTTTTCAAACATTGGTTAAATAGTCTCTCTTGTAGCGTGGTTCTGACTAATGAGTTAAATGCACTCTGTTACAATGTTGTGCTTAACTGGGTAAAATTATCCATTACGAAATGAGGACTAATATAAAATAATATAATATAATATAATATAATTTATAATATCACATGATGTGATTTGATAAGATGTGTGATATGATTTGGTATGAAATGAAATGATATGATATTATATTACATAATATAATACATAATTTTATGATAGGCTAGGATATAACACAATATAAAAAAATGTAATATATTATAATATAATATATTATCATATAATGTTATATAATAAAACATATTATAATATAATGGTGTAGTGTTATAATATTGTAATTATTAAATTAATTAACTATGTGCTAATTTATCTCTGTAATTGTGTGATGCTGAATTATGTATTCAATAATCTCAAACATGGCTTAATTTGTCTCCATTGTAGTGTGTTTCTGAACAATGAGTTATAGGCTCTCTGTTACAGTATTGTGCTTAACTGTGTGAAATTATACCTGTTACTTTGTAGTGATTAATATGATATGATATGATACGATATAATATGGTATGATACGATACGTTATGATGTAATGTGCTGTCATGTTATGTCATATATGATATGACACAATATGTTATGATATGATATAATATGATATGATATAATGCTGTGATGTTATAATATTATAGTTATTAAATTAATTAACTATGTGTCAATTTATCTCTGCGACAGTGTGGTGTTACACTAACTGTTAAAATATATCTATGATAGTGTGGTGTTGAACTATGTGTTAAATTACCTATGTTATGCTGTTGTGTTTATATGTGTTACATTAATTTGGTGACAGTGTGGCTCTAATTAATGTGTTGAATTTTCTCAAACATTGGTTAAATAGTTTCTCTTGTAGTGTGGTTCTGAATGATGAGTTAAATGCAGTCTGTTACAATGTTGTGCTTAACTGGGTGAAATAATCCATTATGAAGTGGTGATTAATATGATACAATATAATATAATATAAAATACCATAATATAATATAATAATATAATATTATATAATGTCCCGTGATGTGATTTGTTAAGATGTGATGTGATGTGATATGATATGATTTGATTTGATATGAAATGAAATGATCTGTTATGATATTACATAATGTAATATAATATAATATAATATAATATAATATAATATAATATAATATAATATAATATAATATAATATAATATAATATAATATAATATAATATGAAAGGATAGGACAACGAACATATAATATAATGCACTGTCATATAATATATTATAATATAATACACTATAATAAAATATAATGTAATATAATATAATGGTGAGATGTTATAATATAATAACTGTTAAATTAATTAACTATCTTTTAATTTATATCTGTAACAGTGTGATGTTAAACTATGTATTCAATAATGTCAGACATGGGTTAATTTGTCTCCATTGTAGTGTGTTTCTAAACAATGAGTTAAATGCTTTGTGTTACAGTATTGTGCTTAGCTGTGTGAAATTATTTCTGTTACGGTATTGCCATTAACATAATATAATATAATATAATATGATATGATAAGATATGATGTGATATGCTGTGGTGTTATAATATAATTATTATATTAATTAACTATGTGTTAATGTATCTCAGTGAGAGTGTGGTGATAAAATAACTGTTAAAATATCTCTGCAATAGTGTGGTGCTGAACTATGTGTTAAATTACTTATGTAACACTGTGGTGTTTAAATGTGTTACATTATCTTGGTGACAGTGTGGCACTAATTAATGTGTTAAATTTTCTCAAACATTGGTTAAATAATCTGTCTTGTAGTGTGGTTCTGAATAATGAGTTAAAAGTACATTGTTACAATGCTGTGCTTTACTGGATGAAATTATCCATTACGAAGTGGTGATTAATATAATATAACGTAATATAATATGTCGAATATAATATAATATAATATAATATAATATAATATAATATAATATAATATAATAGTATAATATTATATAATGTCACATGATGTGATTTGTTGAGATGTGATGTGATGTGATGTGATATGATATGATTTGATATGAAATGAAATGATATGTGATATATTACATAATAGATAATAATATAATATATTATGACAGAATAGGATATGATGTAATATAATAAAATAACATGTAATATAATATAATGCAATGTAATATAATATATTATAATATAATATAATAAAATATAATACAATATAATATAATGATGTAGTGGTATAATATTTTAACTATTAAATTAATTAACTATGTGCTAATTTATCTCTATAACAGTGTGATTCTAAACTGTGTATTTAATAATCTAAAACATGGGTTAATTTGTCTCTGTTGTAGGGTGTTTCTAAACAATGAGTTAAATGCTCTCAGTTTCAGTATTGTGCTTAACTGTGTGAAATTATACCTGTTACAGTGTGGTGATTAATATAATATAATATAATATAATATAATATAATATAATATAATATAATATAATATAATATAATATAATATAATATAATATAATATAATATGATGTGATGTGATGTAATGTGCTGTTATGTTATTTCATATGATATATGATATGACATGATACGAGATCATATGATATGATATGATATGATATGATATGACATGATATGATATGATATAATGCTGTGGGGTTATAATATATTTATTAAATTAATTAACTATGTGTCAAATTATCTCTGGACAGTGTGGTTTTACACTAACTGTTAAAATATCTCTGTGATAGTGTGGTGTTGCATTATGTGTTAAATTACCTATGTTACACTGTTGTGCTGAAATGTGTTACATTAATTTGGTGACAAATAGTGACAATAGTGTGGCACTAATTAGTGTGTTGAATTTTCTCAAACATTGGTTAAATAATCTCTCTTGTGGTGTGCTTCTGAATGATGAGTTTAATGCAGTCTGTTACAATATTGTGCTTAACTAGGTGAAATTATCCATCATGAAGTGGTGATTAATATAATACAATATAATATAATAATATAGTATTATATAATGTCCTGTGATGTGAATTGTTAAGATTCAATGTGATATGACATGATATGATATGGTTTGATATGAAATGAAATGATGTGATATGATATTACATAATGTAATATAATATAATACAATATAATATAATATAATATAGGATGAAAGGATAGGATTTGATGTAATACAATAAATATATAATATAATGCAATGTCATGTAATATATTATAATTTAATATAATATAATATAATATAATATAATATAATATAATATAATATAATGGTGTGGTGTTATAACATTATAACTGTTAAATTAATTAACTATGTTTTAATTTATCTCTGTAGCAGTGTGATGCTAAACTACGTAGTCAATAATCTCAAACATGGGTTAAATTGCCTCCATTGTAGTGTGTTTCTAAACAGTGAGTTAAATGCTCTGTGTTACAGTATTGTGCTTAACTGTGTGAAATTATTTCTGTTAGGGTATGTTCATTACTATAATATAATATGATATGATAAGATATGATGTGTAATGTGCTGTCATGTTATGTCATATGACATATCATATGACATAATAAGATCTGATATGATATTATATGATGTGATATGCTGTGGTGTTATAATATTATAATTATTATATTAATTAACTATGTGTTAATTTATCTCAGTGAGAGTGTGGTGTTAAAGTAACTGTTAAAATATCTATGCAATAGTGTGGTGCTGAACTATGTGATAAATTACTTATGTAACACTGTGGTGTTTAACTGTGTTACATTTTATTGGTGACAGTGTAGCACTAATTAGTGTGTTGAATTTTCTCAAACATTGGTTAAATAATCTCTCTTGTAGTGTGGTTCTGAATGATGAGTTTAATGCAGTCTGTTGCAATATTGTGCTTAACTAGGTGAAATTATCCATTACGAAGTGGTGATTAATATAATACAATATAATATAATAATATAGTATTATATAATGTCCTGTGATGTGAATTGTTAAGATGCGATGTGATATGACATGATATGATATGATTTTATATGAAATGAAATGATGTGATATGATATTACATAATATAATATAATATATGATGAAAGGATAGGATATGATGTAGTACAATAAATATATAATATAATGCAATGTCATGTAAAATGTTATAATATTATATAATATAATAAAATATAATATAATATAATAATAATATAATGGTGTGGTGTTATAATATTATAACTGTTAGATTAATTAACTATGTTTTAATGTATCTCTGCAACAGTGTGATGCTAAACTATGTAGTCAATAATCTCAAACATGAGTTAAATTGCCTCCATTGTAGTGTGTTTCTAAACAGTGAGTTAAATGCTCTGTGTTACAGTATTGTGCTTAACTGTGTGAAATTATTTCTGTTATGGTATGTTCATTACTATAGTATAATATGATATGATAAGATATGATTTCATGTTATGTGCTGTCATGTTATGTCATATGATATATGATATGACATAATATGATCTGATCTGATATGATATGATATGATATGATGTGATATGCTGTGGTGTTATAATATTATAATTATTATATTAATTAACTATGTGTTAATTTATCTCAGTGAGAGTGTGGTGTTAAAGTAACTGTTAAAATATCTCTGCTATAGTGTGGTGCTGAACTATATGTTAAATTACTTATGTAACACTGTGGTGTTTAACTGTGTTACATTTTCTTGGTGACAGTGTGGTGCTAATTAATATGTTACATTTTCTCAAACATTGGTTAAATTGTCTGTCTTGTTGTGTGGTTCTGACTAGTGAGATAAAAGTACTTTGTTACAATGTTGTGCTTAACTGGATGAAATTATCCATTACAAAGTGGTGATTAATATAATATAATATAATATAATATAATATAATATAATATAATATAATAGTATAATATTATATAATGTCACATGATGTGATTTGTTGAGATGTGATGTGATGTGACGTGATATGATATAATTTGAAATGAAATTAAAAGATATGATATGATATATTACATAATAGATAATAATATAATTATATTATGACAGGATAGGATACGATGTAATATAATAAAACAAAATGTAATGTAATATAATGCAATGTAATGAAATATAATATAATATGATAAAATATAATATAATATAATATAATGATGTGGTGGTATAATATTTTAACTATTAATTAATTATGTGCTAATTTATCTCTTTAACAGTGTGATGCTAAACAATGTATTTAATAATCT
The DNA here is from genome assembly GCA_016271365.2 of Neoceratodus forsteri. Lineage (NCBI taxonomy): Eukaryota > Metazoa > Chordata > Ceratodontiformes > Ceratodontidae > Neoceratodus > Neoceratodus forsteri. The sequence continues at coordinate 784,916,616 of CM057453.1, read as the reverse complement.
GAAACCTGTGTTAATTTGTCTCTGTTGTAGGGTGTTTCTAAACAATTAGTTAAATGCTCTCAGTTACAGTATTGTGCTTAACTGTGTGAAATTATACCTGTTACAGTGTGGTGATATAATATAATATAATATAATATAATATAATATAATATGATATGATATGATATGATACAATACGATGTGATGTAATGTGCTGTCATTTTATGTCATATATGATATGACATGATATGTTAAGATATGATATAATATAATGCTGTGATGTTATAATATTATAATTACTAAATTAACTATGTGTTAATTTATCACTGTGACAGTGTGGAATTAAACTAACTGTTAAAATATCTCTGCGATAGAGTGGTGCTGAACTATGTGTTAATTACCTATGTAACACTGAGGTGTTTAAATGTGTTACATTATCTTGATGATAGTGTGGTGCTAATTAATGTGCTGAATTTTCTGAAACATTGGTTAAATAGTCTCTCTTGTGGTGTGGTTCTGAATAATGAGTTAAATGCACTCTTTTGCAATGTTGTGCCTAACTGGGTGAAATTATCCGTTAAGAAGTGGTGATTAATATAACATAATATATATATTATAATAATATAATATTATATATTGTCACATGATGTGATTTGTTAAGATGTGATGTGATGTGATGTGACGTGATAAGATATGATTTGATATGAAATGATATGATATTACATAATATAATATAATATAATATATTATGATAGGATATGATATGATATAATATAATAAAATATAACATAATATAAAATAATGCAATGTAATGTAATATAAAATAATATAATATAATAAAATATAATATAATATAATGATGTGGTGTTATAATATTATAACTACTAAATTAATTATGTGTTAATTCAACTCTGTAACAGTGTGATGCTAAACTATGTATTCAATAACCTCAAACATGGGTTAATTTGTGTCCGATGTAGTGTGTTTCTAAATAATGAGTTAAATGCTCTCTGTTACAGTACTGTGCTTAACTGTGTGAAATTATTTCTGTTACGGTGTGGTTATTAATATAATATAGTATAATATAATATAATATGATAAAATATGACGTGATGTAATGTGCTCTCATGTTATGTCATATGATATATGATATGACATGATATGAGATGATATGATATCATATCATATGATATCATATGATATCATATGATATGATACAATGTTGTGGTGTTATAATATAATTATTATAGTATGTGTTAATTTGTCTCAGTGACAGTGTGGTGTTAAACTAACTATTAAAATATCTCTGTGATAGTGTAGTGCTGAAGTATGCATTAAATTACTTATGTAACACTGTGATGTTTAAATCTGTTATATTATCTTGTTGACAGTGTGGCGCTAATTAATGTGTTACATTTTTTCAAATATTGGTTAAATAGTCTCTCTTGTAGTGTGGTTCTAATGAGTTAAATGCACTCTGTTACAAAGTTGTGATTAACTGGGTAAAATTATCCATTACGAAGTGATGATTAATATAATATAATATAATATAATATAAAATAGTATAACATAGTATAATATAATATATTATAATATAATAATATTATATTATATAATATCACATGATGTGATTTGATAAGATGAGTGATATGATTTGATATGAAATGAAATGATATGATATGATATTATGTTACATAATATAATATTTTATGATTGGATAGGATATGATACAATATAAAATAAAATAATATAATATATTATATTATAATGTAATATAATATATTATAATATAATGTAATATAAAGGAATATAATAAAACATAATATAATATAATGGTGTGGTATTAGAATATTATAATTATTAAATTAATTAACTATGTGCTAATTTATCTCTGTAATTGTGTGATGCTGAACTATGCATTCAATAATCTCAAACATGGGTCAATTTGTCTCCATTGTAGTGTGTTTCTAAACAATGAGTTATATGCACTGTATTACAGTATTGTGCTTAACTGTGTGAAATTATAACTGTTACGGTGTGGTGATTAATATGATATGATATGATATGATATGATATGTTATGATGTGATGTAATGTGCTGTCATGTTATGTCATATATGATATGACATGACACGATAAGATATGATATGATATGTTATGATATGATATCATATGATATAATGCTGTGGTGTTATAATACTATAATTATTAAATTAATTAACTATGTGTCAATTTACCTCTGTGATGGTGTGGTGTTATACTAACTGTTAAAATACCTCTGTGATAGTGTGGTGTTGAACTGTGTGTTAAATTACCTATGTTACACTGTTGTGTTTAAATGTGTTACATTAATTTGGTGACAGTGTGGCACTAATTAATGTGTTGAATTTTCTCAAACATTGGTTAAATAGTCTCTCTTGTAGTGTGGTTCTGAATGAGGAGTTAAATGCAGTCTGTTACAATGTAGTGCTTAACTGGGTGAAATTATCCGTTATGAAGTGGTGATTAATATAATATAATATAATATAATATATCAAAATATAATATAATATATTATTATATAATGTCCCGTGATGTGAATTGTTAAAATGTGATGTGACATGATATGATTTGATATGAAATTAAATGATGTGATATGATATGATATTACATAATATAATATAATATAATATAATATATGATGAAAGGATAGGATATGATATAATACAATAAAATTAATATAATGCAATGTCATATAATATAATACAATATAATATAATGGTGTGGTGTTATAATATTATAACTATTAAATTAACTATATTTCAATTTATCTCTGTAATATTGTGATGCTAAACTAGGTATTCAATAATCTCAAACATGGGTTAATTTGTCTCCATTGTAGTGTGTTCTAAACAATGAGTTCAATTCTCTGTGTTACAGTATTGTGCTTAACTGTGTGAAATTATTTCTGTTACGGTATGGTCATTAATATAATATAATATAATATAATATAATTTAATACAATATAATATAATATAATATAATATAATATAATATAATATAATATAACATGATAAGATATGATGTCATGTAATGTGTTGTCATGTTATGTCATATGATATATGATAGGACATGACATGACATGGTATGATATTGTTTGATGTGATATGCTGTAGTGTTATAATATTATAATTATTATATTAATTAACTATATGTTAATTTATCTCAGTGAGAGTGTGGTGTTAAACTAACTGTTAAAATATCTTTGCGATAGTGTGGTGCTGAACTATGTGATAAATGACTTATGTAACACCGTGGTGTTTAAATGTGTTACATTATCTTGGTGACAGTGTGGCACTAATTAATGTGTTAAATTTTCTCAAACATTGGTTAAATAGTCTCTCTTGTAGTGTGGTTCTGAATAATGAGTTAAAAGTACTTTGTTACAATGTTGTGCTTAACAGGATGAAATTATCCATTATGAAGTGGTGATTAATACAATATGATATAGCATAATGTAATATCATAGTATAATATTATATAATGTCACATGATGTGATTTGTTGAGATTTGATGTGACGAAATATGATATAATTTGATATGAAATGAAATGATATGCTATGATATATTACATAATAGATAATAATATAATATATTATGAAAGGATAGGATATGATGTAATATAATAAAATAAAATGTATTATAATACAATGCAATGTAATGTAATATATTATAATATCATATAATAAAATATAATATAATATAATGATGTGGTGGTATGAAATTTTAACTATTAAATTAATTAACTATGCGCTAATTTATCTCTATAACACTGTGATGCTAAACTATGTATTTAATCATCTGAAACATGGGTTAATTTGTCTCTGTTGTAGGGTGTTTCTAACTAATGAGTTAAATGCTCTCAGTTACAGTATTCTGCTTAACTGTATGAAATTATACCTGTTACGGTATGGTGATTAATATAATATAATATAATATAATATAATATCATATGATATATGATATGATACAATACGATATGATGTAATGTGCTGTCATGTTATGTCATATATAATATGACACGATACAATATGATATGATATAATATAATTCTGTGATGCTATAATATTTTAATTACTAAATTAATTAACTATGTGTTAATTTATCTCTGTGACAGTGTGGTGTTAAACTAACTGCTAAAATATCTCTGTGATAGTGTGGTGCTAATCTATGTGTTAAATTACCTATGTAACACTGAGGTGTTTAAATGTGTTACATTATCTTGACAGTGTTGCTCTAATTAATGTGTCGAATTTTCTCACACATTGGCTAAATAGTGTCTCTTGTAGTGTGGTTCTGAATAATGAGTTAAATGCACTCTGTTACAATGTTGCGCTTAACTGGGTGAAATCTGTTACGATGTGGTGATAAATATAATATAATATATCATAATATAATAGTATAATATTATATAATGTCACATGATGTGATTTGTAAAGATGTGATGTGATGTGACGTGATAGGATATGATTTGATATGAAATTATATGATATGATATTATATTACATAATGTAAAATAATATAATATATTATGATAGGATAGAATATATTATAATATAATATAGCATAATATAATATAATAATATAATATTATATAATATCTCATGATGTGATTTGATAAGATGTGATGTGTTGTGATGTGATATGATTTGACATGAAATGAAATGTGATATATTATATTACATAATATAATAAAATTTAGTTTATTATGATAGGATATGCTGTAATATAACATAATATAATATAATGTAATGTAATATAATATATTATAATGTAAAGTAATATAATATAATATAATATAATATAATATAATATAATATAATATAATATAATATAATATAATATAATGGTATGGTGTTATAATATTATAACTATTAAATTAACTATGCACTAATGTATCTCTGTTACAGTGTGATGCTAAACTATATATTCAATAATCTCAAACATGGGTTAATTTGTCTCTGTTGTAGTGTGTTTCTAAACAATGAGTTAAATGCTCTCTGTTACAGCATTGTGCTTAACTGTCTGAAATTATACCTGTTACGGTGTGATGATTTATATAATGTGATATGATACGATATGATATGATATGATATGATATGATACGAAATGATGTGATGTAATTTGCTGTCATGTTATGTCATACATATATGACATGATACGATATGGTATGATATGAAATGATATGATATGATAAAATATAATGTTATGGTGTTATAATATTATAATTATTAAATTAATTAACTGTGGCCCAGATATTCAAAAGAGTCGAGCCATGTGCAATAGGGTTGCGCCTGTGCAAGTCAGAAATTGCGCCATTCTGTGATATTCAGCAGGAGGCAGTTGCACCCCTGAACGCATGCTGAGCAACAGTGCAATGATAATGAAGGCATGCGCAACCAAAGGGGGAGGAACCATGCATAAATGGTGCAGTGCAATATTCAACGACTTGCACCATGCACAATAGGGGAGCAAGCGGAAGTTATGCCATAGCGGAAATGAGCCAAAATAAAAGGAACAAGGGAGTGGTGGAAGAATGCTACAGGGAAGACACATGAGTCAGAACCATAAGCAGACAGACAGACAGGGCAGGAGGCACAAACAGGGCAGGCCAGGGAAAGGGCACTCTGAACATCCAGGCACAGGGAAGGTGTGAGGAGCCACACAGCACAGAGGCCAGCACAGGCAGGTGTTCCCGGTGCAGGGGAAGTAGCAGCCAGGACAGCGGGGGGAATACAGCAACAGCTGCCAGGGGGGGTGAACACAAGCCAGGGACATGGCCAGTGCCACCTTCCAGATGGATGCTGTTATGAGGGGGGGTGAGAAGGTGGGCAGCAGGGGGGCATGGCCATGGAAGGGCCCATCAGCGGTATGCCCCCAACAGGCATTACCGAGCCTGCACCAGCTTTGAGCTGTACACTGATTCTGAGATTGTGGGCCAGTACCACCTGAATAGGGCAATTCTGAGGTGGCTCTGTGAGCTGTACAGTGATGTGATGCAGGCACCCACATGACAGAGCCATGCCCTGTCAGTGGAGACTAAGGTAACAGCCTGCATGTGCTTGCTCACCACGGGTACCTTCCAGAGACCAACTGGGGACACCACAGGCATAACCCAGTCAGCCACGTCATGCCACCTCACCCAATTCCTCAGCACACTGCTGCCACATGCTGCAGGGTACATCCATTTCCCCAGCACAGTGGCAGAGCACACAGCAAACATACAGGAGTTCCACAGGGTAGCACGTGTGCCTGGCATGCTAGGGGCAATAGACTGCACCCATGTGGCCATACACACACCACCTGACCCCGAGGGGGGCCACTTACATAAATCGCAAGGGCTAAGCCAGCATCAACTGCCAGGTGGTGTGCGATGCCAGGGGGTGCATAATCAATGTCTGTGCCATGCACCCTGGGGGAGGACATGATTCATTCATCTGGCACCACTCGGCACTGTGCCACAGATTCGAGAGTGGGGACATGCCCACTGGACACCTAGTGGGTGAGTATTCAAACCACATGGACAATCATAGGGCCTGGGGGGGCATGGCCAGAGGTGACATGGGTAGGGCCTACATGGCCTGGGGCAGGGTGATGCTGATCACCAAACTAATCTCTGCCCTCTACACCCAGGTGACAGTGGATACCCACTCTGTCCCTGGCTGCTCACACCCTACCGGTGACCCACGACCCCATCACAGCAATGCTACAATGAGGCACATGCCACCACATGTAATTTCATCGAGTGGGTGTTCAGGATGCTGAAGGCATGTCTCTGTTGCCTGGACATGTCTGGCAGAGCCCTACAGTACAGCCCCTCAAAGGCCTGTGGGCTATTCTTGGCCTGTTGCATCCTGCACAACATGGCCAATGAATGTGGGATAGCCATACAGGTCAAAGAGGGGGACAATGACGGGGACGATGGGGATGATGGGGATGCCGGTGATGATGGTGATGGGCAGCCTGCCCTTGGCTGATGGGACCCCGACTGATCCGGTTGGCACAGCTGCACCGGGACACCATCACAGAGGAGCACTTCAGCCAACTGAGGTAAGTCATGGGGCCATGTGCAACCACCAGTGGCTAAGGCACAACCCACAAACACGCATGGACACACACCCGGGGTGCATGCCATCAAGGGAAGTGGCAGGGCACAGAAGCACACACACAACCAGGGATGGGTGAGGATTTTAACATGCCATGCAGAAGGACACACACACACACACAACACACCAAATGTGCACAGAGGGCAGGAGGCATACCGATCCAGAATGCCAACCCTAGCAACACACATGTCCACAGGCCACCACACTGACTGCCTGTCCATGTGCGTGTGTCAGATGCTGAGCACCATTGCACATTGGTGTACAGCGCAATGCAGGCATCATCATGCACACGCAACTGTGGACAGCAGCCAGGAGGGTGTGCAGGTGGACTGTGTGGCCACGTGTAGGGCCGGGTACCCACCCATGCACTGCCCACTGAAACACACAATGCACACAGGGCAGCACCAGACAGTAGCTGTGCTGGGAGACAGGTCAGTCACACGACACAGTGCCCTGACCACCACGGATGCATGGGCGGCCCCGCTGAGACCCGCCAGCACTGACAGGCTGACCACTGGCCTCATGGGGTGGCACCGATGGTCCCCCAGGGGTTTCACTGTGTGAACACAACTGTGCTCGCGCAGGAGTTTGCAGAACACCAAACATGCCTACACCAGGAGTGCTCGGGATGCCCACAGCTGAAACTGGTGTCGACAGGGTGGGAGTCGCACAATGCCAGGAACAGGGGGGTGGATAGTGCACTGCGTGGTGTCCACAATGCATGGGCACCTGACTGTGTGCCCATTGTGGCCATGACAGCAGTGAATGCCTGTGCATGCCTGTCAATGGCAGTGGTCACATCCTTCCACAAATGGTCCATCCCTGCCAGGTTCAGTGCGGTGTCCCTGCTGCGACACTTTTCTGCCCACTCCAGAGCCACACGCAGTGCATCCACAGATATCTCAAGCCGCATCTGCTGCTGGACTGATGCTTGCAGTAGGTGGGTGTGCTCATCCAAGAGGTCATCAGCCTCCTCAGCATCCTGTCCCTCAGAGTGTGTGCATGGCCCCGATGATCAGCACCCCTTGAGGGTGGGTGCTGCACACCAGGACCAGGTCTGGGCATATCCACAGGTGGTGCACAGATGCCACAGCTGAACCCTGTTCCCTCAAGCTCATTGGATGACTGCTGATGCTGCACCTCCAGCTGCTGCTCCCCAGGGCTCAGTGGTGATGCCACAGTGGCTGCAACAGTCCCACTGTCCTGAACAGACACCAGTTCTGCCCCACTGGTGCTGACAGGCACAGGCTGGGACTGTGCTGACATGCAGGCCTCCATGGCAGCACCACCTACAGCCATGGGTGTGAATTGCCCTGCTGTGTGGCCATCTCGTGGCACACACATGTCACTGTCCATGATGGTAGCGTCATCGTCACCGGTGATGGACTCTGCACCGGCCACAGTCACAGCATGCTGGCATCCATGGACACCAGCATGCTGGGACACAGGCAGGGCTTCCTCCACACCTGTTACAAAGACATCAGTGTGGACAGCCAGGTGGCCCCACTGTTGCAATGCTCCACGTATACCTGTGGAGGCGGATGGGCCCTCCTCCAACTCCAGCTGACAGTCCTCAGTGGACAGGCCCACCACTGCTGACCCATGCAGATGCTCAGTATCTGTAAGGGAAAGCAAAGTTGCATTACTGCATGTGACCTACCCTGCCCCCCATAGACAGCCCATGACTTAACATGCAGTGATGGGCCACCACCCATCTGGAATCCACCACCCAGAACACTCTCAATGGCACTGAGCTGCATGCTTCCAGCAAGCCTCTCCTCCTGTGGGGTCAGCTGTACCACCTCTGGCTGTCCCCCACCTGTTGCAGCATGTGCTGCCCTGATGGCAGCCACCTTCTCCTTTATCCTCCTCCTGTCTGTGCCCATCTTTTTCTTACACTCCTGCACAGAGTGCTTGTGGCTGCCATGCAGGTTCACAACACATGCCACCTCCTCCCATGCAGCAGCAAGGGCTTGAGGTGTTCCCCGCCATCCACTGAGAAGTGGCTCCTGATCCAGGTAGGCCTTAAACAGGGCCTCAGCTTTGGCCTTTGTAAAGTTAGGTCTCCTCCTCCTCCCACCACTGTGTTCCTCCTCTCCAACAACCTGCTCAGTCATTGTGTAGCCTGTAAGAATGGCAGTTGTCACCTGTGCCTGTGCAGTCCCATGCATGTCCCTAAATCCACAGTCCACACTCCCAAACAGTATGCAACTCACCAATAGACTGCAGTAACCGACTATGGCCACTGCAGCACAATGTCACACTTTTATAGCACAACCCACGCAAATGAGGCATGGGGCAACTTTAAGTAGATGCAAATTGCAGTGCTGCACCATTGAATGGCTGATTAGATGATTTGCATATGACAGCTGAATATCGTGCTTTTGCACTTTGCACAATTGTGTTGAACGTGCTGAGCCAATGGCGCAGTTCTGTGACATGTGTAGTACACACCTCACTGTGCATGCCCGGGTTGCTGACACAGGCATCTGCTGTGCTGATGATGTGCTGTGCACAGTAGGCAATGCAGGGCATGGCCACCATTTTGCCAGTGGTGCTATAGCGATGGTCACTACATGGTGCTGTGGCACTGGGCCATCATAGGCACAATGGGCCAACTGCGCGGTAGGCCGCTATGGCGCTGGCACACAGGCAGCCAATCACGCTACACACATTGTGTTCCAATGGCACTGTGCGTGTCCATGTGCCAGAGACCCTTGACCCTGTACCCAACCTTTGCCCCTAGGCACCATGCGTCAGGCATGGGTGCACCTCTATTGTGCTGTTTGGTGACAGCGTGATAGGGAATGGCAGCACTGTACCATGCAGCATCTGCACATGTGGAGCCGTGCTGCAGAGTGCCATATTGCCAACTAGAATAGAGAGACTGGCACACAGAAGGGCAGCCCAGTGGTTTGCAATTGAATTAGCAAACCTAGTGGCCATTGTGGAGCCACACCATGGGCCTCTGTTTGGGGAGGCGCCCCTGGACAGGGCCAGGACCCAGGTGTCACAGGAGGTGGCCACTGTCCTGGAGGAGGCCACTGGATGGGGGAGGAGTGCAGAGCAGTGCAGGCACCAATACGGGGACCTGCGGAGGAGGGAGCCGGAGCTACTGACACACCTGTAGGCACGTGTCAGGAGGGGCAGGGTGCCACAGCCAGGTAGGGGTTCTGTCAACACACTTTTATCATCCATATGGGTAACAGTGTTGTATGTGTCCAGCATATAGGGGAGGGACCATCCAGGGTTGGCTGTGGTGGTGTTCACAGGGTGTGGGGTGGGTGGGTCTTGCTGGGTGGGAGGGCACACACCTGGGGCAGGGGAACTTTGCTTTGGGATTGTACTGATGTTCCTCTCTCCTTGTTTGCCCCACAGGCCCAGAGGAACGCTGCAGTGTGAGGGAAGAGCAGCGGCGGGAGGAGGATGGTGCAGCCAGGTGGGGCGAGGGCCCTTACCTCCCACCTGACCGGCCCGATGAAGGTGAGTGCCATACATCCATGACTACTATTGCATGCTGTGTGACAGGGTGGGCAGCAGGGCATGCCCACCATCCATCAACACCACTGCCATGCATGCAACTTGTTACAGTCAACACTGTCCAGTGGCAATGCATGTCTGGGAGTGCATCAATGGTGGTCCATGCGTGCACCAGGTACATGGTTGTGCCCCTGTCTTTGCACCACATAGCCATGTCACTAAACAGCCAGGGTGGTGCCGTGTGTGACTCGGCCATTGGGTGTGTGCAGTGTTCTGCATGGCTGTATGCACCAGGGTGGGCAGGTCCTGTGGATGTGATCACTGTGGGTGGTCACACACCATCACAGTGGTATGTCCCACGGCCGTATGCCAAGCACAGTGGGCGGGCTGTATGGGGTTGTGCATTCACACCTATTGACTGTGCTTCCTTGTCCTAGGTACCCGACATCTTTGTGAGATCTGGGAGGCACTGCAGGAGATATTGGTGGTGGCATGGACATCGCTGGACATCCTGTGATACATAGATGAGACCGGGGTACTGAGGAGGCACAGGACCCGGAGGAGCCAGAGCAGGGAGAGGCACTCCTGCTAGGGATGGATTGCTCCCAGTATTCCCCTACCCCCTTGGACCCACCCTCACACCCCTCCTTCCCCATCCCATTTGTCCACCCCTGCCCTCTACCCACTCCCACCTTGTTTGTGGCCCCCCAACCTTGTATAGAGTTCATATGTTATATTGTATATAGTTCTTTTATTATTGTATATAGTTGATTGTAATATATTTTTTCAATACATTTAATTTTGTTATGAATACTGTTGTGGTCTTTGATTTGCAGTGGGCTATAGGTGCTCGGCTGCAGTGGTGTGCATGGCATCAGGGGTGGTGCGGTCATAGGTGTGTGTGTGTGTCCGTTTGGAGGTGACTATGGTGTGGGGGTAGCTATCAGTCAGTGGCTGTGGTGTGTGTGTTGTTCCCTGTGCACTGGATGACTGTGTTCAGTGGTCCATGGTGTGTGCTCTGTGTCCATGGTGTACCCATCGGCCCATCCATGGCCTGTGCAGCTGACACACATGCAAGTCTGTGACCTGCACAGTCCGCTGGCATGTCAGTGATGGCAGTCCCTGCAGAGCAGCCACTGTACCCATCACACTGCTGGGTTGCCTCCTGTCACTGGTGTGATGCATGCCTGGCTTGGGTGGCACTGTGTGCACCACAGTTGTTGTCCCATCTCCATGCTGTCCCTTGTGTGTGTTACAAGGGACGTGCCCCCCTGTCTGTGACTTGTGCTCCGGGCAACTGATGGTGGTCCACAGTGCCTGCGCAGGGTGGCTAGCACTCCAGTGCCATGGAAGACTGTAGGTTGTGTGTACACAGTTTACATGGGCCCACAATGGTTGCCCCAGCACTGCGTCCCTGTGTTGTTGTGCCCCTGAGTATGGGTGGGTGTCTGTCCATACACTGTGTGGCATCCAGTGTGGTGCATGCTTCCACGCACCACTGTGGGTGCCTGTGCTGGCTGTTGTGGCCAGTGGTGGGCCAGGGTGTGTCATTGGACTACTGTTCAGGGTTCTGTACCACTGGTGGTGGTGTCAAGGGCATGCCCTGTCCCGTGTGGGGTACCTCATGTACCAACGCATGGTTGGTCTCTCAGCAGTACCTCGGGGGGACTGTGCATGGTGGCACTGTGTCTGCCATTGTTGCTTTGCTGTGTGCTGCCACCCACTGATGGGTGCTCGAGGTGGGGCTGGCTTGCATGGTACTGTGGTGCACAGCATTGCAGTGTCACAGTGGGGGTGGTGGCAAGCATGGGGTTTCCTGCAGTGGTGGTCACTGCTCATGGGGGTTGTGTCTGGGGGTCACAGTGCAGGGTGTGCTCTGCATTGGGGGATGGTGTGGCATGGGGTTGTCAGCCCTCCTTCTGTGCCAATCACAGCTTGCCGGTAGGTGTGATGGGGAACCGTGGCCCGGCTATGAGTTGTTTGCTTGTCTCCATGGGCCAGTGGTTATTCCAGCCCTCCTTCAGTTGTGCAGTGCATGGGGTGTGGGGGGAAAATGTCTGTTCTGCTGTGTGTTCCTGTGCCCATCAGTGGCATGGGTGGTGGGCCCCTACCTCCCTGGTTGTGCAGTTACATTGCTCTGCTGCTGGGGGGCATCCCTGGTTTGCTATGGCGCCTCTGGGCTGCTCAGCTGAACATTCCTTGTTGCGCTATGGCACATCAGATCTGCTCAGCTTCCCCTCCCTAGTTGCGCTATGATGCAGGTGGTGCGATATTCAGTCGTCGGCTGTAGGCGCAGTTTGGCCTGCTCCATTTTTGAATATCGCTTCTCTTGTGCATGGGCGCAATAGACTTGTGCTTGCTCCTGCTATTGCGCACTTTTTGGGCGCAGTTTGAATATCTGGGCCAATGTGTCAATTTATCTGTGTGACAGTGTGGTGTTAAACTAACTGTTTAAATATCTCTGGGATAGTGTGGTGCTATAATAAATAGTGTGGTAATATAATAAAACATACTATAATATAATGGTATGGTGTTATAATATTATAACTATTAAATTAACTATGTGTAAATGTATCTCTGTAACAGTGTGATGCTAAACTATGTATTCAATAATCTCAAACATGGTTTAATTTGTCATATGATATGATGTGATGTAATGTGTGTCATGTTATGTCATATATGATATTACATGATACAATATGATATGATATGAAATTATATGATATAATATAATGCTGTGGTGTTATAATATTATAATTATTAAATTAATTAACTATGTGTTTATCTCTGTGACAGTGTGGTGTTAAACTAACTGTTAAATTATCTCTGCAATAGTGTGGTGCTGAACTATGTGTTAAATTACCTATGTAACACTGTGGTGTTTAAATGTGTTACATTAATTTGGTGACAGTGTGGCACTAATTAATGTTTTGAATTTTCTCAAACATTGGTTAAATAGTCTCTCTTGTAGTGTGATTCTGAATACTGAGTTAAATGAACTCTGTTACAATGTGATTAACTGGGTGAAATTATCCGTTACGAAGTGGTGATTAATATAATATAATATATTAAGATTTGATAGGATATGATATAATACTATAAAATATAATATAATATAATGCAATGTAATATAATATATTATAATATAATAAAATATAATATAATGGTGTGGTGTTATAATTTTATAACTATTAAGTTAATAAACTATGTGTTAATTTATCTCTGTAACAGTGTGATCCTTTTTTTTTTATTTAACCAGGACTAGCACACTAAGCTGAAAGCTTTTTAACAGGTGTGACCTGGGAGCACAGGAAAGTTAAGTGACTTGCTCAGGGTCACACAGTATGCAAGTGGAAGCTGTGGGGTTCAAACCCAGATCTGGTGTGTTGGATATCACCAGATTTGCAGCTCAGAATCTTAAACCACTGCACTATACTGCGTCCCTCTTCTAAGTTATGTATTCAATAATCTCAAACATGGGTTAATTTGTCACCATTGTAGTGTGTTTCTAAACAATGAGTTAAATGAAACATAGAAACATAGAAACATAGACGTTGATGGCAGATAAGGACCACAAGGCCCATCCAGTCTGCCCATTTCTTTTTCTACCTTATAAATGTGCCATTGGCCTTTGTTCTGTCAGTGGCCTATCTATTCATACTCATTTGTATTGCTCCCTTATGCCTATCCCATGCTTGTCTGAAGCCCTACACTGTATTCATAGCCACCACTTCTTGAGGTAGGCCATTCCATGCATCCACCACCCTTTCTGTGAAAAAGAATTTCCTCACATTCCCCCTTAATTGGCCCCCCTCTAATCTCATGCTGTGTCCTTTGTCCTGCTATTTTTCTTATATTTAAACATGTTAGACTCTTTCACCTTGTTAATGCCCTTAAGGTGTTTGAATGCCTCGATCATATCACCCTCTCCTCCTTTGCTCAAGGGTATACAGATTGAGCTCCATTAATCTGTCCTCATATGTCTTCTGGTGCAGTCCTGCACCATTTTGTGCCCTTCTCTGGACTGCCTCAATTTGGTTAATGTCCTTGTGAAGGTGTGGCCTCCAATACTGCAGCAGTACTCAGATGGGGCCTAACCAGTGTCTTGTAAAGAGGGATTATTACCTCTTACGACTTGTGATACCCCTACTGATACCTCAACACCCCCTAGCCTTACCTACTCACTTTAGAGGTCTGCTTAGATGATTTCAGGTCATCAGTGATGATGATGCCCAAGTCTCTTTCTTCCTTTGTGACTGCTAGCAAGTCCCCTCCCAGCCTATAGGTGGCTTCAGGGTTTCTCTTCCCTATGTGCATGATCTTGCACTTCTTTGCATTAAATCCCAGTTGCCCCTCTTCTGACCATTTTGCTAGTTTATCCAGATCTCTTCTCATTCTGCCCACCCCATCTGGATCATCTACTCTGTTGCAGATCTTGGTGTCATCTGCAAACAGACAAGCCTCACCCTCTAGTCCATCTGCAAGGTCACTAATGAAGATGTTGAAGAGGACTGGCCCCAGGACTGATCCCTGAGGTACTCCACTTGTGACTTGCATCTCTTCTGACTGTATACCATTTACCACCACTCTCTTTCTGCCCGTCAACCAGTTTGCCACCCAGTTGACCAACTTCTGACCCACCCCAAGCCTAGCCAGCTTATTTATCAATCTTCTATGAGGAACAGTGTCAAAAGCTTTGCTGAAGTCAAGGTAGGTGACATCAACTGCTCCCCCTTGGTCCACCACTCTGGTTACCCAGTCAAAGAAATCTATGAGATTAGTTTGACAGGACCTTCCTTTTGTAATCCCATGCTGTCTTGGATCTTGTGCCCCTATGGATTCCAGGTGTTGCACTATCCTTTCCTTAAGGAGTGCCTCCATAATCTTGCCCACTACTGAGGTAAGACTGACTGGTCTGTAGTTCCCTGCCTCCTCCCTGCTACCACTCTTGTGGAGCAGGATCACATGAGCCTTCTCCAGTCTTCTGGGACCTCTCCTGTGCTCAGAGACTCACTAAACAGTTCTGCTAATGGCTCTGCTAGTTCCACCTTTAGCTCCTTAAGTACCCTGGGATGTATGCCATCAGGTCCCATTGTCTTATCCACCCTGAGCTTAGCAAGCTCTTGTAGGACCCTTTCTTTTGTGAAGGGAGTAAGGCACATCCCTCCCCTGTGTCCATGGTGCTGAGCTGTGGACCCTGCCCTACCTTTCTTCAGTAAATACTGAGCAAAAGTATCTATTTAGGATAGATGCTTTTACATGGTCCTCCTCCTCACATGCTCCCTTTTCTCCATTAAGCTTAGCAATACCCCTCTGGACTTTCTCCTTCACTAATGTATCTATAGAAAGTCTTGTCACCTTCTTTACTGTTCATGCTAGTGTTTCCTCAGTTTGGGACTTTGCCTGCCTTACTGCCTTCCCTGCTTCCCTTAGGGCAGTTTGGTATGCCTCCTATCTTCATCCCGCTGTGTTCCTTATATTTCCTGAAGGCCAGCCTTTGGCTCTGACCTTTTCTGCTACTGTATTTGAGAACCAAAGTGGTTTCCTTCTTCTTTGCACTTCCTTTCTGTCTAACACAATGGGATGTTGCTCAAGTATTGCATCCTTAATGCTTGCCCACCTTGCCTGTACCCCTCACCTGTGTTTCTTTTTGCCAGGGCTAGCTTAACTCTGTTGGCCATCTTATCAAAGTCAGCTCCTCTGAAGTCCCATATTTTTGCCATGGAATGGGATGATTTAGATGTAGTAGCCAAATTGAACCATACCATGTGATGGTCACTGGCCCCCAGTTGACCTTCTACCTGGAGATCTGTGATCCCTTCCCTGTTAGTCAGTACTAGATCTAGGATAGCCCTGTCTCTTGTGGGTTGTTGTACCAGTTGTTTGATGCCCCTCCTGCAGGGAATGCACTATGTGTCTAGTTCTGGCAGATGTTCCTGCTGGTATGCTGTCTGTTACAGTATTCTGCATAACTGTGTGAAATTATTTATGTTATGGTGTGGTCATTAATATGATATGGTATGATATGACATGATATGATATGATATGTAATGTGCTGTCATGGTATGTCATATGACATATGGTATGACATGATACGATATGATATGGTATGATATGAAATAACATAATGCAGTGGGGTTATAATATTATAATTATTATATTAATTAACTATGTGTTAATTTATCTCAGTGACAGTGTGGTGTTTAACTGTTAAAATATCTCTGTGATAGTGTGGTGCTGAACTATGTGTTAAATTACCTATGTAACACTGTGGTGTTTAAATGTGTTACAATATCTTGGTGACAGTGTGGCACTGATTAATGTGTTAAATTTTCTCAAACATTGGTTAAATAGTGTCTCTTGTAGTGTGGTTCTAAATAATGAGTTAAATGCAATCTGTTACAATGTTGTGCTTACCTGGGTGATTTTATTCATTATGAACTAGTGATTAATATAATATAATATAATATAATAATATAATATTATATAATATCACATGATGTGACTTGATAAGATGTGATGTGATGTGATATGATATGATTTGATTTGATATGGAATCAAATGAAATGATATGATATTATAAAATATAATATAATATATTATGATAGGATATAATATAATATAGTATCATATAATATAATGTAATATAATGTATTTTAAGATAATGTACTATAATATAATAAAACATATTATAATATAATAGTATGGTGTTATAATATTATAACTATTAAATTAATTAACTATGTGTAAATGTATCTCTGTAACAGTGTGATGCTAAACTATGTATTCAGTAATCTCAAACACGGTTTAATTTTTCTCTATTGTAATGTGTTTCTAAACAATGAGTTAAATGCTCTCTGTTACAGTATTGTGCTTAACTGAGTGAAATTATACCTGTTATGGTGTGGTGATTAATATAGCATAATATAATATGATATGATATGATATGATATGATATGATATGATATGATATGATATGAAGTGATGTAATGTGCTGTCAATTTATGTCATATATAATATGCCATTATACGATATGATGTAATATGAAATGATATGACATGATATAATATAATATAATGCTGTGGTGTTATAATATTATAATTATGAAATTAATTAACTATGTGTTCATTTATCTCTGTAACAGTGTAATGCTAAGCCATGTATTCAATAATCTCAAACATGGGTTAATTTGTCTCCTTTGTAGTGTGTTTCTAAACAATGATTTAAATACTCTCTGTTACAGTATTCTGCTTAACTGTGTGAAATTATTTCTGTTACAGTCTGGTCATTAATATAATATAATATAATATAATATAATATGATATGATATGATATGATATGATATGATATGATATGATATGATACGATATGATGTGATGTAATGTGCTGTCATGTTATGTCATATATGATATGACATGATACAATATGATATGATATGAAATTATATGATATGATACAATATAATGCTGTGGTGTTATAATATAATTATTAAATTAATTAACTATGTGTTAATTTATCTCTGTAACAGTGTGATGCTAAACTATGTATTCAATAAACTCAAACATTGATTAAATAGTCTCTCTTGTAGTGTGGTTCTGAATAATAAATTAAATGCACTCTGTTACAATGTTGTGTTTAACTGGGTGAAATTTTCCATTATGAAGTGGGGATTAATATAATATATTATATTTTATAATATCACATGATGTGATTTGATAAGATGTGATGAGACGTGATATGATTTGATATGAAATTAAATAATATGATATGATATTATATTATATAATATAAAATAATATATTATGATAGGGAAGGATATGATATAATAAAATATAATATGATGGAATGTAATATAATATAATATAATATAATGTAATATAATATAATAAAACATAATATAGAGGTGCGGTGTTATAATGTTATAATTATTAAATCAATTAACTATGGGTTAATTTATCTCTGTGACAGTGTGGTGTTAAACTAACTGTTAAAATACTTCTGTGATAGTCTGGTGCTGAATTATGTGTTAAATTACCTACTTAACACGGTAGTGTTTAAATGTGTTACATTATCTTGGTGACAGTGTGGCACTTATTAATGTCTCAATTTTCTCAAACATTGTTTAAATAGTCTCTCTTGTAGTGTGGTTCTGAATAATGATTTAAATGCACTCTGTTACAATGTTGTGCTTAAATGGGTGAAATTATCCATTATGAAGTTGTGATTAATATAATATAATATAATAAATATAATGTAATATAATATAATATAATTAATCATAATATAATATAATAATATAAGTATTATATAATGTCACAAGATGTGATTTGTTAAGATATGATATGATATGATTTGATATGAAATTAAATTATATGATATTGTATGATATGATATTATATTACATAATATAAAATATAATATAATATAATGGTGTGGTGTTATAATATTATAACTGTTAAATTAATTAACTATGTGTTAATTTATCTCTGTAACAGTGTGATGCTAAACTATGTATTCAACAATCTCAAACATAAGTTAATTTGTTTTTGTTATAGTGTGTTTCTAAACAATGGGCTGGATATTCAAACTGCGTCCAAAATGTGCACAATAGCAGGAGCAAGCACAAGTCCATTGCACCTATACGCAACAGACACGATATTCAAAACAGGAGCAAGACAAATTGTGCCTACAGTCAACGTCTAAATATTGCACAACCTGTGCCATAGCACAACTAGGGAGGGGAAGCTGAGCAGATATGATGTGCTTTGGCGCAACAAGGATGTCCAACTGAGCAGTCCAGAGGCACCATAGTACAAGCAGGGAGCCCCCCCAGCTGCAGAGCAATGTAACTGTACAACCAGGGAGGTAGGGACCCACCACCCATGCCACAGATGGGCACAGGAACACACAGCAGAACTGACATCGTGGCCCCACACCCCATGCAAAACACAACTAGGGAAGGGCTGGAATAACCACTGGCCCATGGAGACAAGCAAGCAACCCACAGCCGGGCCAAGGTGCCCCATCACACCCACCGGAAAGCTGAGACTGCCACAGAAGGAGGGCGGACCACCCCATGCCACACCATCCCCCCAGTGCACAGCACACCCTGCACCGTGACCCCCAGAGACCCCCCATGAGCAGTGACCACCACTGCAGGAAACCCCATGCATACCACCACCTCCACTGTGACACTGCAACCTTGTGACCACAGAACCATACAAGGCAGCCCCACTATGAGCACCCAGCAGTGGGTGACATCACACGGCAATGCAACAATAACAGACACAATGCCACCATGCACAATCCCCCCAAGACACAGCTGAGAGACTGACCATGCGTTGGCAGAAGAGGTACCCCACATGGTACAGTGCATGCCCCTGACACCACCATCAGTGATACAGCACCCTGCACAGTAGTCCAGTGACACACCCCGACCTACCACTGGCCACAACAGACAGCACAGACATCCACAGTGGTGCGTGGAAGCATGCACCACACCGGATGCAACACAGTGCAGGGACAAACACCCACCCATACCCAAGGGGACAATAACACAGGGACGCAGTAGCGTGGCAACCAAGCCCCCAGTGTGGGCCCATGGAAACCACATACACACAGCCTGCAGTCCTCCCTGGCACAGGAGTGCCAGCCACCTTGCGCAGGCACTGTGGACCCGTACGTCACCAGCATATGCTTGGAGCACAAGTCACAGACAGTGGTGCACATCCCCTGCAACACACACAAGGCACAGCATGGAGGTGGGACAACAACTGCAGAGGCCACAGTGTCATCTGAGGCAAACATGCACCACACCAGTGACAGGAGGCAACTCAGCATTGTGACGGGTATAGTGGCTGCCCTTCATGGATAGCCACCACTGACATGGCAGCAGACCTTGCAGGTCACAGACATGCAAGGGTGTCAGCTGCACAGTCCATGGATGGGTTGACAGGGGCGCCATGGACAGAGAGCATGCACCATGGACCACTGCACACAGTCATCCATTGCACAGGGAACAACACACACACCACAGACACCGACTGATAGCTACTCCCACACCATAGTCACTTCCCCACGGACATACACACAAACCCATGACTGCACCACCCCAGACGCCATGCACACCACTGCAGCTGAGCACCTATAGCCCGCTGCAAATCAGAGACCACCACAGTATTCATATCAAAATAATTATATTGAAACAGATAAACAAAACTATTTACAGAACTATTTACATATGGGGAGGGACATAAACAAGGTGGGGGTGGGTAAGGGGCAGGGGTGAACATATAGGAGAGGGAAGAAGGGGTATGAGGGTGGGTCCGGGGAGGAAGGTGTTTCAGGGGCATGGATGGCCTATCATCTGCCCTGCTCATCCACTATGTGGCGCCGATGTGTCCTCCACCTCCCGACCCCGTGTCGGTCCATCCTTTGGAGGATCTCCAGGAATGCCCTCACCACCTGTATCAGCTCCTGCAGTTCCCTCTTGATGGCCTGAAGTCGCTGACCACCTAGGATGAGGGAGCAGAGTCATTACATGTGACTATTCATCCCCCTGCAGCCCACCCATGGCATACAGCCATGTGCCATGCCCCTGTGATGGTGTGCAACCACCCTCAGTGACCGTGTCCACAAGACCTGCCCACCCAGGCAGCCACAGCCACGTGGACCACTGCGCACACCCACCACCCATGTCCTGCACAGCACCACCATGGGCGTACAATAATGTGGCTATGCGATGTGAAGGCAGTGCCACAGCCATGTGCCCGGTGCATGCATGGGTCACCACTGATGCACTCCCAGACATGCAGTGCCACTACTGGACAGTGCTGACTGTCACAAGTTGCGTGTATGGCAGTGGTGTCCATGGATGGTGACCATGCCCTGCTGCCCACCCTGTTACACAGCATGCAACAGTAATCATGAAGTTATGGCACTCACCCTCATCAGGCCAGTCAGGTCGGCAGTGACGGTCCCCATCCCACCTGGACGCTCAGTCCACCTCCCTCTGGTGCTCCTCCCTCATCTGGCACCGCTCATCCACACCTGTGGGGGAAACAAGGAGAGAAGAACATCAGTACAATCCCAAAGCAAAGTCCCCCTGCTCCAATGTGTGTGCCCACCCACCCAGCCAGACCCACCCACCCACCCCACACCCTGTGAACACCACCACAGACAACCCTAGACTAGCCCTCCCTATGTACTGGACACATACAACATTGTTACCCATATGGACAATATAAGTGCATAGATGGATCCACCACCCAGACGTGGCAACATGCCCCTCCTGGCACGCGACCGCAGATGGGCTAGTAGGTCCAGCTCCCTCCTCCTGAGGTCCCCATAGTGGTGCCTGCACTGCTCCGAGGTCCTCCTGCATCTAGTGGCCACCTTCAGGTCAGTGGCCACCTCCTGCCAGACCTGGGTCCTGGCCCTGTCTAGTGCCTCCTCACCAAACAGAGGCCCATAGTGTGGCTCCACAATAGCCACAAGGTTGCCCAACTCAATGGCACTCCATTGTGTGGCCCTCCTGTGTGCCATCTCAGCCACTATAGTAGGCAATGTGGCGCTCTGCAGCGTGGTACCTCACGTGCAAGTGCTGCACGGTACAGCGCTGCCATTCCCTATCGTGCTGTTACCGAACAGCATGATAGAGAAACATATAGAAACATAGAAACATAGAATTTGATGGCAGATAAGGACCGCTTGGCCCACCCAGTCTGCCCATTTCCTTATCTAATGGATAAGCTGCAGATCCTAGTTAACCAGAAGCCTACTTCTTCCTACCCCCACCCCCTAGAATTGCCTTATGACTGTCTCAAGCATGTTTGAATTACACCTCTGTTTTTGACTCCATAACCTCCTCCGGAAGGCCATTCCATGCAGCCAAAACCCTCTCTGTGAAGAAATACTTCCTTAAATTATCTCTGAGCTACCCCCCTCTAGAGGTGCACCCATGCCTGATGCATGGCGCCAAGGGGCAAAGGTCGGGCACAGGGTCAAGGGTCTCTGGCGCAAGGCCACGCACATCACCATCAGATGACTGCGCTCGATTGGTTGCCTGTTTGCCAGCGCCACAGCGGACTATCGGGCAGTTGTGCCATTGCTCCTCTGGAGGCCCATTGTCACAGTGCCATGTAGTGACCTTCGCTATTTCACCACTGGCACAATGGTGGCCATGCCCTGCATTGACTATTGTGCAGAGCACTTCATCAGTGTGGCAGACGCCAGCGTCAGCAGCCTGGGCATGCGCAGTGAGATGTACTACGCATGCCACGGAACTGCGCCACTGGCTCAGCACATTCAATACAATTGCACAAAGTGCAAAAGCATGATATTCAGCCATCATATGCTAATCATCTGATCAGCCATGCAATGGTGCAGCACCGCGATTTGCATCTAATTAAAGTTGCTCCTCACTTAATTTGCATGCATTGCGCTATAAAACTGCGACAATGTTCTGCAGTGGCCATATTCGGTTACTACAGTTTATTGGTGAGTTGCATGCTGTGTGGGAGTGTGGAATGTGGAATCAGGGACATGCTTTGTACTGTACAGTAACAGGTAACCACTGCCACCCTTACAGGCTGAATAATGACCAAGCAAGGTCTGGGTGAGGAGGACAATGATGGTGGGCAGAATAAGAGGCCCAATTTCACAAAGGCTGAGACTGAGGCACTCTTCAAGGCCTACCTGGATCAGGAGCCACTGCTCAGTGGATGGCGGGGCACCCCTCCAGCACGTGCTACTGCATGGAAGGAGGTGGCACATGCCGTCAACCTGCACGGCAGCCACCAGCGCTCCGTGCAGGAGTGTAAGAAGAAGATGGGTACTGACAGGAGGAGGGTGAAGGAGAAGGTGGCTGCCATCAGGGCGGCATGTGCTGCAACAGGTGGGGGCCAGCTGGAGGTGGTGCAGCTCACACCAGCAGAGGACAGGCTTGCTGCAAGCATGCACCGCAGTGCCATAGAGGGAGTTCTGGGAGGTGGCTTCCAGATGGGTGGTGGCCCATCACTGCATGGTAAGTCATGGTCAGTCTATGGGAGGGCAGGGTAGGTCACACGCAGTAACGTGACTTTGCTTTCCCTTAGAGATCCTGTGCATCTGCATGGGTCAGCTGTGGTGGGCCTGTCCACTGCGGACAGTCAGCTGGAGTTGGAGGAGGGATCATCCACCTCCACAGGTATACGTGGAGCATTACAACAGTGGGGCCACCTGGCTGTCCACACTAATGTTGTTGAGACAGGTGTAGGGGAAGCCCTTCCTGTGTCTCAGCATTCTGGCATCCAAGGATGCCAGCATGCTGTGGCTGTGGCTGGGACAGAGACCTGCACCACTGATGAAGACATGACAGTCATGGGCAGTGACACGTGTGTGCCACAGAATGGACACACAGCAGGTCAGCTTGCACCCATGGCTCTGGCTGGTGCTGCCGTGTGGGCCAGCGTGTAAGCTCAGTCACAGGCTGTGCCTGTCAGCACCAGTGGGGCAGCACTGGTAGCTGGTCAGGACAGTGGGACTGTTGTGGCCACAGCTGCAGCACAACTGATCCCTTGGGCACAGCGGGTGGAGGGGCAGCATCAGCAGTCACCCACCAGGACTTGGGGTTCAGGGTTCAGTGGTGATATCTGTGCACCACCTGTGGACTTGCCCATACCTGGTCCTGGTGTGCAGCACCCACCCTCAAGGGATGCTGAACATCATGCCCATGCACACCCTGAGGGACAGGATGCCGAGGAGGCAGACAACCTCTTTGATGAGCACACTTGCCTACTGCAGGCATCGGTCCAGCAGCAGATGCAGCTTGCAACATCCATGGAGGCAGTCTGTGTAGCTCTGGAGTGAGCCGAGGAGCATTGCAGCAGGGACACCGATAGGATCATGTCACGGATTGACCATTTGTGGGAGGATGTGACTGCTGCCATTGACAGGCTTGCACAGCCATTAATTGCTGTCATGGCCACAATGGGCACACAGTCAGGTGCCCATGCGTCCATCACACTACACAGTGTGCTATCCACTCCCCATTCCCGGCATTGTGCGACATCCACCCTGTCAATGCCGGGTTCAGCTGTGGGCATCCCGAGCACTCCTGGTGCAGGAATGTTCGATGTGCTGCAGACCCCTGTGTGGGCACGGTCACGTTCGCACAGTGGAACCCCTGGTGGTCCATCGGTGCCACCCCAAGAGGCCTGTGGTCAACCTGTCAGTGCTGGTGGGTCTTGGTGGGGGCCACCCACGCATCCGAGGTGGACGTGGCACTGTGCCACAAGACTGACCTGTTTCCCAGCTCGGGCACTGTCTGGTGCTGCCCTGTGTGCATTGTGTGTTTCGTTGGGCAGTGCACGGGTGGGTGCCTGGCTCCGCACACAGACACATGGTCCACCTGCACACACCCCCAGCTGCTGTCCACAGGTACGTGTGCATGATGATGCCTGCAGTGTGTTGTACACCAAAGTGCAATGGTGCCCAGCATCTGACACATGCACATGGACAGTCAGTGGATATGGTGGCCTGTGGACATGTGTGTTGCTAATGTTGGTGTTCTGGCTCAGTTTTACACCTGCCCCCTGTGCATGTTTGGTGCATTTTGTGTGTGCATGTGTGTGTGTGTGTCCGTCCATGTGGCGTGTTACTGTTCACCCCGCCCTGGTTGCATGTGTGTGCTTCTGTGCCCTGCCACATCCCTTGCTAGCATGCACTCCTGGTGTGTTTCCAAGTGTGTCTGTGGGTTGCGCATGGCACCATGACTTACCTGGGTTGGCTGAAGTGCTCCTCTGTGATGGTGTCCCGGTGCAGCTGTGCCAGCCAAATCAATTGGGGGTCCCATCAGCCAAGGGGAGGCTGCCCATCCCCACAGGTCTTTGAGGGGCTATACTGTAGGGCACCGCCAGAGGTGTCCAGGCAATGGAAATGTGTCTTCAGCATCCCGAACACCCGCTCAATGACATTGCATGTGGTGGCATGAGCCTTATTGTAGCATTGCTGCGATGGGGTCATGGGCTGCCTGTAGGGTGTGAGCAGCCAGGAACGAAGTGGGTATCTACTGTCCACCTGTGTGCAGATAGTGGAGGTTAGTGTCGTGTTCAGCTTCAGACTGCCCCAAGCCCTGTGGGCCACACCCATGGCACCTCTGGCCATACCCCCCTCTTGCCCGCGATATGTCAATTCTATTTGCATACTCACCCACTAGATGACCTGTGAGGATGTCCCCACTCTCGAATTCATGGCACAGTGCTGACTGGTGCCAGATGTATGAATCATGTGCTCCCCCAGGGTGCATGGCACAGACATTGATGATGTGCCCACTGGCATCACACACCACCTGGCAGTTGACACTGGCATAGCCCTTGTGGTTCATGTAGGTGGCCCCCTCCTCACTAGGTGGTGTGTGTGTATGGCCACATGGGTGCAGTCTATTGCCCCTAGCATGCCAGGCATATGTGCTACCCTGTGGAACTCCTGTATGTTTGCTGTGCGCTCTGCTGCAGTGCTGGGGAAATGGATGTACTCTGCAGCATGTGGCAGCAGTGCACAGAGGAATTGAGTGAGGATGGATGACATGGCTGACTGTTATGCCTGTGGTGTCCCCTGTTGGTCTCTGGAAGGTACCCGTGGTGAGCAAGCACATGCAGGCTGTTACCTTTGTCTCTACTGACAGAGCATGACTCCATCATGTGGATGCCTGCACCACATCACTGTACAACTCACAGAGCTGCCTCAGTATTGCCCTGTTCAGGTGATACTGGCCCACAATCTTGATATCTGTATACAGCTCAAAGCTGGTGTGGGCTCGCTACTGCCTGTTGGGGGCATACCACAGATGGGTCCTTCCACGGCCATGTCTCCCTGCCACATGCCTTCTCACCCTCCTCATTACAGCTTCCATGTTGAATGTGGCACTGGCCATGTCCCTGGCTTGCGTTCCCCCCAGCAGCTGTTGCTTTGTTACCCCCGCTGTCCTGACTGCTACCTCCCCTGCACCGGGTACACCTATCTGTGCTGGCCTCTGTTTGTGTGTCACCTCACACCTTCCTTGTGCCCCTCTTGTGTGGTGTGGTTTCCCTGGCCTGCCCTCTTTCTTGCTGCCTTCCTCTGCCTGTCTCTCCCTCTGCCTCATGTTACATAGGTTACATAGGTTAAACAGAGCTAGAAAGACCGTGGTCCGTATACTCACCAGTAATTAGTTATAACCCACTATACGATTTTGTATTAAGTAGTTATCCAAATGTTTTTTAAAGGTATCAATATTTCCCTGTGGCATTCTTGCACCTCTTCCTTGCTCCTTTTTATATTGGCTCATTTCCGCTATGGGGCACTTCCGCTTGCTCCACTGTTGCGCATTGTGCAAGTCTTTGAACATCGCACTGAGCCCTTTATGCATGATTCCTCCCCCTTCAGTTGTGCATGCCTTTATTATCATTGCACTGTTGCTCAGCATGTTTTCAGTGGCACAACTGCCTCATGTTGAATATCGCAGAATAGTGCTTTTTTGGACTTGCACTGGTGCAACCCTATTGTGCATGGCGCAACCCTTTCGAATATCCAGCCCAATGAGTTAAATGCACTCTGTAACAGTATTGTGCTTAACTGTGTAAAATTATTTCTGTTACAGTGTGGTCATTAACATAAAATAAAATAATATAATATAATATGATAAGATATGATGTGATGTAATGTGCTGTCATGTTATGTCATATGATATATGATGGCATGATACGATATGCTATGATAGGATATGATATGATATAATGTTGTGGTGTTATAATATTATAATTATTATATTAATTACCTATGTGTTAATTTATCTCAGTGACAGCGTGTCGTTAAACTAACTGTTAAAATATCTCTGTGATAGTGTGGTGCTGAACTATGTGTTAAATTACCTATCTAACATGATGGTGTTTAAATGTATTACATTATCTTGGTGACAGTGTGGTGCAAATTAATTTGTTAAATTTTCTCAAACATTGGTTAAATGGTCTTTCTTGTAGTGTGGTTCTGAATAATGAGTTAAATGCAATCTGTTACAATGTTATGCTTAACTGGGTGAAATTATCCACTACGAAGTGGTGATTAATATAATATACTATAATATAATATAATATAATATAATATAATATAATATAATATAATATAATACTGTAATATTATATAATATCACATGATGTGATTTGATAAGATGAGATGTGATGTGATGTAATATGATATGATTTGATATTATATTACATAATATATTATGATAGGATATGATATGATATGATATGATATGATATGATATGATATGATATGATATGATATAGTATAAGGTAATATAATATAATACAATAAATCATAATGCAATATAGTAGTGTGGTGTTATAATATTATAAGTATTAAACTAATTAACTGTGTGCTAATTTATCTCTGTAATGGTGTGATGCTAAACAATGTATTCAGTAATCTCAAAACTGGGTTAATTTGTCTCCATTGTAGTGTGTTTCTAAACAATGAGTTAAATGTTCTCTGTAACAGTATTGTGCTTAAATATGTGAAATTATACCTGTTACGGTGTGGTGATTAATATAATATAAAGTAATATAATTTTATATAATATAATATAATATAATATGACATGATATGATGTGATGTAATGTGCTGTCATGTTATGGCATATATGATAAGACATGATACGATATGATATGAAATGATATGATATGATATAATATAAAGCTGTGGTGTTATAATATTTTAATTATTAATTTAATTAACTATGTGTTAATTTAGTTCTGTGACAATGTGGTGTTTAACTGTTAAATTATCTCTCCGAGAGTGTGGTGCTGAACTATGCGTTAAATTACCTATGTAACATGGAGGTATTTAAATGTGTTACATTATCTTGGTGACAGTGTGGCGCTAATTAATGTGTTACATTTTCTCAAACATTGGTTAAATTGTCTCTCTTATGGTGTGGTTCAGAATAATGAGTTAAATACTATCTGTTACAATGTTGTGCTTAACTGGGTGAAATTATCCATTACGAAGTGGTGATTAATATAATATAATAATATAATATTATATAATATCACATGATGTGATTTGATAAGATGTGATGTGATGTGATATGATATGGTTTGATATGAAATGAAATGATATGATATAATCCTGTGGGGTTATTATATCATAATTATTAAATTAATTAACTATGTGTTAATCTCTGTGACAGTGTGGTGTTTAACTTTTAAAATATCTCTGCGATTGTGGGTGCTGAACTATGTCTTAAATTATGTGTGTAACACTGTGCTGTTTAAATGTGTTACATTAATTTGGTGACAGTGTGGCGCTAATAATGTGTTGAATTTTCCTCAAACATTGGTTAAATAATCTCTCTTGTAGTGAGGTTCTGAATATTGAGTAAAATGCACTCTATTACAATGTTGTGCTTAACTTGGTGAAATTATCCATTGCAAAGTAGTGAATAATATAATATATTACATTATATTATATTATAATATAATATAATATAACATTATCTCATATCACATGTTGTGATTTGATAAGATGTGATGTGATGTGATGTGATGTGATATGATTTGATATGAAATGATATGATATGATATGATATGATATGATATTACATAATATAATATAATATATTATATTATGATAAGGAATGATATGATATGATATAATATAATAAAATATTATATAATATAGTATAATGCATGTAATACAATATATTATATTATAATATAATATAATAAAACATAATATATAATGCTGTGGTGGTATAATGTTATAATCATTAAATTAATTAACTCTGTGTTAATTTATCTCTGTGACAGTGTGGTGTTAAACTAACTGTCAAAATACTTCTTCGATTGTCTGGTGCTAAACGATGTGTTAAATTACTTATGTAACACTGTGGTGTTTAAATGTGTTACATTATCATGATGACAGAGAGGCACTAATTAATGTGTTGAATTTTCTCAAACATTGGTTAAGTAGTCTCTCTTGTAGTGCGCTTCTGAATAATGAGTTAAATCCACTCTGTTACAATGTTGTGCTTAACTGGGTGAAATGATCTGTTACAAAGTGGTGATTAATATAATATAATATATCACAAAAAATATAATAGTATAATATTATATAATGTCACATGATGTGATTTGTTAAGATGTGTTGTGATGTGACGTGATAGGATATGATTTGATATGAAATTATATGATATGATATGATATTACATTACATAATATAAAATAATATATATTATGATAGGATATGATATGATATAATATAATATAATATATCAATATAATATAATAATATAATATTATATAATATCACATGATGTTAGTAATTTATTTATTTATTTATTTAAGAGTTTAACCAGGCAGGCATGCTGAGCGGAGAACCACTTGTTTCCAGATGTGACCTGGGTACAGGAACAGGGGAGAGGACAAAGGTGAAGGACAGCAATACACATATGCTCTGTACAATTGAGGAGGCACTATATGAGAGACTATACAAATAGGTAGCTAGGGCGGACATGCAACTTCTAGAAAAACTATAACAAGCACAGAGAAAAAACATTACATGATTTGATAAGATGTAATGTGATGTGATATGATTTGATATGCAATGAAATATATTACATAATATAATAACATTTAATACATTATAATAGGATATATAATATAATATAATATAATATAATATAATATAATATAATATAATATATTAATATGTAAAGTAATACAATATAATATAATAAAACATAATATAATATAATGGTATGGTGTTATAATATTATAACTATTAACTTAATTAACTATGTGCTAATGTATCTCAATAACAGTGTGATGCTAAACTATGTATTCAATAATCTCAAACATGGGTTAATTTATCTCCGTTGTAGTGTGTTTCTAAACAGTGAGTTAAATGCTCTCTGTTACAGCATTGTGCTTAACTGTGTGAAATTATACCTTTTACGGTGTGATGATTATATGATATGATATGATATGATATGATATGATATGATAAGATATGATATGATACGATACGATATGATGTGATGTAATGTGCTGTCATGTTATGTCATATATATATATATATATATATATATGACATGATATGATATGATATGATATGAAATAATATGATATGATAAAATATAATGCTGTGGTGTTATAATATAATTATTAAATTAATTAACTATGTGACAGTGTGGTGTTAAACTAACTGTTTAAATATCTCTGGGATAGTGTGGTGCTGAACTATGTTAAATTACCTATGTAACACTGTGGTGTTTAAATGTGTTACATTAATTTTGTGACAGTGTGGCACTAATTACTCTGTTGAATTTTCTTAAACAGTGGTTAAATAGACTCTCTTGTAGTGTGGTTCTAAATAATGAGCTAAATGCAATCTGTTACAATGTTGTGCTTAACTGGGTGAAATTAGCCATTACAAAGTGGTGATAAATATAATATAACATAATATAATATAATATATTATAATATAGTATAATAATATAAGATCACATGATGTGATTTGATAAGATGTTTAGTGATGTAATGTGATATGATATTATTTGATATGAAATGGAATGATATATGATGTGATATTATATTACATAATATAATATAATATATTATGATAGGATAGGATAGGATATAAGTTGAATAATAAATAAGTTACAGTGAATTACAAGGCTGTAATTCCATCAAGAGGTTCTGGGGACATAGGTAACCTCAAGAGCAAAGCTTGAAAGGTTCCTATGTCCCCAGAACCTCGAGACGGAATTACAGCTGAGTGATTCACTGGAACCTAACTGTTATTTTTTGTAATATATGGATGCGAGATGCTGACGAGGTCTTACCTCTGGATTCCTTGTGGGATAGTTCTGTGCTGCTTGTTCTCACTCCTCACTCACATCCCCCCTTCCGCGTGCAGTCCTGCTTCTCTCTCTCAGGAATAAAAAGAAAAGAAACAAAAAAAAAACTATACTTTGGACACTAGGCAAGTTGGTGATCCCAACAATAGTGTTATGAGGACCGGAAGTATAGTATTATTGGACCAGAAGTATAGTATTATGAGGACCGGAAGTATAGTATTACGGCAGTGACTAAGGTATTACAGGGGTTTTTTTATATGCTTTTTGTGGGTATTATTTTTAAAATCCATATATTACAATATAATATACTATATTATAATATAATGTAATATATTTTAATGTAATATAATAAAACATAATATAATATAATGGTGTGGTGTTATAATATTATAACTATTACTTTAATTAACTATGTGCTAATTTATCTCTGTAACAGTGTGATGGTAAACTGTATATTCAATAATCTCAAAATGGGTTAATTTACCTCCATTGTAGTGTATTTCCAAACAATGAGTTAAATGCTGTCTGTCACAGTATTGTGCTTAACTGTGAGAAATTATATCTGTTACGGTGTGGTGATTAATATAATAAAATATGATATCATATCATATAATATGTGATGTAAAGTGCAGTCATGTTATGTCATATATGATATGACATGATACAATATGATATGATATGAAATGATATGATATGCTATGATATAAAATAATGCTGTAGTGTTATAATATTATAATTATTAAATTAATTAACTATGTGTTTATTAATCTCTGTAACAGTGTGGTGTTAAACTAACTGTTAAATTATCTCTGCAATAGTGTGGTGCAGAACTAAGTGTTAAATTACCTATGTAACACTGTGGTGTTTAAATGTGTTACATTAATTTGGTGACAGTGTGGCACTAATTAATGTTTTGAACTTTCTCAAACATTGGTTAAATAGTCTCTCTTGTAGTGCGGTTCTGAATATTGAGTTAAATGAACTCTGTTACAATGTTGTGATTAACTAGGTGAAATTATCTGTTACGAAGTGGTGATTAATATAATATAATATGATATAATATAATATATTATGATTTGAAAGGATGTGATATAATACAATAAAATATAATATAATATAATGTAATATAATATAATATAATATAATATAATATAATATAATATAATATAATATAATATAATATAATATAATATAATATAATATAATATAATATAATATAATGGTGTTGTGTTATAATATTATAACTATTAAGTTAAATAACTATCTGTTAATTTATCTCTGTAATGGTGTGATTCTAAACTATGTATTCAATAATCTCAAACATGGGTTAATTTGTCTACATCACGCCACCTCACCCAATTCCTCAGTGCACTGCTGCCACATGCTGCGGAGTACATCCATTTCCCCAGCACACTGGTGGAGTGCACAGCAAACATACAGGTGTTCCACAGAGTAGCACATACGCCTGGTGTGCTAGGGGCAATAGATTGCACCCATGTGGCCATACGCACATCACCTGGCCCAGAGGGGGCCGCATACATCAATCGCAAGGGCTATGCCAGCATCAACTGCCAGGTGATGCCAGGGGGCAAATAATCAATGTCTGTGCCACGCACCCTGGGGGAGCACATGATGCCTTCATCTGGCACCAGTCGGCACTGTGCCACAGATTCGAGAGTGGGGACATCCCCACTGGCCACCTAGTGGGTGAGTATGCAAACCACATGGACAATCATAGGGCCTGGGGGGCATGGCCAGAGGTGACATGGGTAGTGGCCTACATGGCCTGGGGCAGGGTGATGCTGATCACCAAACTAATCTCTGCCCTCTACACCCAGGTGACAGTGGATACCCACTCTGTCCCTGGCTGCTCACACCCTACCGGTGGCCTGTGACCCCATCGCAGCAATGCTAATGCACATGCCACCACATGTAATGTCATCGAGCGGGTGTTTGGGATGCTGAAGGCACGTTTCTGTTGCCTGGATACCTCCGGTGGTGCCCTACAGTACAGCCCCTCAAAGTCCTGCGGGCTTTTCCTGGCCTGTTGCATCCTGCACAATATGGCCAATGAATGTGGGATAGCCGTACAGGTCGAAGAGGGGGACAGCGATGGGGACGATGAGGACACCGGTGATGATGGTGATGGGCAGCATCATCACCGGTGGGACCGGTGATGGGACCCTGACTGATCTGGCTGGCACAGCTGCACTGGGACACCATCAAGAAGGAGCACTTCAGCCAACCCAGGTAAGTCATGGGGCCATGTGCAGCCAACAGTGGCTAAGGCACAACCCACAAACACGCATGGACACACACCAGGGGTGCATGCCATCAAGGGAAGTGGCAGGGCATGGAACCACACACAAAACCAGGGATGGGTGAGGACTAACATGCCATGCAGATGGACACTCACGCAATGCACCAAACCTGCACAAAGGGCAGGAGGCACACCGAACCAGAACGCCAACCCTAGCCACACACATGTCCACAGGCCACCACACCCACTGCCTGTCCATATGCGTGTGTCAGATGCTGAGCACCATTGCACATTGGTGTACAGCGCAATGCAGGCATTATTATGCACTAGCAACTGTGGACAGCAGCCGGGAGGGTGTGCAGGTGGACTGTGTGTTCGTGTGCAGGGCCAGGTACCCACCCATGCACTGCCAACTGAAAGACAGAATGAACACAGGGCAGCACCAGACAGCAGCCGTGTTGGGAGACAGGTCAGTCATGTGACACAGTGCCCCAGCTGCCATGGATGTGTGGGTGGCCCCACCGAGACCTGTCAGCACTGACAGGCTGACCACTGGCCTCATGGGGTGGCACCGATAGTCCCCAAGGGGTTCCACTGTGTGACCGTGACCGTGCTCATGCAGGGGTCTGCAGCACACCGAACATGCCTGTGCCAGGTGTGCTCGGGATGCCCACAGCTGAACCTAGTGTTGACAGGGAGGGAGTCACATGACACCAGGAACAGTGGTGGACAGTGCACTGTGTGGTGTCCATGACGCATGGGCACATGACTGTGTGCCCATTGTGACCATGACAGCAGTGAATGCCTGTGCATGCCTGTCAATGGCAGCGGTCACATCCTCCCACAACCGGTCCATCCCTGCCAGGATCAGAGCGGTTTCCCTGCTGCGATGCTCCTCTTCCCACTCTAGAGCTGCAGACAGTGCATCCACTGACGTCGCAAGCTGCATCTGCTGCTGGACTGATGCTTGCAGTAGGTGGGTGTACTCATCCAAGAGGTTATCTGCCTCCTTGGCATCCTGTCCCTCAGGGTGTTCATTGCCCTGATGCTCAGCATCCCTTGAGGGTGGGTGCTGCACACCAGGACCAGGTCAGAGCATGTCCACAGGCAGTGCACAGATGCCGCCGCTGAACCCTGTACCCCAAGCCCATTGGCTGACTGCTGATGCTGCCCCTCCGGCTGCCACTCCCCAGGTCTCAGTGGTGCTGCCGCAGTGGTCACAACAGTCCCACTGTCCTGAACAAACACCAGTGCTGCCCCACTGGTGCTGACAGGCTGGGACTGTGATGACACACAGGCCTTCATGGTAGCACCACCCACAGCCATGGCCGTGATGTGTCCTGCAGTGTGGCCATCCCATGGCACACACATGTCACTGCCCATGACGTTAGCAACATCATCATCAGTGACAGACTCTGCACTGGCCCCAGGCACAGCATGCTGGCATCCGTGGATGCCGGCACACTGGGACACATGCAGGGCTTCCTCTGCACCTGTTACAGCAACATCAGTGTGGACAGCCAGGTGGCCCCACTGTCGCACTGAGCCATGTATATCTGTGGAGGTGGATGGGTCCTCCTCCATCTCCAGCTGACTGTCCTCAGTGGACAGGCCCACCACCACTGACCCATGCAGATGCTCAGGATCTGTAAGGGAAAGCAAAGTCATGTTACTGCATGTGACCTACCCTGCCCCCCCATAGACAGACCATGACTTACCATGCAGTGATGGGCACCCACCCGTCTGGAAGCCACCACCCAGAACACCCTCAATGGCACTACGCTGCATGCTTCCAGCAATCCTCTCCTCCTGTAGGGTCAGGTGTACCACCTCCAGCTGTCCACCACCTCTTGCAGCTTGTGCTGCCCTGATGGCAGCCACCTTCTTTATCCTCCTCCTGTCTGTGCCCATCTTTTTCTTGCACTCCTGTACGGAGCGCTGGTGGCTGCCATGCAGGTTCACAGCACGTGCCACCTCCTCCCATGCAGCAGCACGGGCTTGAGGTGTTCCCTGCCATCTGCTGAGAAGTGGCTCCCTGATCCAGGTAGGCATCAAACAGGGCTTCATTCTTGGCCTTGGTAAAGTTAGGCCTCCTCCTCCTCCTCCTGCCACTGTGTTTCTCCTCTCTCCCACAACTTGCTTGGTCATTATTTAGCCTGTAAGAATGGCAGTTGTTACCTGTGACTGTGCAGTCCCATGCATGTCCTGAAATCCACAGTCCACACTCCCAAACAGCATGCAACTCACCAATAGACTGCAGTAACTGACTATGGCCAGTGCAGCCCAATGTCGCACTTTTATAGTGCAACCCATGCAAATGAGGTGAGGCGCAACTTTAAGTGGATGCAAATTGCAGTGCTGCACCATTAAATGGCTGATTAGATGATTTGCATATGATGGCTGAATATCGTGCTTTTGCGCTTTGGGCAATTGTGTTGAACGTGCTGAGCCAATGGTGCAGTTCTGTGACATGCGTAGTACACACCTCACTGCGCATGCCTGGGTTGCTGACACAGGCGTCTGCTGTGCTGCTGATGTGCTGTGCACAGTAGGCAATGCAGGTCATGGCCACCATTGTGCCAGTGGCCCTATAGCGATGGTCACCTACATGACGCTGTGGCACTGGGCCATCATAGGCGCACTGGGCCAACTGCGCAGTAGGCCGCTACTGGCGGTAGCCCACAGGCAGCCAATCACGCTACATGCATTGGGTTCCAATGGCACTGTGTGTGTCCGTGCACCAGAGACCCTTGACCCTGTGCCTGACCTTTGCCCCCTAGGTGCCATGCATCAGGCACTGGTGCAACTCTATTGTGCTGTTCGGTGACAGTGTGATAGAAAACAGCAGCGCTGTACCACACAGCATCTGCACATGGGGAGCTGCACTACAGACCACCATATTCACAAATTGAGCAGACAGCATGGCACGTAGGAGGGCTGCTCAGTGGTCAGCAATAGAGCTGGCCAACCTAGTGACCATTGTGGAGGAGGTGGCCACTGCACTTGAGGAGGCCACAGGATGGCGGAGAACTGCAGAGCAGTGCTGCCACAGGTATGGGGGCCTGCGGCAGAGGGAGCCAGAGCTACTATCCCACCTGCAGGCACATACCAGGAGGGGCACGGTGCAATGGCCAGGTAGGTGTTACTTCAACACACTTTTATCTTCCATATGGGTATCACAGTTGTATGTGTCCAGCACATGGGGGAGGGACCATCTGGGGTTGGCTGTGGTGGTGTTATCAGGGTGTGGGGTGGGTGGGTCTGACCAGGTGGGAGGGCACACACCTGGGGGCAGGGGGCCTTTGCTACAGGATTGTACTGATGTTCCTCTCTCCATGTTTGCACCACAGGCCCGGAGGAATGCTGCCTTGCCTGTGATCTTCAGTGGCAGGAGAAGCAGAAGGAAGCCAGGCGGGGTGAGGGCCCTCACCGCCCACTGGACCGGCCCGATGATGGTGAGTGCCATAACTCCATGATTACTATTGCATGCTGTGTAACAGGGTGGGCAGCAGGGCATGGCCACCATCTATTGACACCACTGCCATGCATGTGACTTGTTACAGTCAACCCTGTCCAGTGGCAATGCATGTCTGGGAGTGCATCAATGGTGGTCCATGCGTGCACCAGGGACATGGTTGTGCCACTGCCTTTGCACCACATAGCCATGTCACTAAACAGCCACGGTGGTGCTGTGCATGACTTGGCCGGTGGGTGTGTGCAGCGTTCCGCATGGCTGTATGCACCAGGGTGGGCAGGTCATGTGGACATGATCACTGTGGGTGGTCACACACCATCACAGAGGTATGTCCCACGGCCACATGCCATGCACAGTGGGAGGGCTGTATGGGGCTGTGCATTCACACCTACTGACTGTGCTCCCTTGTCCTAGGCACATGCCATCTCCAGGAGATCAGGGAGGCACTTTGGGAGATCCTCCAGGTGGCAAGGGCATCGCTGGACATCCTCCACAGGATTGATGACACCGGGGTCCTGCGGAGGCACTGACCGAGACAGAACCAGAGTGGGGAGCAGCGCTCTTGCTAGGGGTCCCTCAACCGCTGAAATGCCCTACCCCCCTGGACCCACCCTCACACCCCTCCTTACCTGTCCCATTTGTCCACCCCTGCCCCTTACCCACCCCCACCTTGTTTGTGGCCCTCCCCCCCACCTTGTATATATTTTGTAAATAGTCTTGTAAATAGTTAACTTTTATATGTTATTTCAATACAGTTATTTTGATATGAATACTGTGGTGGTCTCTGATTTGCAGTGGGTTATAGGTGCTCAGCTGCAGTGGTGTGCATGGCACCGGGGTGGTATGGTCATGGGTATGTGTGC
Source organism: Neoceratodus forsteri (assembly GCA_016271365.2). Classification (NCBI taxonomy): domain Eukaryota; kingdom Metazoa; phylum Chordata; order Ceratodontiformes; family Ceratodontidae; genus Neoceratodus; species Neoceratodus forsteri. The sequence continues at coordinate 784,878,537 of CM057453.1, read as the reverse complement.
GTGTCCGTGTGGAGGTGACTATGGTGTGGGGGTAGCTATCAGTCAGTGTCTGTGGTGTGCGTGTTGTTCCCTGTGCACTGGATGACTGTGTGCAGTGGTCCATGGTGCATGCTCTGTGTCCATGATGTCCCTATCAGCCCATCCATGGCCTGTGCAGCTGACACACATACATGTCTGTGACCTGCATGGTGTGCTGGTATGTCAGTGGTGGCAGTCCCTGCAGGGTAGCCACTGTACCCATCACACTGCTGGGTTGCCTCCTGTCACTGGTGTGGTGCATGTCTGCCTCGGGTGACACTGTGGCCTCCACAGTTGTTGTCCCACCTCCATGTTGTGCCTTGTGTGTTGCAAGGGATGTGCACCACTGTCTGTGACTTGTGCTCTGGGCAAATGATGGTGGTGTATGGGTCCACAGTGCCTGTGCATGATGGCTGGCACTCCAGTGCCATGGAGGACTGTGGGTTGTGTGTACACAGTTTACATGGGCCCACACTGGGGGCTTGGTTGCCCCGCCACTGTGTCCCTGTGTTGTTGTGCCCTTTGGTATGGGTGGGTGTCTGTCCATGCACTGTGTGGCATCCAGTGTGGTGCATGCTTCCACGCACTACTGTGGGTGTCTGTGCTGGTTGTTGTGGCCAGTGCTGGGTCAGAGTGTGTCATTGGGATATTGTGCAGGGTGCTGTACCACTGGTGGTGGTGTCCAGGGCAAGCCCTGTCCCATGTGGGGTACCTCATATGCCAATGCATGGTTGGTCTCTCAGCAGTACCTTGGGGGGACTGTGTGTGGTGGCACTGTGTATGCCGTTGTTGAATTGCTGTGTGCTGCCACCCACTGATGGGTGCTCATGGTGGGGCTGGCTTGCATGGTTCTGTGGTGCGGAGGGTTGCAGTGTCACAGTGGGGGTGGTGGCATGCATGGGGTTTCCTGCAGTGGTGGTCGCTGCTCCTGGGGAGGGTGTCTGGGGGTCATGGTGCAGGGTGTGCTCTGCATTGGGGGGATGGTGTGGCATGGGGTCATCAGCCCTCCTTGTGTGCCAGTCACAGCTTGCTGGGGGGGTGATGGGGCACCATGGCCCAGCCGTGGGTTGTTTGCTTGTCTCCATGGGCCTGTGGTTATTCCAGCCCTCCCCCAGTTGTGCAGTGCATGGGGTGTGGGGGGACAATGTCTGTTCTGCTGTGTGTTCCTGTGCCCATCTCTGGCATGGGTGGTGGGCCTCTACCTCCCTGGTTGTGCAGTTGCATTGCTGTGCTGCTGGGGGGCATCCCTGGTTGTGCTATGGCACCTGTCGACTGCTCAGCTGCACATCCCTTGTTGTACAATGGCGCATCAGATCTGCTCAGCTTCCCATCCCTAGCTGCACTACGGCGCAAGTGGTGCGATATTCAGTCATCGGCTGTAGGCGCAGTTTGGCCTGCTCCGTTTGTAAATATCGCGCCTCTTACGCATGGGCACAATAGACTTGTGCTTGCTCCTGCTATTGTGCACTTTTTGGATGCAGTTTGAAAATCTGGGCCATAGTTTATAAATTTAATAGTTATAATATCATAACACCACACCATAATATTGTTATATTTTATTATATTATATTAATCACCACTCTGTAACAGTGATTATTTCACACAGTTAAGGATAACACTGTAGCAGAGAGCATCTAACTCATTGTTTAGAACCTCACTACAAGAGAGACAATTTAACCCATGTTTGATATAATTTAACACATGAATTAGCAACACACTGTCACAGAGATGAATTTACACATAATTAACTAATTTAGTAGTTATACTATTATAATACCACACCGTTATATTATATTATATTATATTACATTATATTGCATTGTGTTGTATTGTAGTGTATTGTATTATATTATATGATATCATATCATATTATAATTAATGGTCTCCATTTTTTCTCATAGAGAAAAGCATGTGTTAAATACCGTAACACCTGAGTAGGTGTTACGGCATTCATGCGCTCCCTCTGCATAGCAAAGTGCTCGAGACAAGTAAACAGAGCGCGAGTTTCCAACTGTCCCTTCTACCTCAAACATTACTGACGAGAAAAAAACTTACTTGTCGTCGTTACCTCCATCGCGTATTTAGTCACCTAAAACATACAAATATAACATTTTATTCTCCCGAGCCTAACTTATGTAATTCACACTTTTGCCATGATCCCTAACTCTCTCCCTTTCAACCCTAACCTTTCCTCGGCAGGTCAAAGGACTACATCACTGCAAAACAGCAGTTGAAACAGGAAACTATACCACAGAATCTCCACACTCATGGACTTCTAACTGTTGTATCCACTTTATTTGATTAACATTTTAAATAAATAGTTAATGTTCAAGCACAATTCTGTTTTCCTCACAGAAATAAACATTGTTCATCTGCAAGGTAAGCCTCCACATCTTTTCTTGCAAACTCAAGTCTCACCATGGAAAAAACTGAGCCCTTCAATTATATACAATAAAATATGGGGTGCAGTGTGTTAAACTCGAATTTAACACACATCCTCATTATTGGATGGCATTTATAAACCCCTCAGGCTTCGCCCTCGGGGTTTATGTGCCATCCAACAACTCGGGTGTGTGTTAAATTCTCGTAACACACTGCACCCCATACTTTATCCTATATATATTGCATTATATTATATTAATCACTACTCTGTAACAGGGATACTTTCACACAGTAAAGTACACCACTGTAACAGAGAGCATTTAACTCATTGTTTAGAACCTCACTACAAGACAGATAATTTAACAAATGTTTGAGATAACCCATAAAATAGCAACACACTGTCATATTTAAACACCACACTGTTAAAAATAGCATTTAATTCATTGTTTAGGATCACACTACAAGAGAGACAATTTAACCAATGTTTGAGATAAGTTAACACATAGATTAGCACCACACTGTTACAGAGATAAAATTAACACATAGTTCAGAACCACACTATCGCATAGATATTTTAACACATAGTTTAGGACCACGATGTCATAGAGATAAATTAACACATAGTTAATTAATTTAATAGTTATAATATTATAACACCACACCATTATATTTTATTATATTATATTATATTATATTATATTATATTATGTTATGTTATGTTATGTTATATTATATTATATTATATTATATTATATTATATTATATTGTATTGTATTATATTATAACACCCCACCATTATATTATATTATTTAATATATTATATTACATTATATTATACAGTATTATATTTCACACAGTTAAACACAACACTATAACAGAGAGCATTTAACTCATTGTTTAGAACCACACTACAAAAGAAACAATTTAACCCATGTTTGAGATGATTTAACACATAGTTTAGCACAACACTGTCACAGAGATAAATTAACACATAGCTAATTAATCGAATAGTTACAATATTAGAACACCACACCAGTATATTATATTATATTATATTATATTATATTATATTATATTATATTATATTATATTATATTATATTATATTATATTATATTATATTATATCAACCACCACTCTGTAACAGGTATAATTTCACAGAGTTAAGCACAACACTGTAACAGATAGCATTGAACTCATTGTTTTGAACCATGTTGCAACAAAGACAATTTTACCCATATCTGAAATAATTTAACACATAAATTAGCAACACACTGTCACATAGATAATATAACACATTTAAGCAGCACACTGTTAAAAAGATAATTTAACACATAGTTCAGCACCACACCATTGCAGAGATATATTTACACATAGTTTAGCACCATGCTGCCACAGAGATAAAGTCACATATAGTTAATTAATTTAATAGTTATAAAATTATAACTCCACACCTTTATATTATATTATATTATATTATATTATATTATATTATATTATATTATATTATATTATATTATATTATATTATGTTATGTTGTGTACTGTTAAGCTATATTATGTTCTATTATATTATATTAATCACCACACCGTAACAGAGATAATTTCAAACAGTTAAGAACAACAACAGAGAAAACAGTGAAACAGAGAGCATTTAACTCATTCTTTAGAACCACACTCCAACAGAAACAATTTAACCCATGACTGAGAAAATTTAACACATAAAATAGCACCACACTGTCACAGAGATAAATTAACACATAGATAATTAATTTAATAATTATACTATTATAACACCACACTGTTTTATTATATTATATTATATTGTTTTATATTATATTAATCACCACTCCTTAACATGGATAATGTCACACAGTTAAGCATGAAACTATAACAGAGGACATTTAACTCATTGTTTAGAACCTCACTTCAAGAGAGGGTTAGTTATCAGCATAACATTCTGTGGTGATTTGCATAAGCAGCCCATGATGCTTTGCATTGTGTGGGCATGTGTGATTTTGTATTTTCTTGAAACTTGGCTTCCCAGCCAAATGCCCTTAGGGGTAACCCTTGCCTCAGTGTTTGTGCACAGAGGTTCTTTGTCTTTTAAACAGTTTTTTATTTTAATGGGTTCACCACAACATATCCAAGACACACTGTCTTAGGGTAGCTGGTCCATTCCACCGGGGTGCCAAACAGATGAGGCATACTGATGAGTCCTGATAGGATGAAGCATGTGTCTATGTCATTTGTTAGCACCCTTTGCAAACTGTGTGAGAGGTCTTTTGGCACCATGCAATTCTGCTTAAAGTTAAACCAGCATAACATTATGTGGTGATTTGCATATGCAGCCCATGATGCTTTGCATTGTGTGGGCATGTGTGATTTTGTATTTTCAGTTATAAAAGATACATCAGAGCACTGAAGTAAAAAAAGGGAGAAGGGGAAGGAGCAGTGTGGTTTTTCAAAAAAACAACAACAGAAGAACGGGAAAAGAAGATGGTATGGTGCTCATATGGAGGAGCACGGCGAAAAAAAGGTGGGGGGATAATACAATGAGGGCACTGAGAGTATGTGTAAATTAATTAATTTTCTTTGCACCCCATAGGTAGAGGGAGGAGCACAGAAGTCTGGATCTGTGGCCATTCCTATATTTACTGGGCTGGTAAGAGAGCAGAGAAAAAAGCTGGGGGAAAACAATTGTACCAGGATGTAAGACATTGTAGGTTGGTATGGCACAGCCTACGGGGGATGAGGTGGTTGCAGCTCCTGCCCACTTTGAAAGAACTCAAGGGACATTGGCCCAGTCCAGACCTAATCATTATACACCTAGGGGGCAACGACCTGGCAGGCAGACCATGGGTGCACACATATTTACAGATAAAGAGGGACCTGATGGCAATAAGACAGTGGTGGCCTCAAGTATGCCTTGCCTGGTCAGATATGATACCTCGAAGGGTATGGAGACAGGAACACAGCCACAAGGTGGTGGAGAGGGCCAGGAGAAAGATGAATAGATGGGTTGGGACACTGATAAGGCAGATGGGAGGACAAGTGATACTGCGGGGAGTAGAAGAATGGGTGGATGACTTCTACAGGTCAGACGGGGTACACTTGTCAGACATAGCAATAGATATTTTTAATGCAGAAACAATGGGTTTCATAGAGGAATGGAGGAAACAGACAGAAGCTGGTATATAAAAAAAGGGGGGAAGGAAGTTTCAACACTGAGGTAAGGGAGAGTGAGACCCTAAGTTGGGGGGAAGCCAGTCATCCAACACAAGCTGGAGACTGGCTAGTGGGGAAAAAGGGGGAGAGGACGGGGGGAAGAAAAAAGGAATAACACAAGAGGAGGAAGAAGATGAAGGAGAAAGCGGTCTCGGTTTCCACTGTTACCTAACAGAAAAGGAGAAGAAGAAGGCACCCAGGTTTTCGCCTGGGGGATGGATAATCAGAGAGTGATATATGGATGGAAATAAGTGGAAATTATGGAAATATGATACTAAAGAAATGGAAAATGGAATATGGATTTATGAATATAAATAAATTAATTGCCAATCTGAGCACAACAACAAACAATGGTCTCTGTGTTTTTTGTGAGGGAAAAGGGGGGAATCTGGCACAATGGAGTTTGCCCTTTAAGGAAGACCATGTTGTTCCTGGTGCACCCTTCCTCCATTAGGGAAATGGCTGTGCTCAGAAGGGAGGGAGAAGGAAGGGAGCCAAGAGCCAGAACAATGGGCAGGCAGCAGGAAGGGGAGGGGAGAAGGGAGGTACATAAGGGACAGCACAAGGGGGCCTCAGCCACTTTTTGCTGGAGTTTTGATTCCTCCCACCCACCCTACTAGACAGAGTAGGAGGGAACGACAGTCAATTTGGGGCTGTATGGTGGATCTGTCAAGGTGGAGGACAGACGTGTCCGGTAGGACAGTGGACTGCCAAAGGTGAATGGCAGATAATATGGTTATGGACTTCCAAAGGTGGATGGCAGGTGATAATATGGTTATGGACTGCCAAAGGTGGATGGCAGGTGGAAAAAATGCTTGGGGACTGCTAAAAAGTGGACGGCAGATGATAATATGGCTATGGACTGCCAAGGTGGATGGCAGGGGGAAAAGGGGGAGGACGGAGGGGAAGAAAAAAGAATAACACAAGAGGAGGAAGAAGATGAAGGAGAAAGGGTCTCAGTTTTCACCATTACCTAACAGAAAAGGAGAAGAAGAAGGCACCCAGGTTTTCACCTGGGGGGTGGATACTCAGAGTGATATATGGATGGAAATAAATGGAAATTATGGAAATATGATAATAAAGAAATGGAAAATGGAATATGGATTTATGAATATAAATAAATTAATTGCCAGTCTGAGCACAACAACACACAATGGTCTCTGTATTTTTTGTGAGGGAAAAGGGGGGAATCAGGGACAACGTAAGACATTTAAGCACCACACTGTTACAGAGATCATTTAACACATAGTTCAGCACCACACTATTGCGGAGATATTTTAAAACATAGTTTAGCACCACACTGTCACAGAGATAAACCAACACATAGTTAATTCATTTAATAATTATAATATTATAACACCACACCATTATATCATATCATATCATATCACACCACGTCACGTCACGTCACGTCACGTCACGTCACGTCATGTCATATCATATTATATTATATTATATTATATTATATTATATTATATTATATTATATTATATTAATCACCACACCATAACAGAGATAATTTCACACAGTTAAGCACAACACTGTACCAGAGAGCAGTTGATTCATTTTTTAGAACCACACTCCAAAAGAGACAATTTAACCCATGTTTGAGAAAAGTTATCACATTAATTAGTACCTCACTATCACAGAGATAATGGAATAAATTTGAGTACCACACTGTTTCAGAGATTATTTAACACATAGTTCAGCACCACACTATCACAGAGATATTTTAACACATAGTTTAACATCACACTGTCACAGAGATAAATTAACACATAGGTCATTCATTTAATAGTTATAATATTATAACACCACACCATTATGTTATATTGTAATGTACCATATTATATTATATTATATTATATTATATTATATTATATTATATTATATTATATTATGTTCTGTTCTGTTCTGTTATATTATACTATATCATATTATATGACATTATTTTATATTAATCACCACTCTGTTACAGGAATAATTTCACACAGTTAACTCTGTGCTAAAATATCTCTGCAATAGTGCGGTGCTGAACTATGTGTTACATTATCTCTCTAACAGTGTGGTGTTTAATTGTGTTACATTATCTCTGTGACAGTGTGTTGCTAATTTATGTGTTAAATTTCATCAAACATGCATTAAATTGTCTCTCTTGTAGTGAGGTTCTAAATTATGAGTCAAATGGTTTATGTTACAGTTTTATGTTTAACTGTGTGAAATTATCCCTTTTACAGAGTTGAGATTAATGTAATATAATATAATGTGATATGATATGATATGATATGATATGATATGATATGATATGATATGATATGATATGACATAACATAACAAAATATAACATAACATAATATATTATGATATGGTATGGTATGATATGATATGATATGATATGATATGATATGATATGCTATGATATGATATGATATGATATGATATATAATATAATGGTGTTATAATATTATAACTATTAAATTGATTAACCATGTGTTAATTTATCTCTGTGACAGTGTGGTGCTAAACTATGTGTTAAATCACCTCAAACATGGGTTAAATTGTCTCTGTTGTAGTGTGGTTCTAAACAATGAGTTACATGCTCTCTGTTATAGTGTTGTACTTTACTGTGTGAAATTATACCTGTTACGGAGTGATGATTAATATAATATAATATAATATAATATAATATAATATAATATAATATAATATAATATAATATAATATAATGGTGTGGTGTTATAATATTATGGGCCAGATATTCAAAACTTTGGGTCTCGGTTAGTGCTGCCCGGCATGCAAACATAGCCTGGGCCAAAAAGGCAGCCATGTTCAAAAGTTATAGCCTGGTGTTAAACCAGCTGAATATAACAAGCTAAGGAAGCTGGGCAAGCTGGGTTGGCAGTTCAGTACAAACATTGCTCTTGAGCAGGACAGCACTGAACATAGCAAATAAGACTGCACTGAATATTCCATCCAGGCAGTGCAAGCACCAAGAGGAACACAGTGCAAATGGAGCATCCATGCCCTGAACCACAGGCACAGGAGCACAGGCTGGAAAGGGAGCCCAGGATCAGACAGCAGTGCAGAACCCATACACTGAAACACACACAGCCAGGGGACTGGCCAGAGGGCACCAGGACCCAGCGGCAGAACCAAATAACAGAACAACCCTGTTGTAAAAGCCATGCACCCATAAATGACACAGGACACAGTGCAAATTTGTTAAAGGAAAGTATAATGTGACAAATGCACAATAGAGGAAACAGGTAAATAATAACAGAACAACAGTACAAAACAAAACAAAAGCAATGTAATGAAACACATAATGCAAACGCATAAAAGGAAACCTACAGCACACACCACTACACTGACAAACACTATATACAACAGTAAGTACGTCAACCACTACAACTACTACTATGACTACTAATATGACTAACACTAACGCTAACACTACCACTACATAACAGAGTAACTATAGGAAATTAACAATGTGAACTGCAGCAACAAGGGGATGGGATATGGAAAATAGAGGCACAGGAACAGAAACCACACTGGAATGTAACAGAACAGGAGGGGACAGGGATGTGGACACATATAATGGGATAAGATACTAGTAAAAGGCAATACAGTCCAGCAAAGGGTGGAGGGGCAAGTTAGACGGTGGCCACAGGAAGGCATCATGGCTGGGATCCTGGAGGTTCAGGCAGTCATGCCTCCAGTATGATGGCTACCCTCCTTTTCTCTGAAATAAGCACTGCCTGCTGCTCAATGATGGTGCACTGCTGTTGCACAAGTCATCTCAGGAGGTCCTCAAAGCCTTCAGATGCCTCCTGCCATGTTGCCCACAAAGAGGATGGGAGTAGACCTACAACAGGAAGGGGGAGCATGTGAGGATGGGACACCAGCCAGGAGTTATACATCAGCCACAGGTGGCCATACAGTGTCCCAATGGACAATCCCAAGTGGAGGTGAGTGCTACACTGGTAGGCCAACTTGGAAGGTGCCCACACAGTAGTCCCAGGTGACACAGGCACCAACCCAAACTGCAACAATCATGGCAATGAGAAGCCTGACAGCACCAAGACACAGGTGACACCACACACCCCAGAACAGCACACAGCCAGACAGGGCAGACATACTGCTGGACTGCCAGGGAGCTGTGTGCAAGGGCCATGCCACAACATGCACAAGGGCACCTACATGTCAGGACATGCTGCCCACTGACAGATGGCAATGTACCGTAAAGCAGAGCACAGCAACAGCAACAGAAGGGTGTGCCAAAGCAGCACTGGACTGTGACAGTGGCCTGCCAATGAGCAACCCAGAATAGGGATTAACAGGTACACAGGGCGCAGGTGGTGGCAAGGATGGTCCGATGCATGCCACCATGCAAGACCCTTGAAAGCATACCTCACAACTGTACTACAGTATATGGAATGTTCTCCCGATCACCAGGTCAAAAGCTCCCTGTACCACCCAGTGAGGACAGGTATCACAGACAAGCAACATCCCATATTAAATGATGCACATAGTATAATAGCAATTGAACAACAGACACTCGGAACATACATGCATCAAGGTACCTGTGACATGAGAAACACAGGTAGGTATCCCAGTAAGTGAACTGCAAATTGTCAGTAAGTACCACAATATGACAGGCAATGAACCACAGTAGGTGGACATTAGGAGGAGAGGTATGCCTGGAAGTCCTGGGGTGGGATGTTCTGCAGCCACAACAGGCATGTGTGTGGCACTATGCAGGCCCATACAGTGAAGCCTCAGGACAGCAAGGTAATGCCACCCATGCACATGCATGTGGTTGAGGGGGCCGGAGGGACAGAGCACACTGCACTGCAGAGGTGGGCATGGCAAATGACAGTGAGTACACTCCACTGAACGTCCACCACCAGAGCCCACACCACCAAATGGTACCCCCACAGCCATGCAAGCCGACAGTGCCCCACAGGCCCCCCAGGGCACAGCAGGTGCACAGCCAGCACCCGGCAGTGATGTGCAACACAGGTGTGCAGCACAGCACAGTGCCACAATGCCACTGGCCCAATGCCCATCACAGCCATGCCACCGGACCAGGCACTGGCAGAACACAGAATGAGACACAGCACAGTATAACAGCACAAAGTATAAAGGATGGGTAGTCATGCAACAGGCCCCTGCTCTCCGGACTGCTCTCCTGCACCCACTGAAGCATGGCTGGCACCCTCAGGCTGCCCCTCTGCTGCTCCTGGTCCATGTCTCAGCCCCTGTCTCTGGCCCAGGGCTACCCAATCTGCTCTACAGAGAAAAGGTGAAAGATTGGCGTTAGTGCCTGACACAGCATACACCACGTGCAGCACAGCAAGATACACATGCAACCCCAATAACACTGCACACACAGGGATGCCCAGGATCAGTGGCTGAACATGGAGAACACCCACCCAGAGTGCGTCCTGGCCTATAGAACATTCACCAGGCATAGGCGACATGTCATCAAGACAGCACTGTGGTGTGACAGTGCTGGTTGCAGCAGTCGTGTGATAGTCCGCACACCCGTGTGTGATGGTCAGCTGGCTTCCAGGAATAGGTCTCCTGCACCACGGTGCTGCACCAGGACCCACCACCAACCATGTCCCAAGCAGCCACTCACACCTGTGACACCCCTATGGCCACAGCATGCACCGTGCCCCCAATGTTTGCACCGCCACACACCCTGTACCAGGACACCCCCCCAGGGTGCCATCATGTGAGGCCCCACCTATGCCACATGCAGGATGGCACACACATGCACACACACACACACACACACTGTCACACACAGAGAGACACACACACACACACACACACGGGCACTGGTGCTGCCCAAAACACACGTGGGAGCAGGTGTTAATGTGAATCACCACTTACCTGGCACAGACACAGTGCCATCATGCACCATGCACTTGTAGCACTCTAGCTGCTGATGCTGCTGCTGTTGCAGGTCTGTGTAATAGTGCCTGCACTTCTCAGCATCACTGGGGATACCCGTGTGGGCATGCAGCTTCCTTGCCACTGTGGCCCACACATGTATGCATGGGTGGTCACCCTCTCTGACCTCCCCAAAGAGCCTCCAGTGCCTTTTCTATACCAGCTGTACTAGATTTGCTGTTTCAATCTCCCCCAATGCCTGTCATGGTGCACCACCACCCGCTGCCACCTACCCCCTCGCATCACTACTGTGTGTGTGTGTGTCTGTGACTGGCACCAGTACCACACCAAAGAAGATGCACCTCTGTCTGCTCCCTCACTCAAAGTGCCGTAGCACTGTGCTAGCATGTGACGTAGTGCATCACTACCTGGAAGTGGACCCAGCACACATGCGTGACCCACACATGACCCCTGGGCACAATGCCACACATGAGCATTGTTCTGCACCGTGTGTGCTAGCACTGAACTATGCTGTGCTATGTCTGCCCACTAGAACAGACCCAGGGCATCACAGGCATGCATGGTCACCGCAGTATGCCACATAGCACCGTGCTATCAGGACAATGTGGCTTTGGCCACCCCATTGCCCGGCACTGCCATTTGCATGGTGCTAAGCTGTTAGCCTGGCACTAATCAGGCCCATATTCAACAGGAATATGCAAACTGAGGCACTTGTGCATGCAACATGCAACCACTGTGATTAGCATATCATTATCCAATTATTTGCATGCATAAAAGGCTGGATTGCCCAGCTGGGCTATAAAAGGGCAATCAGTGCTCCACTGGTGTTGTGTTGTGGGAATGCAGCATACAGCAGACATTGCAGTACAGACAACAACACTGACGGAGACATGCAACTGGAGGAAGAGCAGCGGGTGGAAGGTCAGGATAGCTGCTGGAGAGGTGTTGTAATGGTACTGGCGCAACACTGGTTTGGGCTTATGCAATGCATACCAGCTGTCCATAGCTGTACTGGCTGGGGACAGGTCCACCAACTGCAGGACCACAGGCATGCATGGTGCTGCACAATGGTGCACAGGGCCAGAAGGATAGCAGTCCAGCACACCTGACCTAGTGCCATGACTGTGCCCCTGCAGCAGCCTACACCAGGTGGGACCATCTGCAGTACTGTGGGGTGACAGGCAGGTTCAAGGGTGGGCCCCACCATGGAATGCAACTGTGGCTGACTGCCATGGGGTCCATGGCACCTCTGTTGCCACCCTGGATGTGGGACATGCAGGTTTGCAAACACTCAATCGGTGGTACACAGCTATGGAACAGGGGTCACAGGGTCCCAGTAGTGTGTTGCTGAGGGCTCCATGTGGCCTGTGCCTGGTAGCCTGCCATTGCATGCCAGTCCCCATGTCCTCACCCTATGTGCAGTGCCCATGTCCACTAGGGGTGCACAGTACAGTGCAAGGTGGCGGCCATTGGGGTGGACCTGTCTTGGGGTGCACATGTCAGCCATGGGTGACAGCAGTGCCCTTGTGGGTCCAGTACATGCTGTCCGGACACTGACAGCTGTGCAGTGGCATAGTGCACCTAGGGGTTGCAACAGCACATGCCAGCCAGTGCCAGATCCACGCAACCTATGCCATAATAGGTGGTGGCATGCACATGCCATTGCACATGCGTGACTCAATACAGGCATCCAACAGCTGTTGACACATGTCCCTTTCCATCTCTCTCATAGGTGGTGTGGCACGGCCAGTGCAGATATGTGTCCATCACTTCTCGCAGGAGGAACTGAGAACAATGGTGCATGGCATCAAAGAGAGGGAGCAGGTTCTGAGACAACACAAGGAAATGGATGTGGTGGTGCACCAGGCTTAGGAGGAGGTCACCACCGAGGTTAATGCAGTCAGTGGTCATGGCAGGACAACAGAGGCAGTGAGCAAGTGGTGGAGTGACATGCTGTGCAGGGTGAAAGAGGAGGAGGCACAGCAGCTTCAAGAAAGAATGAGGACTGGTGGTGGACCACAACCACCACAGCAGTGGGAGGAGGACCCACTCATGGCCATGGTGGCATCCACACTGCACCCAGTGGCTGTCACTGATGTACTGGGTGGTGGGTGTGAGACACCTCTCACACCTCCCATGGCTGGTCTGTAACCTCATGTGTGTACCCTGTATGGTGTGGCAGCACAGGATGTTAGTGTTGTGGCTGAGGCCTGGGGTGCACTGTGGAGCTGCAGTGCTGTGCACACTATGCACAAGGGATGGGTATGCATGCACACTATGGGGAGGTTGGGTGCATCTGGCCACATGATATTGCCATGGGGGTGGTGTGTGGGGTGTGTATGTCCACTGCAGGTGGCATGTGTCCTAGGGTGTGCATGTTCAGGTGGCAGTGGTGGTGGTGGTGGGGTGCACATTGCATGTGTAGGTGACTGACCCTGTCCTGTTTTCATCCACAGCAGTGTGTGCAGGAACATGCCAGGATGGCTGCCTCAGGGCAGGAGGAAGAGGAGAAGGTGGAGGACATCCAGCCATCAACATCTGGCCTGTGTGGTGGATGGGTACACCCAGGGCCACCCCATGTGTGGCACTCATACGGAGGAATTATACAGCTGACAGGGGAGGGGGGCCCTGCTGGAGGATGAGGAAACTTGATTACAGAGCCACAATGGAGGATGCCCAGGTTGGGGATCTGGGCAGTGAGCAGGTGATCCTCCTGACTGTTACAAGTGACATTGACACAGATGTGTCAGAAGACTCCTACCTCATGCCTGTGGAGGGGAGGTACATGGGTGGGACTAGACACAGGCCACAGCACAGGCACCAGGGGGTGGTCAGCCTTGCCGGCATGGGTGCTCCCATGCTGCAAGTGGTTGGCCGTGTGGGAGATGTATGTGCACCTCTGGACATGTGGTGTTCCCCACAGGTTTTGGGGCAGGTCCCTCTGGTACTACTGCACATCACCAGTGGTCTACAGTGGCAGGACATCATGCCTGTGCACCAGTGTCCCAACCTGGTTGTGATGCAGGCCCCAGTGCCAGCCACCATTGAGGAGGCTGCACCCCTGGAGCAGGATGCCCCAGGGTCCTACCCACTGCTACAGGCTGCCCTGACTTCAGTGCAGGAGGCACAGATGGACCTACATGGCATGTGGAGGGAGCTCTGGCATGAGCTCTCACTGCTGCATGAGTCCGTGTCCCTGGGTTTTGCCAATGCAGAACAGTGTGCCAAGGACAGGGTGGGTCATGTGGTTGCTGCACTGGACTGTGGCTTTGACAGGCTCATGGCTGCAGTGGTAGACCTCACCACTGTGCTGCGCAGGGTGCATGGTGGTCACCAGGATGTGCAGGGGGCAGGGTGATCATGGCACAGTGGTCCACAGGCATGGCACCAGTGGCCACAGGGCTGCCATTGGCTCCAGCACATATGCATCAGGCACATCCACAAGCACCTAGTGCCACCATGGACATCCATCCACCCTGTCGGGTTCCGCCGGTCAATGGTGGAACAGGTGGTCCAACCTGCCTGCCTCGCTGCGGTCCTCCCCAATGTGTCCTCCACACAGAGCACTCCTGGTTCTGTGACCCACTCCCGTGGTGTGCGCTGTGTGCATGGTGGTAGTCACTGGTGATTGGAACTGCCATCCTGCACCTGTGCACAATCGCCACCCCTGTGTGTACATTGGCACATCCACACCCTTGTGCACACATGCACACACACAGACATGCACACACTCCTTCACATGCATTACCCCACTGGCACAGCCATAGAGGCCCTCCTCACACTGCCACCACACATCAGGCATTGACCTTTCCACCATGCCATGGCTGTGTGTCCACTTTCTGTGTGACCTGCACACCCGTCGCATCGCACCACACACTCACATACGTTCTGACCCTGTGTTTTGTGCACCTGCTCTGATTTGTGTTGTCACTGTTGTGGTAGTTTGTTCACATTAAAACATACACCATTGTAACACCATCATGTTGCTGTGCAGTCTGTACTCACCCTCTGGCATGTGACAGTGTCCTGATGATGTTGGCCCTGTGTTCTATGGCCCTGTGGGCCATGTGAGGATCCCTCCTCTTGAGTTGCTTCACTTCCTCCTGACCACTGGCTGTGGATCACTGTCGGCCTGTTTCTCAGATACAGGTGCCTGTATCCAATGGTTCATCGCCAATGTTGTGCAACATGCAACAGGCTAGGAAGATACGGCATACCTTCTAAGGCCTATACTCTAGGGAACTGCCTGATGTGTCTAGGCATTGGAAGCACATCTTCAGTATGCCAAACCCCCTCTCTATGATGTTCCTGGTCCTGGTGTGTGCCTCATTGTACTGCTGTTCAGCTACTGTGGCTAGCCAGGGTACCGGTGTCAGCAGCTAGGGTCACAGGGGATGGACGATGTCCTCTGTCAGGAGATATGAACCAGTCAGTGTTCTACTGCTGTCTGCCTGTTTCCATCGTTCATCCCTGTGTTGCCCTCCCACACCCCTTCCTGGCCTCCCATGCCTGCCCCTGTCCATGTTGTGATGTGTGTGCCTGGTGGGCTGCTACTCACTGACTAGGTGCCCACTGGCTATCCTGCCCTCCTGAAATGCCTGGCACAGCTGGGACTGGTGCCAGATGAAGGTGTCATGGGCACTGCTGCTCATAGACATTGCTGATGTGCCCAGTCGCATTGCACATCACCTAGCAATTAATGGAGTGGTACCCCTTCCTGTTTATATATACATCACTGTGATTGCCAGGTGGTGTGTGGATGAGGACATGGGGACAGTCAATGGCACCCAGTACTGCTGGTAGGTGTGCAACTTGATGGAATTGCTGTATTGTTTCTCTGCGCTCTGCTGCTGTGCTGGGGAATACTGTGAACTCCCTAGCGTGTGGCAGGAGAGCCTCTAGGAACTGGGTCAGGCGGCTTGAGGTTGCAGACTGCAATATCCCAATGGTGTCCCCCATTGGTAGTTGGAATGTCCCTGTGGCTAGGAAGCAGATCATTGCTGTCACCTTCTCCTCTACTGTCATTTCATGGCTGCGTCTGGTGTTGGGGTGCAGCTGCTCATGCAGGAGTTCACATACCTGCCTCAACATTCCCCTGTCCATCCTGTACCAGCCAGTGATGTGCTCATCTGGCAGGGTCTCAAAGGAGACCCTGGGCCTGTATCACCTGTTTGCAACATACCGTCTCCTCGGCCTGCATTGTGGCCCATGTTGGGCCTGCTCCCTCTCCTCCTCCACTACAGCTGCCATGAATGGCAGCATCACTGCTAGTGGTACAGCACTCATTCCCACTTCCTGTTGTGGTCTCTCCCCCTAGCTGATTTGCCCTGGGATAAGACTAGCGTTTTATAGGTGGTAGCTACCACCATGCTAGCTGCCACTCTATGTGTCGTAGTGTGGCACTATAGCTTTGAATATCCCATTGCACGTGTATGTAGGCCCCCCTCTTTTCCCCTTGCATACATTATCAGTTTGCCCCACACTAAGGCGGTTTGCACGTGCTAACAGGTTCTTTGAATATGGTCACTATTCCTGTGCTAATGGTTGCACGCTGCACAATGCTTTGAATATCTGGCCCAATATCGATTAAATTAATTAACTGTGTGTTGATTTATCTCTGTGAAAGTGTGGTGCTAAACTATGTGTTAAAAAATCTCTGCAATAGTGTCGTGCTGAACTATGTGTTAAATTATCTCTGTGACAGTGTGTTGCTAATTTATGTGTTAAATTATCTTAAACATGGGTTAAATTGTCTCTCTTGTCTCTCTTGTAGTGAGGTTCTAAACAATGAGATACATGCTCTCTGTTACAGTGTTATGCTTAACTGTGTGAAATTATCCTATTCAATGTCTTTATAAGCAACATTGCAGAGGGACTGGAAGGAAAAGTATGTCTCTTTGCAGATGACACAAAGATCTGCAAAAGAGTTGATGCACAAGGTGGGGTGGAAAGGATGAGAAGGGACTTGGCAAGGTTAGAGGAATGGTCAAATATATGGCAGCTTAGATTCAATTCTAAGAAGTGCAAGGTAATGCACCTGGGAAACAAAAACCCAGGAGAAGAGTACGCAATGGGGGGAGATACTAGATCAGCAAAAATGGAAAGGGACCTAGGGAAGTCATATCAGATGACTTAAAGGTGGGCAAGCAATGTGAGAGGGTAGTAAGGAGGGCTGGGGGGATACTGGGATGCATAGGGAGAGGTATCACCAGTAGGAAACAGGAAGTTGTTATCCCTCTGTACAGACAGCTGGGGAGACCCCATCTGGAGTACTGAATGCAGTTCTGGAGACCCATTCTCCACAAGGACATAGACAGGATGGAAGCTGTCCAGAGGATGGCAACTAAATAGTGCAGGGTCTGCACCAGAAGATGTATGAAGACAGACTAAAGGAGCTTAATATGTATAGCCTCAGGGAAAGGAGGGAGAAGGGAACATGATAGAAACTTTCAAGTACCTCAAGGGAATCAACAAAGTCCAAGAGGGTAGCATTTTTCAAAAAAAGAGGTGTGCAAGAACAAGGGGGCACAATTTGAAGATAGAGGGGGGCAGCTCAGAGGTAATGTAAGGAAGTATTTTTTCACAGAGAGGGTTGTGGATGTATGGAACAGCCTTCCAGAGGAGGTTGGAGAGTCAAAAACAGTGGTTAAATTCAAGCATGCATGGGACATTCATAAGGCAATTCTAGGGGGTGGGGTAGAAAGAAGTAGGCTGCTGGTTAACTAGGATCTGCAGCTTATCCATTCAGTAAGGAAATGGGCAGACTAGGTGGGCCAAGCGGTCCTTATCTGCTGGCAAATTCTATGTTTCTATGTTTTGGAGTGGTGATTAATACAGTAAATTATAATATAATATAATATAATATAATATAATATAATATAATATGATGTGATATGGTATGGTATTGTATAGTATAGTATAGCATATCATAATATAATATAATATAATATAATATAATATAATATAATATAATATAACATAACATAACATAACATAACATAACATAATATAATATAATATAATATAATATAATATAATGGCATGGTGTTACAATATTATAACTATTAAATTAAATAACTATGTGTTAATTTATCTCTGTGGCAGTGTGGTGCCAAACGATGTGATAAAATATCTCTGCGATAGTGTGGTCCTGAACTATGTGTTAAATTATCTCAAACATGGGTTAAATTGTCTCTCTTGTAGTGTGGCTCTAAACATTGCGTTAAATGCTTTCTGTTGCTGTGTTGTGCTTGTCTTTGTGAAATTATAACTGTTACATAGTGGTGATTAATGTAATATAATATAATATGATATATGATATGATGTGACGTGATATGATGTGATGTGATGTGACGTGATGTGACATGCTGTGATGTGATGTGATATGATATGAAATTATATATGCTATATGATATAATACAATACAATACATATACAATACAATATATATATATGATATAGTATATTATTATATTATATTATATTACATTAATCACCACTCTGTAACAAGGATAATTTCACAAGTTAAGCACAACACTGTAACAGAGAGCATTGAACTCATTGTTTTCAACCACACTGTAACAGAGACAATTTATCCTATGTTTTAAATAATTTAACACCATACTGTCATAGAGATAAATTAACACATAATTATTTTAATACTTATAATATTATAACACCACACCACTATATCATATCATATTATATTACATTACATGACATTATATTATATTTTATCATATTATATCATATGATACTATATTATATTAATCGCCACTCTGTAACAGTTATAATTTCACACAGTCAAGCACAACACTGTAAAATAGAACATTTAACTCACTGTTTAGAACCACACTGCAACAGAGGCAATGTTACCTATGTTTGAGAAAATTTAACACATAAATTAGCACCACACTGTCACAGAGATAATGTAACATATAATTCTGCACCACACTATCACAGAGATATTTTAACACATAGATTAGCACCACAGTGTCACAGAGATAAGTTAACACATAGTTAATTAATTTAATACTTATACTATTATAACACCACACCATTATATTACATTAAATTATATGTTATTATATTATATTATATTAATCACAACTCCGTAAGAGGGATAATTTCACACAGTTAAGCTCAATAATGTAACAGAGAGCATTTAACTCATTGTTTAGAACCACACCACAAGACAGACACTTTAACCCATGTTTGAGAAAATTTAACACATTAATTAATGCCACACTGTCTCAGAGATATTGTAACACATTTAAGGACCACACTGTTACAGAGATATTTTAACACATAGTTTAGCACCACACTGTCTGAGAGATAAAAGAACACATAGTTAATTAATTTAATAGTTATAATATTATAGCACCACACCATTATATTATATTATGAACTGGCGATCATAAATGGAGGAAGCTGATTGGCCGAGAGGTCTTCAAAGCCGTGATGATATCGGCTACATCATCACGGCTTCAGAAATCCTCCAGTCACCAGCCTCCTCACTTACCACACAGTGTGCCTCATCTTGTACAGTGAGAGCCAGACCTCAGTTCGCCGCTTTAAAAAAAATAAAACTCAACTGTGCCCGTAACGAAACGCAGCAGCACACAAGCTGCTAGCAAGACCAATGGTCGAGCTACCCACATCCTCCCCTTGCGTTTCCCACACAAATCTTAGCCAACAGCCAGCACTCACAGACCACTCGGTGTATCTAACTGCAACACAAACTGGTGCAAGACGCACCTTGAGCGAGTACTTAAAATAAAAAAATTAAAAAAGTAAAGGATCCCAAACTGGCCCCCAACTTATTTTTCAAACACTATTAACGTCCAGCCAAGCAGTAGTTTCAGATTTCAGGTTACTTACTGGGAGATGTTCTTCCCATTTACAATGCTGCTTCCTGCTTGCCACACATAAAGTTTAAAAAAATAATGCACACATCTTCACTGACCCTGTGACCCAGCAGCACCAAGTCAAAGGCAAGAAGAACAGAGTTCACTTCCTGGTGCTAAGAGAGACACATAGTACACCCCTCTTCCAATAAACTCGACTTACAACAGTGTCATCTGCAGTCCACAGCTCTCCAGGGACTATTTTATTAAAAAGTACTCCTCCACCACCTCAGAAAATACCTTTTCAGAAGGATTTAAACTTGTTTTAATTTTTTTTACTGCTAAAACTTGTATTCCAGTTCATAATAGCAATAAGGCACTCCAGGGTGTGGTATATCATCGGATATCATCACTTCTCGGACGGTTGGATGCACTTGGCCTGCGACCTCGTGCCTAACCAATCGAGGCGTGACGATACCCCATGATATACCACACCCTGTCATGCCTTGTTGCTTAATCATATTATATTATATTATATTATATTATATTATATTATATTATATTAATCATCACTCCATATCAGGGGTAATTTCACACAATTAAGGATAACACTGTAACAGAGAGCATTTAACTCATTGTTTAGAATCTCACTAAAAGAGAGACAATTTAACCCATGTTTAAGATAATTTAACACATAAATTAGCAACACACTGTCACAGAGATAATGAAACAAATTTAAGCACCACACTGTTACTGAGATAATTTAACACGTAGTTTAGCACCACACTTTCGCAGAGATATTTTAACACATAGCTTAGCTCCACACTGTAACAGAGATAAATTAACACAGAGTTAATTAATTTAATAGTTATAATATTATAACACCAAACCATTACGTCACATCACATCATATTATATATTATATTATCTTATGTTATGTTATATTATAGTACATTATATTTTATTAATCACCACACCGTAACTGAGATAATTTCACACAGTTCATCACAACACTGTAACAGAGAACATTTAACTCACTGTTTAGAACCACACTACAAGAAAAATAATTTAACCAATGTTTGAGATAATTTAACACATAGATTAACACCACACTGTCACAGAAATAATGTAATAGATTTAATAACCACACTGTTACAGAGAAAATGTAACACATATTTCAGCACCACACTACAGCAGAGATATTTTAACACTAAGTTTAACACCACACTGTCACAGAGATAAATTAACACATAGTTAATTAATTTAATAGTTATAATATTATAACACCACACCATCATATCATATCATGACCAACACCTCCCGTCTTCCCTGAATTCAACTTCAAGCAACTGGACCTCAACCAATCCTGGATTTTATTGAGGCAGCTATTAAATACTGAAACAGCTCCTTCCTGGTCAGGGGCAAAAGACACATATATCTGGGTATCATCGGCATAGCAATGAAACCGCAGACCATACCATCTCACAATGTCTCTGAGGGGAAGCATATACACCGCAAACAACATGGGGGGACAAAATAGAGCCCTGAGGAACCCCACAAGGCAGAGTGGTGGGATCAGAAGAAAAGACCCCCGAAACCACCCTCTGAGTTCTTCCAGTGAGGTATGAGGTGAACCATCTGAGGACCACCCCAGCAAGCCCACAAATATATCTCAAGTGCTCAAGAAGGAACCCATGGTCAACGGTGTCAAATGCTGAGGACAGATCTAATAGTACCAAAATGGACCATTTTCTCTGGCCTCTCATCATCAGGAGATCATTGAGCACCCGAACCAGTGCAGTCTCGGTACTGTGCCTGTTTCAAAAAACCTGATTGCAGCGATCGATAGATGCTATGGATGGTCAAATGGTTCTACAATTGGTCCACCACTACTTTCTCGATCACCTTCCCCACAAAGGGGAAATTCGAGATAGGCCTGTAGTTGGCAAGACATATAGGGCCAAATATTCAAAATAATTGCCCCATGACCAAGTTAGCACTGCCCAGCATGCAAACATAGCCCGGAGCAAAATGCCAGCCATATTCAAAAAGGTAAAGTGTAGTGCAAAACCAGGTGAATATAGAGAGCAGAGGAAGCTGGGCAAACAGGTCCAGGAGTGCAGGGCAAAAACAGCCCGTGAATAAGACAGCACTGAATATAGCACACAAGACAGCACTGAATATAACACCAGGCAGGCAGTGCAAACACACAATGGAACATAGTGCAGAGGTGAGACAGCCTGACCCTGGGACACATGCAATGAAACACAGGCTGGAATGAGGTATCAGGAGCACACCACAGTGCACATCCCAGAAGAAGCAACACATGCACGGGAATGTCAAGCAACAACCCAGACCCATGTGGAGAACACAAGGAACAGTACAGACCATGTGTAACCCCAGCACCCAAGAATGACACAGGACACGGTAAAATGTAATAAATGCACTGTAATGACAAAATGCAAAACGAAAGATAATGGGACTATAACAGTGATGCAACCCCATACAAAACCAAAGAACAAACCAAACAGAATTACCAATGCCCCAACCACCACTGGATGACCCACCCCAAAACAAAGAAAGACAACAGGACCAATCCCCCCAAGCAACATGCCAAGCCCCCCAACACACAACCCATGCAACAAAAAGCCCACTATGGGAACAACAAAAGGAACACATTATAGGCAAAGCAAGGATTCAAAAGGCAAACATATGTGAAAATAATAACAGGATGTACAAGAAGGCACGGGACAAGGGTGCAAAGGGGAGGAGGATGCACACAGGGACACAGGAATACAGTCCAGGAAAGGATAACATGTCCGGTAAGGGTGTGTGTGAAGGCAACACAATATGGGATGTAGGGCATGTCTAGCTGCCTGCTGGATCTGGGAGCTGAGCCTCTAACACAGCTGCCACTCTCCTCATCTCTGTTATCAGTATGGCCTGCTGGTCAATCAGAGTCCTTTGTTGTTGGATGATGCAGCACAGCAAGTCCTCCATGCCCTCCGACTCCTCTGGCCTGGTCACCCACAGTGATGCCCAGAGTGGACCTACAAGAGGAAGGGTGAGACCATGACGATGGTACACCAGACAGGAGGCAGACAGCAGCCAAAGGTAGCCATACAGAGATGGACAGCATGTCCCAGTGGGAAATCCCAAGTGGAGGTGTGTGCCACACCGGTAGGCCAACATAGAAGGTGCCCACAAGGCAGCACAGGGCGACACAGGCACCAAAACAAAACCCAACACACATGATGACAGCGATCCTGACAGTACTAGGGTACATGTGACATCACCCACCCCGACACAGCATACAGCGAGACACAGCAGACACACAGCCAGACCCCCATAGAGTTGAGTGCAAGGGCCACGCCGCAACATGCACAAGGGCACCCAAATGTTGGGATATGCTGCCCACTGACAGATGGAAATGTACCGTAATGCAGAGCACAGCACCAACAACAACTAAAGGCATGCAGGAGCAGCAATGAACCATGACAGTGGCCTGCCAATGACCGACCCAGGCCAGGCGATAACAGTCAGCCAGGACACAGATGCTGTCAGTGAAGGGCCGACACATGCCACCAGGCAAGGCCACTGAAAGCATACCACCCAATTGTGACACAGTACAAGGAAGGGTCCCCAACCCATGGGTCAAAGGCCCCCCTGTCCCACCCTGTGAGGACAAGTTCCACAGCCAAGGTCAACAGTGTCAGGCAACACTCTATAGGAAACAATGCACATAATGTAATAGCATAGTGATAACAGATCCTCGTAACAAAACTGCAACACAGTAACAGCACCATGAGATACCCAGGTAAGGACTCCACAATGTGTATGATACATTGCCAGAATGTAGCACAGCTTGACAGGCAATGTTCCACAGCTGGTGGACAGAAGGATGAGAGGTATGCCTGGAAGGCATGGTGCGTGGTGTCCCACATGCACAACAGGCCTGCAGGTTGCACCATGCAGACCTGTCCAGTGAATGCACAGGACAGCAAGGCACCGCCACCAGTGCAAATGCAGATGCCCCTGTGGGGGGGTATGGTGGGACCCCAGAGGTGGGCATGGTAGCTGACAACATGTGGTCTCTACCGAACACTCGCCACCAGAGCACCCACCACCAGCAGGCACCCACACAGCAATGCAAGCCGACAGTGCCCCACTCCCCCCTGGGCCAGACTGTCAGCACCCAACTGTGGTGCACAACAAAGGTGTGCTGCACATGCCACCAGACCAGTCAATGGCAGGACATCTAGATGTGACACACAGCCTAGTGAAAGGGCACAGATCACAGAGCAATGAGACAGGTACTCATGCAATATGCCACCGCTTTCAGGGCTGCTGTCCTGTGCCCACTGCAGCATGGACGGCACCCTCAGGCTGCCTTTCCTCTGCTTCTGAGTCATGTTCTGGCCCCCTCCTCCAGCCATGGGCTGCTCGATCTGCTCTACAGAGGACAGGTGAAAAATTGGTGTTAGAACATGACACAGCATACACCACATGCAGCACAGCAAGATGCTCATGCAACCCTAATAACACTGCACACACAGGGAGTGAACATGGAGGACACCCACACAGAGGGTGGCAGGGCCCATGGATCATACGCCAGGCACACACGGCAGGAATTCACAGCACCGCAGTTGTGCAACAGTGACTGTTGCAGGTGTCCTGTGAACATCCGAATACCTGTGTGTGTATGTTGACAGTCCCCTAGGAGCTGACTGCAGGCAGGTACTGCACCAGGACACGCCAAACAGCATGACTCAACCCACCTCCCACACCAATGGCCACAGCATGTACCGGGCCCCTAGGGGGCCAAACTGTGGCTCCCCACTGGTGCCACATGCACCCCAGCACCATGCTGTGTGGCACACATGTGCACACACATACACGCACACACACACACACATACACACACACACACACACTTGTAGCCCAACATGATGGTGATAGCAACATGCAATGCCACTTACCTGGCACAGGCACAGTGCTCTCATGCACCATGTGCTTGTAGCACTCCAGCTGCTGATGCTGCTGCTGTCGCAGGTCCATATACCTGTGCCTGCACTTCTCTGCATTACAGGAGATACCAGTGTGGGCACTGAGCTTGCATGCGACTGTGGACCACACATGCATACATGGTAGGTCCCCCTCCCTGACCTCCCCAAAGAGCCTCCAGTGCCTCTCCTGTACCAGCTCCACCAGGTTTGCTGTCTCAACCTCCCTCCAGTGCCTGTCCCTGTGCATCACAGCACACTGTCTTCCACATCCTGGCATTGCCCACACAGCACATATTCCACTACACCTCTCAAGATATCCAGCAGATGGCACACCCAGGACCCTCCTGCAACAATCACTGTAGCACCGCGCTATCACATGATGTAGTGCGGCACTGCCCCGGAAGCACCATACTGTGTTGGCTAGAGTGGTGCTACAATGCACTATGCCAGGATGATAGCATGGACATGGGGGCCTCACAAGCATGTGTGGTGGTTGCGCTATAGCACAGAGCGCCGCGCTAATGGGATAGCACAGCAGTGGCCCCTCAATAGCCCTGCGCTGATGTTTGCACAGTGCTAAGGTGTTAGTCTGGCACTAATCAGGGCCATATTCAACTGGAATATGCAAATGGAGGTACATGTGTATGGATGGTGCAAACTGTGTGATTAGCATATCATTATGTGCTGCTTTGCATGCATAACAGGCTTGATTACCTGGCTGGGCTATAAAAAGGGCAAGCAGTGCACCACCAGTGTTGTGTTGTGGGAATGCAGCATACTACGGATACTGCAGAACTACAAGGGACAGGTGGAGAGATGAAACAGGGGGATGAGCAGTGAGAGGCAGGTATGTACAACTGCCGTTGGACTCTCGGAATAGCAATAGCTCAGAACAGGGTCAGTCCGGACTGCAGCCCACAGATGTACCTGCTGGTGAATGGTCAGCCACACATTGGACCACAGGCAAGCACTGTGCTGCGTGCTGTTGCACAGCTACATACATCCACCTGTGCATCATACTGTCCGGTGCACTGTGCACATGCTCCTGCATCACACTGTGCCATGTGGCACTGCCTGCACACTGTGGGCACCAGGCAGGGGCCATGGTGCACTACCAAGGTGTGTCCTGCAACACTAGCTCATTGGCATGACTCCCTGGATGTGGGTCGTGGTAGGCTGTGACAGCTCTGCTGGGAGAACACAGGGTCCTGGCACTGTGCCATCCCATGCACCATGTGGCCTGTGCCTGGTGTCCTGCCATTGTCTACGTGTCAGCGCACATGTCCATGCACTCAGCGTAGTGATCACGAAAGGCACAGTACAGTGCCAGGTGGAGAGCATGGGGTAGCCGCATTCATGGGTGCACATGTCAGCCACGGGCGACAGTAGTGCACATGTGGGTACAGGGCTTGCTGTCCAGACACAGGGCGGCCAGTGACTACGTGGCCATGTGCACCGTACATGCACTTGATGCACAATGACATGTCCATGTGGCCTGTGGCATTCTAGGGGGTGGCATGGTGATGTCTATGCATAATGCAACACAGTCCTGCCACGGTTGCTGACACATGTCCCTTTTCAACTGTCCTATAGGTAGTGCAGCATGACAAGAGTGCATACGCACACATAAGTTCTCACAGGATGAGCTGACAACACTGGTGCATGCTGCGAAGGAGAGGGGGCTGGTGCTCCCGCATGCACAGGGCCATGGATGAGGTGGTGCGCCAAGCCTGGGAAGAGGCAACAGCTGTGGTCAATGCGATCAGTGGATGTGACAGGATGACCGAGGCAGTGCAAAAGCACTGGAATGACCTGCTACGCCGTGCCAAAGAAGAGGAGGCACAGCAGCTGCGGGAACAGATGCGGACCAGTGGAGGACCACAAGACCAACAGCAGTGGGTGGAGGAGCCACTCATGGCCGTGGTGGTGTCCACACTGTGGATGGTGGCAGTCACAGGTGTGCCAGGTGGTGGATGTGAGATGCCTCTCATACTGCCCAGGACAGGTCTGTATTTGCATGTGTATGCCCTGCATGGTATGATGGCATAGGTGCAGAGTCTTGCTGTTGGTGCCCTGCATGGGGTGCACCATGGGCTGCAGAACAGCTGCATGATAATGGCATGTGCACCGTGTGTTGCATGGGTGCATGTGGTCACAGGCTGGTGTGTGGGGTGTGCATGGCCAGGGCAGGAGGTATGTGTCCTGGGGTCTGCATGGTGTGGTGGTGGTGGTGGTGATGTTAGGGCACAGTGTCCATGTACATGTGACTGACCCTGTCCCAGTTTTCTCCACAGCGGTGTCTGCAAGGCCTGCAGAACCACAAGAGCAGCACAGGATGTATGACCATGGTCCAGAGGTTGTGGATGATGATGGTGAACAGCCATCCACATCCAGTCTGGGTGCCAGTTGTGGATGCATAGAGCCACTGCATGTGTGGTATTCCAATGGACAGGGGCTGCATCTGCCTGGGGAGGGAGACACACTTCAGTCGGGGAGGTGGGATCCACTGAGTACCTGGAGGATGCACAAATGGAGGAAATGGGTGTAGGGCTCCTAGTGACTGTGACCAGTGGCGATGACACTGATGTGTCAGAGGGTCCTCACCACCTGGATGTGCCTGTGGAGGGGGATGCAAGGGTGGGGCTGGTAGCAGGCCGCGGAACAGGTGCCAGTTGTGTGTTTGGCATTGCTGGTATGGCCATCCCTGTGCATCCAGTGGTGGGCAATGTGGGGAACATTTCTGCACCACTGGGCATGCAGTGTCCCACACATATTGTGGTCCCGGGCCATCCAGTGCAACAGCACACCACCAGCGGTCGGCAGCAGCAGGCCATGCCAGATGTGCAACAGCATCCCATACCTCCTGTGCAGCAGGCACCTGTGCCAGCTGCAAATGAGGGGGCTGTGTCCCTGTAGCAGGATGCCCATGGTTCCCACCCACTCCTGCAGGCTGCTGTCATGTCCCAGCAGGAGGCTCATATGGACCTGCATGGCCTATGGAGGGAGCTGAGGCATGAACTGGCACTGATGAGGGAGTCCATTTCAGTGGGCTTTGCCCATGCTGAACAATAGGGGGAGGACAGGTTGGGCCGCTTTGTGGGTGCAATCGACTGCGGCTTTGCTGGTCTGACAGCTGCAGTGGTCAACATCACAAATGTACTTCACGGGGTGCATGGGGGTCACCAGCATGAGCTGGTTGGTCTGGGAGCAGAAGGCACAGGGGCACACAGACTGGCATCCCATGGCCGCAGGGCTGGCACTGGGTCCAGCTCCACTGTGTCATGCACCACATCAGGCACACAGCACAGCCATGGCCGTCCACCCGCCCTGTCAGACTCTGCCATTCAATGGGGGCACAGGAGGGCTGCCCTGCCTGCCTCACCATTTTCTTCTGCCTTGTCCTCGGCCAAGAGCACCCCGGGGTCTGTGACCCACAGTGGTGGTGCACGTCGTGTGCATGGTGGTAGTCGGCAGTGATGGTCACGGTTGTATTGCATCACTGCACAGTCATCACCCCCTGTGTCAACATTAGCACACCCACATGCACGTGCACACATGCACACACACTAACTCACACTCCATCCCATGCACAATCACACTTCCACTGCCATGGTTGTCCTCCTTACACTCACACCACACATTATGCTTCCCCAGTGACAGTACACCGTGGCTGTGTGTCCACCCCCCCGTGTGTCCTACACACCCCCAACATCACACCACATGCACACATGTTTTCTGTTCCACTCTGTTGCATTCTTATTGTGATTGTTGGTGTCACTGTTCTGGTTCTTGGTGCACACTAAATAGATTCAGCATTGTACTGTTTCATGTTGTTGTGCAGTCTGTACTTACCCTCTGGTCTGTGACAGTGTCATGATGATGTTGTCCCTGTGCTCTATGGCTCTCCGGGTTATGCGAGGGTCCCTCCTCTATGGTTGCTCCACTATCCCCTGACTGCTGGCTCTGGCTCACTGCCGGACTGTCCCTCAGGTTCAGGTGCCTGTATCCCATGGTTCATTGCCATCTTGTGCAGCATACAACAGGCTAGAAAGATACGGCATACCTTCTGAGACGTATACTGTAGGGCACTGCCTGATGTGTCTAAGCTTCTGAATTCCATATTCAGGATGCTAAACACCCTCTCTATGATGTTCCTTGTGCTGGCATGTGCCTCGTTGTACATCTCCTCAGCCACTGTGACCAGACGGAGTACCGGTGTCAGCTGCCAGGGTCACAGGGGATAGGTGCTGTCCCCTGTCAAGAGATGTGTACCTGTTAGTGCCGTACTGCAGTCTGTCTGTTGCTGTCCTGCACCTCTGTGTATCCCTCCCACACCCCTTCCCTGGCCTCCACTGCCTGCCTCTATCCATGCTGTCATGTGTATGCCTTACATGCTGCTACTCACCGACTAGTTGCCCTCCTCAAATGCCTGGCAAAGCTGGGACTGGTGCCTGATAAAGGTGTTGTGGGCACTGCTGGGGTACTGTGCATAGACATTGCTGATGCACCCAGTTGCATTGCACACCACCTGGCAGTTGATGGAGTGGTATCCCTTCCTGTTTATGTACACATCACTGCCATTGCCAGGTGGTGCATGGATGGGGACATGGGTGCAATCAATGGCACCCAGTACAGATGGCAGGTGCGCAACTTGATGGAACTGCTGCATTGTTTCTCTGTGCTCTTCTGCCATGCTAGGGAATACTATGAAGTGCCTAGCATGTGGCAGGAAAGACTCTAGGAACTGAGTCAGGAGGCGTGAGGTGGCAGACTGCAATACCCCCGATGGTGTCCCCAGTTGGTCATTGGAATGTTCTTGTGGCAAGGAAGCACATCGCTGCTGTCACCTTCTCCTCCACTGTCATGGCATGGCTATGTCTGGTGTTTGGGTGCAGGTGCTCATGCAGGAGTTCACATAGCTGCCTCAACATTCCCCTGTTCATCCTGTACCAGCCAGTGATGTGCCCATCTGGGTGTCAGCGTGGCTCACTTGGTAGCACATCTGCCTCTGGACCAGAAGGTTGTGGGTTCTTGTCCCACACTGGGATTGGACTTGCACCTAAAAATTGCTGGCATCCGAGTGCAGTATTGGGGGGGTGCTGTACTGCTGGTGTATGCTGTCCTTTGGATGAGATGTTAAACCAAGGTCCCTTCTGCCCATCCTGGTGTTGTTCAGGTGGAAGTAAAAGAACCCAGGGCACTCTTTGTGAAGAGTAGGTGACATTCCCGGTGTCCTGGCCAACATTCCCCTTCCCCATAAACTGGTTCATTCAATTATCCAGGCTGTGTGTGGGTGATGATGTGCGATATGGCTGCCACCACACATTCAGTCACTTCACTACCAGTCCAGCATTGCTTGTACAGTGCTTTGGATGTATGAAAAGTTCTATATAAATGCTGATTCTTCTTCTTCTTCTTCTTCATCAGGAAGGATCTCGAAGGAGACCCTGGGCCGGTACCACCTGTTAGCAGCATACCATCTCCTTGGCATGTGTTGTGGCCCATGTTGTGCCTGCTCCCTCTCCTCCTCCTCCTCCACTACAGCTGCAGCTGCCATCAATGGCAGCATCACTGCTACTGGCACTGGCACTGCACACATTCCCACTTCCTGTTGTGGTCCCTCCTCTTAGGTGTTTTGCCCTGGGTTAAGACCAGCCTTTTATAGGCAGTAACTAGCGCCGTGCTAGGTGTCGCGCTATGAAGCATGGTGCTGGGGTTTTGAATATCCATTTGCGCATGTCTGCTGGCCACCTCCCCCGAATTTGCCCCTTGCATACATTACTGGTTTACCCCGCACTACTGCTGTTGCGTGCACTAACTGGTCCTTTGAATATGGCTGCTCCGCACTATTTCTGCACTATTCCCATGCTGCTGGTTTGCACGCTGCACTATGCTTTGAAAATCTGGCTCGTTATGTTATGTTATGTTATGTTATGTTATGTCATGTCATGTCATGTCATGTCATGTCATGTCACGTTACGTTACGTTATGTTATGTTATATTATGTTATTTTAATCACCAGTTCATAACAGGTATAATTTCACACAGTTAAGCACAACATTGTAACAGAGGGCATTTAACTCATTGTTTAGAACCACACTACAACAGAGATAATTTAACCCATGTTTGAGATGATTTAACACATAGATGAGCACCACACTGTCACAGAAATAATGTAACACATTGAATCACCACACTGTTACAGAGATAATTTAACATATAGTTCAGCACCACTCTATTGCATAGATACATAGATACATAGACAGTGTCAGCAGATAAGGGCCTATGGCCCACCCAGTTTGCCCATTTGAGCTTGTAAATTCAGTTTGTTTTCCTAGAAGTCTGTTGCCCCTTACCCCTGACCTCTAGAATTCCTTTATGTCTATCCCATGCATTCTTAAATCCCGTGATTGTTTCAGCCCCCACCACTTCCTCTGGCAGGGTGTTCCACTTGTCCACCACCCGTTCTGTGAAGAAATTCTTTCTCATGTTTCATCTGAATCGTCCTCCCTCCAACTTCATCCCATGCCCTCTAGTCCTGGAACATCTTTTTCGCTTAAAAATAGTGTTTTCCTGCACCCTGTTCCTCCCTGTAAGATACTTGTATGTCTCTATCATATCCCCTCTCCCTCCTCTCCTCCAGGGAGTACATGTTCAGTTCCTTAAACCTGTCTTCATAGGACTTGTGATGCAATCCATGCACCATCTTTGTTGCCCTCCTCTGAACCTTCTCTACCCTGTCTATGTCCTTACGTGGGTATGGTCTCCAGAACTGTCACTGTACTCCAGGTGGGGCCTCACTAGTGTCTTGTATAGTGGAATTATGACCTCCCTTTTCCTGCTGGTGATGCCCCTGTCTATACATCCCAGCATCCTATTTGCTTTACCTGCTGCCTTGTCACAGTGTTTCCTACCTTGCCGGTCATCAGAGATGACAACCCCAAGATCCTTTCCTGCTTGGTGCATGCTATATCCTCACCCCCAACTGATATATTGTGCCAGGGTTTTGTGCCCCATATGCATTATCTTGCACTTTTGCATTGAATTTCAACCTGCCAAACTTTTGACCATTCTTCAAGTTTCTGCAGGTCGCTTCTCATTCTGTCTACACCCTCTGGTGTGTCTACTCTGTTACAGAGCTTTGTGTCATCAGCGAACAGTGAAATTCTGCCTTCTAGATCCTGTGCAATGTCACTGATGAAAATGTTGAATAGGACCGGTCCCAGCACTGATCCCTGTGGTACCCCACTGGTCACTCTTCCCTCTGTGGAGTGACAGCCATTTATCACCACCCTCTGTGTCCTGCCACCCAGCCAGTTACCTACCCACCACACTACTGTCCTGCCCACACCCATATTCCCCAGTTTGTGTAATAGTCTTCTATGTGGCACAGTGTCAAAGGCCTTGCTGAAGTCCAGATAGGCCATGTGCCACTGCCCTCCCTGGTTCACCTCCCTAGTCACCCAGCCAAAAATTCAATGAGGTTGGTCTGACATGATCTCCCCCTGGTGAAACCATGCTGCCTTGGGTCCTGTAGTCCATTGACAACCAGATGTTCCACCAATATCTCCTTCAGTAGTGCTTCCATTATCTTCCCCACTACCGAGATGAGGCTGACTGGTCTATAGTTCCTGCTTCCTCTTTGTTCCCA
Organism: Neoceratodus forsteri; assembly: GCA_016271365.2. Classification (NCBI taxonomy): domain Eukaryota; kingdom Metazoa; phylum Chordata; order Ceratodontiformes; family Ceratodontidae; genus Neoceratodus; species Neoceratodus forsteri. The sequence goes on along the minus strand of CM057453.1, from coordinate 784,845,483 downwards.
CTTTGTATAAGGGGACTACATCTGCTGTCCCAGTCTTTGGGTACCTCCCCTGTTTCCAGTGATCGGCTAAACAGGATAGCCAGAGGTTCAGCCACCACCTCTCTTGGTTCTTTAAGGACCCTGGGGTGCACCCGTCTGGCCCCATTGCTTTATCAACTCTTATTACTTCCAGTTCCTTCAGGACCCTTTCTCGTGTAAAGGGACTTGTGTCCATTTCTGCACCATTCTCACCCCTTGTACTCCCTTCAGACCCATTACCCCCCTCTTCCTCAGTAAAGACTGAGCAGAAATACCTGTTCAATATGTCAGCTTTACTGTTGTCATCCTCCACGCGGCTCTCATCCTCCCCCTTCAGTCTCACTATCCCTCCCTTTGTCTTTCTTTTTTCACTTATGCAAAAATATTTTAACACATAGTTTAGCACCATACTGTCACAGACATAAATTAACACATAGTTAATTAATTTAAAGTTATACAGTAATAGTATAACACCACACTATAATATAATATAATATGATATAATGTATGTTATGTTATGCTATGTTATGTTATATTGTATTATATTACTTACCACTTTGTAACAGTTATAATTTCACACAGATAAGCACAACACTGTAACAGAGAGTCTTTTAACTAATTATTTAGAACCCCACTACAAGTGACATAATTTAACCCATGTATGAGATAATTTAACACATAGTTCAGCACACTATCACAGAGATATTTTAAACCAGAGTTTAGTTCCACACTGTCACAGATTAATTTAATAGTTATAATATATAACACCACACCACTGTGATATCATCATATCATATCATATCATATCATATCATATCATATCATATCATATTATTATGATATTATATGATATAATATAGTGGTGTGGTGTTATAATATTACAACTATATCATATCATATCATAATTTTAATCACCACTCTGTAACAGTTATAATTTCACACAGATAAGCACAACACTCTAACAGAAAGCATATACATCATTGTTTAGAACCACACTACAAGAGAGACAATTTAACCCATGTTTGAGATAATTTAACACCTAGTTCGGCACCACACTTTTGCAGAGATATTTTAAAACATAGTTTAGCACAACACTGCCACAGAAATAAATGAACACATAGTTAATTAATTTAATAGATATAATATTATAACACCACACCATCATATATCATATCATATTATATCATATCATATTATATTACATCATGTCATATCATATATCACTTCACTTCACATCATATCACATCACATCACCTTATATTATATTTTATTATATCATATTACTCAGCACTCCATAACAGTTATAATTTCACAAAGATAAGCACAACAGTGTAACAGAGAGTATTTAACTCATTGTTTAGAACCACACTACAAGTGAGACAATTTAACCCATTTTTGAGATAATTTAACACATAGTTCAGCGCCACAGTATCACAGAGATAGTTTAACATGTAGCTTAGCTCCACACTGTCGCAGGGATAAATTAACACTTAGTTAATTTAATAATTATAATATTATAACACCACTCCATTATATTATATTTTATCTTATGTTATCATATCATATCATATCATATCATATCATATCATATCATATCATATCATATCGTATCGTATCGATTGTATCGTAATATATCATATCATTTTATCTTATATTATATTATATTATATTATATTATATTATATTATATTATATTATATTAATCACCACTCCGTAACAAGGATAATTTCACACAGTTAAGCACAACACTGTAACAGAGAGCATTTCACTCTTTGTTTAGTACCACCCTATAAGAGGGACAATTTAACCCATGTTTGAGATAATTTAACACATAGATTAGCACCACACTGTCACAGAGATAATGGAACACATTTAATCACCACACAGTTACAGAAATCATTTAACACATAGTTCAGCACCACACTATCACAGAGATATTTTAACAGATAATTTAGCACCACACTGTCACAGAGATAAAATAACACATAGTTATTTAATTTAATACTTATAATATTATAACACCACACCACTATTATTATATTATATTATATTATATTATATTATATTATATTATATTATATTATACTGTATTGTATTATATCACATTATTTTAATCAATTATATTATATTATATTATATTATATTATATTATATTATATTATATTAATCACCACTCCATAACAGGTATTATTTCACACAGTTAAGCACAACAGTGTAACAGAGAGCATTTAACTCACTGTTTAGAAATATACTGCAACAGAGACAATTTAACCCATGTTTGAAATAATTGGACACATAAATTAGCACCACCCTGTCAAAGAGATAATGTAACACATTTAAGCACCACACTTTACAGAGATAATTTAACACATACTTTAGAACCAGACTGTGAAAGAGATAATTTAAACCATAGTTCAGCAACACACTATCACAGAGATATTTTAACACATAGATTAGCACCACATTGTCACTGAGATAAATTAACACATAGTTTTAGTGTTGCACTCTCAGAGTGATAATTTAACATATAGTTCAGCACCACACTTTGACTGAGATAAATTAACACATAGTTAATTCATGTAATAGTTATATTATAACACCACACCTTTATATTATATCATATCATATCATATTATATTATATTAATCTCCACCCTGTTAGAGAGATAATTTAACACATACTTTAGAACCGCACTGTGATAGAAAAAATTTAAACCATAGTTCAGCACCACACTATCACAGAGATTTGAACACATAGTTCCACACCACACTGTCAAAGAAATAATTTAACAAATTGTTTAGCACTGCAGTGTGGTGGAGATAATGTAACCAAGTTTAGCACTACTCCATCACAGAGATAATGTAACACATAGTTTGCACCACACTCTCAGAGTTAATTCAACACACAGTTTTGCACCACAATGTAAAAGAGACAATTTAAGACAGTTTATCTTTGCACTCTCACAGTGATAATTCCACACATACTTAGCACCATACTTTGACTGAGATAAATTAACACATATATAATTAATTTAATAGTTATATTATAACAGCACACCATTATATATTATATTATATTATATAAGAGGTGTGCAAGAACAAGGGGGCACAATTTGAAGATAGAGAGGGGCAGCTCAGAGGTAATTTAAGGAAGTATTTTTTCACAGAGAGGGTTGTGGATGTATGGAGCGGCCTTCCAGAGGAGGTTGTGGAGTCAAAAACAGTGGTGGAATTCAAGCATGCATGGGACAGTCATAAGGCAATTCTAGGGGTTGGGGGTAGGAAGAAGAGCTGCTGGTTAACTAGGACCTGCAGCTTATCCATCAGGTAGGGAAATGGGCAGACTGGGTGGGCCAAGCGGTCCTTATCTGCCGTCAAATTCTATGTTTCTATATTATGTTATGTTATGTATGTTGTGTTACTTTACGTTACGTTACGTTATGTATGTATGTATGTTATGTAACATAACATGTTATGTCATGTTAGGAGGCTAATGCTGAAAATCAGAAGGGAAAACATGGCATTTTTTTAAAACCGCCTCATGAACAAAACAACTGTCATTTCTCACATCCTGCTGGAAATGTGTTTTCACACCTCTGCCACAGAATGGTGCATCACAGTGTGAAATCAACTTTCAGGATATATTAACAAACTCACAGTGCCAGCTTTCATGAGGGTATTTCCCAGAAAGCTCATGTTGAACATCTGGTTAAAAAATTCTGAAAAATGTGCTCATTATGAGCATGCATTGTGCAGTTTCTATGCACACTCGTAACCACCAATTTGTCATGTTTTCCCTCCTGATTTTGAACATTACCCTTTTCCACATCTCCTCATGAACAGTATACAGCCATCATTTTTCACTGCCTGCCCAAAACATGATTTTGCACCTCTGGCACAGAATGAGAGTGACATTGTTCATGAGGTTTGGTCCCTGAATTGTCATGTTGAAAAGTATGTGGAAAAATATTATAAATGCCTGAGTTACGTGCGTCCATTGAACTGGGGCACCAGTGGCACCTGTCAATTGAAAACCATGTGAGATACAGATTTTGTCAACTTTGTCCCCCGAGAAGGTCTCACTGTCATGATTGCAATGACATTTGAATTGTTTTCATAGCTGCTACAGTTGCTGAGATATTGACAAATTAGTGTTACAAGTGTTGCTTGCCCTGTATGGCAGCTGTGTGGTGCTGTAGTTATGTGCAAGTGGGAGGGTAGAGCCAAGAAGGCCTGCACTCCCACACATCACTCAGGAATGGGCAGCTTGGTGAGAGCATGAGTCTCACCAACACATGCTATTTGCTAGTTATATTACACTTTTTCAAAAAGTGAGGCAATTCATTGCAAAAAAACATTGTTAATGCATCAGTTAGGGATAAACTGACAAAAGTGGGGAAATAAGATGTTAGGGAAGAGCCCCTAACCCCAACCCCCCACCCCCCATCCTTCACAGACTGACTGATGACGTGGTGTGCCACGGGGTTGTGAGGCCAAACAGTCAACCCATTCTCCTTTATGGTAGCATATCAACCTGTTTATACTTGGAATGGGGTGAGAATTGGGCCTCACTACCCCATGGCACACTCCAGTGTCTCTCAGTGTGTGGAGGATGGGATGTGGTGGTGGTGGTGAGTTTGGGACACTACAGTGACATCTCATTTCCCCACTTTTGTTGGTATAACCCTAACTGATGAATTAACAAAGTTTTTTGCAGTGACTATCAATTATATATATAGAAGGTGAAGATGGGGTACCCTCAAGTGTTTGTTGATGACAAACTGCAGATGGGAAGCAGGCTGATAAAAGAAAAGAATGCAGGGAATTGAGGTGATTCTGATAACATTAATATGCATTTCTGGTGGAACTAGGAGAAACAGAAGAGAGAAAAAAATTAGTGTATTGGCTAGGATTTGAACCCAGGCTATCCAGAATTCTGTTCAAGTAACTCTGTCTATAAATTCCTCTTTCTGTCCTCAGCCAGCGACAGCAGGACAAGGGTCGAGAGGGCCCTGGATTGTGTTACTAGCCCTCCCCTGCAGCACATGAGAACACTGAAAATGCCGGTGGATGCCACAGGTGCCATTTTCAAACAGATCAAGCCTGGCTACTGCCTACAAAAGAAAGCTTGCTGCTTTCCACTGTCTGTGAGGTTCTGCCCCGATGGTGCTATGCGCCGGCTCCCCACCACCCCACCACTGCCCTTGGTGAGCTCCTCCTTTTATAGGCTTTGTCACATGACTCTCCAAAGCCTATCAGCCCACTTCTCCATTTGCAGCTTATCAGCTGCTACCACCAGAGGGCTCACAACCAAATTTTTCACCCACCCAAATATATCTCAGGCTAGGATGCTGCTGATGCCTGCCTTACTCATTTTTCTCCACCTGGCAAGCCTATCCTCTCTGCCACCAGTTATCTTCTCATGTAATGTACATCTGCCATTTATGCACCATAGCCTAACCACACTGCCTTGCTACACAGCCCATGTTTACATGCCTGCTCAAGCCAACACAAATGACCATTACAGTCTCATTGGTGCTACTATTCTACTGCCTTCATTTTACATGGGCCACTCGGTTCTACACACTTTAACCTACCATCACCCCCAAACTACCTCTTCCTATCGAACCACTACAACTTGCCTTAAACCTCCCTGGGACAAACTTAAACATCTCATCACCCTTCTCTTACTCATGTCCGGGGACGTAGAGGCCAACCCCAGTCCAAATACCCCTGTCTCAAGCACCCACTCCCCTTTCTCTTTCCCCAAAGGCCTCTGTATCCTCCACTTAAACACCTGCAGTGTACTGTCTAAATTCTCCCTGCTGCAGCCACTTGCCTTAACCCTGCACCTGGACATCCTAGTGATCTCTGAAACCTGGCTAAAACTGCATCACACTGACATGGAAATATCACTACCAGGGTATGCAATAATCAGGCATGACCGCATAGGTAAAAGGAGAGGCGGGGGCACAGCTATGTACATCTCAAGTAGTTGCCAGTTCACTTTAGTGGACATCCCCCTATCCCCTGGTAGCATAGACTCCCTACTCATCAAAATCTCTCTCCCTAGTTCTGCCCCATCTATGTGGCTGGCTCATACTGTCCCCCCTGCACTCTCCCCGAGGACATCCTTTCCCACTTGAGCAACCTACAGTTGCTAGTGGCTGGGGGGTGAGCTCCATGTCACCAGCGATTTCAATATAAATTGGCTCAGCCCAGACAAAGTCCACCTAAAGACAAAAATTAAGGCCCAGAATCTATCTCAACTCATTACTCATCCCACCAGACTAAACCACAAAACCCAAAACCACACTTTACTGGACTGGATTCTCACCTCCTATCCCCACAGGATTCTAAGCGCAGGCATCCTACCTGATTCCATAAGTGATCATCATATGATTTTTATGGTCAGGAAGGTACACAGCCCCCCTGCCCCACCCCCAAATACAATATACACAAGGTCCTATAACTCCCTCAACCTAGTTTCCCTCCTGTCAGACTTAAGTAGAATAAGCTGGAATTTCATCTCAGAGGCACCCATCATTGACATCGCCTTAGAGGCATTTAAAACAAACTTCCTTAAAATATGGGACAAACATGCACCATTACACACGAAAAGAGTCAGAGGAGCGCATCTCCCCTGGATCTCGGCTGACATAATTAGAAAATGCCACACCAGAGACCTCACCTGGAAAGCCTATAAGAAGTTGGGTACACGGGCCTCCCTCACTACATACAGATCCCTTTGAAACACATGTACAAACAGCATTCGCCAAGTGAAAAAAAACTACTTTCTATCAGCTTTCAGTAAAAATTTAAATCACCCAACTGACTTCTGGAAATCTCTCAAAACCCTGCTTTCCCCCCACCAACCTGCACCCCCGACACTACTTGTACAGGGCACCCCAATCTCTGACCCAATCCTCATGGCTGAAGCTTTTAATACCCACTTGTCCAGCTGCATTGACAAGCTCCTCTCATCAGGAACAGCTAATATTTTTTAAGGCAAGCTACCTCTTGCTGGGAGCTACAATACTGAACATAGGATTTGCAAGAAAGCAAGTTGTGCTCACAACAGAGGGAGGTGAACCTTACAATTGTCTTTGGTTTGTAGCAGATAGTCTGCAGGTGGAGGCTACTTCTAACTGAAAGGTGAAATAAGGAACTTAATCAGGAAAAGACAGTCTTGTTACAATTCTTAAGATTTTCAGTGCAGGAAGAGTTTAAAGCACAGCTGACTTATTTTGGGGCTGACTGCTTTCAAAATCACAAACCACCAGGCTGTTTTGGGGCTGGGGAGGTTTACCTGTGTCTGACTTGGATGTCTGGATTTTTCTCTGTTTGATTAGCAGGGGATTTGCTCTGTCAAATTGTTGTGTATGGTATCTTGCTGACAGGAAGGCACTCATTGCAGCGGTGGGTCAGAGCTCTTAGCTGATTGTTTTGTGAGGGCACAGTTTAGGCCCAACCCCTTCTCACCCCTCACCCACCCCTGGAAATAGTTCCTTTATACCTGGGGTTCTGACATCATTTCCTCAAGAATGCAAGGTGCATATCAATGTCATATCCTCTCTAGCATGCAGCACTGAAAATATAAGGATACACATTAAATAATATATATATTTCTATATAACAAACCAATCACACACACAAACAAACAAAAAAAAGTACATAATCATGTGGGGAGTAGTGCAATGTAATGGCTGTGGGGCAGCAGTCTTCTGGGAGACTTTCTGGAGGCTGAGATGCTGCCTCATTTGCAGACAACTCTGCCCTGAGGAGGAATTTGCCCATCTTCAGGCCACACTGACAGCAGTAAGGGAACCTTCCCAGGCCAGACTGGATGGTAAGAAGGAACCTCCCCATCCAGGGAGCACTAGAGCCACCACCTCTGCCTCAGAGGTTGCAAAGAAAGCACAGCAGTTGGACCACAGTGGGCTCAGGAGGGTGAGGATGGTGGAACAGAGGCACACCCAGTCAGTTGTTCCACTCCACAATCCATACACCATTCTGGGGAGCACAGCCCCCATGGATGCACCCACAGAGGAGATTAAGGAGGCTGAGGACACCTGTCACAAGGAGGCCCACAGGAAGGAGGCAGAGGACACCACAAGGAAAGGAAGCAGCTCTTGGTGGGGACTCAATTATTAGGGGATTGAACTGGGGGGAGCAGGGAAAACTGAAGTAAGGTGCCTGCCTGGTGCCATGGCTTGGAGGGACAGGAAGCGCATCCTCAGGATCACGAGAACAGTTGCACGGGAGTCTGAGCTAGACGTCATTGTCCACCTAAGGACAAATGACTTGGCTCAACATGAGATTAGAGCAGTGCAGAAGGACTTTGTAGAACTGGGGAGGGGTCTAAGACAAGTAGCACACACAGTATCCTTCTCAGAGGTGCTGCCTGTCAATGGCATGAGTGAGGCGAGGGTACTTTGCACCATGCAGTTTAATGAATGGTTGAAAAATGGTGGAGCACAGGGTTTGGCTTTATTGGTGACTGGGGTTCCACCTGAGGACACCAGCCTATACTGGCAGGATGGTCTGCATCTGTCCAGGAAGGGAACAAGTCTTTTGGGCAATCAGTTTAAATGCTTCATTGGCAAGCTTTTAAACTAGTTGAGGGGGGAGGCACTGATAAGCAGCAGGAAAATCCCAGCCTCTCCCTACAAAACAGGGTACTAAATGAGAAAAAGACCAAGGTAGAAAGGTCAGTGGGGGATGCTGCAACTGAAGGTAAAGCCATCAAAAAATGGAAAGCAATAAGTACCAATGCCCATAGTCTGAGTAACAAGCTTCCTGAATTAGTGGCCTTGATGGAGGAGGAACATCTGGATATCGTGGCAGTCACAGAAACATGGTTCACACAAAACCATGACTGGGACGTAAACATACCAGGATACACTATTTACAGGAGGGACAGAGAGGGTAATAGAGAAGGAGGAGTAGCTCTTTACATAAGGGAAGGAATCAAAGCAGCAGAACTAAAGGGAAAACAGGGAGGAGAAGAAGCACTGTGGGGAAATTTGGAGAGCGGCAATGGCACCACAATCCGCACAGGGGTTGTATACAGACCCCCTTCTCAGGGGGAGGAAATGGACAAGAAAATGATAGAAAGTATACTTAGTAAGGCAGAAAAAGGGGAGATATTGCTGATGGGCGATCTGAGTATGCCAGATGTTAACTGGAGTGCAGTTGCAGCAGCCACTTAAGAGTGGGTTATTCTAGATGCCCACAGGGGCATGCCTTAGACAACTAGTATTGGAGCCCACTCAGAGGGAGCAATCTTAGACCTGGTTCTCTCAAATGGAGATGAAGAGGGATCACAGATGTAGAAGTGGGTAGCCATCTGGGAACTAGCGACCATCAAACAGTATGGTTCACAATAAACACAGCAATAGAGTCGATTTCACAAAGGCAAAGGTACTGGACTTTAGGAGGGCTGACTTTGCCAAAATGGGTGAGTGCCTAAGGAATGCACTAACAAATGGGCAGGAAGGAGGTGGAAGAACAATGGGGAATAATAAAACTGCCATCACAAAGGTAACAAGCCTTTGTGTGAAGCAAATAAACAAAACTAAACGATGTAAGAAACCACTATGGTTCTCAAAGGAAGTGGCAGTGAAGGTTCAAGAGAAAAAGAAAGCTTTCAGGAAGTACAAGGAATCACAGAAGGAGCAGGACAGAGAACTGTATCAGTTAAAGCAAAGGAAGCTGGGAAGGCAGTCAGAACAGCAAAGGCCCAAACTGAGGAAAAGATAGCCAACTCAGTTAAGAAGGGGATAAAACCTTTATAGGTACATCAGGGAGAGAAGGAAGACCAAGGAGGGATAGTGAGGCTTAATAAAGGGGGGCAGAGGGTGACTGTGAAAAGGCGGAGATACTAAACAAATATTTTTGCTCAATATTTACAAAGGAAGAGGGAGGTACCTAAAACAAACAGTAGAAACACTCTGGATACAGAAGTTGATACCAGCCCATTTACAGAAGAAAGGGTTCTGAAAGAACTCTTAAAACTGAAGGTAGACAAAGCAATGGAGCCTGATGGAATCCATCCCAGAATTCTAAAAGAACTAAGGGGTGGAATTAGTGACACCACTGACTACCCTGTTTAACAAATCGTGGGAGGATGGGGTGGTACCGAGGACTGGAGGAGGGCAGATGTGATTCCCTTCACAAAAGTGGGAGCAAGGCAGAAGCAGGAAACTACAGACCTGTTAGTTTAACCTCAGTGGTAGGGAAAATGATGGAATCACTTCTGAAGGAAAGAATTGTCAAGTATCTAGAGGTCAGAGGGGCACAGGACCCAAGGCAGCATGGATTCATAGCAGGAAGGTCATGCCAGACAAATCTGACAGATTTCTTTGACTGGGTGACCAAAGTAGTAGATCAGGGAGGGGCTGTGGACATGGCCTACCTAGACTTTAGCAAGGCATTTGACACAGTCCCACACAAAAGATTAATATACAAGTTAGCTAGCCTGGGAGTGTGTCCCAAGATGACAGCCTGGGTAAAACATTGGCTGGAGAATAGGACACAGAGAGTAATAGTAAATGGAGTCCACTCTGAAGAAAGGAGGTTACTAGTGGGGTACCACAGGGTTCAGTATTAGGACCAGTCCTCTTCAATGTCTTTATAAGCGACATTGCAGAGGGACTGGAAGGAAAAGTATGTCTCTTTGCAGATGACACAAAGATCTGCAACAGAGTTGATGCACAAGGTGGGGTGGAAAGGATGAAAAGGGACTTGGCATTAGGAGGAATGGTCAAATGTATGGCAGCTTAGATTCAATGCTAAGAAGTGCAAGGTAATGCACCTGGGAAACAAAACCCAGGGGAAGAGTAACAATGGGGGAGAGACTAACAACAACAAAAATGGAAAGGGACCTGGGGTAGTCATATCAGATGACCTAAAGGTGGGCAAGCAATGGAGAGGGCAGCAAGTAGGGTTGGGGGATACTGGGATGCATAGAGAGAGGCATCACCAGTAGAAAACAGGAAGTTATTATCCCTCTGTACAGACAGCTGGTCAGACCCCATCTGGAGTACTGTGTGCAGTTCTGGAGACCCAGTCTCGCAAAGACATAGACGGGATGGAAGCTGTCCAGAGGAGGGCAACTAAAATGGTGCAGGGTCTGCACCGGAAGACATATGAAGAGAGACTTAAGGAGCTTAATATGTATAGCCTCGAGGAAAGGAGGGAGATGGGGGACATGATAGAAACTTTCAAGTACCTCAAGGGAATCAACAAAGTCCAAGAGGGTAGCATCTTTCAAAAAAAGAGGTGTGCAAGAACAAGGGGGCACAATTTGAAGATGGGGCGGCTCAGAGGTAATTTAAGGAAGTATTTTTTCACAGAGAGGGTTGTGGATGCATGAAACGGCCTCTCCGGAGGAGGTCGTGGAGTCAAAACAGTGGTGGAATTCAAGCATGCATGGGACAGTCATAAGGCAATTCTAGGGGTTGGGGGTAGAAAGAAGTAGGCTGCTGGTTAACTAGGATCTGCAGCTTATCCAGTAGGCAGGGAAATGGGCAGACTGGGTGGGCCAAGCGGTCCTTATCTGCCATCAAATTCTATGTTTCTATGTTTCATCCCTCCCTCATTCTCACCCCCCAGTCCCTTCCCACCGCACAAGTGCCCCTCAGTCTACTCACACAACCATTCCATTCTCCTTCCGCCCAGTTTCCCAAGCTGATGTATTTCGCTCCCTTCACATGTTAAACCCAAACAAAGGTAAGTGCCCTGCATCCTTGTATGCAAAGATGCTTTACCTCTCCGCCCCTGCCATAGACGCCCCTCTAGCCGACCTTTTCAATCTATCCTTCTCCTTGGGCAAGCTACCTACAGCCTGGAAGCTGGCCACCATTATACCCCTGCCAAAAGAAGGTGACCTCTCCTCCCCAGGAAACTACTGACCCATTTCCCTACTTCCAACCCTGGCCAAATTACAGGAATGACTGGTCCTGTCTCATCTCACCCCGTACCTTGACGCATCCTCCTTTTTCCCACCTTACCAATCGGGCTTCCATAAATCCCATTTAACCATCACCTCTCTGCTTCGAGTCACAGATGACATCCTCATGAGTATGGACAAAGGATTTATCACCTCTGCCATCTTCATAGACCTAGCCAAGGCCTTTGACACCGTCTCTCACCCCCTACTCATCTCCAAACTCACTGACACAGGCCTGTCTACACAGGCCACTAATTGGTTCCATGACTACCTAGTAGGGAGGAAACAAGTAGTCAAAATTGCCTCTCACACCTCCCAACCACTGCTAGTCCCTTCAGGCATCCTCCAAGGCTCTGTCCTGGGTCCCCTACTCTTCTCCATCTTTCTAAACAACCTCCCTACAGCATGCTCCCGCTGTTCCATTCAGATGTACGCAGATGATACTGTCCTCTACACCTCTGGGCCCACAACACATAGTGTAGCAACCCTCCTCCAGGAAGATTTCAATGTCATCCAGAACTGGTTCAGATCAAACCAGCTATTTCTTAACCCTAAAAAAAAGTATCAATAACTTTTGGCTCACCACAAAGACTCTCCCGCCAAGCCCCTAGTCCCCCCTTCAAAATCTTGGATGGGACTCCCCTGGATAACTGCACAAGCTTCAGATATCTGGGCATCTGGCTAGATCAACATCTAGATTTCTCTGTTCACATTATCTCTCTACACAAGCAGCTGCTCCCCAAACTTGGTGCACTTCGCTGTAACAAAAGCTGCCTCCCTACATGGACAAGGCAGGTCATTGTTCAAAAAATGATCCTTCCTGTACTTGACTATGGTGATATAGTTTACTCTATCACCCCCAGGTCCGCCCTGGCCAACCTAGACACCCTGTTCCACTCCTTCTGCTGTTTCATCCTTGACTGCCCCAATCTACACACCACTGCAACCTCTACAGTTCGTTAACCCTGCCGTTCCTACATGACCGCAGACAAACTAACTGTGTCAAGGGTGTCAGTGTGGCTCAGTTGGTAGCACATCCACCTCTGGACCAGAAGGTCATGGGTTCTTGTCCCACATCGGGATTGGACTTGCACCTAAATCGCTGGCATCTGAGTGCAGTATTGGGGGTGCTGTACTGCTGGGGTGTGCTGTCCTTCGGATGAGATGTTAAACCGAGGTCCCTTCTGCCCATCCTGGTGGGTGTCCAGGTGGAAGTAAAAGAACCCAGGGCACTCTTCGCAAAAGAGCAGGGAACATTCCCGGTGTCCTGGCCAACATTCCCCTTCCCATAAAACTGGTTCATGCAATTATCCAGGCTGTGTGTGGGTGATGATGTGTGATATGGCTGCCACCACACATTCAGTCACTACCAGTCTAGCTTTGCTTGTAAAGTGCTTTGGATGTCTGAAAAGCGCTATATAAATGATAATCCTTCTACTAGGCTCACTGCCAAATATTGGTCCCACTCCCTTCCCCCCTACCTGACCTCTGTCCTCTCCCAATAACTTTCACCTGCATACTTCCTTAGGAGTATGGACCAAAGACTGTTCCATGTCCTGTTCATGTGCACATCCAAAGGACAGGCCACTTTTAATTACCAGATACCCGGACCTGGAATGCCCTACCTGCCCCCATTAGGCACGCTCCAAACCCCTCCCTACATAACCAATTACTTAGAGCACATTTCACCTCCAGTTGTTCCTGTTTTAGCTAAGAAAAGTTTTACAAATGTCATGCTCTTATAATAAAATAAGTTTTGTATAGTACTAACTGTATGTTTACACTGTATGTAATTTTTCTCCTAAATTGTTAAACATACAAGCCTATGCTCATTTCTGTACTGTCTTTGCTTGTCAAATTGTAAGTGGGCCTCGGTCCCCAGGTCACATCTGGAATCGAGCATGTTTGCTCAGTATGTTTTCCTGGTAAAACTCGTAAATAAATAAATAAATAAACAATAGTCAAATGTTGTGATGTGGATATACTCATGCTTTTAACAGCAAGCAGCCCCTTCCTTTGCTATACGCATGTAGTGCAAAGCTACATGCTCTTAAAGATGAGACCAGCTATTTCACCAAGCTCCTCAGATAGTACACTGGATGTGTTTTGCCTTGAGAAGCAAACAGTCAGAGGTCTGAACTTAGATGACTGCTCTGGTATATTGCCTTATCAAGCACACTCAAGAATTATGCAGCCCCTGTTATCATGGTTTCACAAAACCCTTCCTGTTTTTACTTCATTTACTGTTTATACTTAAACCCCTAGGATTACTTAACGAAAAAATAAAATATTGGCCAAATGCTAAGGTCTGCAATGTAACGCAGAGGTTAGAGCACTGAGTTATGAGCCAAAATACCTCATAGTCCTTGGTTTGAATCCCACAACCACCAGATGTACTTTGCCCCTGAACCAACCACTGCACAAATCAGAGCATCTGATTTTGCCTCATAGTCAGCATGCAAACCCCACCTCTAATGTCACCCCATATAAGCCCCACCTCCAATATCACCCCATGCAAGCCCCACCTTTAATCTCACCCCATATAAACTCCGCCTCCAATTTCACCCCATATAAGCGTTGTCTCCAATATCACCCCATATAAGCCCCACCTCCAAAAGTGTCACTGTAATCTCGTTACTTGGACCAGAAAGGTGAGTTCGCTGTCGCTGCTCATAATCACCTTTTTGGACATGAAATCAACTTTTGGGATGGATTAACATAACAGCAGTCCCAGTTTTCATGAGCGCAGGATGCAAAAGCTAATTTTCAAAATGTGGCGCAAAATATCCCCAAAATGGGTGTTTTAAAAACGTGCATTGCACAGTTTCTATGCATGCTTGTAACTTAGCCAAGTTTTTATATCTTCACTCCAGATTTTTAACATTGCCTTTTTTTCACACCTGCTCATGAACAGTAAAACAGTCATTTCTCACATCCTGCTGGAAATATGTTTTCACACCTCTGTCAAAGAATGGCGTGTCACTGTGTGAAATCAACTTTTAGGATGGATTAACAAACTCACAGTGTCAGATTTCATGAGGGGATTTCCCAGAAAGCTCATGTTGAACATTTGGTTAAAAAATCCTGAAAAATGTGTACATTATGAGCGTGCATTGTGCAGTTTCTCAGAGCGCTCGTAACCACCAATTTTTCATAATTTCCCCTCCTGATATTTAACATTACCCTTTTCCACACCTCCTCTTGAACAGTATACAGCTGTCATTTTTCACAGCCTGCCCCAAACATGATTTTGCATCTTTGGCACAGAATGACGCATTTGCTGTGCAAACTCAACTTTCGGGACAGAGTAATGAAATGACAGTGACATTCTTCATGAGGTTTGGTCCCTGAATTGCCATGTTGAAAAGTGGGTGAAAAAAATCCTAAAAGTGCCTGTGTTACGTACGTCCATTGAACTCTGGTGCCTACAGCACCTGTAACTCAAAAACGATGTTAGATACATATTTCGTCGACTTTTTCTCCTGAAAAGGTCTCCCTGTCATGATTACAATGACATTTGAATTGTTTTCATAGCTGCTACGGTTGCTGAGAAAATTGGCAAAATAGTGTTACAAGTGTTCCTTGCCCTGTAGGGCTGCTGTGTGGCACTGTAGTTATGTGCAACTGGGAGGGCAGAGCTCTGAGGGCCTGCACTTCCACACATGCATTTCATTATTCAGGAATGGGCAGTTTTATGAGAGCATGGGGCCCACTAACACATGTTATTTGCTAGTTATATTACACTTTTTCAAAAAGTAAGGCAATTCATTGCAAAAAACTGTTGTTAATTCATCAGTTAGGGTTAAACTGACAAAAGTGGTGAAATGAGATGTTAGGGTAGAGCCCTGAACCCCAACCACTCAATCCTCATCCTCCACAGACCGATGGATTGCATGGTGTGTCATGGGGTCATGAGGCCAAACTCTCAGCCCATTCTCCTTTATTGTAGCACGTCAACCTGTTTATACTTGGAATGGGGTGAGAGTTGGGCCTCGCTACCCCATGGCACATTCTGGTGTCTCTTGGTGTGTGGAGGATGGGTGGTGGTGGGTTAGGGGCTCTACCTTGACATTTCATTTCCTCACTTTTCTCAGTTTAACCCTAACTGATGCATTAACAAAGTTTTTTGCAGTGCAGATCAATTATATATAGAAGGTGAAGATGGGGCACCTTCAAGTGTGTGGGGCTGAAAAACTGCAGATGAGAAAGCAGGCTGTTAAAAAAAATGCAGGCAATTAAAGTGAAACATAACATAGAAACTTAGATTTTGATGGCAGATAAGGACCACTTGGCCCACCTAGTCAGCCCATTTCCCTACCTACAAGATAAGCTACAGATCCTAGTTAACCAACAACCTATTTTTTCCTACCCCCACAAGAATTGCCTTGTGTTTGTCCCATGTATTCTTGAATTGTCCCACAGTTTTAGACCTCACAGCCTCCACAAGAAGGCTATTCCCTGTGTCCACTACTCTCTCTGTGAAAACATACTTGCCCCTGAACCACCCCATCCCCCCTTGTTCTTGCTCATTTCTTTTTCTGAAAGATGCTACCCTCTTGGACTTTGTTTATTCCACTGAGGTACTTAAACTTTTCTATTGTGTCCCCCCTCTCCCTCCTTTCCTCAAGGGTATACATATTAAGCTCCTTTAGTCTCTTCTCGTACGGTGACTCTGATAATATTAATATGCATTTCTAGTGGAACCAGGAGAAACAGAAGATAGAAAAAAAATTAGTGCATTGGCTAGGATTTGAACCCAGGCAACCCAGAATTCTGTTCAACTAATAAATGAGCAATATTCGAATGTTGTGACATGAATATACTAGTGTTTTTAACAGCCAGCAGCCCCTTCCCTGGCTATATGCATGCATTGCTACATGCTCTTAAAGAGGAGACCAGCTATTTCACTAACCTTCTCAGGTAGTTCACTGGATGCGTTTTGGATTTACAAGCAAACTGCTAGAGGTTTGAACCTAGATGAGGGCACTGGAATACTGCCTTATCAAGGACACTGAAGAATTATGCAGGCCCTCCACAGGCAGTCCACAACCTGTATTTTAAGGAGATGGTAATTTTTGGAACTGTTGACTGGCAGGAGAAGACCTGAGAAACAAGTTTAGTGTGTGATATGTGACAGAAGGAGGTTTGTATTGATTGCCCTCAGCAAACTATGTTTCAAGGAGAGGCAACATTTTGTAATGGTTGACTGGAATAAAGAGACTTGAGAGACATGTTCAGTGTGTGGTATGTGACAGAAGAAGATGTGTGTTCATTGCTCTGACCAAACTACGTTTCAAGGAGAGGGCACTTTAGGTAACCATTGACTGGAGGAAAGAGACTTCAGAAACAAGTTCAGTGTCTGGTATGAGGTCACCCTGAGCAAACTGTGTTTCAAGGAGAGGGCACTTTTTGGAACTGCTGACTGGAGCAAATAGACTTGAGAAACATGCTCAGTGTGTGGGGATTGACAGAAAGAGTTATGTGTTCATTGCTCTAACAAACTGTGTATCAAGGAGAGGGCACTTTATTGTAACCGTTGACTGGAGGAAAGAGAGTTCAGAAACAAGTTCAGTGTGTGGTATGTGACAGAAAAAGATGTGTGTTCATTGCCAAGAGCAAACTGTGATACCAGGAGAGAGCACTTTATGTAACTGATGCATGGAGGAAAGAGACTTCAGAAACATGTTTAGTGTGTGGTATATGACAGAAAGAGATGTTGGTTCATTGCCCTCTGCAAGCTGTGTTTCAAGGAGAGGGCACTTTTTTGTAAATGTTGACTGGAGCAAACAGGCTTCAGAAACATAATCAGTGTGTGGTATGTGACAGAAGGAGATGTGTGTTCATTGCCTTGACCAAACTGTCTTTCAAGGAGAGGGTACTTTTTGTAACTGTTGACTAGAGCAAAGAGACTTCAGAAACATGATCAGTGTGCAGTATGTGACAGAAAGAGATTTGTGTTCATTGCCCTGAGAAAACTGTGTTTCTGGGAGAAGGCACTTTATGTAACTGTTGACTGGAGCAAAGAGGCTTTATAAACATAAGTGTGTGGCATGTGACAGAAAAAGATGTGTGTTGATTGCCCTGAGGAAACTGTGTTTCAAGGAGAAGGCACTTCATGTAACTGTTTTCTGGGGGGGAAAGACTTCAGAAACATGTTCATTGTGTGGAGAGTGACAGAAAGAGGTGTGTGCACTACCCAATATAAACTGTGCTTCCAGGAGAGGGCACTTTATCCTAACCATTGACTGGAGGAAAGAGACTTTAGAACAAGTTCAGTGTGTGGTATGTGACAGAAAGAGATGTGTGTTCATTGCCCAGAGCAAACTGTGTTTCCAGGAGATTGCACTTTATGTAACTGTTGACTGGAGCAAAGAGGCTTTAGAAACATGATCAGTGTGTGGTATGTGACAGAAAAAGATGTGTGCTCTTTGCCCGGAGCAAACTGTGTTTTGAGGAGAGGGCACTTTTTGTAACTGTTGACTGGAGGAAAGAGACTTCAGAAACATGTTCTCTGGGTGGTATGTGAAAGAAAGATGTGTGTTCATTGCCCTCCTCAAACTGTGTGTGAAGGAGTGGGCTTTTTGTAACTGTTGATGGGAGTTAAGAGACTTCAGAAACCTTCTTAGTGCATGGGGCTTGACAGAAAGAGATTGGTGTTCATTGACCTTAACAAACTGTGATTCGAGGGGGCACTTTCTGTAACTGTTGTCTGGAGGAAAGAGACTTCAGAAACAAGTTCAGTGTGTGGTATATGACAGAAAGAGATGTGTGTTCATTGCCCTGAGGAAACTGTTTTTCCAGGAGAGTGCACTTTTGGTAACTGTTAACTGGAGCAAACAGACTTCAGAAACATGATTAGTGTGCGGTATGTGACAGATGGAGATTTGTATTCATTGCCCAGAGCAAACTGTGTTTCGAGGAGAGGGCACTTTTTGTAACTGTTTACTGGAGGAAAGAGGCTTCAGAAACAAGTTCAGTGTGTGGTATGTGACAGAAGGAGATGTGTGTTCATTGCTCTCTGAAAACTGTGTTCAAGCAGAGGATACATGTATAACTGTTTTCTGGAGCAAAGTGACTTGAGAAACATGTTTAATGTGTGGTGTGTGACAGAAAGAGATTTGTGTTGATTGCCCTGCACAAACTGTGTTTCAGGGATGAGGCACTTTTTGGAACTCTTGCCTGGAGCAAACAGACTTCAGAAACATGAACAGTGTGTGATATGTGACAGAAAGAGATGTGCAATCATTTCTCTCTGAAAACTGTGTTTTAAGCAAAGGGTACTTTTTGTAACTGTTATCTGGAGGAAAGAGACTTCAGAAAGAAGTTCACTGTGTGGTATGTGACAGAAAAAGATGTGTGTTCATTGCCCTGAGCAAACTGTGTTTCAAGGGAAGGGCACATTTTGGAACTTTTGACTGGAGCAAAGAGCTCCAAGAGACGTGTTTAGTGTTTGGTATGTGACAGAAGGAGATGTGGGTTGGTTGCACTGATCAAACTGTTTTTCTAGGAGAAGGCACTTTATGTAACTGTTGTCTGGAGGAAAGAGACTTCAGAAACATGTTCTTTGCATGGAGAGTGACAGAAGAGGTGTGTGCACTGCCCAGAGTAAACTGTGCTTCCAGGAGAGGGCACTATATTCTAACCGACTGAAAGAAAGAGACTTCAGAAACAAGTTCAGTGTGTTTTATGTGACAGAAAGAGAAGTGTGTTCATTGCAGAGAGCAAACTGTGATTCCAGAAAAGAGCACTTTATGTAACTGATGCGTGGAAGAAAGATACTTCAGAAACAAGATCAGTGTGTGGTATGTTACAGAAAAAGATGTGTTGATTGCCCTGAGCAAACTGTGTTTCAAGGAGAGGGCACTTTTTTGTAACTGTTGACTGGAGCAAATAGATTTCAGAAACATAATCAGTGTGTGGTATGTGAAAGCAAGATGTGTGTTCATTGCCCTTCACAAACTGTGTGTCAAGGAGTAGGCTCTTTTTGTAACTGTTGACTGGAGCGAAGAGACTTCAGAAACATTCTCTATGTGAGGGGATTGACAGAAAGAGATTTGTGTTCATTGCCCTTAGCAAACTGTGATTCAAGGAGAGGGCACTTTTTGTAACTGTTGTCTGGAGGAAAGAGACTTCAGAAACAAGTTCAGTGTGTAGTATGTGACAGAAGGAGATTTGTGTTGATTGCCCTGAGCAAACTGTGTTTCTGGGAGAAGGCACTTTATGTAACTGTTGACTGGAGCAAAGAGGCTTTAGAAACATGATCAGTGTGTGATATGTGGCAGAAAAAGATGTGTTTTCTTTGCCCTGAGCAAACTGTGTTTCAAGGAGAGGGCACTTTTTGTAACTGTTGACTGGAGGAAAGAGGCTTCAGAAACTAGTTCAATGTGTGGTATGTGACAGAAGGAGACATGTGTTGATTGCCCAGAGCAAACTGTGTTTCCAGGAGATGGCACATTAAGTAACTGTTGTCTGGAGGAAATACATTTCATAAACATGATCATTGTGTGGTATGAGAAAGAAAGAAATGTGTTTTCATTGCCCTGAGCAAACCGTGTTACAAGGAGAGGGCACTTTTTGTAACTACTGACTGGACCAAAGAGGTGATGTGATATGAGGCACGCCATAGTCCAAAAAATGATACTCCCAGTACTTGACTATGGTGACTTAGTATACACTATCGCACCTGTGTCCACCCTGGCAAGCCTAGAAACCCTATTCCACTCCTTCTGTCATTTCATCCTTGACTGCCCACAATACACTCACCACTGTACTTTATACAGCTCCCTAACCCTACCACCCCTCCATGATGGCAGACTAATAAACTGTGCTAGGTTTGCCTCAAAATTCTGGTCCCTTTCCCTCCCTCCCTACCTTGAATCTACTTCATCCCAACAACCTCCCCCTGTGTACTCTTTAAGAGGCATGGACCCTAGACTACTACATGTCCCACTTATGTGCACTACCAAAGGCCAGGCAGCTTTTAAATGCAGAATCCCACAGATCTGGAATGCCCTACCCACCCCCATCAGACATGCACAAAATCCCTATCACCATACCCGACTACTCCAGACACACTTCTCCTCCAGCTGCTTCTGCTAAGTTATAGTTCTCTACAAAAATATGCTCTACAGTAGAATTTCTGTTATGTGTATATCTGTCTGTAAACTCCTGAATTATGGTTGCCAGGAGTATACTTTATACCTTATACTCTATGTATTCAAATTCAAAAACTGTATTATAATGTATAAATTATATGCTATGTTCTGTATTCCAATTGCTGTACTTGAAATTGTTCATCTATATGCTACGCACTGGGCCTCGGCCCCCAGGTCGCATCTGGATTTGAACATGTTGCTCAGTATGCCTTCCTGGTAAATCTTGTCAATAAATAAATAAATGATATGATATGATATGATATGATATAATATGATATGATATATTATAATGGTGTGGTGTTATAGCATTATAAGTATTACACTAATTAATTATGTGTTTATTTATTTCTGTGATAGTGTGGTGTTAAACTAAATGTTAAAATATATCTGTGATAGTGTAGTGCTGAACTATGTATTAAATTATCTCTGTAACTGTGTGGTACTTAAATGTGTTATAATATCTTGTGACAGTGAGGTGCTAAACTATGTGTTAAATTATCTCTGACATCTATGGGTTACTTTATATGGCTGACAGTATATTGACAAACTATTTGTTAAATTATCTGTGTGACAGTATGGTGCTAACCTATGTGTTAAAATATAACTGTGATAATGTGGTGCTGAACTATGGGTAAAATTATCTCTACCACAGTGTAAGTCTAAAGTATGTGTTAAATTATCTCTGTAACAGTGGGATGCTTAAATGTGTTACATTTTCTCTGTGACAGTGTGATGCTAATTTATTTGTTATAGTACCTCAAACATGAGCTAAATTGTCTCTGTTGTAGTGTGGTTCAAAACAATGAGTTCGCTACTCTCTGTTTCAGTGTTGTGCTTAACTGTGTGAAATTATTCCTGTTACCTGGAGTGGTGATTAATATAATGTAATATAATATAAAATAATATAATATAATATAATGTAATATAATATAATGTAATGTAATATGATGTAATGCAATGTAATAGATTATGATATGATGTAGTGTAATATAATATAATATAATATAATGTTGTGGTGTTATAATATTATAACCACTAAATTAATTCACTATGTGTTAATTTATCTCTGTGACAGCGTGGTGCTCAACTATGTGTTAAAATATCTCTGCAATAGTGTTGCTGAACTATATGTTAAATTATCTCTATAGCAGTGTGGCGATTAAATGTTTTACATTATCTCTGTGACAGTGAGGTGCTAATCTATGTGTTAAATCATCTCAAACATGGGTTAAATTGTCTCTCTTGTAGCGTGGTTCTAAACAATGAGTTAAATGCTCTCTGTTCCAATGTTGTGGTTAATTGTGTGAAATTATCCCTGTTACGGAGTGGTTATTAATATAATATAATATAATATAATATAATATAATATAATATAATATAATATGATGTAATGTAATAGACTATGATATGGTATATGATATAATATAATATACTATACTATAATATAATATAATATAATATAATATAATATAATATAATATAATATGATATAATATCATGTAATGTAACAGACTATGATATGGTATATGATATAATATAATATAATATAATATAATATAATATAATATAATATCATGTAATATAATGTAATGTAATATAATAGACTATGATATGATAAACTATGATGTGATATGATATAATGTAATATAATGGTGTGGTATTATAATATTATAACTACTAAATTAATTATGTGTTAATTTATCTCTGTGATAGTGTGGTGCTCAAGTATGTGTTCAAATATCTCTGAGATAGTGTTGCTGAACTATGTGATAAATTATCTCCATAAAACAGTGGTGATTTAATGTGTTACATTATCTCTGTGACAGTGAGGTGCTAATCTATGTGTTAAATTATTTCAAACATGGGTTAAATTGTCTATCTTGTAGTGTGGCTCTAAACAATGAGCTAAATGCTCTCTGTTACAGTGTTGTACTTAACTGTGAAATTACCCCTGTTACAGAGTGGTGATTAATATAATATAATATAATATAATATAATATAATATAATATAATATTTTATAATATAATGTAATAGATTATAGTATGGCATGATATGATGTGATATAATATAATATAATATAATATAATATAATATAATATAATATAATATAATATAATATAGTGGTGTTATAATATTATAACTACTAAATTAATTAACTATGTGTTAATTTATGTCTGACAGTGTGGTGCTCAACTATGTGTTAAAATATCTCTGCAATAGTGTTGCTGAACTATATGTTAAATTATCTCTGTAACAGTGTGGTACATAAATGTGTTACATTATTTCTCTGACAGTGTGATGCTTCTTTATCTGTTAAATTATTGCAAACATGGGTTAAATTGTCTCTGTTGCAGTGTGGTTCTAAATAATGAGTTAAATGTTCTCTTTTACAGTTTTGTGCTCAACAGTGTGAGATTATCCCTGTTACAGAGTGGTGATATAATATAATATATAATATAATATAATATAATATAATATAATATAATATAATATAATATATTATGATACGATATGTTATAACAACATAATGTAATGGTGTGTGGGTATAAAATTATAATGATTAAATAATTAACTATGATTTAATTTATCTCTGTGACAGTGTGGTGCTAATCTATGTGTTAGATTACCTCAAACATGGGTTAAATTGTCTCTCTTGTAGTGTGGTTCTAAACAATGAGTTAAATGTTCTCTGTTACAGTGTTGTGCTTCACTGTGTGAAATTATCCCTGTTACTAAGTGGTGATTAATATAATATACAGTAATATAATATAATATAATATAATATAATATAATATAATACAATACAATGGTGTGGTGTTATAATATTACGGAATTTACTGGATGGAATGGGACAAAAGAAGACACAAGGCCTATCGTGATTGTCCCCCTCAACAGAGGATCATTAGTTACCACAATAATGAGAACTGATCCAAAGGTCTAAGTGGGATTTGAATAAATCAAAATTGGCTAAATTAACCAGGTCTTGTAGTAATGAATTCCAATATTTAGCAACTCTGATGGAGAAGAAATTATCACGTTTCTTTGTATTTGCCCACTCTACAGCTAATTGTAGATTGTGACGTCTACTACCTAGCATATAATTGTTTTGTCAACAAAAGTGAGTCCACAGTGATTCATTAGAATGGGAAATTTAAGTAGTTTATAGACAAAGAGAATATCCCCCATACACCTACGCATATCTAAGGGAGACAGTCCAGTTTCTTTAAGTCAAAATTCGTAGGTAAAAGATTTTAGTCCTGGTAGCATTTTGGTGAACCATCTCTGGATCTGCTCCAAACAAGTAATATCACCTTTAAGGTAAGGGTTCCAAAAGGATGACCCATAGTCCAGTTGAGGTCTAATATAAGTCCTATATAGAGGTAGTAAGCAATGCTCAGACTTACTGACAAAAGTTCTTCTAATTTGCTTTATTAAGACATAAACTGAACTAATCACCTTGTTATAATGACAATCGAGAGATAACTTATTGTCAATTATGATGCCGAGATCTCTTTCTTTAGTGGATGATTTTAACAAAATGTTATTAAGACGGTAATTAGTCTTAGGGTTTTTGTTACTAAAATGAAGAACTGAACACTTGTCAGTGTTATAACTATTAAATTAATTAAATGTGTGTTAATGTATCTCTGTGACAGTGTGGTGATAAAATGTGTGTTAAAATATCTCTGCGATAGTGTGGAGCTGAACTATGGTCTATCACAGTGTAGTTCTAAAGTATGTGTTCAATTATCTCTGTAACAGTGGGGTGCTTAAGTGTGTTACATTTTCTCTGTGACAGTGTAGTGCTAATCTATGTGATAAATTGTCTCAAACTTGAGTTAAATTGTCTCTGTTGTAGTGTGGTTCTAAACAATGAGTCAAATGCTCTGTGTTACAGTGTTGTGTTTAAGTGTGTGAAATTATACCTGTTACGAAGTGGTAATTAATATAATATAATATAATATAATATAATATAATATAATATAATATAATACAATATGATAATATAATACAATATAATGTCATATATTGTAATATAATGAAATATAATGGCATGGTGTTATAATATTATAACTTAAATTAATTATGTTTTCATTTATCTCTGTGACCGTTTGGTGCTAAACTATGTGTTAAATCATCTTAAACATGGGTTAAACTATCTCTGTTGTAGTGTGGTTCTAAACAATGAGTTAAATGCTCTCTGTTACAGTTTTGTGCTTAACTGTGTGAAAATATACCTGTTACAGAGTGGTAATTAATAATATATACAGTAATAGAATACAATATAATATAATGTAACATAATACAATATAATATAATATAATATAATATAATATAATATAATATAATGCAATGTAATACAACAGAATATAATAGAATATATATGATGTGATGTGATGTGAAGTGATATGATATGATATGATATAATGGTGTGGTGTTATAATATATGTATTACATTAATTAACTATGCGTTATTTTATCTCTGTGACAGTGTGGTGTTAACTTAAATGTTAAAATATCTCTGTGATAGTGTGGTACTGAACTATGTGTTAAATTATTTCTGTAACAGTGTAGAGATTAAATGTGTTACATTAGCTCTGTGACAGTGAGGTGCTAATTTATGTGTTAGATTATCTCAAACACGGGTTAAATTGTTAGTCTTGCAGTGTGGCTCTAAACAATGAGTTAAATGCTCTTTGTTACAGTGTTGTGCTTAACTGTGTGAAATTATCCCTGTTACGGAGTGGTGATTAATATAATGTAATGTAATGTAATATAATAGATTATGATATGATATATGATATGATATATCATATGATATAATGTAATGTAGTGTAGTATAATATAATATAATATAATATAATATAATATAATATAATATAATGGTGTGGTGTTATAATATTATAAACTATAACTATTATATACTAAATTAATTAACTATGTGTTAATTTATGTCTGTGACAGTGTCGTGCTCAACTATGTGTTAAAATATCTCTGAAACAGTGTGGTACTTAAATGTGCTACATTATTTCTTCGACAGTGTGATGCTTCTTCATGTGTTAAATCATCACAGACATGGGTTGAATTGATTCTGTTGCAGTGTGGATCTAAACAATGAGTTAAATGCTCTCTGTTACAGTGTTGTGCTCAACGGTGTGAAATTATCCCTGTTATGGAGGGGTGATTAATATAATATAATATAATATAATATAATATAATATAATATAATATAATATAATATAATATAACATATATCATGTAACATAATATAATATAATATAATATAATATAATATAATATAGTGGGGGGTATAATATAACTATTACATTAATTATCTATGTTTTAATTTATCTCTGTGACAGTGTGGTGCTAATCTATGTGTTAGATTATCTCAAACATGGGTAAAATTTTCTCTCTTGTAGTGTGGTTCTAAATAATGAGTTAAATGTGCTCTGTTACAGTGTTGTGCTTAACTGTGTAAACTTACACCAGTTGCCGAGTGTTTTTTTTAATATAATAATATAATAAAAAATAATATAATATAATATAATACAATATAATGGTGTGGTGTTATTGTAACTGTTAAATTAATTAACTATGTTTTCATTTATCTCTGTGATGGATTGGTGCTAAACTAGGTGTTAAATCATCTCAAACATGGGTTACACTATCTCTGTTGTAATGTGGTTTGAAACAATTAGTTAAATGATCCCTGTTACAGTGTTGTGCTTAACTGTAGGAAATTATACCTGTTACGGAGTGGTAATTAATATAATATAATATATTATAATAAAATATAATATAACATAATATAATATAACTTAATATAATATAATGTAACATAATATAATATAATATAATATAATATAATATAATATAATATAATATAATATAATATAATATAATATAATATGATACAATACAGCACAACACTATATAATATAATATAATATAATATAATATAATATAATATAATATAATGATGTGATGTGAACAGATATGGGCCCAGATATTCAAAGTATAGTGCGGTGCGCAAATCAATAGCGCAGTAATAGCACAGGAATAGCGCGGAGTCGCCATATTCAAAGGACCACTTAGCGCGCCCTAACAGCAGTAACGTGGGGCAAACCACTAATGTATGCAAGGGGCAACAGGAAGGGGGGTGGCCCATGAGGGACGCGCAAAGGGATATTCAAAGGCCCAGCGCCGCGCTAGGACACATAGTGCGGCGCTAGTTACTGCCTATAAAAGGCTGGTCTTAACCCAGGGCAAAACACAGAGGAGGAGAGACCAGAACAGGAAGTGGGAATGTGTGCCTGTAGCAGTGATGCTGCCATTGATGGCAGCTGTAGTGGAGGAGGAGGAGGAGGAGGAGGAGAGGGAGCAGGCACAACATGGGCCACAACACAGGCCAAGGAGACGGTATGCTGCAAACAGGTGGTACCGGCCCAGGGTCTCCTTCGAGACACTGCCTGATGACCACATCATTGGCCGGTACAGGATGAACAGGGGAATGTTGAGGCAGCTCTGTGAACTCCTGCATGAACAGCTGCACCCAAATACCAGACGCAGCCATGCCATGACAGTGGAGGAGAAGGTGACAGCAGCGATGTGCTTCCCTCGCCACAGGGATGTTCCAAAGACCAACGGGGGACACCATCAGGGTATCGCAGTCTGCCACCTCATGCCTCCTGACCCAGTTCCTAGAGACTTTCCTGCCACATGCTGGGGAGTTCATAGTATTCCCCAGCATGGCATCAGAGCGCAGAGAAACAATGCAGCGGTTCCATCGGGTTGCGCACCTACCATCCGTACTGGGTGCCATTGACTGCACCCATGTCCCCATCCATGCACCACCTGGCAATGGCAGTGATGTGTACGATAACAGGAAGGGGTACCACTCCATCAACTGCCAGGTGGTGTGTGATGCGGATGGGCGCATCAGCAATGTATATGCACAGTACCAACGGCAGTGCCCATAACGCATTCATCTGGCACCAGTCCCAGCCGTGCCGAGCATTCGAGGAGGGCAGAATAACCAGTGGTCAACTAATCGGTGAGTAGTAGCATACAAGGCATACACACACCAGCATGCATGGTGGCAGGCATTGCAGGCTAGGAAAGGGGTGTGGGAGGGCTACACAAGGGTGCAGAACAGCATCCGACAGACTGCTGTATGTCACTAACAGGTATACATCCCTTGACAGGGGACAGTGCCTATCCCCTGTGACCCTGGCTGCTGACACCAGTACTCTGACAGGCTACAGTGGCTGAGGAAATGTACAACGAGGCACATGCCAGCACAAGGAACATCATAGAGAGGGTGTTTGGCATCCTGAAGATGCGATTCCAATGCCTAGACACATCAGGCGGAGCCCTACAGTATACACCTCAGAAGGTATGCTGTATCTTCCTAGCCTGTTGTATGCTGCACAACATGGCAATGAACCATGGGATACAGGCACCTGAAACTGAGGGACAGTCTGACAGTGAGCCAGAGCCAGCAGTCAGGGGGATAGTGGATCACCTCAAGAGAAGGGACCCTCGCATGGCTCGCAGGGCCATACAACACAGGGACAACATCATCAGGACACTGCAACAGACAACAGGAGACTGCACAAGAACTTGAAAAGGTACAATTAAAAATGACTTTAATGTGCACATGGACACAGATGAGTGACAATAACAATACCAACAGTAAACCTACACAGTGGATCTGACAACATGTGTGCATGTGTTGTGAGTTCGGGGGTTGTGCAGAACATGCGTGGGGGGCCAGACACAAACGGTGTGGTGTCGTGGGGAATTGTGATGTGTGCCGTGAGGGTAAGTGATGCAGCCGTAGCAGTGGAGGTGTGTGTGTGCATGTGTGAACGTGCATGTGGTGTGCCTATGTGGCAAATGTAGGGTGATGAGTGCACTGTGCCACATAGTCAGCGTGGCCATCATTGATGCCTCCCCCCACGCATGCGACGTGCGTCACTACCGTGGGACACAGACCCTGGTGTGCTCTGTGCAGAGGACAACACCGATGTGAAAGGCGAGACAGGAAGAGTCGGCCTTCTGTGCCCCCGGGGGACGGTGGAGCCTGACAGGGTGGGTGGACGGGCCACGGCGGTGCTGGGTCATGGATGGGGTGTGTGATGCTGTTGAACTGGAGCCACTGGCAGCCCTGCGTCCACGGTCTGCCCACCTGTGTGCCCCTGTGCCATCTGCACCATAGCCAAGCATCCCATGCTGGCGAACCCCATGCCCCCCACGCAGGACATTCCCTATGTCAACCACCACAGCCGACAGACCAGAAAACCCATGCTTGATGGCACCCACCAGGTGGCCCATCCTGTCCTCCATCCACTGCTCAGCATGGGCAAAGCCCACTGTGATGGCCTCTCTGATCTGCGCAAGCTCATGGCGCATCTCCCTCTGCATGCCATGAAGGTCCATACACGCTCCCTGCTGGGAGGTGAGAGCAGCCTGCAGGAGTGGGTGGGCACCATGGCCATCCTGTCCCAGGGGCACATTACCCTGAGCTGTAGCTGGCAGAGGTGCCTGCTGCACAGGAGCAACTGGATCCTGTCACATGGCAGGCACGTCCTGCTGCTGGTGACTACTGTTGGTGGTCTGTGGAATGGTATGGGCATGGACACCAATTCGCGTTGTACCCTGCACACCCTGTGGTTCTGTGCTGTTCCCTACACTGCCCACCACCGTGTACACACAGGTACAGCCACAGCGGTGATGCTGCATGCACCACTGGCACCCATCCCACAGCCTGCCGGCAGCCCCTCTCCTGCATCCCCTTGCACAGGCACAGCCAGGTGTTGTGCCAAGTCAGACACATCAGTGTCCTCACCACTGGTGACAGTGACCAGTAGGACATCCCCTACACCACCCTCCTCCAACTGTGCTGCATCCTGGTATCTGGTGTATCCCAATACCACTACTGAGGTGTGACACCCCTCCCCCAGTCAGTAGCTGCCCTTGGCTATGTGTGTGCCACACATGCATGGCATCTGTGCGACCATCTGTTGCACCATGCCCAGATGTTGATGGTCGTTCCCCATCGTCCCCCTCCACTACCGTTGGGTGCTGTCCGCACATCCTTGGCAGCCCCTGTTGTCCTGCAGGCCTGGCAGTCACTGCTGTGGAGACAATAGGGATAGGGTCAGTCACCCGTACATGGACACTGTACCCAAACACCACCACCAATACCACCACTACTCCATGCACACCCCAGGACATGTACCCCCTTCACACAGGCCCGTGACCCCATGCACCCACCAAACCCACAGTGGCCATGCCCATACCAGGCAGCTGTTAGGCAGACCACTGTGCACCCTTTTCAGGACACCCACAGCATGGCCATGCACCCATGCCAACACAACATAGGGTATACCCATGTGAATACAGACCTGTCCTTGGCAGTGTGAGAGGCATCTCACACCCACCACCCAGCACACCAGCGACCGCCACCGTTCTGAGGGTCGATGCCACCACAGCCATGTGTGGCTCCTCCATCCACTGCTGGTGTTCAGGTGGTCCACCACCAGTCCTCATTCTGTCCCTCAGTCACTGGGCCTCCTCCTCCTTCGCATGTCACAGGAGGTCATTCCATATCTTCTGCACAGCTTCGGTTGTCCTGCCACGTTCCCCTATGGCATTCACAGCCGCAGTCACCTCCTCCCAGGCTTGGCGTACCACTGCATCAGTGGCCCTGTGCATGCGTAGCACCTGCTCCCTCTCCTTCACAGCATGCACAAGGGTGTTCAAGTCCTCCTGCGAGAACTTGTGTGCACGTATGCACTCCTGGCACGCTGCCAAACCTATGGGATAGTCAATAGGGGACATGTGTCATTGGCCGTGTCAGTACTGCTTTGCATTACACATAGACATCACAATGCCCCCCCCAGTGCCACAGGCCACATGGACATATAGGAGTGCTGCATGTGCATGTCCGGTGCACACACCACCAGAGTCACTGTGCATCCTGTGTCTGTACAGCGAGCCCTGTACACACATGTGCACTACCCCTACCCTAACCACCTTGCACTGTACTGTGCCCTTTGTGTTCACTACAGTGGTTGCATGAACAAGTGCACTAGTATGTAGACAATGTCAGGACCCAATGCAATTACCACATGGTGCATGGGCCGGCACAGTTCTGGGACACTGCATTCATCCTGCATGGGTGCCATAGCCTGTCATGCCACACATCCAGGGAGTCATGTCAGTGGGCCACTGTTGCAGGACACACCCCTGCAGGGGATTATGCACAGTGCACTGTACATTTGGTTGCAGATGTCTAGGGATGTGCACCATCACACAGCACAGTGCTTGCCAACATGGGTCAGACCATTCACCAGAGACTGCATCTCTGCACTCCTGTCCATACTGAACCTGTTCTGGGATATTGACATTCAATAGTGTCCTACAGAAGTCATACATACCTGCCTCAAGCTGCTCTTCCTCCTGTTGCATCTGTACACCAGTATGTTATTTACGCTTTGATTCATTATCAGGCTGCAGTACCACAACACAACACCGCCGGTGCACCGCACTGCCTTTTATAGCCCATTCAGGCAATCAAGCGTGTCAGTCATGCAAATGAGCGCATAATGATATGTGAATCACACAGTTTGCCCCATGCATGCACAAGTACCCTCATTTGCATACCCTTTTTGAATATGGCCCCGATTTGCCCCATGCTAGCACAGCCGCTGTGCAAATGTCAGTGCAGGGCTATTGGTGTTGCAGTGCCACGCTATCCAGATAGCGCAGCGCTATGTGCCTTAGCACGGCCAACACACATGCTCGCGAGGCCCCCATGTCTGCGCTATCACCCAGTCATAGCACGATCTAGCGCAGCACTGGACAGCATAGTCCGGCGCTATACGCATGTGTTGAATGCAACCTCAGGGCCATGCTTGGGTCGCGCATGTGCAGTGTGGTTACTTCCAGGTAGCACCACGCTACGTCATGTGATAGTGCGGCACTGCAGGGATTGTTGAGGTGCATTCCTGCTAGGGCAGGGTGTTTGAGTCTAACAACATTACAGTGCCATGTCTGGATGTGCAAGACAGCATGCAGTTGTGCACATGGACAGGCGCTGGGGGGACGTACAGTCCACAAACCTGGTGCAGCTGGTCATGAAATGGCATAGGAGGCTGTTTGGGGAGGTGAGGGAGGGGGACCTCCCACGAATGCAAGTGTGGGAGACAGTGGCTAGGAAGCTCAGTGAGCATACCGGCATACCCTGCAATGCAGAGAAGTGCCACCACAGGTACACGGACCTGAGACGCAGGCAGAGGCAGCAGCTAGAGCACTACAGGTGCATGGTGCGTGATGGCACTGTGCCTGTGTCAGGTGAGTGGTGTTGCATGTGGAGTGTGCATACATGTCAGAGATGGAGATGGAGGCTTTGTGTGCATGTGGGTGTGGGTGTGGTTGTACAGAGGGGGTGGTGGTGTGGGGGGGTCTGGCCATGGGTGAGTGGGTGTGTGGGTGTGGGTGTGCAGCGGGGGTGGTGGTGGGGGTGTGTGCTTTGAGTGTGGGTGTGTGGGCATGTGTCTGTGTGCACAGCTGTGTGCAATGGTGCACCGTGCTGTTGCACACTGTGTACAGGCACAGTGGCACATGTATTCCCCATAGGGGCACGGTGCATGCCATGACCATTGCTGTGGGTGGAGGGTGGGGTGCATTGTGTTTAGGGTTGCATGTGCATCTTGCTGTGATTCACGATGTGTATGTTGTGTCATGCTCTAACAACACTTTCACATTTGTCCACTTAGAGCAGATCGAGCAGCCCATGCCCGTAGGTGCGACTCAGCCCAGGACACAGCAGCGGAGATGAGGCAGCACGAGGGCACCTACACTTCCACAGCGTGCACAGGAGAGCAGCACTGATAGCGGTGGTGTGTTGCGTGAGTACCTGTTACATTGCTCTGTGATGTGTGCACTTTCACGACGCTGTGCACCACATCTGGGTGTCCAGCCACTCACTTGTCTGCAAAGGTCACTGGGCCGGTGTGGTGTAGCAGTGTGGTGTGCAGTACAGCTGTGTTTCACACCACAGCTGAGTGCTATCAGCCTTGCCTGGGGGGTGATCACATTGCAGTGCTGTGTGGGTGGTGGATGGTGTTGCTTGCTTGAGTGGCGGGTGTTCCGTGGGGACACCATGCTGACGGCTGACCTTCCCACCTCTGTGGTGCATCCATACCACCACCCACAGGACGTTCACAATTGCACAGGTGGTGGTTACTTGCTGTGCATGTGGGACAATACGGAGCATGCCTTGTGGACTTACCTCTCACCCTTCTGGACACCTGCTGTGTAGCACTGCCTGTCACACTGTGCCACATACTGGCACTGTGCCGTATGCATTGTACGTCCATCCATGTGTGTCTCTCGTTGCGAGGTCACTGTGTTGCAGTTTGGTTGCAAGGTACGGATATCACTGTGCTATTAAATTATGTGCATCGTTCCCTGCCAATGTTGACCGTGGCTGTGGAGGTGATCCTCACTGTGTGGGGGAGGAGGGGGGTCCTGTTATGTGGGTTGGGGACACTGCCATGTACTATGTCTCCATTGGGTGATATGCTTTCAGTGGTATTGCCAGGTGGCATGTGAAGGCCCTTCAGTGACAGCATCTGTGCCCTGGCTGACTGTTGTCCCCTGGCCTGTGTTGGTCATTGCCAGGACACTGTCATGGTTCATTGATGCTCCTGCATGCATGTCGTTGTTGTTTGTTCTGCGCTTCTGCATTGCTGTGCATTTCCATGTGTGGCTGGGCAGCATGTCCCAATGTGTGGATGCCCTTGTGCATGTCCTTGCGTGTCCCTTGCACCCAACTCACTGGGTTTTCAGCTGTGTGTCTGCCGTGTCTAGTGGTGTGCTGTATCATGGTGGGTGGTGTCACATGTCCCCCCGGTGCTGTCAGGATCGCTGTCATCATCCATGTTGGGTTCTGTGTTGGTGCCTGTGTTGCCCTGTGCTGCATTGTGGGATGCTGCCATGTTGTCATACCACTGCAGAACTCAACGCCACCAGGGATAGCCCATTGGGACATGCTGTCCATCTTTGTATGGCAAGGGTTGGCTGCTGGTTGCCTCCTGTATGGTGTACCATCCTCATGGTCTCACCCTTCCTCTTGTAGGGCCACTATGGGCATCGCTGTGGGCAACGTGTCCTGAAGAGACAGAGGGAATGGAGGAGCTGCTGCGCAGGATTGTGAGGCAGCAGTGAACACAGATCAAGCAGCAGGCCATCATTATTACTGAGACCAGGAGAGTGGCAAACATCCTGGAGGCTCGTCTCCCTGTTCCTGCAGACACATAGATGTATCCCCTGTTGTTTTTAAGTCAGCCCTCACTACCCCCCTCACTGGACTTGATTCTCCCTTCCTTGCCCATTGTCATCTGTCGCTGTGTGCGTCCTCCTCCGCTTTGCACCCTTGGCCTTGTCTTCCCGTCCCTCCATCTGTTGTCATCCTTATGTTTACCTTTGTGTGCCTTTCTCTGCTAATGGTGTTTGACATTTATATCATGTGGTGGGCATTTGGGGTTGTGTGTTGGGGGGCTTGGTGGGTATTTTCTAGTTCTGTTTCGGTGTTGTGGGGAGGGTTGTTCAGTGGTGGGTGGGGCATTTTGTACTCTGGGGTTTGTTACTCGTTATGTTCTGTGTTATATTTGCTGTTGTGTTTACATTTTCTTTACTGTTCATTATTGTTCATTACACTGGTTAACAACATTTTACGGTGTCCTGTGTCATTCCTGGGTGCTTGGGTTCCACATGCTTTGTACTGTTGCTGGTGTTCTCCACATGGGTCTGGTTTGTTGCTGGACTTTCCCATGAATGTGTGGCATCCTCATGGGTTGGCACTGTGGTGTGCTCCTGATACCTCATTCCAGCATGTGTTGCCTTGCATGTGTCCCAAAGTCGGGCTGTCTCTGCACTGTATTCCATTGTGTGTTTGCACTGCCTGCCTGGTGCTATATTCAGTGCTGTCTTGTGTGCTATATTCAGTGCTGTGTTATTCCTGGGCTTTTTTGCACTGCACTTCTGGGCCTGTTTGCCCGTTCCTTTGCTTTATATTCAGCGGGGTTTGCCCCGGGCTATTCATTTTGAATATGGCTGGCATTTTGCTCCAGGCTAGGTCTGCATGCCGGGAAGTGCTATTCACTGCCAGGGGCTAACCTTTGAATATCTGGCCCATGATATGATATGATATGATATGATATGATATGATATGATATGATATGATATGATATGATATGATATGACATAATGGTGTGGTGTAATAATATTATAAGTGTTACATTAATTAACTATGTGTTATTTTATCTCTGTGACAGTGTGGTGTTAAATTTAGTGTTAAAATATCTCTACGATAGAGTGGCACTGAACTATGTGTTAAAATATTTCTGTAACAGTGTAGGGATTAAATGTGTTACATTATCTCTGTGACAGTGAGGTACTAATCTATGTGTTAAATTATCTCATACATGGGTTAAATGATTTCTCTTGCAATGTGGTTCTAAACAATGAGTTCAATGCTGTCTTTTACAGTTTTGTGCTTAACTGTGTGAAATTATCTCTGTTACAGTGTGGTGATTAATATAAAATGATCTGTTATAATATAATATAATATAATATAATATAATATAATATAATATAATATGATATGATATGATGTGTCATGATATGACATGATGTGACATGATGTGTTGTGATGTGATGTGATATATGATATTAAATGATATGGTATGATATGATATGATATGATATGATATGATATGATATGATATGATATGATATGATATGATATAGGAATCATAGGAATCATAGGAAAGATACTGAGCTGAATGGACTCGCATCCTATATGCTCGCCACTATCTTCTAGTTTCTAATCTGGTGCATATACCTGTCCCATTTAGATTTAAACTCAGTAATAGAATGACTAGCCACAACCTCCAACGGCAATGCATTCCAAGCGTGCACCAACCTTTGATTAAACCACCATGTACTTCGCACTTTATTTCTCTTGGATGCTGTTAACTGCATTGGATGGGACCTAGTTTTGTACATACTACTGTTTAATTTTAGCCCCATGATATACCAAAGATCATCACTTTGGCAAGCCCTACAAACCAAGCACATATCTCTTCACTTTCTGCGCTCCTCCAAAGAGTACATATTCAACTCCGTCAATCTAGTTGCATAATTTTTCCCTGTCATATCACAGATAACTCTTGTTGCTCTTTTCTGGACCCGCTCCAATAGGATTGTATCCTGTTTTTTAAAGGGTGACCACACCTGTGCTCCATACTCCATAATGGGACTCACCAAGGATATATACAGAGGCATAACAACCATCCTACTTCTGGATGATATGTGCCTCAGTATGCAATTTAAGATTTTATTTCCTTTTTGGGCTATATTCTGACAGTGTGATGAGAATGGCATATTACTAGATATTGTTATACCCAAATATATTTCCTCATTTGTTATTTTTAGTGGTATATTTCCTAATTTGTAGGGTAATTTAGGATTTCTATTGCCCAAATGCATAATGAAACATTTATCTAGATTTAATGTCAGTTTGAATTTATTAGACCATGTGTCAATATTATCTATTGCGTCTTGTAGATTTGAAGTGTTTAGTCTAATATTCACTTCTGCTCCAACCCTACAATCATCTGAAACTTTTGCAGCCATACAGATTTTTGTTTTATTTGAAGTGATGATACATAAAGATTGAAGAGACAGGGGCCCAAGTCTGATCCCTGAGGCACCCCACTAGTCACTCCCAAACTGTCGGACAGTTCCCCTCTAATACTCACACACTGATTCCGATCATGTAACCAGTTTTGAACCCAATTTATTATGTAAGGGTTTATACTCAGATTACTCATTTGTTGTATTAATTCATAGTGAGGAAGTCTGTCAAACGCCTTTGAAAAATCAAGAAACGGCACATCAACAAGGATACCCTTGTCCAGTCTATCCATAACAAGGTTATAGAAGGCCAACATATTTGTCTGGCATGACCTACCCTTTACAAAGCCATGCTGAAATTCATCTGTAAGATGATTTGTTTCTAAATATTCATGTATTCTATCCTTTAATACCCCTTCTAAGATCTTTGAGGGTATGGCAGTAAGGCTAATAGGTCTGTAGTTTGCAGGATCCATCTTATTTCCCTTCTTATAAATTGGGACCACAATTGCTGATCTCCAGCATTCAAGCACATCACCTGTATTCAGAGATTGCTGAAAAATGTATGTTAATTGGGGGGCTATTGTCTCAGCTAGCTCCCTAAGTACTATTGGATAAAGTCCATCAGGACCCAGGGATTTAGTAGGATCTAATTTGTCTAGTTATTCTTTAATTTCTGTATAGGTTATTATTATACTTTCATTTGGGTCAGGATCAAATCTTTTAATAGGATGTAAGAGTTTATCATTAGCAAAGACAGTTGAAAAATATTTATTTGCAATATCTGCCATTTCTTTATCAGATGTACTATCACCATTTATTTTTCTTAATGGGCCTATAGTATTTGAGTTCCCTTTTATATTGCTGATATAAGTGTAGAAGGCCTTTGGATTTCCCTCTACCCTATTAACTATACTTGATTCATAGTCAATTTTAGCCCTCCTGATTTGTTTTTTAATTTGATTTGTTAGTTGTCTGTATTGATTTCTGGTTTTGTATGATCTATTTGTTTTCCACTTTTTATAAAGTTTATGTTTTTTGTTAATTAGTGATCTAATTTTGTGAGTCCACCACTGTACTTTATTATTTCTCCCAGTATACTTTTGTTTTGTGGGAATATTTTCCAATTCTTGCTGTTTAATTTTTGTGTAAATTATATCCCATATTTCTTTCAAGGGTCTGTCACCAAACTCCTTTCTCCATTCCCATTTTGAGAGATTTACATTCAGTTTAACAAAGTTTGCTTTCTCGAAGTCATAAATAATGGTTTTACCCCTTTGAGTTGATACTGGTTCAGCCAATTTAAATTCCACCGTGAAGTGATCGCTTGTTCCTAAAGCAACAGAGGTCTTGCACTCACTCATAGTGTCTCCCATATTTGTCAAAACTATATCTAATATATGTTCACCCCTAGTTGGCTCTGTTACACAATGGACTAAGCTTATTTGATCACAAACAATTTGAAACTCTCTCTCGAAAGGTGTTACCACATAAGATGTTCCCCAATCTATTCCTGGTAGGTTTAGATCACCTAAAATTAATAGCCTATCTGTTGGATCTAGGGTCAACATGTGATCTAGCAGGCTCTTGTTATGTTGTGAAGTGGATGATGGAGCTCTGTAAATTAATCCTAAAATGATTTTTGGAGCGTGTATTGGTAATAGTTTGATCCATACTTGATCCGCCATATCCAAGGAGGGTACCATTAGTTCTGACTTTATGCTATCTATTATATACAAAGCCACACCCCCTTTCCTATATGTTCTGGACCTCCTATGTAGTGTGTAGCCATTGATATCCTGACCCCAATTATCATTTTCATCCCATCACGTTTCCGTCACAGCAGCTATATGTATATTGTTAGTAGGCAGAATATCTCTAAATTCCCCCATTTTATTTTTTAAGCTCCTAGCATTTACTAACAAGCAATTCCAAAAGTCGGATTCATTAAATTTATTAATATTTTTTCTTCTACGTGAACTTGTGCTGACAAAACACCCATTCCCCCTTTCATTTAGTTTAAATTAATCCTTGTGACTTCTTTAAATCTCTTAGCTAAATAACGAGTCCCCACCCTCACCAGATGTAGTCCATCATACTTAAACAGACTTGGATTATTAAATGCTGATGAATTATCCAACAATTCAGCTCCTTCTTTCCTACACAATTCTCTCAACCATCTGTTTAAAGTATTAATTTTGAAAGTTTTAGCTGAATGAAAACCAAAAACTGGTAGTAAGCTGGATATTATTACGGAACCCCCTTTTTGTTTTATTTTCCGTAAAATTTTCTGAAAGTCCAAGAAAATATCCTGTAAATTGCGATTTGGAATATCATTTATTCATACATGCAGTAAAACCAGAGGATTTGTGGTATTTTCCATAAGTCCATCCAGAAGTATAAGTATGTCCTGTATCTTAACTCCTGGCAACATGCTCACTGTAGTGAGGTCATTTCATCCTCTACATAACATAGTGTCCATCCCCCTTATTAAGGAGTCTCCTATAACCAGCAAATCGCTGTTTAGTGACTTTGTTTCTCTATTTTCCTGGGTTAGTGTCTGTAAATTTGGAACATGGGCATCACCAGTAATAGATTCTACAGAATCCACAGTTTGTAAAGGTGAAAACCTGTTTTGTAATGTGATAGGTGCACTATTGTAAATTTGACCCCTCTTTTCTTAGTTTTAACTTTAGATACCTTTGCCCATTCTTCTGTTTCCTGTTCTAAATCTAAGTTTGTTTTTGGTTGCACTACATCATATGTAGAGTCACTTTCCTAGTCTTTATTTCTTATTTTAGATACCATAGAATCTATGAATGCTTCCAGGCTAACAATTTCTTCATTCTCAGATTTAGTTCCTAATAAACGTGTAATTTCCTCGTTCAGCATTTCCACCAGTTTACACTTGTCACATATAAATATATTTGTTTGTATTCCTTCAATGAACATTTGACACTCAGTACAGATTTTGAAAGGGCCTTCCATTTCTTTAAACAGATTTTGTGGGTCAAATATTTACTTACGAGCTGAATGTGTATCTCAGCACCCAGCCACCCCAGGGAACACAGCAGACACGTGCAGACGCATGTGTCTCTGCATGAGTCTCCATGTGCGGCCCCGCGCACGCTCGTCCCACTTGCTACAGCGGGCTTTTGTACTGAGTAGACCCCGGAAGTGATGACGTGCCTCCCAAGAGAACGACTCACTCAAGCTAAATATAGAAGTTGTTTTTTTAAAAGAACACACAAGCCCCACTCATTCGTAGGGTCTTGTCTGTGATATGACCATTAGACTGGTTCCCTCATTTCACTTTTTCCTTTTTTTTATATGATTGCTAGTTACTGCATGGAACTTTATCCCTTTACTGCATGGAACTTTATCCTGTAAACTACTGTTATGTTGTGTTCTTTTTTGCTATCTGTATGGCACCTGTATGTTACCACTGTTGCATCTCAGACTGTAACCATGTCTACCTTTCCTATGATGAGGTGCCTTTGTAAATGAGTCCCTGACACAAAGGTTGTAAATCAGATTATCAAAATAAATAAATAAATAAATAAAAATAAATAAATAAATATGATAAGATATGATATGATATGATATAATGGTGTGGTGTTATAACATTATAACTATTAAATTTATTAACTATGTGTTAATGTTTCTCTGTGACAGTGTGATATTAAACTAAGTGTTACAATATCTCTGCGATAGTGTAGTGCTAAACTATGTATTAAATTATCTCTGTAACAGTGTGGTGATTAAATGTGTTACCTTATCTCTGTGACAGTGTGGTGCTAATTTATGTCTTAAATTATCTCAAACATGGGTTAAATTGTCTCTGTTGCAGTGTGGTTCAAAACAATGAATTAAATGTTCTCTGATACAGTGTTGTGCTTAACTGTTTGAAATTATCCCCGTTACAGAGTGGTGATTAATATAATATAATATAATATGGTGAGATGTGATGTGATGTGATATGATATGATATGGTATGATATGGCATGATGTGATATGATACAATATATAATATAATGGTATGGTGTTTTAGTACTATAACTATTAAATTAATTAACTATGTGTTAATCTATCTCTGTGACAGTGTGGTGCTAATTTATGTGTTAAATTATCTCAAACATGGGTTAAATTGTTTCTGTTCCAGTGTGCTTCAAATCAATGAGTTCAATTCTCTCTGTTACAGTTTTGTGCTTAACTGTGTGAAATTATCCCTGTTACGGAGTGGTGATTAATATAATGTAATGTAATATAATAGATTATGATATGATGCAATATGATATATCATATGATATAATGTAGTGAAGTATAATATAATATAATATAATATAATATAATATAATATAATATAATATAATATAATATAATATAATATAATATAATATAATGGTGGGGTGTTATAATATTATACCTACTAAATTAATTAACTATGCGTTAATTTATGTCTGTGACAGTGTTGTGCTCAATTATGTGTTAAAATATCTCTGTGATAGTGTTGCTGAACTATATATTAAATTATCTCTGCAACAGTACTTAAATGTGTTACAATATTTCTGCAACAGTGTGATGCTTCTTTATGTGTTAAATCATCACAAACATGGGTTAAATTGTCTCTGTTTCAGTGTGGATCTAAACAATGAGTTAAATGCTGTCTGTTACAGTGTTGTGCTCAACAGTGTGAAATTATCCCTGTTACAGAGGGGTGATTAATATGATATGATATAATATAATATAATATAATATAATATAATATAATATAATATAATATAATATAATATAATATAATATAATATAATATAATATAATGGTGTGGGGTATAATATTATAACTATTACATTAATTAACTATGTTTTCATTTATCTCTGTGACAGTGTGGTGTTAACCTATGTGTTAAATTATGTCAAACATGGGTAAAATTGTCTCTCTTGTAGTGTGGTTCTAAATAATGAGTTAAATGTTCTCTGTTACAATGTTGTGCTTAACTGTGTGAAATTATACCTGTTGCCGAGTGTTTTTTTAATATAATATAGTATAATATAATATAATATAATATAATATAACATAATATCATTTAATATAATATAATACAATATAATGGTGCGGTGTTATTATAACTATTAAATTAATTAATTATGTTTTCATTTATCTCTGTGACCATTTTGTGTTAAACTACGTGTTAAATCATCTCAAACATGGGTTAAACTATTTATGTTGTAGTGTGGTTTGAAAGAATGAGTTAAATGCTCTCTGTTACAGTGTTGTAAGTAACTGTATGAAATTATACCTGTTACGGAGTGCTAATTAATATAATATAATATAACTTAATAAAATATAATGTAACATAATATAATATATGATACAGTACAGCACAATATTATAATATAATAGAATACAATATATGTGATGTGATGTGATGTGAAGTGATATGATATGATATGATATGATATGATATGATATGATATGATATGATATGATATGATATGACATAATTGTGAGGTGTAATAATATTGTAAGTACTACATTAATTAACTATGTGTTATTTTATCTCTGTGACAGTGTGGCATTAAATTAAGTGTTAAAATATCCCTACGATAGTGTGGTACTTAACTATGTGTTAAATTATTTCTGTAACAGTGTAGTGATTAAATGTGTTACATTATCTCTGTGACAGTGAGGTGCTAATCTATGTGTTAAATTTTCTCATACATGGGTTAAATTATTTTCTTGCAATGTGGTTCTAAACAATTAGTTCAATGCTCTCTTTTACAGTGTTGAACTTCACTGTGTGAAATTGTCTCTGTGACGGTGTGGTGATTAATATAATATAATATAATAATTTGGAGAGGCAGTATAGTGCAGTGGTTTAATCTGGTGACATCCAGCAGACCAGACCTGGGTTTGAATCCCACAGCTTCCACTTGCATACTGTGTGACCCTGAGCAAGTCACTTAACTTCCCTGTGCTCCCAGGTTGCTCCTGTAAAAAAACTTTCAGCTTAGTGTGTCTCACCTGGTTAAACAACTAAAAAAAAAAATAACATGATGTGATATATGATATGATATATCCATTGGACTGGTTCCCCCATTTCACTTTTTCCTTTTTTTATATGATTGCTAGTTACTGCATGGAACTTTATCCCATAAACTACTGTTATGTTGTGTTCTTTTTGTTATCTGTGTGGAACCTGTATGTTACCACTGTTGTATCTCAGATTGTAACCATGTCTACCTTTCCTGTGATGAGGTACCTTTGTAAATGAGTCCCTGACACAAAGGTTGTAAATCAGACTCTCATAATAAATAAAAATACATAAATAAAAATGATGTGATATGGTATGATTTGATATGATAGGATATGATATGATATGATATAATATAATGGTGTGGTATTATAAAAGTATAACTGTTAAATGAATTAACTATGTGTTAATGTATCTCTGTGACAGTGTGATGTTAAACTAAGTGTTACAATATCTCTGCGATAGTGTAGTGCTGAGCTATGTATTAAATTATCTCTGTAGCAGTGTGGTGATTAAATGTGTTACCTTATCTCTGTGACAGTGTGGTGCTAATCTATGTGTTCAGTTATATCAAACATGGGTTAAAGTGTCTCTCATGTAGTGTGGTTTTAAACAATGAGTTAAATGTTCTGTGTTACAGTGCTGTGCTTAACTGTGTGAAATTATCCCTGTTACAGATTGGTGAGTAAGGCAATATCATATCATATCATATCATATCATATCATATCATATCATATCATATCATATCATATCATATCATATCATATCTTATCTTGTCATATCATAGCATATGAAATAATATGATATAATATGATACGATATGATATGATATGATATGATATGATATGATATGATATGATATGATATATAATGGTGTGGTGTTATAGTATTATAACTATTAAAATAATTATGTGTTAATTTATCTCTGTAAAAGTGTGGTGCTAATTTATGTGTTAAATTATCTCAAACATGGGTTGAATAGTCTCTGTTGCAGTGTGGTTCAAAACAATGAGTTCAATACTCTCTGGTGCAGTCTTGTGCTTAACTGTGTGAAATTATCCCTGCAATGGAGTAATGATTAACATAACATAACATAACATAACATAACATAACATAACATAACATAACATAACATAACATAACATAA
This sequence comes from Neoceratodus forsteri, assembly GCA_016271365.2. Taxonomy (NCBI): domain Eukaryota; kingdom Metazoa; phylum Chordata; order Ceratodontiformes; family Ceratodontidae; genus Neoceratodus; species Neoceratodus forsteri. The sequence continues at coordinate 784,801,462 of CM057453.1, read as the reverse complement.
CATAGTGGTGTGGTATTATAATATTATAACTGTTTAATTAACTATGTGTTAATTTATCTCTGTCACAGTGTGGTGTTAAAATAAGTGTTAATATATGTCTGCAATAGTGTGGTGCTGAACTATGTGTTAAATTATCTCAGTAACAGTGTGGTGATTAATATAATACAATATAATATAATATAATATAATATATTATAATGGTGTGGTGTTATGATATTATAACTATTAAATTAACTATGTGTTAAATTATCTCTGCAACAGTGTGGTCCTTAAATGTGTTATGTTACCTTTGTGACAGTATGGCACTAATTTATGTGTTAAATTATCTCAAACATGGATTACATTGTCTCTGGTGTGGTTCTAAATAATGAGTTAAATGCTCTCTGTTTCCATGTTGTGCAAAACTATGTGAAATTATCTCTTTTACAGTGTGGCGATTAATATAATATTAAATAACATCACATAACATCACCTAACAGAGCATAACATAACATAAGATAACATAACATAATATAAAGGTGTGGTCTTATAATATTATAACTATTAAATTACTTAACTATGTGTTAATTTATCTCAGTCAAAGGATGGTGCTAAAGTAAGTGTTAAATTATCACTGTGAGACTGCGATGATAAACTGTCTTACATTATCTCTTTTACAGTGTGGTGCTAAACTGTGTGTTAAAATAGCTCTGTGATAGTGTGGTGCTGAAATATGGCTTAAATTATCTCTATCACAGTGTGGTTCTAAAATACGTGTTACATTATCTCTGTGACAGTGTGGTGCTAATTTATGTGTTAAATTATCTCACACATGGGTTAAATTGTCTCTGTTGCAGTGTCATTCTAAATAATGATTTAGATGCTCTCTGTTTCTATGTTGTGCTGTACTCTGTGAAATTATCTCTTTTACAGTGTGGTCATTAATATAATGTAAAATAACACAATATATCATAAAATCACATAACATCACATAATATCAATAACATAACATAAAATGGTGTGGTGTTATAATATTATCATTATCATTGTGAGAGTACAGTGATAAACTGTCATAAATTGTCTCTTTTACAGTGTGGTGCTAAACTGTTTGTTAAATTAATTCTGAGAGTGTGGTGCTAAACTATGTGTTAAATTACCTCTGTGACAGGGTAGTGATAAACTGCATTCATTATCTCTGCCACAATGCAGTTCTAAAATGTGTTAAATTATCACTGTGAGAGAGTGAAGCTAAACTGTCTTAAATGGTTTCTGTTACAATGTGGTGCTAAATTGTGTCTTAAAATATCTATTTTACAGTGTGGTGCTAAACTGTGTGTTAAAATAACTCTGAAAGTGTGGTGCTAAACTATGTCTTTAATTACCTCTGTGACAGTGCAGCACTAAAACTATGTGTTATAGTATCACTGTGACAATGTAGTGCCAAAGTGTGTTACATCATCTCTGCCACACTGCAGTGCTAAACTATGTGATAAATCATCACTCTGAGAGTGCGAAGCTAAACTGTTTTAAATTGTTTTTTTAGAGTGTGGTGCTAAACTGCATGTTAAAATAGCTCTGTGATAGTGTGATGCTGATCTATGGTTTAAACTATCTTTATCATAGTGTGGTTCTAAGGTATTTATAATGTTCTCTGTTACAGTGTTGTGCTTAACGGTGTGAAACTATCCCTTTTATGGAGTGGTGATTAATAAAATATGATATGATATGATATGATATCACATAACATAACATAATATAATATAATATAATGGTGTGGGGTTATAATATTATAACTATTAAATTAATTAACTATGTGTTAATTTATCTCTGTGACAATGTGGTGCTAATCTATGTGCTAAATTATCTCAAACATCAGTTAAATTGTCTCAGTTGCAGTGTGGTTCAAAACAATGAGTTAAATGTTCCAGAGAACACAGTGTTGTCCTTAACTGTTTGAAATTATCGCTGTTACGAAGTGGTGATTAATATAATATAATATAATATAATATAATATAATATAATATAATATAATATAATATAATATGGTGAGATGTGATGTGATGTGATATGATATGATATGACATGGCATGATGTGATATGGCATGATGTGATATGATATAATATATAATATAATTGGTGTGGTGTTTTAGTACTACAACTATTAAATTAATCAACTATGTGTTAATTTATCTCTGTGACAGTGTGGTACTAATTTATGTGTTAAATTATCTCAGACATGGGTTAAATTATTTCTTTTCCAGTGTGCTTCAAAACAAGGAGTTCAATGCTCTATGTTACAGTTTTGTGCTTAATTGTGTGAAATTATCCCTGTTACAGAGTGGTGATTAATAACATATAATATAGTATAATATAATATAAAATAAATAATATAATATAATATATAATATAGTGGTGTGGTGTTATAATATTATAACTATTAAATTAATTAACTATGTGATCATTTTTCTCTGTCACTGTGTGTTGTTAAACTAAGTGTTAACATACAGTATGTCTGCGATAGTGTGGTGCTGAACTATGTGTTAAATTATCTCTGTAACACTGTGGTGTTTAAATGTGTTACATTAATTTGGTGACAGTGAGGCACTATTTAATGTGTTGAATTTTCTCAAACATTGGATAAATAGTCTCTCTTGTAGTGTGGTTCTAAACAGTGAGTTAAATGCTCTCTGTTACAGTGTTGTGCTTAACTGAGTGAAATTATCCCTGTTACGGAGTGGTGAATAATATAATATAATATAATATAATATAACATCATAAAATAATATATATTATAATGATGTGGTGTTATAATATTATAAGTATTAAATTAATTAACTATGTGTTTCTTTATCTCTGTGACAGTGTGGTACTAATATATTTGTTAAAATATCTCTGCGATAGTGTGGTGCTGAACTATGTGTTAAATTATGGTGCTTGAATGTGTTAAATTATCTCTGTGACCATGTGGTGCTAATTAATGTGTTAAATTTTCTCAAACATGGGTTAAATTGTCTCTGTTGCAATGTTGTGCTAAGCTGTGTGAAATTATCTCTGTTACGGTGTGTTGATTACGATAATATAACATAATATAATATAATATAATATAATATAATATAATATAATATAATATAATATAATAAAATATGATGTGATGGGATGTGTTGTGATGTGATGTGATGTGATGTGATGTGATGTGATGTGATATATGATATGATATGATATGATATGATATGATATGTCCATTGGATTGCTTTCCCTTTTCCTTTTTCCTTTTTTTATACGATTGCTAGTTACTGCACGTTTCTTTATCCCATAAACCACTGTTATACTGTGTTAATTTTCTATCTGTATTGCAGCTGTATGTTAACACTGTTGTATCTCACAGTGTAACCATGTCTACCTTCCCTGTGACAAGGTGCCTTTATAAATGAGACCCTGACATAAAGGTTGTAAATCAGACTTTCAAAATAAATAAATAAAAATAAACACATATGATATGATATGATATGCTAAAGTATGATAGGATATGTTATGATATAATATAATGGTGTGGTGTTATAATATAACTATTTAATTAACTATGTGTTAGTTGACGTCTGTGGCAGTGTGGTGTTAAACTAAGTGTTATAATATCTCTGCACTAGTGTGGTGTTGAACTATGTATTATATTTTCTCTTTAACAGTGTGGTGATTAAATGTGTTACCTTATCTCTGTGACAGTGTGGTGCTAATCTATGTGTTCGACTATCTCAAACATGGGTTAAAATATCTCTCATGTAGTGTGGTTTTAAACAATGAGTTAAATGTTCTCTGTTACAGTCTTGTGCTTAACTGTGTGAAATTATCCCTGTTACAGATTGGTGATTAACGTAATATCATATCATATCATATCATATCATATCATATCATATCATATCATATCATATCATATCATATCTTATCTTGTCATATCATAGCATATGAAATAATATGATATAATATGATATGATATGAAATATTATGATATGATATGATATAATATATAATGGTGTGATGTTATAGTATTGTAACTATTATATTAATTATGTGTTAATTTATCTCTGTAAAAGTGTGGTGCTAATTTATGTGTCAAATTATCTCAAACATGGGTTGAATTGTCTCTGTTGCAGTGTGGTTCAAAACAATGAGTTCAATGCTCTCTGTTGCAGTCTTGTGCTTAACTGTGTGAAATTATCCCTGTTATGGAGTGATGATTAACATAACATAACATAACATAACATAACATAACATAACATAACATAACATAACATAACATAACATAACATAACATAGTGGTGTGGTGTTAAAATATTATAACTGTTAAATTAACTATGTGTTAATTTATCTCTGTCTCAGTGTGGTGTTAAAATAATTGTTAATATATGTCTGCATTAGTGTGGTACTGAACTATGTGTTAAATTATCTCAGTAACAGTGAGGTGATTAATATAATACAATATAATATAATATGAATAATATAATATTTTTTTTTATTATTTTCCTCTTTTTCCTGGCCGTGCCACCGATCTTTATCTACTCTGGTCACGGCCCCCGGAGACCTCCACCACTGCCTATTGCTGCCAGGGACCCACGGTCACCCCTGGCTTGCCACCCGGAGGGCGCGGCCTTGGCCACCTATGTCCATTAGATTGCTTCCCTCTTTCCTTTTTTCTTTTTTTATATGATTGCTAGTTACTGCACATTTCTTTATCCCATAAACCACTGTTATATTGTGTTAATTTTGTTATCTGTATTGCACCTGTATGTTAACACTGTTGTATCTCACAGTGTAACCATGTCTACCTTCACTGTGATGAGGTGCCTTTATAAATGAGTCCCTGATATAAAAGTTGTAAATCAGACGTTCAAAATAAGTAAATAAATAAATAAAACTAAATAAAAACATATGATATGATATGCTAAAGTATGACAAGATATGTTATGATATAATATAATGGTGTGGTGTTATAATATAACTATTAAATTAATTAACTATGTGTTAGTCGATCTCTGTGACAGGGTGGTGTTAAACTAAGTGTTACAATATCTCTGCACTAGTGTGGTGCTGAACTATGTGTTATATTTTCTCTTTAACAGTGTGGTGATTAAATGTGTTACATTATCTCTGTGACAGTGTGGTGCTTATCTATGTATTAAATTATCTCAAACATGGGTTAAATTGTCTCTCATGTAGTATGGTTCTAAACAATGAATTAAATGCTGTCCGTTACAGTGTTATGCTTAGCTGAGTGAAAGTATCCCTGTTACAGAGTGGTGATTAATATAATATAATATAATATAATATAATATAATATAATATGATATGATATGATATGATATGATATGATATGATATGATATGATGTGATGTGATGTGATGTGGTATGGTATGGTATGGTATGGTATGATATAACATGCCATAACCAAAAAAATATATAATATAATATAATAGTGTGGGGATATAATATTATAGTTAATAAATGAATTAACTCTATGTTAATTTATCTTTGAGACAGTGTGTTGCTAAACTATGTGTTAAAATATCTATGTGATAGTGTGGTGCTGATCTATTTGTTAATTTATCTGAAACATCAGTTAAATTTGTGGTTCTAAAGAATGAATTAAATGCTCTCTGTTTCAGTGTTGTGCTTATCCGTGTGTTGAGTATCTAGAGGCCAGAGGGGCTCAGAACCCAAGGCAGCATGGATTTACAGCGGGAAGGTCATGCCAGACAAATCTGATAGATTTCTTTGACTGGGTGACCAAAGTAGTAGATCAGGGAGGGGCTGTGGACATGGCCTACCTAGACTTTAGCAAGGCATTTGACACAGTCCCACACAAAAGATTAATATACAAGTTAGCACCTGGGAGGGGGTCCCAAGATGACAGCCTGGGTAAAGAATTGGCTGGAGAATAGGACACAGAGAGTAATAGTAAATGGAGTCCACTCTGAAGAAAGGGGGATTACTAGTAGGGTACCGCAGGGTTCAGTATTAGAACCGGTCCTCTTCAATGTCTTTATAAGTGACATTGCAGAGGGACTGGAAGGAAAAGTATGTCTCTTTGCAGATGACACAAAGATCTGCAACAGAGTTGATGCACAAGGTGGGGTGGAAAGGATGAGAAGGGACTTGGCAAGGTTAGAGGAATGGTCAAATGTATGGCAGCTTAGATTCAATGCTAAGAAGTGCAAGGTAATGCACCTGGGAAACAAAAACCCAGGGGAAGAGTACACAATGGGGGGTGAGATACTATCAACAACAACAATGGAAAAGGACCTGGGGGTAGTCATATCAGATGACCTAAAGGTGGGCAAGCAATGTGAGAGGGCAGCAAGGAGGGCTGGGGGGATACTGGGATGCATAGGGAGAGGCATCACCAGTAGAAAACAGGACATTATTATCCCTCTGTACAGACAGTTGGTGAGACCTCATCTGGAGTACTGCATGCAGTTCTGGTGACCCATTCTCTGCAAGGACATAGTCAGGATGGAGGCTGTCCAGAGGAGGGCAACTAAAATGGTACAGGGTCTGCACCGGAAGACATATGAAGAGAGACTTAAGGAGCTGAATATGTATAGCCTTGAGGAAAGGAGGGAGAGGGGAGACATGATAGAAACTTTCAAGTATCTCAAGGGAATCAACAAAGTCCAAGAGGGTAGCATTTTCCAAAAAAAGAGGTGTGCAAGAACAAGGGGCTGAATTTGAAGATAGAAGGGGCGGCTCAGAGGTAATTTAAGGAGTATTTTTCACAGAGAGGTTGTGGATGCATGGAACTGCCTTCCGAGGAGGTTGTGGAGTCAAAAACAGTGGTGGAATTCAAACATGCATGGGACAGTCATAAGGCAATTCTAGGGGGTGGAGGTAGGAAGAAGTAGGCTGTTGGTTAACTAGGATCTGCAGCTTATCCATTAGGTAGGGAAATGGGCAGACTGGGTGGGCCAAGCGGTCCTTATCTGCCATCAAAATCTATGTTTCTATGTTTATGTTATGAAATTATAACTGTTACGGAGTGGTGATTAATATAATATAATATAATATAATACAATACAATACAGTATAATATAGTGGTGTGGTTTTATAATATAACTATTTAATTAACTCTGTGACAGTGTGGTGCTTAACTATGTGTTAAATCAGCTCAAACTTGTTTAAAATTATCTCTGTTGTAGTGCAATTCTAAAGATTGAGTTAAATGCTCTCTGTTACAGTGTTGGGTTTAACTGTGTGAAACTATACCTTTTAGGAAGTGGTGATTAATATAATATAATATAATATAATATAATATAATATAATATAATATAATATAATATAATGGTGTGGGGTTATAATATTATAACTAATTAGTTACCTATGTGTTAATTTATCTCTGAGACAGAGTGTTGCTAAACTATGTGTTAAAATATCTCTGCGATAGTGTTGTGCTGAATTATGTGGTAATTTATCTCAAACATCAGTTCAGTTGTCTCTCTTCTAGTATGGTTCTAAATAATGAGATAAAGAATGCGATAAACACTCTTTGTTACAGTGTTTTGCTTATCTGTTTGAAATTATAACTGTTATGGAGTGGTGATTAATATAATATAATGTAATACAGTAATATAATATAATATAGTGGTGTGGTGCTATAATATTATAACTATTAAATTAATTAACTATGTGTTAATTTAGCTCTGTGACAGTGTGGTGCTTAATTATGTGTTAAATCAGCTCAAACATGGGTAAAATTGACTATGTTGTAGTGTGGTTCTAAAAAAAGAGTTAAATGCTCTCTGTTACAGTGTTGTGCTTAACTGTGTGAAAATATAGCTTTTACGGAGTGGTGATTAATATAATATAATAAAATATAATATAATATGATAGGATAAGATATGATATGATATAATATAATATAATATAATATAATAGTGTGGTATTATAACTATTAAATTAATTAACTATGTGTTAATTTATCTCTGTGACAGTGTGGGGCTAAACTATGTGTTAAAATATCTCTGTGATAGTGTGTTGTTGAACTATTTATAGAATTATCTCTGTAACAGTGTGGTGCTTAAATGTGTTATAGAATCTCTGTGACAGTGTGGTGAAAATGAATCTGTTAAATTTTCTCAAACATGGTTTAAATTATCTGTGTTGCAGTGTGGTTATAAACAATGTGTTGAATGCTATCTGCTACAGTGTTGTGCTTAACTGTGTAAAATTATTTCTGTTACAATGTGGTGTTATAATATAATATAATATAATATAATATAATATAATATAATATAATATAATATAATATAATATAATATAATTTAAAATACAAATGTAATATAATTGTGGGATGTTATAATATTATCACTATTAAATTGATTAACTATGTGTTAATTTATCTCTGTGACAATGTGGGGATAAACTACTGGTTAACATCTCTCTGTGATAGTGTGGTGCTGAACTATGTGTTAAATTATCTCTGTTACAGTGTGGTACTTAAATGTGTTACATTATCTCTGTGACAGTGTGTAGATAATTTATGGGTTAAATTATCTCAAACATGGGTTAAATTGTATCTCTTGTAGTGAAGTTCTAAACAATGTGTTAATTGCTCTCTGGTACAGTGTTGTGCTTACCTTTGTGAAATTATTTATGTTATGGTGTAGCGATTAATATAATATAAAGTGATATGATATAATATGATATGATGTGATATGATAATTACATGATATGGCTTTCAATCCCCACACACTGAGCATGTTTCTGAAGTTTATTTCCTCCAGACAACAGTTGCATAAAGTGCCTTCTCCCTGAAACACAGTTTGCTCAGGGCAATAAACAGATGTCCTTCTGTCACATACCACACAATGATCATGTTTCTAAAGTCTCTTTGCTCCAGTCAACAGTTATAAAAAGTACCCTTCTTCTTGAAACACAGTTTGTGGAGGGCAATCAACACACATATTTCTTTCACATACCACACAGAGAAAATATTTCAGAAATCTCTTTCCTTCAGTCTTAAACTGCCCTCTCCTGGAAACACAGTTTGCTCTGGGCAATGCACAGACATCTCCTTCTGTCACATACCATACACTGAACTTGTTTCTGAAGTCTCTTTCCTCCAGTCAACAACTGTCTAAAGTGCTCTTGCCTGGAATCACAGTTTTCTCTGGGCAATGAACACACACATCTCCTGTCACATACCACACACTGAACATGCTTCGGAAGTGTCTTTCCTCCATGCATTAGGTACATAAAGTGCTCCCTCCTGGAATCACAGTTTTCTCTGGGCAGTGAACACACATCTCTTTCTGTCACATACCACACAGTGATCATGTTTCTGAAGAATTTTTGCTCCAGTCAACAGTTACAAAAATGACACTCTCCTTGAAACACAGTTTTCATAGGGCAATGAACACACATCTCGTTTTGTCACATACCACACACTGAAATGGTTTCTCAAGTCTCTTTGCTACTGTTAGCAGTTTCATAAAGTGGCCTCTCCTTGAAAGACAGTTTACTCAGGGTAATGAACACACATCTCATTCTGTGACAAACCACACACTGAACTTGTTTCTGAAGTCTCTTTCCTCCAGTCAACAGCTACCTAAAGTGCCCTCTCCTGAAAAAACAGTTTGCTCTGGGCAATGAACACACATCTCCTTCTCTCAGATACCACAGACTGATAGTGTTTCTGAAGTCTGTTTGCTCCAGTCAACAGTTACAAAAAGTGCCCCCTCCTTGCTTAGGGCAATGAACAGATCTCTCCTTCTTTCACATACCACACATTGAACACGTTTCTCAAGTCTCTTTGCTGAAGTTCACAGTTACATAAAGTACCATAACTTGGAAACACAGTTTACCCTTTGCCATAAACAGACATCTCTTTCTTTCAATCCCCACACACTGAACATGTTTCTGAAGTTTCTTTCCTCCTTGCATCAGTTATATAAAGTGCTCTCTTCTGGAATCACAGTTTTCTCTGGGCAGTGAACACACATCTTCTTCTGTCACATACCACACACTGAATTGTTTCTGAAGTCTCTTTCTCCAAGACAATTGTTACAAAAAGTATCTTTCTGCTTGATGCACAGATTGCTCCAGGCAATGAACACACATCTCCATCTGTCACATACCACACAATGCACATGTTTTGCAAGTCTCTTTGCTACAGTCAACCGTTGCAAAAAGTTCTCTCTCCTTTAAACACAGTTTGCTCAGGGCAGTGAATACATATCTCATTCTGATACATGCCAAACATTTAAAATGTTTCTTAAGTCACTTTGTTTCAGTCAACAGTTACAAAAAGTAACCTCTGATCATGTTTCTGAAGTCTGTTCGCCAAAGTTAACAGTTACATGAAGTGTCATCACTTGGAAACACAGTTTACTCTGGGAAGTGAACAGACATTGCTTTATTTCAATCCCCACACACTGAACATGTTTCTGAAGTTTCTTTCCTCCAGAAAACAGTTACATAAAGTGCCTTCTTCCTGAAACACAGTTTGCTCAGGGAAATCAAGACACATCTATCTTTGGCATACCACACACTGAATTTGTTTCTGAAGTCTCTTTCCCTCAGTCAACAGCCAATTTAAGTGCCCTCTCCTTGAAACACAGTTTGCTCTGGGCAATGAACACACATCTCCTTCTGTCACATACCACACACTGATCATGTTCCTGAAGTCTGTTTTCTCCAGACAACAGTTACAAAATGTGCCCCATCCTTGAAACACAGCTTGTTCACGACAAGGAACACACATCTCCATCTGTCACATACCACACATTGAACATGTTTCTCAAGTCTCTTTGCTGAAGTTAACAGTTACATAAAGTGCCATTACTTGGAAACACAGTCTACTCTGGGCAATGAAAACACATCTCCTCCTCTCACATTCCACACACTGATCATGTTTCTGAAGTCTATTTTCTCCAGTCAACAGTTACAAAAAGTGCCCCATCCTTCAATCACAGCTTGCTCAGGGCAGTGAACGCATACATCTCCTTCTGTCAGATACCACACACTGAGCATGTTTCTGAAGTCTCTTTGCTGCAGACAACAGTTACATAAAGTGCGTTCTCCCTGAAACACAGTTTGCTTAGGGTGATCAACACAGATCTTCTGTCACATACCACACATTGAACATGTTTCTCAAGTCTGTTTGCTCCAATCAACAGTTTCATAAAGTGTCCTCTCACTGAAACACAGTTTGCTCAGGGGAATGGATGCACATCTCGTTCTGTCACATACCAAACATTGAACACTTTTCTGAAGTCGCTTTGCACCAGTCAACAGTTACAAAAAGTAACCTCTCCTTGAAACACAATTGTTATAGGGTAATGAACACATCTCTTTCTGTCACATATCACACACTGAACTTGTTTTTGAAGTCACAACTCTGCCCAGCAGCAGAACCTGAACTCGGGGATTGCCAGAGATTTTAAGAGGTAAAGCTGCCTGCACTACAGCCTGCCTGTTACATGGCACTTCCTGCCCACCCCACCCAGGGCCGGTGCTTCATTTATTGCTGCTGGCAGGTCACGTGTCACACCACATGACCTACTCTCCTTTTTACTAAGTGTCCACTTTCCCATTTGCAGTTTATAGACACCAACCACTAGGAGTTGCTGTACTCTAGCTCCTTTTTCAACTCTCCACCCCTTCCTAGCAACTGTTTGCAAACCCTACCCACTAGAGGTCCCTGCAGTTTCCTTTGAATCCATTCTGTTATCTTTTTTCCTCACTCCTCCCATCAGCCTATCACTAAGCACCCAGCAGCCCCAAACCCCCAAACCTTGTACCCTTTATTCCAGGGTCTACTGCCTAACCACTAAGCCAACGACCCAGGCCAACATCTTCCTCTACTTTCAAACTCTTAACCCTTCCTCCCTCCTTCTCTGAATTAAAAAACTTTCTACACTCTGTCCCTAAGCTGTACTCAAACCCAGTACTGTTATCTTCAGAGTCAACAGCTGTACCTCTTAACCACTTTGTCTAGCTATTTTATTCCTACTTTCTAGGACTTTTAGTCTCTTACCCCCCCAACCTGCCAAAATATAAAGTTTTACCACTTCTCTCTTGCTGCCTTTGCAGGCATTGAACCCTGCATCCTCACTGTTTTAGTCAGCAGTTTCACTACTCAGCTAGCAAACTTGTCTATTATTTGTGCAGGATTTCAAACTCTAAAACCCTCTAACACTGCTAAATTGTTACTGCTGGCCTTGAGCCCAGCTCCCTGCTGCTACAGCCACTGTCTGGGGTCCTTCCTGCTATCCTGGGCAAATCTTGAACTTAGTGCCTTATGCACCTCAGGCACCAGCTCTGCCACTGTACCAAAGTGTCAACTACACTTAGAGGTGACCTCTCACTACTATCTCCCCATCTTTCTTCACTTCAGCTCTCTCACCCTTACCAATTATGCATATGCACCTCCTGCCTACCTGCCTCTCTCTTCTCCTCCTCCTCCTTTTGCCTTCCACCAACCCTATTGTCCCTGTTAACCCTCAGCCTCACTACTCTAGTGCTCCTACCTACCCTCCTGCCCTCCCCTCCTCCTATACCACTGCTCCTCCCCCTCCCTCCTCCTCCACACACACCATATACTCCTCTCCACCTCACCCCCATCCAGACATTACCTTTCCTCCCCCACTCCCTTGGGCATCTGATCACTCAAGCCTTCTCTGCCTGTGCTGCCCTACCCACCCCCTGTGCTACGAAACCCCCCTTCTCTTCCTATCGCTCCTGGCGTAAACTCTCCTTCTGCCACCCTCTGGCCAGAGCAGTTCTTCTCCTTCTGCTCCTGATGGGGAACATACATCCCAACCCAGGCCCTGCCCCCCTCCCACCCACCTACTTGGCCCACTGGTCTCCAAATAGCCTCCATGAACATATGCAGCCTGCTGAAAAAATTTGACGCCCTCCAGTGCTGGGCCATGGCTCATCAACCAGACATCATAGCCCTGGTTGAAACCTGGCTGTCCAAAGCCACCCCTGACTCATTTGTCTCCCTCCCAGGCTATACCTTATACCAGGAGGACCGAGTAGGCAAACGAGGGGGTGGCTGTGCAATCTACACTAGGGACACAATATTTGGACCCGCGCTCCCCACCCCTGCCCTTGTAAATGGGGCCCAGGCTCTTACCCTCAAGCTCACCCCGGACCCCTCTAGGGGGCCCTCTCTATCTCACCACTGCCTACGTTCCCCCCAAAGAACCAGCACCTGGCCCTGATATCTTTAACTGACTATCTGTCTGTAAGGCAGAACAAATCCTAGTTGGGGACCTTAACATAAATTGGCTCAGCACCTCCTCTTCCATGATCCAAGACTCATTTGCTGCCCAAGACCTGACACAACTCATCACCCAGCCCACTAGAATAAACCCAAAAGAGGAACCAGCACCCTTCTGGATGTAATTATCACCAACCGACCCCAAAAAATCCAAAACATCCAGGTCCTACCAGATTCCCTAAGTGACCACTTCCCTATCCTATTTCATTGGGCAGCCCCCAATCCCAAACCCAAAGCCCAGACCACCCTCCGCAGGTGCCTCCGCCCTGGTGGGCTGCAAAAACTTAAACAATTCCTCACCCAGATAAACTGGTCCCCCATTCATCGTGCATCCGACATTGACACTGCCCTCGCCTTCTTCTCACACACCTTCAACATGGCCTGTGATCTCTTTGCACCCTTCACCAAAATCCGATCCAAAAAGCAGAATGCACCCTGGGTTAGCCCTGCCCTTCTACAATTGCTAAGAAATCAGGATAATCTCTGGCACCTTGCCACTGAAACGGGTCGGCTGTCTGATAGGCAAGCTTACAATGCAGCCCAGAATAAGTGCTCTTGAGCCGTCTGGAATGCCAAGGCCGACCATTACCAGGCCACCCTTGCCTCCTCCTGGGGTTCGGCCTGGACTTTCTAGGATAATATTAAACAACTAAATGTAAAATCATGCTCCTCTGCCCCATCCCAGCTCACTAGTGATGGCACTACCTCCACCGATCCTGCCATCATAGCTAACTGGCTCAACACCGCTTTCACTGACCTTAGCTCAGTCCTCCCTAGTAATTTCTTTGACTCTCCCCCAACCAACCTCCCCCTGTCCTCCACCACCCCAGCTTCCACCTGTGCAAGGTTTCTGCCCAGGAAGCCAGACCCATCCTAATCAAAGCTTTGAATAGCAACAGTCCCAGCAGTGACTCACTGGACCCCAGTATCCTCAGGCTGGTGCTAGATGAAGTCCTTGCCCCACTCACCAGCCTAATTAACCAATCGCTCTGCCTGGGACAATTTCCCACTGCTTGGAAAACAGCCATAATCATGCCCATTCATAAAGGGGGCGATAGGTCGTCGGCCAACAACTACCGGCCAATCTCCATCCCCCCCCAAAGCCCTGGAAAAAGTGGTGGCCATTCAAATCACTGAATATCTGGCTAAGCATAACATCTTATGCCCAGAGCAACATGACTTCTGTGCTGGTCACAGTACCAGCACTGCGCTTATTGAATTCTCCAACTTCCTACACTCCTCCCTGGATACCAACTCCCTAGCTGGTGCAGTGTTCATAGACCTCTCAAAGGCCTTCGACACCGTCTCCCATCCACTTCTGCTGAATGCTCTCTGCCACACTGGTCTCTCAGCTGGCCCCCTAACATGGTGCACGAGCTATCTAGCTGCTCTATCACAGTGTGTTAAAATCAATGGGATACTCTCTGATACCCGTCCCATACACTCTGGGTTCCCCCAAGGCTCCATCCTGGGCCCCCTTCTCTTCTCACTCTATCTGAACACCCTGCCCAGTGCATGCCCTGGCAAAATTCTTCTGTATGCAGATGATGCTGTCATTTTTGCCACCCACTGCAATCCCGTCTCCCTTCAGGACACCCTACAGCAGTCTTTCAATGATGCCGAAGCCTGGTTTAAGGAGTGCAGACTCGTCATTAATCTTAAAAAAACCAAAGCTATGCTCTTTTCCCACCCCCAAAACAAAGCTTGCAACCACCCACTCCATATCCTTCCTAGTACCAAACAGCCACTGGAACAAGTCTGCTCCTACAAATACCTTGGGGTTACCTTCGACTCAGCCCTCACATTCCATGACCACATTGATGCCCTAACATCCACCACTAACACACGGCTTGGCATCCTCTTCCACCATAGAACCTGCCTTCCCCCAAATGCGCTCCAGCTCACTGTTACGTCTTCCGTATTGTCCCTTGTAGACTATGGCCTACCAGTCTATGGTGCTGCCGACACGACTGCACTCAAAAAAATTCACTTAACCCTGAATAAAGCCTGAAGACTGATTACTGGTGCCCCCAGGCTCACACACACCTGTCAGCTGTATGATGAGGCTAAACTCCTTACCCTGGACGAACGGCTCCGATATCAAACCTGCCTCCTCACAAAAAAAACCCTACCCGGGCTCTCCCCTCCTGGGGTGACGGCATCCATCCACCGGATCCCACCCACTATTGCAACACGGTCATCCAACAAGACCACTCTAATGGTCCCCAGATCAAGTACCAGCCATGGCCAGAGGTCCTTCTGCTACAGAGCCCCATCCTGGTTTAACTTTCTCCCTGCCCCATCACCAATGCCACCACCATCTCCAAGTTCAAAACCACCCTTCGAAACCAACTCATCAACACCCGTAGCTGCTCCTGTCTCTGAAGGTAGCCTCCACCTCGACTTCTCAACCCAGCGCCACCCGAGCGCTCTCCTAACCCACCCTACCACCTCTTGCGGTACACCGTACCTATGTCTAACCTGGCCAGTGCCTGCTGTTTTATGGTATGCCAATTAGATTGCTCAATTTTTGATACCAACTTGTGTAACACCTGTCTCAATTACTTGTACCCTGTAACCTAAATGTATTTTGTCTGACCTCAGTGTGACGTGGCGCCTCTAATGAACGCCTATTTTTAGCAAACCTGTGCTATGTAACCTAAAACTCTATGTATGTCTTTAATGTGACGAGGTACCTTTGGAAACGAGCCTCTGGCTCAAAGGTTGTAAACTGATTTCACAAATAAATAAATAAACTAAAGTCACTTTCCTCCAGTCAACAGCTACTTAAAGTGCCCTCTCCTTAAAACACAGTTTGCTCTGGGCAATGAAAACACATCTCCTTCTGTCACATACCACACACTAAACTTGTTTCAGAAGTCCCTTTCCTCCAGACTACTATTACATAAAGTGCCATCAAATGGAAACACAGTTTACTCAGGGCCATGAACAGACATCTGTTTCTTTCAATCCTCCCCCCCCCCATTGAACATGTTTCTGAAGTCTCTTTCCTCAAGACAACAGTTACATAAAGTGCCTTCTCCTTGAAACACAGCTTGCACAGGGCAATCAATAAACATCTCCTTCTTTCACATACCACACAATGAACTTGCTTCTGAAGTCTCTTTCTTCCAGTCAACAGCTACCTAAAGTGCCCTATCCTTAAAATACAGTTTGCTCTGGGCAATGAACATACATTTCCTTCCCTCACATACCACACACTGATCATGTTTGTAAAGTCTGTTTGCTCCAATCAACAGATTACAAAAAGAACCCTTCTCCTCAAATCACAGTTTGCTCTGGGTTCCTTCTGTCACATACCACACACTGATCATCTTTCTGAAGTCTCTTGACAGTTTTCAGATGGCAATGAACACACATCACTTTCTGTCAGTCCCGACACACTGATCATGTTTCTGAATTCACTTTACTCCAGACAACAGTTGCAAAAAGAGCTCTCTCCTTGAAGCACAGTTTGTGGAGGGCAATGAACACACATCTTTCTTTCACAGACCACACACAGAAGTCTGTTGTCCCAGATTCCCCACTTTTCCCACACAAAGTGACAGAGACCATTGTTTGTTGTTGTGCTCAGATTGGCAATTAATTTATTTATATATCATAGTTCTATATTGCATTTCATCATCTTTTATTATTATACCTCTCACAATTTCAATTATTTTCATCCATATATCAATCTCTGATCATCCCTCTTTCTTCCTCTTTTTCTCCCCCCCCAGGTGAAAACCTGGGTGCCTTCTTCTTCTCCTTTTCTGTTAGGTAATGGTGAAAACTGAGACCACTTTCTCCTTCATCTTCTTCCTCTTTTGGTCTTATTCCTTTTTCTTTCACCCCTCCCCTTCTCCCTCCTTTTCCCCCTTTTGTCCTGCCATCCACCTTTGGCAGTCCAACTGTCCGACCAGACATGTCTGTCCTCCACCTTTGACAGACCAACCATATAGTCCCTTCTTGACTGTCTTCCCCTCTTGCTCTGTCTTGTAGGGTGGGTGGGAGGATCAAAACTCCAGCAAAAGTGGCTGAAACCCCTCAGTGCTGTCCGTTATGTACCTCCACTTGCCCCTCCCCTTCCTATTCCCATGGCCATTGTTCTATCCCTTGTCTCTTCCCCTTCCTTCCCCTTCCCCTTCTGAGCACAGCCATCCTGAAGGAATCGGAAGGGGTGCACCAGGACAACCTGGTCTGCCCCTTAAAGGGCAAACTCCATTGTTCTGGATTCCCCCCTTTTCCCTCACAAAGAGACAGAGACCATTGTTTGTTGTTGTGCTCAGACTGGCAATTAATTTATTTATATATCATAATTCCATATTCCATTTCATCATCCTTTATTATTATATCTCTTACAATTTCAATTATTTTCATCCATATATCAATCTCTGATCATCCCTCTTTGTTCCTCTTTTTCTCCCCCCCAGGTGAAAACCTGGGTGCCTTCTTCTTCTTCTTTTCTGTTAGGTAACGGTGAATACTGAGACCGCTTTCTCCTTCATCTTTTTCCTCTTTTGGTCTTATTCCTTTTTCTTCCCCTCCCCTCCTCTCCCCCTTTTTCCCCATTAGCCAGTCTCCAGCTTGCATTTGACAACTGGCTTTCCCCTCACTTAGGGTATTATTCTCCCTTACCGCCAGGAAAACCCCTTCCTAACCCTCTTCTTCCCCTTTTTTATTCATATGTTGTTTTTCATATATTCTGTTTTTTGCATACCTCCTCCATGCCTCTATAAAACTGATTGTTTCTGTGTTAAACATGTCTATGGCTAGATCAGATAGGTGTACCCCATCTGATCTGTAGAAATCTTCTTCCTATTCTTCAATCCCCTGCAGTACTACCTGTCCTCCCATACTCCTTACCAATGTCCCTACTCTTCTGTTCATCTTTCTCCTGGCCCTATCCATGGCTCTATGGCTGTGCTCCTGTCTCCACACCCTCCTTGGTATCATATCCGACCATGTAAGGCTTACCCAAGGCCACCACTGCCGTATTGTTTCTAGGTCCCTTTTTAGCTGTAAGTATGTGTCAACCCACGGTTTGCCCACAAGGTCATTGCCCCTCAAATGTATAATAATTAAGTCTTGACTGGGTCACCATTCCTTAAGTTCCTTCAATGTGGGAAGCAGTTGTGCCCATCTCATCCCCCGGATGCCATGCTAAACCAACCTACATTGTTTCACATCTTGGTACAGATGCTATCCCCCACCCTTTTTCTCTGCTCTCCTTTCTGCCCAATAAAAATAGGAGTGGCCACAGATCCAGACTTCTGTGATCCTCCCTTTTCCTATGGCGTTTAAGCAAAATAATTATCTTATATATGGTCTTAGTTTTCAACCATAATATCCCTCTCCCTGCCCTTCCCCAACCCCCATTTGTCTCCAGGTCTGCAACAAAAGATAGGCAATACGTTCATTTTCTCATTTCAGTGCTCGAATGTATCTCTTATAACTGGCAGACTGCCAGCATCCTTTTTCCAAAATACTATTCACAGTTTTGCCTGCCGCTGCCCACTGTGAGGCAGCCCCAATCCACAAGGAGTGGGATGAATAATTAACTGGGTCCTCCCCCAGGAATTGCATGCCTTTCTTTAGCAATGCTGTGACTTGATAACCGGTGACCCTACTTCCATCACCATGAACAAATAATCTCCCTGTCCTGGTCCCATGCTCTGCTGCAAAAGCCCACAAAGACTGCACTGGCCATACCACACCCCCTACCTGTTTCTTGAGTGTCACCATGCAACCCTGTCACCTTTGATCCATCTTTAACCTCTTAATCTTGATCTGTATCTCTTCCATCCCCCAGCTTATATCTTCCCATTCTAATCCCCCTTCCTTGTCTTTTTTGCCATGGTCTACCACCTCACTCACTCTCATGGCCCCTGCAAACATCACCACATAAATCATGTTAAATAGCTGGGCCTCTGCCTTTGATTTGCATATTGCCGGTAATACACCATTTAGTTTCACCAGCCATTGTTCCCCTATCGGTCTTCTATTATCTACCATCCCTTGTTTTAACCTATCCCAACCTTGCATCATTCTTCTAATGAATATTGATTTTGTCAGGTCCTTCCATCCTTTTAGACTACAAATAACACTAATCCCTGCCAAGTAAACCCCCATTGTGGTGTGGGCTGTGCCTCTTTGCCATTGTTCTACAGTGAACGGCCCCAATTGCTCCTCTGTAAGCAGCCTACTTACCTCCATATGGTGTGTTGCCCTGAATGTTTGAAACACTCATCAGGCCCCATTGTAGGCTCTCAGAGTCCATGGTGCCAATGAGCTGCGGAACAACAGTTCTGCCCCTTCTTGCCAACGTCCCATATGTTCATTGGTATGGGCGTTTATTTTTTTTCCTCTGATGTCGGTGCCAGCCTCCAGAAACAATCCAGCTGCAGATGGGAAAGGCTGTCAGCCAGGGTATTGTGTACCCCTTCTATGTGTTTTGCTCTGAATGACATGTTCAACTGCAATGCTCTTAGCACCAGCAGGTGCAACACTTGCATGACCATTTCAGACCTGGCTCCCCTGTTGTTTAGGACCTCTACCACTGCTCTATTGTCACACCAGAATGTCACTCTCTGATCCCATAATTCATCCCCCCAAACCAAGGTGCACACCCAGATGGGCATGATTTCTAACAATGTTATTCCTCTTACCTTGCCTTCTTTACCCAGTCTGCAGGCCATGGTTCTACAAACCACCTGCCCCTCAGGCCCCTGGCTGTGTCTGTGTAAAGATCGAGGTCTGTGTTATACACCCACTCCTCTTGCCAGAAGGAGCAACCATTATATTCCTTGAGGAATTCCTCCCATACTTTAAAATCCTCCCTGACACCTTTTGTCAGGTCTACCCAATGGTGTGGCCTGGTGACCATGGCTGTGGCCCTTGTTAACCTTTTTGTGAATGCCCTTCCTGGTCCAATAGCCCTGCAGGCAAAGTTCAGGTGCCCCAGTACCTGTTGCACTTGTTTGAGTTGTACCCTTCTCCTCCTGGTGTGTACCTGGAGCAGTTATTTCAGGTTTTTCACCTTTTTGTCTGGTAGCCTGAATATTTCCCTCTGGGCATCTATCTCAGTCCCCAGGAATTTAAGCACCCTGCTGGGCCTTTCTGTTTTTTCTGGTGCCAGTGGAACTCCTAATTCTTTGCACAGCTCTTGAAACTTGACCAGCATTTGTTGTGTCTCCCTTTTCCCTCTACTGATGAAAAAAAAATCATCCAAATAGTGGATGACCATTCTATAACCATTTTTTCCTTGAAATATCCACTGCAAACAAGTGCTGAATGCTTCAAATGTTGCACCTGCTATAGAACATCCCATGGGCATGGTTTTGTCAAAATAGTACTGACCCCCAATTTTAAAACCCAAAAGGTCCCAGTCTTCTTTCCTAACTGGCAGCAGTCTGAACGTGGATTCAATATTTGTTTTTGCCATCCATGCATCATTAGTAGCCCAGATTATCCGGATTGCATCCTCTAATGTCGCATATGTCACCTTACTATACTCCTCCCCAATAAAATCATTCACTGAATCCCCTTTTGGATAGGATAGGTGGTGAATCACCCTGCACTCTCCTTTCTGCTTCTTGGGAACCAAGCCCAGTGGAAAAATCTGCATGTTTTGCATTGGGGAGGTATCAAACGGGCCTTCTATTCTCCCCTCTGCCTTTTCCTTCTCTAACTTCTGTCTTAACAACTCTTCCCTCCCTTTGACCTACCCCAGGTTGCTCACCTCTCCCACTTGTCTAGGACCCTCACACTACAGTGAAAAACCCTTCATGATCATCCCTGCCACTCTTTTGTCTGGATATCTGTCCAACCATACTGTCCATGCCTCTAGTCTGATGGGGGTTCTGGCCGCCCTAAACCACTCTCTGTCTTTCCTCCCTATTTCCCTCCCTGTCCCTCTCTCTCACTCAGTGCTAGGTTTCCTTAGTCAGTAATTTTGGCCTCCTCTACTCGTGCTCCCCCTACCCCTCCCTCCCCTGCTCCATGCCTGCCCTTTAAACCCTTGCCCCTCTCGAAAAAGCTGTTGACCTGAACTATGACCCATGGATCCTTGTGCCCCTTGGGCCAATGTTGTTCTGCATCTGCTGGTCAGGTGCATTCCCCTGCATTTTGAACTTGTGTACTGAAAATGACATTGAGGCCATGAGCAAAAGGCCCTATTGTAGGCCCAGCAGCACCTCTGGGGCGTAACTCCTTTCTTCCCCCACTCCCCTTCAGGTGTGGACTGATCCATTACATAATCTGTCCATAAGTTTAATTGCTTTGTATCCAATCTTATATCCTCATATGTTGCCATTCTCTGCCGAAAGAATTCATCATAGTATATCCACTCCACCCCCCCTTTTGCCTTTGCCAGCCTTATTATTAGGGAGTATGTGATGAGCGGGATGCCCAGCTCTGGCTTCTTCTCCAGCACAATAGCTGAGAAGGTGGAAAAGCCCATGAACCACCCATCCCAAGTCTTCCCTTTTGTGAATTTGCCCACCTCCTTCTTCCCTAACAACAATACTGCTGCTGCCATTTCTCTCTTTCCTATGTTCTCCACTTCCTTATACTTCGCTGCCACTTCCTGGCTCACCAACATGAATATATCCACATACTCTTCTTTCCATATTTTTTCTTTTGTGGCCAGTTGAACATGCTCTCCTACCCTCATCCCGGGGGAACCTAGCTCCCTTGCTCCTTTTCTTTCTTTTTCCATACCCCCTTCATTCCCTTTTGGTACCTCTTTCTCCATCCTAATCTCTACCAGGGCTGATTCCATCTGCCCTAAACCTCCTGCCCCAGGTGTAGAGACAATTTGACTTATATATTCCTTTATACTGTCACCCACTGTGCTGGGTGTTTTACTTGTGTCCTTGTCTGAGCCTTGCCACCTGGTGTCTTCCTGGTGCCCTGTTATGGCACCCTGTGGTTGAGGGGGAGGGAGAATCACTAGGGGTTGTGGAGGAAATGCTACAATGTGGGGATCCGGTCTGGGTTCCCCAGGGGAGATCCTGACTTGGTCTTGGGGAGGTACTGGCAGTGCTGGGTCTATGGGCTGCAGAGGTACTGGATCCACCGCCTTGGCAGGTCCCCACCTTTGTAAACAAGAAACGAATTTCTGTTAAACAACGTAGGCCCATAATACTCCCATATGACCAGTCCCGTATTTCAAGAGGGACAGTCAACTAATGGCACCTTGTGTTTCTCTTGTTTTTTTATATACCAGCCCCCCTCCCCAGGCCTTGAAAATGCCAAAAAATGTTGCCTCTTGTGGCTATCCTGGCCTAACGCCACTCCTCTGGCATGCTTCACCATGTTGTGGCTGCTAGGCCTTCCTCAGGCCTCTCCATACCCATTCCCATGCTCTGACCCCATCCCTCATGCCAGGTGCTGGGTGCTAGTCTATTCCCAGATTGTACCCCCCATCCTATGCCATGACCCCCCCTGTGGCTGATCCATTCTTCCCTTCATTGATCACTGCACCAAGTAAAAACCTTGTCTTGGGTCCCCTTTTGTTGATTTTGTCCTCCTGGTGTGTGACATCACGCCACATGGCCAGGTGCTATAGTATCAGGCCTCCAGCCTGCTCCATTGCCTCATGGTTCCCCTGTGCCTTCCACACATCACTTCTTTGAAGAGAACCCTGCTCCAGTATCTGGACCAAACAAGCATCTTCAGCCAAGGCAATTTCCCCCTCTTCCAAAAAAAATGGCCTAGCTGCTTGCATCTCCTAGCCCCCTGGTGTGTGATGTCACACCGCACGTCCTCTCATTGCTCCCCTGCTAGGCCTTGCTTCGGCCCTCCTTGCCATCCCAGTTCCTCAGCTCACTTGCTTGTCCCCTTCTGCTCTGGTCTGTGGTGCCTTTTGCCCCTTTTCACCCGCTATGGCTTTGTACCCTTCATCTCCCAATCTGCCTGGGCCCTTTCAGCTGACTGGCTCTCCCACGCCATCCAGCTGAGGCAGTGAGTATGCTGCTGGCCCCCTGAGCTACCTTCTCACTGGGGGAAACCAAAGGTAACATTTGAACAACTTTAACAACCGTCTACAAGACACTGCGTACACAAGGAGGTAGCTGTGAGGCTTGTGGGGTGGTGGAGGGGTCCGCTGTCTGCCATGTGGCTACACTGGCATGTGTGAGGCTCCGTGAAACCTCAATGAAAGGATCTTCCAGGAATTGGCTGTTTCTTCACTCATTTTGGGGAAAAAACACCCGATACAAACAAGGCGGGGGTCTGCCACTGAGAGCGGGCACTGCCCAGGTGTACCTGCCCAGGGACTCTTTCCCAGTCAACTTTCTGGGCCCCCCACTACATCCAAAACCTCTGAAACCCCCCAAATGATTCACAGCAAGCACTGTCCCAACCTGGAAGGCTTAAAGCTTCCTGTTCCCCTCACCTATCGCCACTTCTCCACCACCATTTATTTCAATAGGGGCCCCTGTGGAGCCATAGGTCAGCCCGCTTCAAGGCAAACAGAATTTTCTACCAAATAACCCATTTTCTAACTGTACAGTTCCTTCCTTTTGCCCAACATTCTTTTTCACTATCTCCAATCCTTCGCCTCATGACTGGAAGGCCCACGCAGACCAAATGAGCAACCTCTAATTCTGCTCTCACTAACTACCACCACATCTACTTGGACCAACAGCTGGGGCCTCCCCAGCCCCCAAGTGTATTTTCTACCACACCCTAGACAATCTGCGTGTAAACATTAAGCCTCATAAAGGCTTCTTCAGCCAGTGCTAGTCACACTTCTGCAACAATTTATTACCAACAGATGCTGACCTCAAGCATTACACATATAGAGAATATTACTATACACATTTTCCTTTTTTTACATGTTGTAGCTGCTACCTTAACTGCTGTATCCTGATTGCACAAACCTTTGAACAAAACTGCCAATCTGATGTGCTGCAGTTCTTATGAATCAAAACTCCAGCAAAAAGTGGCTGAAACCCATCAGTGCTGTCCATTATGTACCTCCACTTGCCCCTCCCCTTCCTGTTCCCTGGCCATTGTTCTATCCCCTGTATCCTCCCCTTCCTTCCCCACTCCTCTTCTGAGCACAACCATCTTAACCTATGGGGAAGGGGTGCACTGGGACAACCTGGTCTGCCCCTTAAAGGACAAACTCCATAGTGTTCACTGCCCTGAGCAAACTATGTTTCAAAGAGAGGGCACTTTATGTAACTGTTGTCTGGTGGAAACAGACTTCACAAGCATGTTCGGTGTGTGGTATGTGACAGAAGGAGATCTGTGTACATTACCCATCCGCAAGCTGTGTTTCAAGCACAGGGTACTTTATGTTACTGTTTACTGGAGCAAACAGACTTCAGAAACATGATCAGCGTGTCATATGTGACAGAAAGAGATGTATGTACATTGCCCTGCAAAAACTGTTTCAAGGAAAGGTTACTTTTTTGTAACTGTTAACGGGAGGAAAGGGACTTCAGAAACATGTTCACTCTTGAAGATAGACAAAAGGAGATGAGTGTTTATTGCCCAGAGCAAACTGGGTTTCCAAGAGTAACCACTTTTTGTAACTGTTGACTTGAGCAAAGAGACTTCAGAAACATGATCAGTGTGTGGTATGTCACAAAAAGAGATGTGTGTTCCTTGCCCTCTGGAAACTGAGTTTCAAAGAGAGGATACTTTTTGTAACTGTTGACTGGAGCAAAGCAACTTGAGAAATGTGTTGAATGCCTGGTATGTGACAGAAGGAGATGTGTGTTCATTGCCCTCCACAAGCTGTGTTTCATGGACAAGGTACTTTTTTAACTGTTGATTAGAGCAAACAGACTTCAGAAACATAATAAGTGTGTGGTATGTGAAAGAAGGAGATGTGTGTTTATTGCAATGATAAAACTGTGTTTCAAGGAGAGGTCACTTTTTGGAACTGTAGACTGGAGCAAAGAGACTTCAGAAACATGTTCTGCATATGGTATGTGAAAGAAAGAGGAAAGAGGTAAGGAGAAACAAACAGTGTTGAGTATATATTAAAAAAGGGCAACAAAGACAGAAAGCATGAGAAGAGATGAGAACGTAGAACCTGAAAGATAAGTTAGAAGGTCATGTGATGTGAAGATTTTGGGATGCAGCACGTGGCAGAAGGCTTGAGTTTGCAAGGAAGATCAGGCGTGGTATCAGTAGCATCTATAGGTGCAAGGTAGAATTTAAAAAAAAGTTGTGTTTCAGCAGAGAAACGAAGGCATAGTCCAATACAGGGTGCAGCTAGGTGGTAATTACGAGTGTGAGACATAAAAAAAAAAAAAGGGGCAGACTAGTAGTAGCAGAAGCTTCAGGTTGTGATCGCAGGCAGCAGTGGCTGTTTCAGAGAGCAAGGATTTAGTGCAGCAAGAAGGCATGGAGAGAAGAGAAGTGGCAAATTAAGGAGGGCTTGCAAGCGCTGGAGGTGAAAGGAGGATGCAAGGGTTTTTTGTGTGACAGAGGATTTGTGCAGCTGGACAGTGGCGGTGTTAGTAATTGGGGACTGGAGGAAATGTGTGGAGGGGCCTGGCAGAATGGCCCTGGAAGAAAAGGGGGTTTTCTCTAAAAGAAAATCGGGACATATGGCCTAAGGAAAGGAGCAGTGGGGATTGCAAGAAACAGGGGCTCTGGACAGACAGCTGATGGCTCGAGGGGGCCTGAAGACTGCAGGGGGGGAGGTGTGCCTAGGAGGCCAGAACAGGAGGGCCAGTTTGATAAAGGAGCAATGGCGGATGTGGGAGGCCATGCAGGTGTGACATCACATGCCACGTGTAGGCCGCAATGAAGGGGAGCGAGCAAAGGGTGATGGTGGGGGCCTAGATAGCAACAAGCCATAAGGGGAGGGTGGGGGGTTTGCTTGGGAGAAGGCAGTAAAAGAAGGGGCCTGCATGGAACAGGCCACAAGGCGGACGTGATGACGTCACACACCGCAAGACCATGTGGTTCGGGACAAAAAGGCTTGGTAAAGGAGAGGCCAGCAATGGCAACTCGGATAAAAGGGAGACAGGACAACGTGCATGGGGCGGAGGTATAGAGAAAGGTGGGGAGGGCCAGAGCTTCAAAGGAAGCCGGGGCGGAAACAAGAAAGGCGGCGGCAGCAGGCGCAAGGACAAGAGACCAACAGGGAGTAGAGTGGGCAAAGCAGGAGGCTGGGCTTCAGTTCAGGAGCCTGGAGGGCATGGGACAAAGGGGACAAGGCCTAGGATGGGCTGGGCAGGACATCATGCATGGGAATTTGGGCCTCAATAGGGCTCACCATGCAGCATGGGTACTCAAAAGCCCCGAGGATGGGGGCATTATACCGAAGAGTTCCTGGACAATATAGTGCATCTAATTAAGAGAGAGAGCCTCAAAACAAAAAGGGGGGGGTTTGGGCTATGTGCAGACTGAATAGGCAGGGGGTCGAGGAAAGGCTTGCAATGTATTACAGTTGCTGACTTGTCTGGCTAAGGGGCATTGTATTGGAGATTTGCTGATGAAGGGGCATTATAATGGATTTTTAGACTGGGAATAAAGGTGGGGTGAATTGGGGGGACTGGAGGTCAGTCAGCTGGAAAGGACCTGTAGGATGGGTGCAATGTAAGATGGCCACACGCAGGCTTAAAATAAAAAAACACAAGTTAATATCGGAATCTTGTTTTCTTCACTTTCAGTTTGTCTTTACAGTGTGAGAGGACAGAGGATATGGCACCTAAGAAGAACAGGTCCTCGAAGGAAGATGCTTACAGGGCTATAGTCAAGTTGGCAGAAAAGGCCAATAGGATGTGGGAGCTGGTGGAAGGGGAGGAACCAGGGAGACCGGGGGAGAAGAGGAAAGTGGGAAGGGAAAAAGGGGGCAGAGGGAAGCAGCCAGCCAAAGGGCCAGGCAGTCCCACCAGGGTACAGCCAATAGCAGCGGGACCCACCAAGGTGGCCAAGCCAGTACCTCTGCATCCCAGTGACCCGGTACCACCAGTACCTCCCCAAGACCAAGTCAGGTTTCCACAAGGGGAACCTGGACTGGATCTTCCGAGCACAGTAGTTCCTCCGCAGCTGATAGTGGTTTATCCACCCCCTCAAGCAATGAGTGCTGTAACGGGGCACCAAGAGGATGGCAGGCAACAAAGCTCGGACAAGGACCCAGGTAATGCACCCAGTGCAGTGGGTGACAGTATAAAAGAGTACATTAGTCAAATTGTGTCGGCATTGGGGACAGGGGGGCTAGGTCAAATGGAGTCAGCCCTAGCAGAGATCAGGATGGAAAAAGAGGTACTGAAAGGAAAGGATGAAGGTATAGAAAGAGAAAATAGAGGAACAAGGGAGATAGGTGCCCACGGGATGAGGGTGCGTGAGCACGTTCCATTGGCCACAAAGGAGAAGATATGGAAAGGAGAATATGTGGATATATTTGCATTGGTGAGCCAGGAAGTGGTAGCAAAGTACAAAGAATCAGAAAACATAGGGAAGAGTGAAATGGCAGCAGCGGTAGTATTGTTAGGGAAGAAGGAGGAAGAAAAAGTCACAAAAGGGAAGACTTGGGATGGGTGGTATGTAGGTTTTGCCACCTTCTCAGCCATTGTATTAGAAAAAAGGCCAGAATCAGGCATCCCGCTCATCACATACTCCCTAATAATAAGACGGTCAAAAGCAAAAGGGGGAGTGGGATGGATATACTATGATAAATTTTTTCAGCAGAGAATGGCAACATACGGGGATGTGAGATAGGATACAAAGCAGCTAGACTTATGGACAGATTTTGTCATGGATCAGTCCACACCCAAGGGGGAATGGGGGAGAAAAGGTGTTGGGCCCCAGAGGCACTGTTGGGCATACAAAAGGGCATTTTGTTCTTGGCTCCAATGTCATTTTCGGCAGGCATGTTCAAAATGTGGGGGAACGCACCCGGCAAACAGATGCAGAATGACATGGGCCCAGGGACCACAGGGATCTGGGGGCCAGATCTCAGGTCAATAGTCTTTTTGTGAAGGACATGGGTTAAAAGGGCAGACATGGAACAGGGGAGGGAGGGGTAGGGGGAACTTGAGCAGAGGAGGTCAGAATCACTGATCAAGAAAGCCAGACACTGACCAAGAGACAGGGGTTAGGGAGGGAGAAAGGGGTAAAAGACAGGGGGCAATTTGGGATAGCCAGAACCCCCATCAGGATAGAGGCATGGAGAAGTTGGTTGGACAGATATCTGAACAAAAAAGTGGCTGGGATGATGGAGAAAGGTTTTTGCACAGGTTTTTCATTGCAGTGTGATAGGCCCAGACAAGCAAGAGAGGCACGCAAACTGCGATCAGTAAAAGGGAAGGAAGAAGGAGGAGATGTTAAGGCAAAAAATAGAAAAGTGAAAGGTAGTGGGAAGAGTGGAAGGCCCATTTGATACCCCCCATTACAGAACATGAGGATCTCGCCATTAGGTTTGGTACCCAAGAAACAGGAAGGAGGGTATAGGGCGATTCACCACCTGTCCTTTCCAGAGGGGGATTCAGTGAATAACTTTGTCAGGGAGGATTATAGAAGGGTAATATATTCAACATTGGAAGATGCAGTCCGGATAATCTGGGCTACTAAGGATGCATGGATGGCAAAGACGGACATTGAATCTGCATTTAGGTTGCTGCCAGTCAGGAGAGAGGACTGGGACCTTTTGTGTTTTAAAGTTGGGGGACAGTACTATTTCAACAAAGCCATGCCCATGGGATGTTCAATGGCATGTGCAACATTTGAAGCATTTAGCACTTGTTTGCAATGGATATATCAAGAGAAAACCGGCCATAGAGCGGTTATTCACTATTTGGATGATTTCCTTTTCATCGGTAGTGGAAAAAGAGAGATGCAGGAAATGTTGGGCAAATTTCAAGAGATGTGCAAGGAATTAGGGATGCCACTGGCACTGGAGAAAATAGAGGAGCCCTGCAGGGTGATAGAATTCCTGGGTATAGAGACAGATGCCCCAAGGGAAATATTCCGACTACCAGCCCAAAAAGTAGAGAAACTGAAAGAATTGATACTAGTGCATACCAGCAGGAGAAGGGTGCAGCTAAAACAAGTACAGCAGGTTCTTGGGCACCTGAACTTCACCTATAGGGCTATTGAACCAGGAAGGGCATTCACAAAAAGGCTTGCAAGGGTTACAGTGTGGGTAACCTAACCACACCATTGGGTAGACCTGACAAGAGGTGTTAGGGAGGACTTTAAGGTATGGGAGGAATTCCTCAAGGATTATAATGGCTGCTCTTTCTGGCAGGAAGAATGGGTGTATAACACAGACCCCGAGCTTTACACAGATGCAGCCGGGGGAATAGGCATGGGGGGGCTACCTGAAGGGCAGGTGGTTTACGGAACCATGGCCGTCCAAGTGAGTAAGGGACGGCAAGGTAAAAGATATAACATTGCTAGAGATCATGCCCATTTGGGCCTGTACCCTGGCTTGGGGGAAAGAGTTATGAGATCAAAGGGTGACATTCTGGTGTGACAATTGAGTAGTGGTGGAGGTTCTAAACAACAAGGGGTCCAGGTCAGAAACAGTCATGCATGTTTTGTGTCATTTAGTTTTAAGGGCTTTGCAACTGAACATGTCATTCAGAGCAAAACACATAGAAGGGATACACAACACCCTGGCTGACAGCCTTTCTCGTCTGCAGCTGGATCATTCTCGGAGGCTGGCACAAGCAGTGGAAGAGCAAAAAACACCCATACCAATGATCATCTGGGACATTGGCAAGATGGAGTAGAACTGTTGTTTCATGGCTCATGGGCACCTTGGACACTGAGGGCCTATAATGGGGCCTGGTGAGTGTTTCACACATTCAGGGCAACACATCAGATGGAGGTATGTAGGCCTCTCACAGAAGAACAACTGGGAAAGTTCATTGTGGAGCAATGGCAAAAAGGAATAGCCCATACCGCAATGGGGGTCTATTTAGCAGGGATAAGCATCATATGCAGCCTAAAGGGCTGGAAGGACCCAACAAAATCGTGGTTTATTTGAAGGATGATGCAGGGATGGGGTAGGTTGAAGCAAGGGCCAGCAGACAATAGAAGACCAATAGGGGAACAGTGGCTAGCAAAACTAAAGGAGGCATTACCAGCAATATGTAGGTCAAAAGCAGAGGCCCAGCTATTTCACACTATCTATGTCATAATGTTTGCAGAGGCTATGAGAGTGAGTGAGATGGTAGGCCATGGCAAAGAAGACAAGAAAGGGGGATTGAAATGGGAAGATATAAGTTGGGGCATGAAAGAGATACAGATCAAAATTAAAAGGTCAAAGATGGATCAAAAGGGGCAGGGTTGCATGGTGACACTAAAAAAGACAGGTAGAGGGCATGATATGCCCAGTGCAGGCTTTGTGTGATTTCGCCACAGAGCATGGGACCAGAAAAAGGAGATTATTTGTTCATGGCAATGGAAAAGGGGTCACCAGTTACCAGGTCACTGCACTGCTCAAAAAAGGCATGCAATTTTTTGGGGAGGACCTGGTTAACTATTCATCCCACTCCTTGCGGATTGGGGCCACCTCACAGTGGGCGGCGGCAGGTGAAACTGTGGATAGTATTTTGGGAAGAGGACGCTGATGATCTGCCAGTTATAAGAAGTATATCCGAGCACTGAAATGAGAAGTGCTGTATTGCTGTTGTGTGGTTAACAAAATGTGGGGGTGAATGGGGGTGGGAGGGGGAGGACAGGGAGGGGGATATGAGAATGATGGAATTATGACAACATAGGAGATAACTAATTTTGCTTGAACCCATAGGAAGAGGGAGGACCACAGAAGTCTGGATCTGTGGGCCACTCCTATATTTAATGGGCAGAAAGGACAGCAGAGAAGATGGCTTGGAGAAAACAGTTGTACCAGGATGTAAAACAGTGTTGGTTGGTCTGGCGGGGGATCAGGGGGATGAGATGGGCACAATTACTGCCCACCTTGAAGGAACTGAAAGATCGGTGACCCAGTCCTGACTTGCTTATCGTACATTTGGGGGGCAATGATCTGGCAGGCAAACCATGGGTAGACACATACTTGTAGATAAAAAGCAACCTGGAAACAATACAGCAGTGGTGGCTGCAGGTAAGCCTTGCCTGGTTGGATATGATACCAAGGCGGGTTTGGAGGCATGAACACAGCCACAAAGCAATGGATAGGGCCAGGAAGAAGATGAACAGAAGGGTAGGGACATTGGTAAGGAATATGGGAGGACAGGTTATACTGCGGGGAGTAGACAAATGGGTGGAAGATTTTTATAGATCAGATGGGGTTCACCAGTCAGATCTAGCCATAGACATGTTTAACACAGAAATAATGGGTTTCATAGAAGCATGGATGAGACATGCAAAAAACGGAAAGTAAAAAAAAAAGGGGGGAGTGGTTCAGAAGGTTTCCCTGAGGTAAGGGAAATGAATACCCTAAGGAGGGGGAAAGCCAGTCATCCAACACAAGCTGGAGACTGGCTAGTGAGGAAAAAGAGGGGAAGGAGGGAAGGGGGAAAAGAAAAGGAATAACACCAAAAAAGGGAGAAGATGAAGGAAAAGCAGTCTTGGTTTTCACCGTTACCTAACAGAAAAGGAGAAGAAGAAGGCACCCAGGTTTTCACCTGGGGGGAGAAAAAGAGGAAAAAGAGGGATGATCAGAGATTTATATATGGATGAAAATAAAGGAAATTCTGAGACATGTAATAAAAAGATGATGAAATGAAACATGGAATTATGATATATAAATAAATGAATTGCCAATCTGAGCACAACAACAAACAAGGTTCTCTGTCTCTTTTGTGAGGGAAAAAGAGGGAAATCCAGGACAATGGAGTTCACCCTTTAAGGTGCAGACCAGGTTGTCCCGGTGCACCCCTTCTCCACAGGTTAAGATGGTTGTGCTCAGAAGGGGAGGTGGGAAGGAAGGGAAGGGGACATGGGAGAACAATGGGTAGGTAACAGGAAGGGGAGGGACAAGTGGAGGTATATAATGGACAGCACAAGAGGGGCTCAGCCACTTTTGCTGGAGTTTTGATCCCTCCTACCCACCCTACGAGGTAAAGCATGAGGGGAAGACAGTCAAGAAGGGACTGTATGGTGGGTCTGTCAAAGATGGATGACAGCCGAGTCCGGTTGGGCAGTTTGGACTGCCAAAGGTGGATGGCAGATAATAATATGGTTATGGACTGCCAAAGGTGGATGGCAGGAGAAAAAGGGGGGAAAGGGAGGAAAGAGGGGAGGGGGAAAAGAAAAGGAATAACACCAAAAGAGGAAGAAGATGAAGGAAAAGCGGTCTCAGTTTTCACCGTCATCTAACAAAAAAGGAGAAGAAGAAGGCACCCAGGTTTTCACCTGGGGGCAGAAAAAGAGGAAAAAGAGGGATGATCAGAGATTGATATATGGATGAAAATAAAGGAAATTCTGAGAGATGTAATAATAAGATGATGAAATGAAACTTGGAATTATGATATATAAATAAATTAATTGCCAATCTGAGCGCAACAACAAACAAGGTTCTCTGTCTTTTTTGTGAGGGAAAATGGGGGAAATCCGGGACAATGTTGCTAATGTCTGTTTACTCCAGTAATCAGTTACAAAATGTGTCCTCTCCTTAAAACACAGTTTGCGGAGGGCAATGAACACACATCTCATTCTGTCACATATCACACACTGATCATGTTTCTGCAGTCTATTTGCACCAGACAACAGTTATATAAAGTGCCTTCTCCCTGAAACACAGATTGATCAGGGCAATCAACACACATCTTGTTCTGTCACATACCACACACTGAAATGTTTCTCAAGTCTCTTTGCTCCAGTCAACCTTCCCTAAAAGTGCGTTCTCCTTGAAAGACAGTTTGCTCCGGGAAAACAACACACATGTCCTTCTGTCACATACCACACACTGAACTTGTTTCTGAAGTCTCTTTCCTCCAGTCAATGGTTACATAAAGTGACCTCTCCTTGAAACACTGTTTTCTCAGGGCAATGAACATACATCTCCTTTTGTCACATTCCACACTCTGATTATGTGTCTGAAGTTTCTTTGTTCCAGTCAACAGTTACAAAAAGTCCCCTCTCCTTGAACCACAGTTTTCGGAGGGCAATGAACACACATCTCTTTCTGTCAATCCCCACACAGTGAGCATGTTTCCCAAGTCACTTTGCTCCAATTAGCAGTTCCGAAAAGAGACCTCTCCGTGAAGCAGAGTTTGTGGAAGGCAATGAACCCACATCTTTCTTTCACATACCATACTCAGAACATGTTTCTGAAATCTCTTTGCTCTAGTCAATAGTTCCAAAATCTGCCCTCTCTTTGAAACACAGTTTGCTCATTGCAATGAACACACATCTCCTTCTTTCACATACCACACACTTATCATGGTTCTGAAGTCTGTTTTCTCCAGTCAGCAGTAAAAAATCTACCCAGTCCTTGAAACACAGCTTGTAGAGGGAAATAAACACACAACACACAGTTTTCAAGTGCCTTCCCCATGAAACACAGTTTGATAATGACAATCAACACACATCTCCTTCTGTTACATACCACACAATGAACACGTTTCTCAAGTTACTTTGATCCAGTCAACAGTTAAAGTACCCACTCCATGAAGCACAATTTATGGAGGGCAGTGAACACAAATCTCTGTCTGTCACGTACTGTACCACACACTGAACTTGTTTCTGACATCTCTATTCTCCAGGAAACTGTTAAAAAAAGTGCTCTTTCCAGGAAACACAGTTTTCTCTAGGCAACGAACACACGTCTCTTTCTGTCACATACCACACACTGAACGTGTTTCTCAAGACTCTTTGCTCAAGTGACCAGTTCAAAAACTGCCCTCTCCTCAAAACAAAGTTTGCACAAGGCAATGAACACACATCTCCTTCTGTCACATACCACACATTGAACATGTTTTTCAAGTTTCTTTGCTCCAGTCAACTGTTCCAAAAAGTGCCCTCTCCTTGAAACACAGTTTGCTCAGGGCAATCAACACACATCTCCTTCTTTCAGATACCCAACACTGAACACAATTCTCAAGACCCTTTGCTCCAGTCAACAGCTGCAAATAGTACCCTCTCCATGAAACACAATTTTTGGAAGACAATGAACACATATCTCTTCTGTCACATGCCACATACTCTCCTTGAAACAGAGTTTTCCTCTGGGCAATCAACGCACATCTCTTTCTGTCACATACCACACACTGAACTTGTTTCTGAAGTCTCTTGATGAACATACATCTCCTTTTGTCACATTCCACACTCTAATTATGTGTCTGAGCTTCTTTGCTCCAGTCAACAGTTACAAAAAGTGCCCTCTCCTTGAACCACAGTTTTCAGAGGGCAATGAACACACATCTCTTTCTCTCAATCCCCAAACAGTGAGCATGTTTCCATAGTCACTTTGCTCCAGTTTACAGTTCCGAAAAGAGCCCGCTCCATGAAGAACAGTTTGTGGAGGGCAATGAACTCACATCTTTCTTTCACATATCATACTTAGAATATGTTTCTGAAGTCTCTTTGCTCTAGTCAACAGTTCCAAAATATGCCCTCTCCTAGAAACACAGTTTGCTCATTGCAATGATGCATATCTCCTTCTTTCACATACCACACACTCATCATGGTTCTAAAGTCTGTTTGCTCCAGTCAACAGTAAAAAATCTACCCAGTCCTTGAAACACAGATTGTAGAGGGCAATAAACACACATGTCCTCCTGTCACATACCACACACTGAATATGTTTCAGAAGTCTCTTTCCTCCAGACAACAGTTACATAAAGTGCCCTCTCCTTGCAACACACTTTGCTCAGGGCAATCAACACTCATCTCCTTCTGTCACATACCACACACTGAGCACATTTCTCAAGTCGCTTTGCTCCAATCAACAGTTCCAAAAAGTGCCCTCTACTTGAAACATAGTTTGCTCATGGCAATGAACACACATCTCCATCTGTCACATACTACACACACATTGATTACAGTTCTGAAGTCTCTTTCCTCCAGTCAACGGTTACATAAAGTGTCCTCTCCTTGAAACACAGTTTACAGAGGGCAATAAACACACATCTCCTTCAGTCACATACTGTACACTGAACATGTTTCTCAATTCTCTTTGCTCAAGTCAACAAATCCAAAACTGCCCTCTCCTCAATACACAGTAAGCTCAGGGCAATCAACACACATCTCTTTCTGTCACATACCATATCCTGAACATGTTTATGAAGTTGCTTTACTCCATGAATCAGTTACATAAAGTGCTCTCTCCTGGAACCACAGTTTTCTGTGGGCAATGAACACACACATCCCTTTCTGTCACATACCACACACTGAAGACGTTTCTTAAGTCTCTTCCCTAAAGACAACGGTTACAAAAAGTGCCCTCTCCTTGAAACACAGATTACTCATGGCAATGAACACACATCTCTTTCTGTCACATACCACACACTGAAGATGTTTCTAAAGTCTCTTTCCTCAAGGCAACAGTTGCAAGAAGTGCTCTCTCCTGGAAACAGTTTTCTCTTTGCAATGAACACACATCTTCTGTCACATAACACACACTGAAGTGACTGAAGTGACACTGAAGTCACTTTGCTCAAGTCAAGAGTTACAAAAAGTGCCCTCTCCTTGAACCACAGTTTTCAGAGGGCAATGAACACACATCTCTTTCTCTCAATCCCCAAACAGTGAGCATGTTTCCAAAGTCACTTTGCTCTAGTTTACAGTTCGGAAAAGAGCCCGCTCCCTGAAGAACAGTTTGTGGAGGGCAATGAACTCACATCTTTCTTTCACATATCATACTTAGAATATGTTTCTGAAGTCTCTT
This sequence comes from Neoceratodus forsteri, assembly GCA_016271365.2. Taxonomy (NCBI): domain Eukaryota; kingdom Metazoa; phylum Chordata; order Ceratodontiformes; family Ceratodontidae; genus Neoceratodus; species Neoceratodus forsteri. Next base: position 784,765,433 of record CM057453.1, on the reverse strand, counting down.
TGCTCTAGCCAACAGTTCCAAAATATGCCCTCTCCTTGAAACACAGTTTGCTCATTGCAATGAACACACATCTCCTTCTTTCACATACCACACACTTATCATGGTTCTGAAGTCTGTTTTCTCCAGTCAACAGTAAAAAATCTACCCAGTCCTTGAAACACAGCTTGTGGAGGGAAATAAACACACATGTCCTCTTGTCACATACCACACACTGAATATGTTTTAGAAGTCTCTTTCCTCCAGACAACAGTTACATAAAGTGCACTCTTCTTCACTCTTCAGCTTGTGTAGGGCAATAAACACACATCTAGTTCGGTCACATACTGCACACTGAACACGTTTCTCAATTCTCTTTGCTCAAGTCAACAAATCCAAAACTGCTCCCTCCTCAATAGACAGTTTGCCCAGGGCAATCAACACACATCTCCTTCTGTCACATACCATACCCAGAACATGTTTCTGAAGTTGTTTTACTCTATGAATCAGTTACATAAAGTGCTCTCTCCTGGAATCACAGTTTTCTGTGGGCAATGAACACACACATCTCTTTCTGTCACATAAAACACAATGAAGATGTTTCTAAAGTCGCTTTCCTCAAGGCAACAGTTACAAGAACTGCTCTCTCCTGGAAAGTTTTCTCTTTGCAATGAACACACATCTCCTTCTGTCACATAACACACACACTAATAATGTTTCTGAAGTCACTTTGCTCAAGTCAACACTTACATAAATTGCCCTCTCCTTGAAACACAGTTTGCGTAGTACAATCAACAAACATCTCCTTCTGTCAAATACCACACACATAACATGTTTCTAAAGTCTCTTTCCTCCAGGCAACAGTTAAATATAGTGCCCTCTCCTTGAAACACAGTTTTTGGAGGCCAATTAACACAAATCTCTTTCTGTTCCATACCACACACTGAATGGTTTTCTGTAGTCTCTTTCCCCCAGACAACTGTTACATAAAGTGACCTCTCTTAGGAACACAGTTTGCTAAGACAATGAACACACATCTTTTTCTGTCACATACTACAAACTGATCATGTTTCTGAAGTCTCTTTGCTCCAGACAACAGCTACATAAAATGACTTCTACTTGAAACATGGTTTGCTCAGGGCAATCAACACACATCTCCTTCTGTCACATACCACACATCAAGCATGTTTCTCAAGTATCTTTGCTGCTGTCAACAGTTACAAATAGTACCCTCTCCTTGAAACACAGTTTTTGTAGAGCAATGAACACTTGTCTCTTTCTGTCATGTACCACACACTGAACTTGTTTCTGAAGTCCCTTTCCTCCAGTCAATGGCGATATAAGGCAACCTCTCCATAAAACACAGTTTTCTCATGGCAATGAACACACATCTCTTTCTGTCACATACCACACACCGATCATGTTTCTGAAGTTTCTTTCCTCCAGTCATCATTTACATAACGTGCTCTCTAGAAGGAAAAAAGCTCAGGGCAATCAACACACATCTCCTATTACACACCAGATATTGACCACATTTCTTAAGTCAATTTGCTGCAGTAAACAGTTAGAAAAGCACCCACTCCTTGAAACACAATTTATGAACAGCAATGAACACACATCTCTTTGTGTCATATGCCATACACTGATCATGTTTCTGAAATATGTTTGCTCCAGTCGACAGTTAAAAAAAGTGCACTCTTCTTGTGACAGAGCTTGCGGAGGGCAATGAACCCACATCTCCTTCTGTCACATACTACACACTGAAGTTGTTTCTGATGTCTTTTTCCTCCAGTTAACGGTTACTTAAATAAATCTACACACTGATCACATTTCTGAAATCTGTTTGCTCCAGTCAACAGTTAAAAAAAATGCCCTCACATTCAAACACAGCTTGCACAGGGCAATTAATCCACATCTCCTACATACCACACATGGAATAGGTTTCTGAAGTCTCTTTCCTCCAGCCAACAGTTACTGAAAGTGATCTCTCTGGAAACACTATTATCTCTAGGCAATGAACACACATCACTTACTGTTACATATCATACTCTAAACTTGTTTTTGAAGTCTCTTTCCTCCAGGCAACTGTTACAAAATGTTCTCTTTCCAGTAAACACAGTTCGCTCAGGGTAATCAACACACATCTCCTCCTGTCACATAGCACACACTAAACATGTTTCTCATGTCGCTTTGCTCCAGTCAACAGTTACAAAAAGTACTCTCTCCTTGAAAAACAGTTTTTGGAGGGCAATGGACACACATCTCCTTCTGTCACATGCCACACACTGATCATGTTTCTGATCTCTGTTTGCTCCAGTCAACAGTTAGAAAAAGTGCCCTCTCAAAGAAACAGTTTGCTCAGGGCAATCAACACACATCTCCTCCTGTCACATAGCACACACTGAACATGTTTCTCAAGTCACTATGCTCCAGTCAGCAGTTACAAAATGTGCCATCTCCATGAAACACAGTTTGCTGAGGCCAATAAACACCCATACCCTTTTGTCACATACCAGACATTGAACATGATTCTGAAGACTCTTTCCTCCACTCAACGGTCACATAAAGTGCCCTCTTCTTAAAACACAGCTTGCGGAGGACAATGAACATATATGTCTCATACTACACACTGAATATGTTTCTCAAGTCACTTTGCTACAGTCAACTGTTACAAAAGTACCTTCTCGTTGAAACACAGTTTAAGGAGGGCAATGAACACACATCTTTTTCTGTCCCATTCACACACTGAAAATGTTTCTGAAGTCTCTTTCCTCCAGACAAGAGTTACATAAAGTTCTGACTATTTAAACACAGTTTGCACAGGGCAATGAACTCACATCTCCTTCTGTCACATACCACACACTAAACATGTTTCTCAAGTCTCTTTGCTCCAGTCAACCATTCAAAAAAGTGCCCTCTCCTTGAAACACAATTTGCTCAGGGCAATTACCCACATATCTCCTTCTGTCACATACCATGCACTGAACATGTTTCTCAAGTATCTCTGCTTTAGTCAACAGTTACAAAAAGTACCCTCTCCTTAAAACACAGCTTGTGGGGGGCAATGAACCCACATCTCCTTCTGTCACATACCATACACTAAACAAGTTTCTGAAGTCTCTTTCTCCAGTCCAGATTTACAAAGAGTGCCCACTACTTAAAACACAGGTTTTGGAGAGGAATGAACACATGTCTCTTTCTGTCACATATGACACACTGAACTTGTTTCTGAAGTCCCTTTCCTCCAGTCAACGATTATATAAAGTGACCTCTCCTTAAAACACAGTTTTCTCAGGGAAATGAACACAAAACTCCTTCTGTCACATACCACACAGTGATCATGTTTCTAAAGTGTCTTTCCTCCAGTCATCATTTACATAAAGTGCCCTCTCCTTAAAACACAGCTTGCGGAGTTCAATGAACATATAGCTCCTTCTGTCACATACCACACACTAAACAAGTTTCTGAAGTCTCTTTCCTCAAGTCAACGGTTACATAAGGTGCCCTCCTGGAAACACAGCTTATGGAGGGCAATGAACCCACATCTCCTTCTGTCACATATCAGACAGAACATGTTTTTCAAGTCTCTTTGCTCCAGTCAACAGTTCCAAAAATTGCCATCTCCTCAAAAGAGAGTTTGCTCAGGGCAAACAACACTCATCTCTTTCTGTCACATATCACTCAGTGAAATTGTTTCTGAAGTCTATTTTCCTCCAGTCACCAGTTACATAAAGTGACATCTCCTTGGAACAGAGTTTGCTCAGGGCAATGAGCATACATCTCCTTCTGTCACATACCACACATTAATCATGTTTCTGAACTCTGTTAGTTCCAGTCAACAGTTAGGAAAAAGTGCCCTCTCCTTGAAACACAGCTTACGGAGTGCAATGAAAACACATCTCCTTTTGTCAGATGCCACACACTGAACATGTTTCTCAAGACTCTTTGCTCCAGTCAACAGTTACATAAAGTGCCTTCTTCCTGAAACACAGTTTGCTCAGGTCAATCAACACACATCTCCTTCAGTCACATACCACACACTGAACATGTTTCTCAAGTCTCTTTGTTCCAGTCAACAGTTTCAAAAATTGCCCTCTCCTCGAAAAACAGTTTGCTCAAGGCAATCAACACACGTCTCTTTCTGTCCCATACCAGACACTGAACACGTTTCTCAAGTTGCTTTGCTCCAGTCAACAGTTACAAACAGTGCCCTCTCCTCGAAACACAGTTTGCTCAAGGCAATCAACACACATCTCTTTCTGTCACATACCACACACTGAACTTTTTTCTGAAATCACTGTCCTCCAGTTAACTGTTATATAAAGTGACCTCTGCTTGAAATTCAGTTTGCTAAGGGGAATGAACACACATCTCCTATTTTCACATACCACATAGTGATCATGTTTCTTAAGTCTCTTTCCTCCAGTAATCATTTACATAAAGTATCCTCTCCTTGAAAAAAGGTTTGCAGGGGCAATAAACACAAATCTCGTTTGATCACATACCACACACTGAAATAGTTTCAAGTCGCTTTCTCCAGTCAGTAGTTACTGAAAGTGCTCTTTCTGGGAAACATAGTTATCTCTAGGCAATGAACACAGATCTCTTTCTGTAACATGTTTCTCAAATCTCTTTGCTCCAGTCAAGAGTTCCAAAAAGTGTCCTCTCCTCAAAACAGAATTTGCTCAGGGCAAACAACACACATCTCTTTCTATCACATATCACTCACTGAACTTGTTTCTGAAGTCTTTTGCCTCCAGTCACCAGTTACATAAAGTGCCATCTCTTTGGAACAGAGTTTGCTCAGGGCAATGAATACACATCTCCTTCTGTTACATACCACACACTGATCATGTTTCTGAAATCTATTTGCTCCAGTCAACAGATAGAAATAGTGCCCTCTCCTTGAAACACAGTTTTTGGAGGGCAATGAACACACACATCTCTTTCTGTCACATGCTAAACACTGATCATGTTTCTGATGTCTCTTTCCTCCAGTCAACGGTTACATAAAGTGCCCTCTCATTGAAACACAGCGTGTGACAGGAAATTAACACACATCTCCTTCTGTCACATACCAGACATTGAACACATTTCTCAAGTCGCTTTGCTCCGATCAACAGTTACAAAAGTATCCTCTCCTTGAAACACAGTTTTCAGAGGCAATGACACACATTTCTTTTCATCACATGCCACACACTGATCATGTTTCTGAAGTGTCTTTGCTCAAGTCAACAGTTACAAAAGTGGTTACTCTTGAAACACAGTTATCTCTTGGCAATGAACACTCATCTCCTTTTGTCTATCCCAAAAGTTAACACTTTTCTGTAATCTATTTCCTGCAGTAAACAGTTACAAAAACTAACCTCTCCTTGAAACAGTATTTGGAGGGCAATGAACACACATCTCTTTCTGTCTCATATGACACACTAATCATGTTTCTTAAGGCTGTTTGCTCCAGCCAACAGTTAAATAAAGTACCCTGTCCTTGAAACACAGTTTGTGGAGGGCAATGAACACACATCTCCTTCTGTCACACACTACACACTGAACATGTTTCTGAAATCTCTTTCCTACAGACAACAGTTACCTAAAGTGCCCTCTCTTTGAAACACAGTTTGTTCAATTAAATGATCACAATGTTTCTAATGTCTGTTTACTCCTGTCAACAGTTAAAAAAAGTGTCCTCTCCTTAAAACACAGCTTGCAGAGGGCAATGAACACACATCTCATTCTGTCACATACCACACACTGATCATATTTCTGCAGTCTCTTTGCACCAGATACAAGATATATAAAGTGTCATCTCCCTGAAACACAGTTTGTTCAGGGCAATCAACACACATCTCATTCTGTCACATATCACACACTGAAATGTTTCTCAAGTCTCTTTGCTTCAGTCAACCTTCCCAAAATGTGTCTTCTCCTTGAAAGACAGTTTGCTCAGGGCAATCAACACACATATCCTTCTGTCAAGTACCACACACTGAACACAATTTTCAAGTCCCTTTGCTCCAGTCAACAGTTACAAATAGTACCCTCTCCTTGAAACACAGTTTTCTATGGGCAATCAGCACACATCTCTTTCTGTCACTTACCACACACTGAACTTGTTTCTAAGTCACTTTCTCCAGTCAACAGTTACATAAAGTGACCTCTCCTTGAACACTGTTTACTCAGCGCAATGAACATACATCTCCTTCTGTCACATACCGCACTCTGATTTGTGTCTGACATTTCTTTGTTCCAGTCAACAGTTACAAAAGAGGCCCTCTCCTTGAAACACAGTTTGGAGGAAATGAACACACATCTCTTTCTGTCAATCATCACACAGTGAGCATGTTTCTCAAGTCTTTTGCTCCAGTTAACAGTTCCAAAAGAGCCTCTCCTAGAAGCACAGTTTGTGGAGGGCAACGAACACACATCTTTCTTTCACACACCATACACAGAACATGTTTCTGAAGTCTCTTTGCTCCAGACAACAGTTCCAAAAAGTGCCCTCTCCTTGAAACACAGTTTGCACATTGCAATAAACACACATCTCCTTCTTTCATACACCACACACCTATCATGATTCAGAAGTCTGTTTGCTCCAGTCAAAATTTAAAAAGTACCCTATCCCTGAAACACAGCTCGTAGAGGGCAATAAACACACATCTCCTTCTGTCACATACCACACACTGAATATGTTTCTGAAGTGTCTTTCCTCCAGACAACAGTTACATAAAGTGCCCTCTTCTTGCAACACACTTTGCTCAGGGCAATCAACACTCATCTCCTTCTGTCGCATACCACACACTGAGCACATTTCTCAAGTCACCTTGCTCCAATCAACTGTTCCAAAAAGTGCCCTCTACTTGAAACACAGTTTGCTTAAGTCAATGAACACACATCTACATCTGTAACATACCACACCCGCACTGATTACGGTTCAGAAGTCTCTTTCCTCCAGTCAATGGTTACATAAAGTGCCCTCTCATTAAAACACAGCTTGCAGACAGCAATCAACACACATCTCCTTCTGTCACATACCATACCCAGAACATGTTTCTGAAGTTGTTTTACTCTATGAATCAGTTACATAAAGTGCTCTCTCCTGGAATCACAGTTTTCTGTGGGCAATGAACACACACATCTCTTTCTGTCACATAAAACACAATGAAGATGTTTCTAAAGTCGCTTTCCTCAAGGCAACAGTTACAAGAACTGCTCTCTCCTGGAAAGTTTTCTCTTTGCAATGAACACACATCTCCTTCTGTCACATAACACACACACTAATAATGTTTCTGAAGTCACTTTGCTCAAGTCAACACTTACATAAATTGCCCTCTCCTTGAAACACAGTTTGCGTAGTACAATCAACAAACATCTCCTTCTGTCAAATACCACACACATAACATGTTTCTAAAGTCTCTTTCCTCCAGGCAACAGTTAAATATAGTGCCCTCTCCTTGAAACACAGTTTTTGGAGGCCAGTGAACACAAATCTCTTTCTGTTCCATACCACACACTGAATGGTTTCTGTAGTCTCTTTCCCCAGACAACGGTTACATAAAGTGACCTCTCTTAGGAACACAGTTTGCTAAGACAATGAACACATCTTTTTCTGTCACATACTACAAACTGATCATGTTTCTGAAGTCTCTTTGCTCCAGACAACAGCTACATAAAATGACTTCTACTTGAAACATGGTTTGCTCAGGGCAATCAACACATCTCCTTCTGTCACATACCACATCAAGCATGTTTCTCAAGTATCTTTGCTGCTGTCAACAGTTACAAATAGTACCTCTCCTTGAAACACAGTTTTTGTAGAGCAATGAACACTTGTCTCTTTCTGTCATGTACCACACACTGAACTTGTTTCTGAAGTCCCTTTCCTCCAGTCAATGGCGATATAAGGCAACCTCTCCATAAAACACAGTTTTCTCATGGCAATGAACACACATCTCTTTCTGTCACATACCACACACCGATCATGTTTCTGAAGTTTCTTTCCTCCAGTCATCATTTACATAACGTGCTCTCTAGAAGGAAAAAAGCTCAGGGCAATCAACACACATCTCCTATTACACACCAGATATTGACCACATTTCTTAAGTCAATTTGCTGCAGTAAACAGTTAGAAAAAGCACCCACTCCTTGAAACACAATTTATGAACAGCAATGAACACACATCTCTTTGTGTCATATGCCATACACTGATCATGTTTCTGAAATATGTTTGCTCCAGTCGACAGTTAAAAAAAGTGCACTCTTCTTGTGACAGAGCTTGCGGAGGGCAATGAACCCACATCTCCTTCTGTCACATACTACACACTGAAGTTGTTTCTGATGTCTTTTTCCTCCAGTTAACGGTTACTTAAATAAATCTACACACTGATCACATTTCTGAAATCTGTTTGCTCCAGTCAACAGTTAAAAAAAATGCCCTCACATTCAAACACAGCTTGCACAGGGCAATTAATCCACATCTCCTACATACCACACATGGAATAGGTTTCTGAAGTCTCTTTCCTCCAGCCAACAGTTACTGAAAGTGATCTCTCTGGGAAACACTATTATCTCTAGGCAATGAACACACATCACTTACTGTTACATATCATACTCTAAACTTGTTTTTGAAGTCTCTTTCCTCCAGGCAACTGTTACAAAATGTTCTCTTTCCAGTAAACACAGTTCGCTCAGGGTAATCAACACACATCTCCTCCTGTCACATAGCACACACTAAACATGTTTCTCATGTCGCTTTGCTCCAGTCAACAGTTACAAAAAGTACTCTCTCCTTGAAAACAGTTTTGGAGGGCAATGGACACATCTCCTTCTGTCACATGCCACACACTGATCATGTTTCTGATCTCTGTTTGCTCCAGTCAACAGTTAGAAAAAGTGCCCTCTCAAAAAACAGTTTGCTCAGGGCAATCAACACATCTCCTCCTGTCACATAGCACACACTGAACATGTTTCTCAAGTCACTATGCTCCAGTCAGCAGTTACAAAATGTGCCATCTCCATGAAACACAGTTTGCTGAGGCCAATAAACACCCATACCCTTTTGTCACATACCAGACATTGAACATGATTCTGAAGACTCTTTCCTCCACTCAACGGTCACATAAAGTGCCCTCTTCTTAAAACACAGCTTGCGGAGGACAATGAACACATATATGTCTCATACTACACACTGAATATGTTTCTCAAGTCACTTTGCTACAGTCAACTGTTACAAAAAGTACCTTCTCGTTGAAACACAGTTTAAGGAGGGCAATGAACACACATCTTTTTCTGTCCCATTCACACACTGAAAATGTTTCTGAAGTCTCTTTCCTCCAGACAAGAGTTACATAAAGTTCTGACTATTTAAACACAGTTTGCACAGGGCAATGAACTCACATCTCCTTCTGTCACATACCACACACTAAACATGTTTCTCAAGTCTCTTTGCTCCAGTCAACCGTTCAAAAAAGTGCCCTCTCCTTGAAACACAATTTGCTCAGGGCAATTACCCACATATCTCCTTCTGTCACATACCATGCACTGAACATGTTTCTCAAGTATCTCTGCTTTAGTCAACAGTTACAAAAAGTACCCTCTCCTTAAAACACAGCTTGTGGGGGGCAATGAACCCACATCTCCTTCTGTCACATACCATACACTAAACAAGTTTCTGAAGTCTCTTTCCTCCAGTCAACGGTTACAAAGAGTGCCCACTACTTAAAACACAGGTTTTGGAGAGGAATGAACACATGTCTCTTTCTGTCACATATGACACACTGAACTTGTTTCTGAAGTCCCTTTCCTCCAGTCAACGATTATATAAAGTGACCTCTCCTTAAAACACAGTTTTCTCAGGGAAATGAACACAAAACTCCTTCTGTCACATACCACACAGTGATCATGTTTCTAAAGTGTCTTTCCTCCAGTCATCATTTACATAAAGTGCCCTCTCCTTAAAACACAGCTTGCGGAGTTCAATGAACATATAGCTCCTTCTGTCACATACCACACACTAAACAAGTTTCTGAAGTCTCTTTCCTCAAGTCAACGGTTACATAAGGTGCCCTCTCCTGGAAACACAGCTTATGGAGGGCAATGAACCCACATCTCCTTCTGTCACATATCGCAGACAGAACATGTTTTTCAAGTCTCTTTGCTCCAGTCAACAGTTCCAAAAATTGCCATCTCCTCAAAAGAGAGTTTGCTCAGGGCAAACAACACTCATCTCTTTCTGTCACATATCACTCAGTGAAATTGTTTCTGAAGTCTATTTTCCTCCAGTCACCAGTTACATAAAGTGACATCTCCTTGGAACAGAGTTTGCTCAGGGCAATGAGCATACATCTCCTTCTGTCACATACCACACATTAATCATGTTTCTGAACTCTGTTAGTTCCAGTCAACAGTTAGGAAAAAGTGCCCTCTCCTTGAAACACAGCTTACGGAGTGCAATGAAAACACATCTCCTTTTGTCAGATGCCACACACTGAACATGTTTCTCAAGACTCTTTGCTCCAGTCAACAGTTACATAAAGTGCCTTCTTCCTGAAACACAGTTTGCTCAGGTCAATCAACACACATCTCCTCCTGTCACATAACACACACTGAACATGTTTCTCAAGTCGGTTTGCTCCAGTCAGCAGTTATATAAAGTGACCTCTCCTTGAAACACAGTTTGCTAAGGGCAATGAACACACATCTCCTTCAGTCACATACCACACACTGAACATGTTTCTCAAGTCTCTTTGTTCCAGTCAACAGTTTCAAAAATTGCCCTCTCCTCGAAAAACAGTTTGCTCAAGGCAATCAACACACGTCTCTTTCTGTCCCATACCAGACACTGAACACGTTTCTCAAGTTGCTTTGCTCCAGTCAACAGTTACAAACAGTGCCCTCTCCTCGAAACACAGTTTGCTCAAGGCAATCAACACACATCTCTTTCTGTCACATACCACACACTGAACTTTTTTCTGAAATCACTGTCCTCCAGTTAACTGTTATATAAAGTGACCTCTGCTTGAAATTCAGTTTGCTAAGGGGAATGAACACACATCTCCTATTTTCACATACCACATAGTGATCATGTTTCTTAAGTCTCTTTCCTCCAGTAATCATTTACATAAAGTATCCTCTCCTTGAAAAAAGGTTTGCGCAGGGCAATAAACACAAATCTCGTTTGATCACATACCACACACTGAAATAGTTTCAGAAGTCGCTTTCCTCCAGTCAGTAGTTACTGAAAGTGCTCTTTCTGGGAAACATAGTTATCTCTAGGCAATGAACACAGATCTCTTTCTGTAACATGTTTCTCAAATCTCTTTGCTCCAGTCAAGAGTTCCAAAAAAGTGTCCTCTCCTCAAAACAGAATTTGCTCAGGGCAAACAACACACATCTCTTTCTATCACATATCACTCACTGAACTTGTTTCTGAAGTCTTTTGCCTCCAGTCACCAGTTACATAAAGTGCCATCTCTTTGGACAGAGTTTGCTCAGGGCAATGAATACACATCTCCTTCTGTTACATACCACACACTGATCATGTTTCTGAAATCTATTTGCTCCAGTCAACAGATAGAAATAGTGCCCTCTCCTTGAAACACAGTTTTTGGAGGGCAATGAACACACACATCTCTTTCTGTCACATGCTAAACACTGATCATGTTTCTGATGTCTCTTTCCTCCAGTCAACGGTTACATAAAGTGCCCTCTCATTGAAACACAGCGTGTGACAGGAAATTAACACACATCTCCTTCTGTCACATACCAGACATTGAACACATTTCTCAAGTCGCTTTGCTCCGATCAACAGTTACAAAAAGTATCCTCTCCTTGAAACACAGTTTTCAGAGGGCAATGACACACATTTCTTTTCATCACATGCCACACACTGATCATGTTTCTGAAGTGTCTTTGCTCAAGTCAACAGTTACAAAAAGTGGTTACTCTTGGAAACACAGTTATCTCTTGGCAATGAACACTCATCTCCTTTTGTCTATCCCAAAAGTTAACACGTTTCTGTAATCTATTTCCTGCAGTAAACAGTTACAAAAACTAACCTCTCCTTGAAACAGTATTTGGAGGGCAATGAACACACATCTCTTTCTGTCTCATATGACACACTAATCATGTTTCTTAAGGCTGTTTGCTCCAGCCAACAGTTAAATAAAGTACCATGTCCTTGAAACACAGTTTGTGGAGGGCAATGAACACACATCTCCTTCTGTCACACACTACACACTGAACATGTTTCTGAAATCTCTTTCCTACAGACAACAGTTACCTAAAGTGCCCTCTCTTTGAAACACAGTTTGTTCAATTAAATGATCACAATGTTTCTAATGTCTGTTTACTCCTGTCAACAGTTAAAAAAAGTGTCCTCTCCTTAAAACACAGCTTGCAGAGGGCAATGAACACACATCTCATTCTGTCACATACCACACACTGATCATATTTCTGCAGTCTCTTTGCACCAGATACAAGATATATAAAGTGTCATCTCCCTGAAACACAGTTTGTTCAGGGCAATCAACACACATCTCATTCTGTCACATATCACACACTGAAATGTTTCTCAAGTCTCTTTGCTTCAGTCAACCTTCCCAAAATGTGTCTTCTCCTTGAAAGACAGTTTGCTCAGGGCAATCAACACACATATCCTTCTGTCAAGTACCACACACTGAACACAATTTTCAAGTCCCTTTGCTCCAGTCAACAGTTACAAATAGTACCCTCTCCTTGAAACACAGTTTTCTATGGGCAATCAGCACACATCTCTTTCTGTCACTTACCACACACTGAACTTGTTTCTAAGTCACTTTCTCCAGTCAACAGTTACATAAAGTGACCTCTCCTTGAACACTGTTTACTCAGCGCAATGAACATACATCTCCTTCTGTCACATACCGCACTCTGATTATGTGTCTGACATTTCTTTGTTCCAGTCAACAGTTACAAAAAGAGCCCTCTCCTTGAAACACAGTTTTCGGAGGGAAATGAACACACATCTCTTTCTGTCAATCATCACACAGTGAGCATGTTTCTCAAGTCTTTTTGCTCCAGTTAACAGTTCCAAAAAGAGCCTCTCCTAGAAGCACAGTTTGTGGAGGGCAACGAACACACATCTTTCTTTCACACACCATACACAGAACATGTTTCTGAAGTCTCTTTGCTCCAGACAACAGTTCCAAAAAGTGCCCTCTCCTTGAAACACAGTTTGCACATTGCAATAAACACACATCTCCTTCTTTCATACACCACACACCTATCATGATTCTGAAGTCTGTTTGCTCCAGTCAAAATTTAAAAAGTACCCTATCCCTGAAACACAGCTCGTAGAGGGCAATAAACACACATCTCCTTCTGTCACATACCACACACTGAATATGTTTCTGAAGTGTCTTTCCTCCAGACAACAGTTACATAAAGTGCCCTCTTCTTGCAACACACTTTGCTCAGGGCAATCAACACTCATCTCCTTCTGTCGCATACCACACACTGAGGACATTTCTCAAGTCACCTTGCTCCAATCAACTGTTCCAAAAAGTGCCCTCTACTTGAAACACAGTTTGCTTAAGTCAATGAACACACATCTACATCTGTAACATACCACACCCGCACTGATTACGGTTCAGAAGTCTCTTTCCTCCAGTCAATGGTTACATAAAGTGCCCTCTCATTAAAACACAGCTTGCAGACAGCAATAAACACACATCTCCTTCAGTCACATACCACACACTGAACATGTTTCTGAAGTCGCTTTACTCCATGAATCAGTTACATAAAGTGCTCTCCCTTGGAATCACAGTTTTCTGTGGGCAATGAACACACATCTCTTTTTGTCACATACCTCACACTGAAGATGTTTCTGAAGTCCCTTTCCTAATGACAACAGTTACAAAAAAGTGCCCTCTCCTTGAAACACAGCTTGCTCAGGGCAATGAACACACATCTCCTTCTATCAGATCCCACTCACTGAACATATTTCTTAAGTCTCTTTCCTCCAGGCAACAGTTACACAAAGTGTCCTGTCTTCAAACACAGTGGCAATGAACATACATCTCCATCTGTCACATACCACACACACACACAAAGAGTACGTTTCTGAAGCCTCTTTCAGCCAGTCAACGATTACATAAAGTGACCTCTCCTTGAAACAGAGTTTGCTCAGGGCAATAAACACACATCTCCTTCGGTCACATACTGCACACTGAACATGTTTCTCAATTCTCTTTGCTCAAGTCAACAGTTCCAAAAAACTGCCCTCTCCTCAAAACACAGTTTGATCAAGGCAATCAACACACATCTCGTTCTGTCACATACCACACACTGAACATGTTTCTCAAGTCTCTTTGCTCCAGTCAACCATTCCAAAAAGTACACTCTCCTTGAAACACAGTTTGCTCAAGGCAATCAAAACACATCTCCTTCTGTCACATACCACACACTGAACTTGTTTCTGAAGCCGCTTTACTCAATGAATCAGTTACATAAAGTGCCCTCTCCTGGAATCACAGTTTTCTGGGGGCAATGAACACACATCTCTTTCTGTCACATACCAGACACTTAAGATGATTCTGAAGTGTCTTTCCTAAAGACAACAGTTACAAAAAGTGCCTTCTCCTTGAAACACAGCTTGCTCAGGGCAATGAACACACAACTCCTTCTGTCACATAAAAACACAATGAACTTGTTTCATAAGTCTCTTTCTTCCAGGCAACAGTTACATAAAGTGCCCTCTCTTCGAAACACAGTTTGCTCATGGCAGTGAACACACATCTCCATACACACACACAGTGATTACATTTTGGAAGTCTCTTTCCTCCAGTCAATGGTTACATAAATTGACCTCTTCTTGAAACACAGTTTGCTCAGGGCAATGAGACACAACTCCTATCACATACCAAACTCTGATTACATTTCTGAAGTTCCTTTGCTCCAGTCAACAGTTACAAAAAGAGCCCTCTCATTGAAACACATTTTGCATAGGACAATGAACACACATCTCTTTCTGTCAGTCCCTACACAGTGAGCATGTTGCTCAAGTCTCTTTGCTCTAGTCAACAGTTACAAAAAGAGCCTCTCCTTAAAACACAGTTTGTGGAGGGCAATGAATACACATCTTTCTTTCAGTTACATTACACAGAACATGTTTCTGAAGTCTCTTTGCTCCAGTCAACGGTCCCAAAAAGTGCCCTCTCCTCGAAACACAGTTTGCTTATTGTAATGAACACATATCTCCTTCTTCCACATACCCGCACTTATCATGTTTATGAAGTCTGTTTGCTCCAGTCAACAGTTAACAAAGTACCCTGTCCTTGAAACACATCTTGTGGAGGGCAATAAGCACACATGTCCTTCTGTCACATGCCGTATACTGAACATGTTGCTGAAGTCTCTTTCCTCCAGACAACAGCTCCTTAAAGTGCTCTCTTCTTGCAACACACTATGCTCAAGGCAATCAAAACCCATCTCCTTCTGTCACATACCACACAATGAACACATTTCTCAAGTCGCTTTTCTCCAATCAGCAGTTACAAAAAGTTCCCTGTCCTTAAAACACAGTTTACTCATGGCAATGAACACACATCTCCACCTGTCACATACCACACACATACACTGATTACATTTCTGAAGTCTCTTTCCTCCAGTCAACAGTTACATAAAGTGCCCTCTCCTTGAAACACAGTTTTTGGAGGCCAATGAACACAAATCTCTTTCTGTTACACACAACACACTCAAAATTTTTCTGTGGTCTCTTTCCTCCAGACAACAGTTACATAAAGTGCCCTCTCTTTGGAACACAGTTTGCTCAAACAGTGAACAAATTTCTTTCTGTCATATACCACACACTGATTATGTCTCTGAAGTCTCTTTGCTCCAGACAACAGTTACATAAAGTGCCTTCCCCATGAAACACAGTTTGATCAGAGCACTCAACACACATCTCCTTCAGTCACATACCAGACATTGAACACATTTCTCAAGTTGCTTTGCACCAGTCAACAGTTACAAACAGTGCCCTCTCCTCGAAACACAATTTGCTCAAGGCAATCAACAAACATCCCTTTCTGTTACATACCACACACTGAACTTATTTCTGAAATCACTTTCCTCCTGTCAGCAGTAACATAGACTGACCTCTCCTTGAAACACAGTTTTTGGAGGGCAATATACACACACATCCGTCTCTGTCACATACCACGCACTGATTATTTTTCTGAAGTCTCTTACCTCCAGTCAGTGGTCAAATAAAGTGCCCTCTTCTTAATACACAGCTTACGGAGGGCAATGAACACACATCTCCTTCCGTCTCATACTACACACTGAAAATGTTTCTCAAGTGGCTTTGCTAAAGTCAACAGTTACAAAAAGTACCATTTCCTTCAAACACAGTTTAAGGATGGCAATAAACACACATCTTTCTCTGTGACATACCACACACTGAAGATGTTTCTGAAGTATCTTTCCTCCAGTCAACATTTACACAAAGTGCCCTCTCCTTGAAACACAGTTTGCTCAGTGCAATCAACACACATCTGCTTCTGTCACAAACCAAAAAATAAACCTGTTTCTCAAGTCACTTTGCTCCAGTCAACCGTTCCAAAAAGTGCCCTCTCCTTGGCACAATTTGCTCAGGGCAATCAACACACATCTCCTTCTGTCACATACCACACACTGAACATGTTTCTCAAGTATCTCTGCTGCAGTCAAGAGCTCAAAAAGTTCCCTCTCCATGAAACACACTTTGCTGAGGTCAACAAACACCCATCTTCTTTTATCACATACCAGACATTGAACATAATTCTGAAGTCTCTTTCCTCCTGTCAATGGTCAAATAAAGTGCTCTCTTCTTAAAACACAGCTTGCGGAAGGCAATGAACACACATCTCCTTCTGTCTCATACAAAACACTGAATATGTTTGTCAAGTTGCTTTGCTACAGTCAACAGTTACAAAAAGTACCTTCTCGTTGAAACACAGTGTAAGAAGGGCAATGAACACAGATCTTTTTCTGTCACCTACCACACACTGAACATGTTTCTGAAGTCTCTTTCCTCCAGACAACAGTTACATAAAGTTCCCTATCCTTGAACACAGTTTGCTTAGAGCAATGAACACACATCTCCTTCTGTCACATACCACAGACTAAGCATGTTTCTTAACTCTCTTTGCTCCAGTCAACCGTTCCAAAAAGTGCCCTCTCCTTGGCAAAATTTGCTCAGGGCAATCAACACACATCTCCTTCTGCCACATACCACACACTGAACATGTTTCTCAAGTATCTCTGCTCCAGTCAACAGTTACATAAAGTACCTTCTCCTTGAAACACAGTTTTTGGAGAGGAATGAACCCACATCTCCTTCTGTCACATACCACACACTAAACAAATTTCTGAAGTCTGTTTCCTTCAGTCAACAGTTACTTAAAGTGCTCTCCTTAGGAAACACAGTTATCTATAGGCAATGAACACTCATCTCCTTCTGTCACATAGCACACACTAAACATGTTTCTGAACTCTGTTTGCCAAAGTCAATGGTTACAAAAAATGCTCTCCCTAGTAAACTCTGTTACCTCTAGGCAATGAACACACATTTCTTTCTGTCACATACCACACACTAAACAAGTTTCTGAAGTCTCTTTCCTCCAGTTAATGGTTACATAAATAATATCACACTCTGATCACATTTCTGAAATCTGTTTGCTCCAGTCAATAGTTACAAAAAGTGCAATCTCTTTCAAACACAGCTTGCAGAGGACAATTAATCCACATCTCCTTCTGTCACATACCACACACAGAAAAAGTTTTTGAAGTCTCTTTCCTGTTACAAAAAGTTGTCTTTCCAGGAAACATAGTTTTCTCTGGGCAATGAACACACATCTCTTTCTGTCACATACCACACATTGATCATGTTTCTGAAGTCTCTTTCCTCCAGTCAATGGTTACATAAAGTGCCCAGTCCTTGAAAGACAGCATGTGGAGGGTAATAAACACACATCTCTTTCTGTCACATACCTCTCACTGAACTTGTTTCTGAAGTCTCTTTCATCCAGTCAACAGTTAGATAAACTGACATCTCCTTGGAACGAGTTTACTCAGGGCAATGGACACACAGTTCCTTCTGTCTCATACCACACACTGATCACGTTTCTAAAGTATCTTTTCTACAGTCATCATTTACATGAAGTGCCCCCTACTTAAAACACAGCTTGTGGAGTTCAGTGAACCCACATCTCCTTCCGTCTCATACTACACACTGAACATGTATCTCAAGTGGCTTTGCTCCAGTCAACAGTTACAACAAGTACCTTCTCCTTGAAACACAGTTAAAGGATGGCAATGAACACACATCTTTTTCTATCACATACCACACACTGAATATGTTTCTGAAGTCTCTTTCCTCCAGTCAACATTTACATAAAGTACCCTCTCCTTGAAACACAGTTTGCTCAGTGCAATCAACACACATCTGCCTCTGTCACAAACCAGCCATTTGAACCTGCTTCTCAAGTCATTTTGCTCCAGTCAACAGTTACAAAAAGTTCCCTCTCCATGAAACACAGTTTGCTGAGGCCAATAAACACCCATCAACTTTTGTCACATACCAGACATTGGACATGATTCTGAAGTCTCTTTCCTCCAGTCAGCGGTCACATAAAGTGCCCAGTCCTTGAAAGACAGCTTGTGGAGGGCAATAAACACACATCTCTTTCTGTCACATACCTCTCACTGAACTTGTTTCTAAAGTTTCTTTCCTCCAGTCAACAGTTACATAAAGTGACATTTCATTGGAACAGAGTTTGCTCAGGGCAATGCACACACAGCTCCTTCTGTTGCTTACCACACTGATAATGTTTCTGTAGTATCTTTTCTCCAGTCATCATTTACATGAATGGATCTGTCCTTAAAACACAGCTTGCAGAGTTCAATGAACCCACATCTCCGTCACATACCACACACACGTTAGACAAATTTCTGAAGTCTCTTTCCTTCAGTCAACAGTTACTAAAGTGCTCTCCCTAGGAAATACAGTTATCTCTAGGCAATGAACACACATCTCTTTCAGTCATGTATCACACACTGAACTTGTTTCTGAAGTCTCTTTCCTACAAGCAACTGTAACAAAAATTGTTCTTTTCAGGAAACACAGTTTTCTCTAGGCAATGAGCACACATCTCTTTCTGTCACATACCCCACACTGAACATGTTTCTCATGTCTCTTTGCAGAAGTCAACAGTTCCAAAAACTGCCCTCTCCTCGAAACACAGTTTGATCAAGGCAATCAAGACACATTTCCTTCTGTCACATACCAGACATTGAACACGTTTCTCAAGTTGCTTTGCTCCAGTCAACATTACAATCAGTGCCGTCTCCTTGAAACACAGTTTTTGAAGAGTAATGAATACACGTCTCTTTATGTCATTTATGACACACTGAACTTGTTTCTGAAGTCCCTTTCCTCCAGTCAATGATTACATAAAGTGACCTGTCCTTAAAGCACAGCTTGCAGAGAGCAATGAACCCACATCTCCTTCTGTCACATACCACACAGTAAACAAATGTATGTAGTCTGTTTTCCTTCGGTCAACAGTTACTTAAAGTGCTTTCCCTAGGAAACACAGTTATCTATAGGCAATGAACACACATCTCCTTCTGTCACATAGCACACACTGAACATGTTTCTGAACTCTGTTTGCTAAAGTCAATGGTTACAAAAAACGCCCTCCCTTGTAAACTCTGTTATCTCTAGGCAGTGAACACAATCTCTTTCTGTCACATACCACACACTAAACAAGTTTCTGAAGTCTCTTTTTCCTCCAGTCAACAGTTACATAAAGTGACATCTTGGAACAGAGTTTGCTCAGGGCAATGAACAAACAGCTCCCTCTGTCACATACCACACACTGATCACGTTTCTGAAGTATCTTTTCTCCAGTCATCATTTACATAAAGTGTCCTCATCTTAAAACACAGCTTTTGGAGTTCAATGAACCCACATCTCCTTCTGTCTCATACTACACAGTGAATGTTTCTCAAATGGCTTTGTTCCAGTCAACAGTTACAAAAAATACCTTCTCCTTGAAACACAGTTTAGGGATGGCAATGAACACACATCTTTTTCTGTCACATGGCACACACTGAACATGTTTCTGAAGTCTCTTTCCTCCAGTCAACATTTATATAAAGTGCTCTCTCCTTGAAACACAGTTTGCTCTCCTTGAAACACAGTTTGCTCAGTGCAATCAACACACATCTGCTTCTATCACAAACCAGCCTTTGAACCTTTTTCTCAAGTCGCTTTGCTCCAGTCAACAGTTACAAAAATGTCCCTCTCCATGAAACACAGTTTTCTGAGGCCAATAAACACCCATCTCCTTTTGTCACATACCAGACATTGAACATGATTCTGAAGTGTCTTTCCTCCAGTCAACGGTCACATAAAGTGCTCTCTTCTTTAAACACAGCTTGCGGAGGGCAATAAACACACATCTCCTTCTGTCTCATACTACACACTGAATATGTTTCTCAAGTCACTTTGCTACAGTCAACAGTTACAAAAAGTACCTTCTCATTGAAACACAGTGTAAGTTGGGCAATGAACACACATATTTTTCTGTCACATACCACACACCGAACATGTTTCTGAAGTCTCTTTCCTCCATACAACAGTTACATATAGTTCCCTCTCGTTGAACACAGTTTGCTCAGGGCAATGAACACACATCTCCTTCTGTCACATACCAGTCACTAAATATGTTTCTTAAGTCTCTTTGTTAGAGTTAACCGTTCCAAAAAGTGCCCTCTCCCTGAAACACAATTTGCTCAGGGCAATCAGCACACATCTCCTTCTGTCAAATTCCATACACTGAACATGTTTCTCAAGTATCTCTGCTCCTGTCAACAGTTACAAAAATTACCCTCTCCTTGAAACACAGTTTTTAGAGAAGAATGAAAACAAATCTCTTTGTGTCACTTAAGACACTCTGAACTTGTTTCTGAAGTCCCTTTCCTCCAGTCAATGATTACATAAAGTGACCTGTCCTTAAAGCACAGCTTACAGAGGGCAATGAACCCACATCTCCTTCTGTCACATACCACTCACTAAACAAATTTCTTAAGTCTGTTTCCTTCAGTCAACAGTTATTTAAAGTGCTCTCCCTAGGAAACACAGTTATCTATAGGCAATGAACACACATCTTTCTGTCACATAGCACACACTGAACATGTTTCTGATCTCTGTTTGCTAAAGTCAACAGTTAGAAAAATGCTCTCCCTAGTAAACTCTGTTATCTCTAGGCAATGAACACACATCTCTTTCTGTCACATACCACACACTAAACAAGCTTCTGAAGTCTCTTTCCTTCCATTAACGGTTACATAAATAATATCACACTCTGATCACGTTTCTGAAATCTTTTTACTCCAGTCAACAGTTAAAAAAAGTGCCACTGGGTTAGCTGATGAGCAGCCAGCAGTGAGGGCATGGGTTCCTGCAGCTCCTTCGTCCACTATAAGTACATATTTTAATTTAGCAGCTTCCGTGGTCAGAAGTAGATAATACAAGCAGAAATCGAGGAAGGAAAGCAGAATAGAGGAATATCTGCTCCCAAATACATGGAAAAGGCAGTGGTCCACAACAAAAAGCCTGGGGAAGAAAGCAACTGCAAAGCCTTCTGTTGTGATTGGCCAGATCTCACTCTCGGCGACTGAAATGCTGGTTTTTGGCTGCAAGGTATTGGAACAAGTGATGGAGGCACTGGAGGGGAAGTGGATCAAGCTGGAGCAAAAAATTGATAGCCGACTGCAGAATTTAAAGGAGCAATTAGCAGCACAAGCGGGTAGAGTTACGGAGGTGGAGGAATGGGTTTCAAAGTTGGAAGATGACATGGACCCGATAGCCACCTGCATGGCTAAGTTTGAGAAGGAACTCGCAGAACTAGTGGAGCAGCATGACTATCAAGAAAACTATGTAAGGCATTTAAATCTCTGGCTTTGTGGCCTCCCCGAAGGGAAAGAGGGTCCTGATATATTATCTTTTTGTTCAGAGAAGTTACCGGATATGTTGGGCATGAAGCTGAAGAAAGGGAGGCTGAAGTTGGAGTGTTCTCATAGAGTGGTTGCAGCATGGCCCCTGGCGGGGCAGCCCCCGAGACAGATCATATTTCGGCTCCATAGCTACCAGGATCGAGAGGAGATGCTGCGGGCCTACCGGAACATGAAAGAACTGAGGTATGAGGGAGAGAGGCTCTACCTGGTGCAGGACTACTCAAACAGAATATTAAAGAAGCGTAGGACCTTTAACCCCATGCTGACACAACTCAGGGAGCTGAAAGAGGACTGTTTTATGTTATTCCACGCGATCTTGAAAATCAAATATGAAGGGGCTACATTCACATTTTGGGAACCCGAGAGGGTGGCTGCCTTTGTGGAGGACCTAAAGAAAAAGTCAGGATGAGAGCCGATAATTGGGGGAAGCTGTGAGGAGCATAATTGGGTTGGCTGTGATGGAAACGAAGCTGTTAAATGACTTAAAGTTGTTAGATGGTATAAAGCAGTTGCCTCCTTTTTTCAGAGGGCTCGAAGTAGAACTTTCTATATTTTTTTCTTCTTCCCCCTATGGTTGTGTCCCCCTTCCTGGTGCTTGGCTGGACCGACTATGGATCCTGCACAGAGTGAAATGTGGAGGTATGTGAGGAGCCGGGGAAAAGTTAAAAGGGAGCAAGGGAAAAGAGGCTCAAAGAGAAAAGCCCTCAGACAGGCAGATGGTTAACCAGCTGGATGGACTGTTGGAAGGTGCAGTGCTGTGGAAGTTGAATTGTGTCCGGAGGGAGGACTTGCCGAGGTGGAACTCTGCCATGCAAGATGGGCCAGGCCTTATCCTGGAAAGCAGGATGTTGTTGAAGTCAGCTAAGTGGGGGTGTGGGGGGTGCCAATGCTGCATGTTATTTTAGGGCAGCGCTGGTGCCACTCAGGCTTCTGCAATTTTCTTTGGAACCTGCCATATGGACCAAAAAGAGGGAAGGTTCCATGGCCTGCTGAAGGGGGGGAGGGCCCAGCAGGGCAAGGGGATCACGTAGGAAGCACCAGAAGGGAACAGCTGTGATTCCTGTTTAAGGACATCAAAATTAAAAAAAAAACTGTTATTATGGTTGGATTGTTGACTTCATGATAAGTTGTGGGGAATTTATGAATGAAGATTACACTGATGCTGTGCGAAGTTAAATAAGCGGGGGGATATGGAACAGAATGTCTACATTTATATGTAGTAGGTCCATTCTTGGATTTGAATGGCAATGAGGCAGTTAGTGTTTAGAAGGGGTATGTTTAGAAATGGGAATTATGTTTTGATTTGGAAGAGAGGGTGGGGGAGGTTATATTGGGCTTAGGGTGTGTTAAATGTATGTCTGTATGATTTAATACAGGATGGTGAACGTCTCTTATTTTTATTAATCATGAAGAATGTGATGCTAGTATATGACTCTGTAAATTACTGTAGGCCTGGGATGTGGGGAACTCAGATAAACATAAAGGTAATGGAACAGATGAAGGGAAAGGCACTATGGCCCTATGACTAAGCATAAAACATTGGGAATTGTCTTGTGGAATGTGAAGGGGATTTCATCGCCGATCAAGCGCACTGGTATTTTGATGGCCTTGTGTCGTCAGGGTGCTCAAGTGGCCTTCCTACAGGAAACGCACTTAACTAGCTGGGAACATTGCAAGCTGGAGAGAGGATGGGTGGGCAAGTGCTTTGTATCCCCTTATAACTCACATAAAAGAGGAGTAGTGGTGCTGATATGTAGAACAACCCCTTTCATCAGCACGAGAGTAATTGCAGATAAGGGGAAGGGGAGATATATTTTTGTGGAAGGGTTCTATCTGGTGAGAAGATCACTTTTGGAAGTATTTATGCCCCCTCGGTCTTTGACCCGGCCTTTAATCAAGAAATCCTGGACGTGCTGATGAGTGAGCAATTCAATGGTTTAATCAAGGGGGGGATTTTAATGCAGTTATGCAAGGGGAGTTAGACCACTCAGAAGGGAAGAGTAGATATGGAGGCAGGTTGAAGAGGTGGCAGGAGGGGGTGCTTGACTTGGATATGATAGACTGTTGGAGAGCTAGACATCCAGCAGAGAAGGGATTTACCTTCTACTCGAACCCGCACAAAACCTGGACAAGGATAGATTACATATATGTACCCTGGCCTTGGCTGAGTAGGGTGCAAAAGATTGAGCACAGTTGCATTCTCCTATTGGACCATGCTATGGTCCAGATGGTGTTGGAAATAAAGGAAGAGAGTGTGGGTCCCCCGCCCTGGAAGCTTCTGAGGTATCTGCTGGGCAAAAAAGAATTTATTGACTATATTAAACAGCAATGGCAGCATTATAAAGGAATGAATGAGAAGTCTGTGGAATCCCAAGGGGTGTTTTGGGAAGCTGGCAAAGCATTTATAAGTGGAGCCATCATTAGGTTTTTTGCCCAATATAAAAAGAAGAAGGAAACCACCCGAATGGAATTAGAGGGAGAGGTAAGAAGGTGGGAAAGGAAAGCAGTGAGAAGGGCAACAGAGGAGGGGGTTAAAAAATGTGAAAGCTGCAAGGGAGGCACTAACCGTATTAACCTGTGAATACCTAATCTGTTACTCTGTTATTGTAAGCAATGTAATTACAGCATATATCTGCCTAAACTGTTGCCTGCTATGATGTAAAGAAAAAAAAATGCTGTTATCTACAATGATGTAACGAAATGTTGTACTGTGTTTGTCCTCTTTGTGACGAGGTACCTTTGGAAACAAGCCTCTGGCTCAAAGGTTGTAAACTGATGTATAAATAAATAAATAAAAATATAAAAATAAATGCTTTTCTTCTGGGAGAAGCGCGAATGGCAGGGATTCTTGCTAGAAGCCGTCTGTTTGAATGGGGGAACAGATCTGGCCCATTAATGGTCCGGTTAATCAAGGGAAGGCGGGTATGTATGCATATCCCCGGAATTAAAGATGGGAGAGGGAAGCTGATGATGGATAAAGACTCAATAAGGAACAGGTTTGAACAATTCTATAGACAGCTGTACCAAGCAGAATGCACCGGAATGGGAGACATGGCAGTGCAATTTCCTAGGGGAGTTAACATTCCTAAAATAACTGAACAACAGCAAAAGCAGCTGGATGGGGAAATAACACATCTGGAAATTAGGCAAGCAATACAGTGCCTGAAGCAGGGAAAGGCCAGTGGACTGGATGGATTTCCCATAGAATTTTACAAAACACTGCAGGAGCATGTAGTGGAACCTCTACAGCAGGTTTTCTCTCTGAGGTTGAAGGGGGGGAGGTGATCTTCTGATTTCATTTAGGGAAGTGGTCATTTGTTTGGTCCCCAAACCAAGGAATGAGGAGCAGGAGTGCTCGTCATATCGACCAATTTCCCTATTGAATTGCGATGCCAAGATCCTGGTCAAGGTTTTGGCCAGGAGACTGGACCAATGTCTACCAGGGTTGGTGCACCAGACCAGACAGGTTTTGTTTCTAGTAGATGCTCATATCATAATATGAGAAAACTCCTCAATGTAATATGGAGAGCTTCATATAGTGGTTCTAACAATGGATGCCGAGAGAAGGCATTCGACCGTATAGAGTGGGAATATTTATTTGGGGTTCTTCAGATGTATGGGATGGGAGAAGGATTTATAAGATGGGTCAAAAGCTTGTATAAAGCCCCGGAGGTGAGAGTATTGGTGAACGGGGGCTTAACTGGGAAATTTACCCTCCATAGGGGAACTCGGCAGGGTTGTTCCCTTTCACCACTCTTATTTGCACTGGCCATAGAGCCTCTAGTGATTGCCATTAGAAGCTCAATGGAAATTGGCGGGGTGGTTGGGAGGTTGGGGAAAGAACATAAGGTCACATTATATGCAGATGACATGCTACTGTATGTCCGAGACCCAGCTAGATCTGTTCCCCCATTGCTGGCAGTGATAGAGCGGTTTGCAGTGTTCTCTGGGTATGAAATAAATATTCATAAGTCTGAAATTATGCTGTGGGGAGAAACTGAAAAAGGGTGTGGAAATACTGCTTGGGGCCATAAAAAGGCAAAAACAGAATTTAGCTACCTGGGGATTCGTATAGGGCATGAGTTGAGTCAGCTATATAAATGAAACTATGGGCCAATGGTGCAGAATGTAGAAGAGAAGTTGAGAAGGTGGAGAGACCTATCTTTATCGTGGTTAGGTTGTATAAATCTTATAAAAATGAATACCTTGCCACGAATACTGTACTTGATGCAAATGCTGCTGATAGGCCTAAACAAGAAGGATGTGAAGAGGATAGATATGGCCTTTTCAGGCTTCTTGTGGAAGGGGAGGAGACCCAGAGCAAGCCTTTGGAGGATTCAAGCAGATGGAGACAAGGGTGGCCTAAATCTACCTGACTTAAGGAATTATGCTTTAGCTATGCACTATAGACTATTAGGGGACTGGGTGAATAGACCACCAGAAGCAGGATGGTTAGATTTAGAGGAAGGAGAGGGTGTGGTAAGGCTTTTGGCATTCCTGAGAAGGGGAGGGAAAAAGGCATATAATGGTCAGGCAAATCCAAATCCACTGGTTGCCTCAGTCTTGGATGGATGGGAACAGCTATTGAAGTGGGTAGGGGTGAGATCAGGGGAAGAGACATTGCTGCTCCCATTAAGGGGGAACCTGGGTTTTGTGGAAGGGTTAGATGACACAGGTTTTCTACACTGGGAGGAGAGGGGGGTTAAGTGTGTAAAAGATTTATGGAAAGGAGGGAGACAAATGTCGGGGAAGAGTTAGGGGGACATATGGGGTTAGGTATGTTCCAAATCTTTCAGGTGAGAAATTATGCTAAAGCAATTGAAAGGGATCGAGTAGTGGGCTCTCCCATAGAGGAGATTGAGCATATGGTACTCAGTACTCAGAAGGGAGCAAGAGAAATAATAGGAAGGGTGGCAAAATTGGGTCGGCAGTACCTACCGGCGTACACTTGTAAAACTAGGATGTTATGGAGTAGGGATTTGAAGAGGAAGATACCTGACTAGGGATGGGATTTACTGCTACAATTGCATAAAGGGTTATTGGTGTGTAATAAATACCAGGAGTCCTACTATAAGTTCCTGCACAGGCTTTACTACCCTCCAAGTGTGGTTCACAGATTCCGACCCAAGATATCACCTCTATGTGGGAGATGTAAGAAGGAGGAGGGCATTATATACACTGCTTTTGGGAGTGCCCTCACCTTAAACAATTTTGGGATGGAGTAGCCACAGAGGTGAGAAGAATGTGGGGCAGGCAGGTGGAGAGAAACCCACTGTTCATGTTGTTTGGGGTGGATGACTCAGAGGAGGAGGATTGGATACCCCTCCCTAGGTGGGTGCGGATCCTGGTTGTTTTGGCCAGGCACTGCATCCTAAACACATGGGTTTCAAGAGATACTTCCACTATGCAGCAATGGAAAAACCTGTGCCTGCAGACCTTGGGCTTGGAAAAGCTATATTATGTAGCAAGAAACTGAGAGGATCAGTTTTGGAAAGTGTAGTGAACATTTATGTTTTCTTTATCCCCTGAAGAGATGGAAATGTTGGGGAAAGGGCTGCAAGAATAGTAGGTAATGGCTAAATGTTTAGAAAGGTGAGGGGACGGTTGTTAAAAGTGAGCCAGTGTGGGGAGAAAGCATCCTGGGCTCGATAAGGTAGAGGGTAAACAAATGAGAGAAAAAGTGTTTATAACAAACTAGCAAGGTAAAGAGTCAATGAATATGAACAAACTAGCAATGTACAGAGTCAATGAATAAGAGATGTGTATGGTATTAAAATTAACTTTGGTGTTTTTTTTTTCTGGGAAGGGAAGGGAGAATAAATAAACTAATGAACTGATGTAAGTAGGAGATATTGGGGGGTATAGGCACATGCTGAATCAATGTGTTATTGACATGTATGGAGTATATGTGATTGCACCTCTGTTTTATGGTGGAAAATTCAATAAACATATTGTGCAAAAAAAAAAGTGCGACCCCTTTCAAACACACCTTGCAGAGGGCAATTAATCCACATCTCCTTCTGTCACATACCACACACGGAAAAAGTTGTTGAAGTCTCTTTCCTCCAGGCAACTGTTACAAAAAGTTATCTTTCCAGGAAACATAGTTTTCTCTGGGCAATGAACACACATCTCTTTCTGTCACATACCACACACTGATCAAGTTTCTGAAGTCTCTTTCCTCCAGTCAATGGTTACATAAAGTGCCCAATCCTTGAAAGACAGCATGTGGAGGGCAATAAACACACATCTCTTTCTGTCACATACCACACACTGATCGTGTTTCTGAAGTATCTTTTTCTCAAGTCATCATTTACATAAAGTGATTTCTTCTTAAAACACAGCTTGCAGAGTTCAATGAACCCACATCTCCTTCTGTCACATACCACACACACGTTAAACAAATTTCTGGAGTCTCTTTCCTTCAGTCAACAGTTACTAAAGTGCTCTCCCTAAGAAATACAGTTACCTCAAGGCAATGAACACACATCTCTTTCAGTCATATACCGCACACTGAACTTGTTTCTGAAGTCTCTTTCCTAAAAGTAACTGTTACAAAAATTAATTTTTTCAGGAAACACAGTTTTCTTTAGGCAATGAACACACATCTCTTTCTGTCACATACCAAACACTGAACGTGTTTCTCATATCTCTTTGCTGAAGGCAACAGTTCCAAAAACTGCCCTTTCCTTGAAACACAGTTTGCTCAAGGCAATCAACACACATCTCCTTCAGTCACATACCACACAATGAACATGTATCTCAAGTTTCTTTGCTCCAGTGAGCCATTTCAAAAAGTGCCCTCTCCTTGCAACACAGTTTGCTCAGGGTAATCAACAAACATCTCCTTCTGTCACATACAAGACATTGAACATGTTTCTCAAGTTGCTTTGCTCCAGTCAACAATTACAAACAGTGCCCTCTCCTCGAAACACAGCTTGCTGAAGGCAATCAACCAACATCCCTTTCTGTCACATACCACACACTGAACTTATTTCTGAAATTACTTTCCTCCTGTCAAGAGTGATGTAGACTGACCTCTCCTTGAAACACAGTTTTCGGAGGGCAATGAACACACAGCCCTTTCTGTCACATACCAACACTGATCATTTTTCTGAAGTCTCTTTCCTCTAGCCAATGGTCAAATAAAGTACCCTCTCCTTAAAACACAGCTTGCGGAGGGCAATGAACACAGATCTCCTTCCATCTCATACTACACACTGAATATGTTTCTCAAGTGGCTTTGCTCCAGTCAATAGTTACAAAAAGTACCTTCTCCTTGAAACAAAGTTTAAGGATTGCAATGAATACACATCCTTTTCTGTCACATACCACACACTGAACATGTTTCTGAAGTCTCTTTCTTCCAGTCAAAATTAACATAAAGTGCCCTTTCCTTGAAACACAGCTTGCTCAGTGCAATCAACACACATCTGCTTCTGTCACAAACCAGCCACTGAACCTGTTTCTCAAGTCACTTTGCTCCAGTCAACAGTTACAAAAAGTTCCCTCTCCATGGAACACAGTTTGCTGAATCCAATAAACACCCATCTCCTTTTCTCACATACCAGACATTGAACATGATTCTGAAGTATTTGTCCTCCAGTCAGTGGTCACATAAAGTGCTCTCTTCTTAAAACATAGCTTGCAGAGGGCAATGAACACATATCGTTTCTGTCTCATACTACACACTGAATATGTTTCTCAAGTCACTTTGCTACAATCAACAGTTACAAAAAGTGCCTTCTCATTGAAACACAGTGTAAGGGCAATGAACACACATATTTTTCTGTCACATACCACACACTGAGCATATTTATGAAGTCTCTTTCTTCCAGACAACAATTACATAAAGTTCCCTCTCTTTGAACACAGTTTGCTCAGGGCAATGAACACACACATCTCCTTCTGTCACATATCACACACTAAACATGTTTCTTAAGTCTCTTTGCTCCAGTCAACCATTCCAAAAAGTGCACTCTCCTTGAAACACAATTTGCTCAGGGCAATCAACACATATCTCCTTCTGTCACACACCACACACTGAACATTTTTCTCAAGTATCTCTGCTCCAGTCAACAGATAGAAAAAGTACCCCTGGAAACACAGTTTTCAGAGAGGAATGAACACACGTCTCTTTCCGTCACTAATGACACACTGAACTTGTTTCTGAAGTCCCTTTCCTCCAGTCAATGTTTACATAAAGTGACCTGTCCTTAACGCACAGCTTGCAGATGGCAATGAACCCACATCTCCTTCTGTAACTTACCACACACTAAACAAATTTCTGAAGTCTGTTTCCTTTGGTCAACAGTTACTTAAAGTGCTCTCCCTAGGAAACACAGTTATCTATAGGCAATGAACACACATCTCTTTCTGTCACATAGCACACACTGAACATATTTCTGAACTCTGTTTGCTAAAGTCAGCAGTTACAAAAAATGCTCTCCCTAGTAAACTCTGTTATCTCTAGGCAATGAACACACATCTCTTTCTGTCACATACCACACATTAAACAAGCTTCTGAAGTCTCTTTCCTCCAGTTAATGGTTACATAAATAATATCACACTCTGATCATGTTTCTAAAATCTGTTTGCTCCAGTCAACAGTTAAAAGAAGTGCAATCTCTTCCAAACACAGCTTGCAGAGGGCAATTAATCCACACCTTCTTCTGTCACATACCACACATGGAAAACATTTTTGAAGTCTCTTTCCTCCAGGCAACTATTACAAAAAGTTCTCTTTCCAGGAAACATACTTTTCTCTGGGCAATGAACACACATCTCTTTCTGTCACTTACCACACACTGATCATGTTTCTAAAGTCTCTTTCCTCCAGTCAACGGTTAAATAAAATGCCCAGTCCTTGAAAGACAGCATGCGGAGGGCAATAAACACACATCTCTTTCTGTCACAGACCTCTCTCTGAACTTGTTTCTGAAGTCTCTTTCCTCCAGTCAACAGAACAATAAAGTGACATCTCCTTGGAAAAGAGTTTGCTCAAGGCAATGAGAACACAGCTGCTTCTGTCCCATACCACACACTGATCACGTTTCTGAAGTATCTTTCCTCCAGTCATCATTTACATGAAGTGCCCTCTTCTTAAAACCAGCTTGTGGAGTTCAATGAACCCACATCTTCTTCCCTCTCATACTACACAATGAACATGTTTCTCAAGTGGCTTTGCTTCAGTCAACAGTTACAAAAAGTACCTTCTCCTTGAAACACAGTTTAAAGATGGCAATGAACACACACCTATTTCTATCGCATAACACACACTGAACATGTTTCTGAAGTCTCTTTCCTCCAGTCAACATTTACATAAAGTTCCTTCTCCTTGAACACAGTTTGCTCAGGGCAATGAACACACATCCCCTTCTGTCACATATCACACCCTAAACATATTTCTTAAGTCTCTTTGCTCCAGTCAACAGTTACAAAAAGTGCCCTCTCCTTCAAACACAATTTGCTCAGGGCAATCAACACCCATCTCCTTCTGTCACAAACCACACAATGAACATGTTTCTCAAGTATCTTTGCTCTAGTCAACTGTTACAAAAAGTATCCTCTCCTTGAAACACAGATTTTGGAGAAGAATGAACACACATCTCTTTCTGTCACTTATGACACACTGAACTTGTTTCTGAAATCACTTTCCTCCAGTCAATGATTACATAAAGTGACCTGTCCTTAACCCACAGCTTGCAGAGGGCAATGAACCCACATCTCCTGTCACTTACCATACACTGAACAAACTTCTGAAATCTATTTCCTTCAGTCAACAGTTACTTAAAGTACTCTCCCTGGGAAATACAGTTATCTACAGGCAAATGAACACACATCTCCTTCTGTCACATAGCACACACTGAACATATTTCTGAACTCTGTTTGCTAAAGTCAACGGTTACAAAAAATGCTTTCCCTAGTAAACTCTGCTATCTCTAGACAATGAAGACACATCTCATTCTGTCACATACCATGCACTAAAGAAGTTTCTGAAGTCTCTTTCCTCCAGTTAATGGTTACATAAATAATATCACACTCTGATCATGTTTCTGAATCCTGTTTGCTTCAGTCAACAGTTAAAAAAAGTGTGATCTCTTTCAAACACAGCTTGCAGAGAGCAATTAATCCACATCTCCTTCTGTCACATACCACACACGGAAAATGTTTTTGAAGTCTCTTTCCTCCAGGCAACTGTTACAAAAAGTTCTCTTTCCAGGAAACATAGTTTTCTCTGGGCAATGAACACACATCTCTTTCTGTCACATACCACACACCGATCATGTTTCTGAAGTCTCTTTCCTCCAGTCATCGGTTAAATAAAGTGCCCAGTCCTTGAAAGGCAGCACGCAGAGGGCAATAAACTCACATCTCTGTTTACCACACACCTCTCACTGGACTTGTTTCTGAAGTTTCTTTCCTCCAAGCAACTGTTACAAAAAGTTCTCTTTCCAGGAAACAGTTTTCTCTGGGCAATGAACCCACATCTCCTGTCACTTACCACACACTAAACAAACTTCTGAAGTCTGTTTCATTCAGTCAACAGTTACTTAAAATGCTCTCCCTAGGAAACACAGTTATCTATAGGCAAATGAACACACATCTCCTTCTGTCACATAGCACACACACACTGAACATATTTCTGAACTCTGGTTGCTAAAGTCAACGGTTACAAAAAATGCTCTCTCTAGTAAACTCTGTTATCTCTAGGCAATGAACACATCTCTTTCGGTCACATACCATACACTAAACAAGTTTCTGAAGTCTCCTTCATCCAATTAACAGTTACATAAATAATATCACACTCTGATCACGTTTCTGAACTCTGCTTGCTCCAGTCATCAGTTAAAGAAAGTGCAACCTCTTTCAAACACAGCTTGCAGACGGCAATTAATCTACATCTCCTTCTGTCACATACCACACACAGAAAAAGCTTTTGAAGTCTCTTTCCTACAGGTAACTGTTTCAAAAAGTTCTCCTTTCGGGAAAAGTAGTTTTCCCTGGGCAAAGAACACACATCTCTTTCTGTCACATACCACACACTGATCATGTTGCTGATCTTTTCTTTCTTCTAGTCAATGGATAAAGTGCCTTGTCCTTGAAAGACAGCATGCGGAGGGCAATGAACACACATCTCCTTCTGTCTCATACTACGCACTGAATATGTTTCTCAAGTCGTTTTGCTACAGTCAACAGTTACAAAAAGTATGTTCTTGTTGAAACACAGTGTAAGGAAGGCAAGGAATACACATATTTTTCAGTCACGTACCTCACGCAGAACATGTTTCTAAAATTTCTTTCCTCCAGACAACACTTACATAAAGTTCCCTCTCTTTGAACACAGTTTGCTCACTGCAATGAACACACCTCTCCTTCTGTTACATACCACACTCTAAACATGTTTCTTAAGTCTCTTTGCTCCAGTCAGCCATTCCAAAAAGTGCTCTCTCCTTAGAACACAATTTGCTTATGGCAATCAACACACATCACCTTCCATCACATACCACACACTGAACATGTTTCTCAAGTACCTCTGCTCCAGTCAACTGTTAAAACAAGTACCCTCTCCTTGAAACACAGTTTTTGGAGAGGAATTAACACGAGTCTTTCTGTCACTTATGACACACTGAACATGTTTCTGAAGTCTCTTTCCTCCAGTCAATGATTACATTAAGTGACCTGTCCTTAAAGCACAGCTTGCAGAGGGCAGAAAACCCACATCTCCTTCAGTCACATACCACACATTAAACAAATTTCTGAAGTCTGTTTCCTTCAGTCAACAGTTACTTAAAGTGACACCTGCTTGGAACAGAGTTTGCTCAGGGCAATGAACACACAGCTCGTTCTGTCACATACCACACACTGATCACATTTCTGAAGTTTCTTTCCTCCAGTCATCATTTACATAAAGTGCCCTCTTCTTAAAACAAAGCTTGTGGTGTTCAATGAACCCACGTCTCCTTCCATCTCATGCTACACACTGAACATGTTTCTCTAGTGGCTTTGCTCCAGTCAACAGTTACAAAAAGTACTTTCTCTTTGAAACACAGTTTAAGGATGGCAATGAACACACATCTTTTTCTATCACATACCACATGCTGAACATGTTTCTGAAGTCTCTTTCCTCCAGTCAAGATTTACATAAAGCGCCCTCTCCTTGAAACACAGTTTGCTCAGTGCAATCAACACACATCAACTTCTGTCACAAACCAGCCATTGAACCTGTTTGTCAAGTCACTTTGCTCCAGTCAACATTTACAAAAAGTTCCCTCTCCATGAAACTCAGTTTGCTGAGGCCAATAAACACCAGTCTCCTTTTGTCACATACCAGATATCGAACATGATTCTGAAGTCTCTTTCCTCCAGTAAACATTTGCATAAAGTGCCCTCTCCTTGAACACAGTTTGCTCAGGGCAATGACACACATCTCCTTCTGTCACATACCACACACTAAACATGTTTATTCAGTCTCTTTACTCCACTCAAATGTTACAAAAAGTGCCCTCTCCTTGAAACACAATTTGCTCAGGGCAATCAAAATCCATCTCCTTCTGTCACATACCACACACTGAACATGTTTCTCAAGTATCTCTACTCCAGTCAACAGTTACAGAAAGTACCCTCTCCTTGAAACACAGTTTTTGGAGAGGAATGAACACACATCTCTTTCTATCACTTACGACACACTGAACTTGTTTCTAAAGTCCCTTTCCTCCAGTCAACAATTACATAAAGTGACCTGTCCTTAACCCACAGCTTACAGAGGGCAATGAACCCATATCTCCTGTCACTTACCACACACTAAACAAACTTCTGAAGTCTGTTTCCTTCAGTCAACAGTTACTTAAAGTTCTCTCCCTAGGAAACATAGTTATCTATAGGCAAATGAACACACATCTCCTTCTGTCACGTAGCACACACTGAACATATTTCTGAACTCTGTTTGCTAAAGTCAACGGTTACAGAAAATGCTCTCCATAGTAAACTCTGTTATCTCTAGGCAATGAACACACATCTCTTTCAGTCACATACCACACACTAAACACGTTTCTGAAGTCTCCTTTATCTAGTTAATGGTTACATTAATAATATCACACTCTGATCACGTTTCTGAAATCTGTTTGCTCCAGTCAACAGTTAAAAAAAGTGTGATCTCTTTCAAACACAGCTTGCAGAGGGCAGTTAATCAACATCTAGTTCTGTCACATACCACACACGGAAAATGTTTTTGAAGTCTCTTTCCTCCAGGCAACTGTTACAAAAAGTTCTCTTTCCAGGAAACATAGTTTTCTCTGGGCAATGAACACATATCTCTTTATGTCACATACCACACACTGGACTTGTTTCTGCAGTTTCTTTTCTGTAGGCAACTGTTACAAAAAGTTATCTTTCCAGGACACATAGTTTTCTCTGGGCAATGAACACACATCTCTTTCTGTCACATACCACACACTGATCATGTTTTTGAAGTCTCTTTCCTCCAGTCATTGGTTACTTAAATTGCCCAGTCCTTGAAAGACAGCATGCAGAGGGAATAAGCACACATCTCTTTCTGTCACAGACCTCTCACTGATCTTGTTTCTGAAGTCGCTTTCCTCCAGTCAACAGTTACATAAAGTGACATCTTCTTGGAACAGAGTTTGCTCAGGGCAATAATAACACAGCTGCTTCTGTGGTGTACCAAACACTGATCACTTTTCTGAAGTATCTTTCCTCCAGTCATCATTTACATAAAGTGCCCTCTTCGTAAAACCAGCTTGTGGAGTTCAATGAACACACATCTCCTTCTGTCTCATACTACACAATGAATATGTTTCTCAAGTGGATTTGCTCCAGTTAACATTTACAAAAAGTACTTTCACCATGAAACACAGTTTAAGAATGGCAATGAACACACATATTTTTCTATCACATGCCACTCACTGAATATGTTTCTGAAGTATCTTTCCTCCAGTCAACATTTACATAAAGTGCCCTCTCCTTGAAACACTGTTTGCTAAATGCAATCAACACATATCAACTTCTGTCACAAACCAGCCATGGAAAATGTTTCTCAAGTCACTTTGCTCCAGTCAACACTTACAAAAAGTTCCCTCTCCATGAAACTCAGTTTGCTGAGGCCAATAAACACCCATCTCCTTTTGTCACATACCAGACATTGAGCATGATTCTGAAGTCTCTTTCCTCCAGTCAACATAAAGTGCTCTCTTCTTGAAACATAGCTTGTGGAGGGAAATCAACACACATATCTTTCTGTTTCTTACTACACACTGAATATGTTTCTCAAGTCACTTTGCTAATGTCAACAGTTAAAAAAAGTACCTTCTCATTAAAACACAGTGTAAGGAGGGCAATGAACACATATCACATACTACACACTGAACATGTTTCTGAAGTCTCTTTTCTCCATACAACAGTTACTTAAAGTTCCCTCTCTTGAACAGAGTTTGCACAGGGCAATGAAAACACATCTCCTTCTGTCACATAACACTCACTAAACATGTTTCTTAAGTATGTTTCTCCAGTCAACCATTCCAAAAAGTGCCCTCTCTTTGAAACACAATTTGCTCAGGGCAATCAACACACATCTCCTTCTGTCACTTTCCACACACTGAACATGTTTCTCAAGTATCACTGCTCCAGTCAACAGTTATAACAAGTACCCTCTCCTTGAAACGCAGTTTTTGGAGAGGAATGAACACATGTCTCTTTCTGTCACTTATGATACACTCAACTTGTTTCTGAAGCCCCTTTCCTCCAGTCAATGATTGCATTAAGTGACCTGCCCTTAAAGCACAGCTTGCAGAGGGCAATAAACCCACATCTCCTTCTGTCACATACCACACATTAAACAAATTTCTGAAGTCTATTTCCTTCGGTCAACAGTTATTTAAAGTGCTCTCCCTAGGAAACACAGTTATCTATAGGCAATGAACACACATCTCCTTCTATCACATAGCACACACTGAACTTGTTTCTGAACTCTGTTAGCTAAAGTCAACAGTTACAAAAAATGCTCTCCCTGTAAACTCTGTTATCTCTAGGCAATGAACACGCATCTCTTTCTGTCACATACCATGCACTAAACAAGTTTCTGAAGTCTCTTTCCTCCAGTTAATGGTAACATAAATAATATCACACTCTGATCACGTTTCTGAAATCAGTTTGCTCCAGTCAACAGTTAAAAAAACTGTGATCTCTTTCAACCACATCTTGCAGAGGGCAATTAATCCACATCTCCTTCTGTCACATACCACACACGGAAAATGTTTTTGAAGTCTCATTCCTCCAGGCAACTGTTACAAAAAGTAACATCTCCTTGGAACAGAGTTTCCTCAGGGAAATGAACACACAGCTCCTTCTGTCACATACCACACACTAATCACGTTTCTGAAGTTTCTGAAGTTTCTTTCCTCCAGTCACGATTTACATAAAGCGCCCTCTTCTTAAAACACAGCTTGTGGAGTTCAATGAACCCACATCTCCTTCCATCTCATACTACACACTGAATATGTTTCACAAGTGGCTTTGCTCCAGTCAACAGTTACCAAAAGTACCTTCTCCTTGAAACACAGTTTAAGGATGGCAATGAACACGCATTTTTTTCTGTCTGACACCTCACACTGAACATGTTTCTGAAGTCTCTTTCCTCGAGTCAACATTGACATAAGGTGCTCTCTCCTTGGAACACAATTTGCTCATGGCAATCAGCACACATCTCCTTTCATCACATACCACACAATTAACAAATTTCTGAAGACTGTTTCCTTCGGTCAACAGTTACTTAAAGTGCTCTCCCTAGGAAACACAGTTATCTATAGGCAATGAACACACATCTCCTTCTGTCTCATAGCACAGACTGAACATATTTCTGAACTCTGTTTGCTAAAGTCAACAGTTACAAAAAATGCTCTCCCTAATAAACTCTGTTATCTCTAGGCAATGAATACACATCTCTTTCTGTCACATATCACGCACTAAACAAGTTTTTGAAGTCTCTTTCCTCCAGTTAATGGTAACATAAATAATATCACACTCTGATCACGTTTCTGAAATCTGTTTGCTCCAGTCAACAGTTAAAAAAACTGTGATCTCTTTCAAACACAGCTTGCAGAGGGCAATTAATCTACATCTCCTTCTGTCACCTACCACACACAGGAAAACATTTTTGAAGTCTCATTCCTCCATGCAACTGTTACAAAACGTTATCTCTCCTGGAAACACAGTTTTCTCTGGGCAATGAACACACATCTCTTTCTGTCACACACCACACACTGATCATGTTTCTGAAGTCTCTTTCCTCCAGTCAACAGTTACATAAAGTGCCCAGCCCTTGAAAGACAGCATGTGGAGCTCAATAAACACACATCTCTTTCTGTCACATAGCTCTCATTGAACTTGTTTCTAAAGTCTCTTTCCTCCTGTCGACAGTTACATAAAGTGACATCTCCTTGGAACAGAGTTTGCTCAGGGCAATGAACACACAGCTCCTTCTGTCACATACCACACACTGATCGCATTTCTGTAGTATGTTTCCTCCAGTCATCATTTACATAAAGTGCCCTCTTCTTAAAATGCAGCTTGCGGAGTTCAATGAACCCACATCTCCTTCTGTCTCATACTACTCACTGAACATGTTTCTCAGGTGGCTTTGATCCAGTCAACAGTTACAAAAAGTACCTTCTCTTTGAAACACAGTTTAAGGATGTCAGTGAACACACATCTTTTTCTATCACATACCACACACTGAACATGTTTCTGAAGTCTCTTTCCTCCAATCAACATTTACATAAAGTGCCCTCCCTTTGATACACAGTTTGCTCAGTGCAATCAACACACATCTGCTTCTGTCACAATCCAGCCATTGAACCTGTTTCTCAAGTCACTTTGCTCCAGTCAACAGTTACAAAAATTTCCCTCTCCATGAATCATAGTTTGCTGAGGTCAATAAACACCCATCACTTTTTGTCACATACCAGACATTGAACATGATGCTGAAGTCTCTTTCCTCCAGTCAACGGTCACATAAAGTGCTCTCTTCTTAAAACACAGCTTGCAGAGGGCAATGAACACACATCCTCTTCTGTCTCATACTACACACTAAATATGATTCTCAAGTCACTTTGCTACAGTCAACAGTTACAAAAAGTACCTTCTTGTTGTAACACAGTGTAAGGAGGGCAATGAACGTACATCTTTTTTGGTCATGTACCACACACTGAACATGTTTCTGAAATCTCTTTCTTCCAGACAACAGTTACATAAAGTTCCCTGTCTTTGAACACAGTTTGCCCAAGGCAATGAACACATATTTCCTTCTGTCACATACCACACGCTAATCATGTTTCTTAAGTCTCTTTGCTCCAGTCAACTGTTCCAAAAAGTGCCCTCTCCTTGAAACACGGTTCTTGGAGAGGAATGAACACACATCTCTTTCTGTCACTTATAACACACTGAACTTGTTTCTGAAGTCCCTTTCCTCCAGTCAATGATTATGAAAAGTGACCTCTCCTTAAAGCACAGCTTGCAAGGGGTAATGAACCCACATCTCCTTCTGTCACATACCACACACTAAACACATTTATGAAGTTTGTTTCCTTCGGTCAACAGTTACTTAAAGTGCTCTACCCAGGAAACACAGTTATCTATAGGCAATGAAAACCCATCTCCTTCTGTCACATAGCACACACTGAACATGTTTCTGAACTCTTTGCTAAAGTCTACGGTTACAAAAAATGCTCTCTGTAGTAAACTTATTTACCTCTAGGCAATGAACACACATCTCTTTCTGTCACATACCACACACTAAACAAGTTTCTGAAGTATCTTTCCTCCGGTTAACGGTTACATAAATAATATCACACTCTGTTCACGTTTCTGAAATCTGTTTGCTCCAGTCAACAGTTAAAAGAAGTGCAATCTCTTTCAAACACAGCTTGCAGAGGGCAATTAATCCACATCTCCTTCTGTCACATACCACACATGGAAAACGTTTTTGAAGTCTCTTTTCATCCAGGCAACTGTTACAAAAAGTTATCTTTCCTGGAAACATAGTTTCCTCTGGGCTATGAACCCACAGCTCCTTCTGTCACATACCACACACTGATCACATTTCTGAAGTATCTTTGCTCCAGTCATCATTTACATGAAGTGCCCTCTTCTTAAAACACAGCTTGTGGAGTTCAATGAACCCACATCTCCTTCCACATCATACTACACACTGAATATGTTTCTCATGTGGCTTTGCTCCAGTCAACAGTTACAAGAAGAACCTTCTCTTGAAACAAAGTTTAAGGATGCCAATGGAGTTTGCCCTTTAAGGGGCAGACCAGGTTGTCCTGGTGCACACCTTCCCTCTGTCATGGAATGTTAGTGCTCAGGAGGGGAGTGGGGAAGGAAGGTGTGAGGCTAAGGACCAGAACAAAGGGCAGGTAACAGGAAAGGGAGGAATGAAGTGAGGTACATAGGGGACAGCACAAGGGGGGTCTCAGCCACTTTTGGCTGGAGTTTTTGATTCTACATCAACTGCAGCACATCGGATTGGCATATTGTTTTGAGGTTGGTTCACCAGGAGAGAAAAGGTAAGGAAACAAACAACTGAGTTGTGGGAGGATATGTGAAGTTGTTTTTTTACAAAAACACAGCGTATAGTTGAAGAAATGTAGTTTTGGACAGAATAGAGCATAAAAGATATGGTAGAAGACAGGGTGAAGCAAGGTTTTGATAAACAATGGGATGTTTAAAAAAAGAGAGATAGACAAAGAATAGCTGATAGGTTTTTAAGGCTGTGTAGAACGTCCAAATTCATTCAGTTTGCTTAACATTTGATGATATTAGTGTTGGTCAAAGGCAGACAGATTGGGGTTACAATTATCTCTGCAACAGTTGCTGGAAAGTGGAGCCATTGATAGAATTGTGAGGCACAGTACAGCTGGAAAATGAGGCTAGCATGTGTACCAGGGAGGCCTGCTAGGATATATTGGGGGTTTGCACCAGAAGAGGGCCAGATGATGAAAGCTGGGACAAGGGCAAAGGTTTTGTGGTTGCTGGGGAAGTTAGCAGGCCTGGAAGAGGCCCTGAAGCAAAGGAGTGAGAGCGCGATCCGGGGCCATGTGGTGTGACATCGCATGCAGCGTGGGTTTATGATAAAAGCTTTTCCCCTTGTTTTTTGTGCTGCTTGCTGCTTGTGGGCCTATTTTTCCATTTCATGGTGAAATTAGTAGGCCTGGAAGAGGCCCTGAGGAAAAGGAGTGAGAGCGTGATCTGTGACCACGTGGCATGACTTCACACGCCGCGTGGTGGTGAGATGAAGCCTTTTCCCATTGTTTGTGCTGCTGGCCATGTTTGGGCCTGTTTTTCTCTGTTGGTGGTGAAATTAGTAGGCCAGAAATAGGCCCTAAAGCAATGGGAGCGAGACCACAATTGGGCAACCAAGTGGCATGACACCACATGCCGCATGGTGGTCGCGATAGAACCCTTCCCCTCTTGTTGTGCTGCTTACTGCATGGTGCCTGAGTGTCATCTAGCCCAGTGCAGGTGGTAGTGTTGTATCATCCCTTGGGAGGAAGCTCCTTTGGGGGGCAGCCTGGCTCGACAAGTAGGAGACAGCAGCAGTGTTGGTGGCTCAAGGGGAAGTTGCAGGGCCTGCGATGTAAACATTCTGGTGATTCCAATGAGGGGACAATTGGACTGTTTGTAACAAGGGGGAGTGGTGGCACACCACACGCTGTGCAATGGGTGCAGGGATGGGGTGGGGGATCCGAATAAAGGAAAGGTGGGGGAGACAGGAGGGGCCAAAAAAAAAGGCAAGGAGGTGAGACTTGTTCACAGGGGAAGTGGGAGCATGAATGCACTTCCATGCCAGTGGGTCATGGGTGGAGAAATCAGGACACCCCACCCCACAAAAAACCTAGTGGCTGCCTCCCGCTTGGCTACGATGTGGGAAGGGGGACAGCAAGTCCCTCAAAGGGTGTTTTTCATTGACCCGGGCATCATGCACAAAGGTGGTAACCCTGAGGGGAGGCCTTGGCAGTAACTTCATGGTCACAGTGGATGGCATGGGGGAAACAGAGGAGGGAGGGGCATATAAATAAGGGGAGGAAGAGGGTGGGGTACACAAAAAGGGGAAATTAATAGTAAATAAATAAGAGGGGTCAAGGGAAGGCTTAAAGGGGGTCAATGCACTAGGCCTGGGGGTGAGTCGCAAAGGACATGGCAAGGAGCAGCCAACGGGCTGGTTGCCTATTTGAGCATGATGGAGGCCTTACTGGGGCCCGACTGGACATGCAGGCCTGTGGCATGAGGAACAGAGGGAAGGCATTACAAAGTATATATATATATATATATATATATATATATATATATATAATTAATCCTGTTTTCTCTTCCTGTAGTTGTCTTCACAGTGAAAGGGAAAGGGAAAGGAAGGACATGGCACCAAAGAAGAGCGGGCTGTCAAAGGAAGATGCTTACAGGGTTATAATTGAATTGGAAGAAAAAGCCAACAGAATGTGGGAACTGGTGGAGGGGGAGGAACCAGAGAGACCTGGGGAGAAGAGGAAAGCAGGCCCGGGAAAATAGGGTAGAGGGAAACGACAAGCCGAAGGGCCACGCAGTCTCACTAGGGTGCCACCACTGGCAGTGGGTCACGCCAAGGCAGCTCTTCCACTACCCCAGCCGTCTATAGACTCTGTGATGCCAGTACCTCCCCCCAATCAAGGTGGTATCTCCTTTGGTGAACCCGGACCAGATCCCCAGAACGCTGTGTTCCCTCCAAAACCCTAGTAGTTCACCCTCCTCCTCAACCATATGGAAAAACAAGATGAAACTTGGAAGACTGCAGGCAGCAAGGCACAGATAAGGTTACAGGTAACGCATCCAGTGCAGTGGGGGCCAGTATAAAAGAATACATAGGCCAAATTGTGTCGGCACTGGGAACAGGAGGTCTAGGGCAGATGGAATTGGCCCTGGCAGAGATTAGGGTGGAGAAGGAGGTGCCAGGCAAAAATGAAGGGTGTACAGAGAGAGAGAGAGAGAGAGAAAGAAAAGGTACAAGGGAGATAGGTGCACTTGGGATGAGGATAGGCGAGCATGTGCCACTGGCCACAAAGGAAAAAATATGGAAAGGGGAGTATGTGGATATATTCACTTTGGTGAGCCAGGAAGCGGCAGCCAAGTATAAGGAAACTGAAGGCATAGATAAGAGTGAAATGGCAGTGGTGATAGTGCTGTTAGGGAAGAAGGAGGATGACAAGTTCGTTAAAAGAGAAGACTTGGGACTGGGTGGTTTGTAGGTTTTGCCACTTTCTCAGCCATTGTACTGGAAAAAAGGCCCGAGCTAGGCATCCCGCTAATCACTTATTCCTTGATAATACGGAGGGCAAAAGCAAAGGGTGGGGTGGGGTGGTTATACTATGATGAGTTTTTCTGGCAGAGAATGGCAATATTCAGGGATGTGAGATGGGACACAAAGCAGCTAGATTTATGGACTGATTACGTAACAGATCAGTCCACACCCAAAGGTGAATGGGGAAAAAGGGGGGCTACGCCAGAAAGATGCTGCTGGGCTTACAACAGGGCTTTTTGCTCGTGGCCTCAATGCCATTTCTGGCATGCTTGTTCAAAATGCGGGGGAGGGCACCCGGCAAGTAGATGTAGAACGACATGAGCCCAAGGGGCACAGGGGCACGGGGGTCAAGGGTCAGGTCAGCAGTTTTTTTTTAGAGAAGGCCACGGGTTTAGAGGGCAGACATGGAACAGGGGAGGGAGGGGTAGAGGGAACATGAGTAGGGGGGTCAGAATCACTGAGAGAAGAAACATTGCACAAGACAAGGGGAAGGGGCTGGGGAGAAGTAATGGGGGCATGACAGGGTCCAGTTTGGGATGGCCAGAACCCCCATCAACTTGGAGGCATGGACAGCCTGTTTGGATGGATATCTGAACACAAGCATGTGGGACATGAATATAGGAGGTTTTAACACAGGGTTTTCACTGCAGTGTGGAT
Organism: Neoceratodus forsteri; assembly: GCA_016271365.2. NCBI lineage: Eukaryota > Metazoa > Chordata > Ceratodontiformes > Ceratodontidae > Neoceratodus > Neoceratodus forsteri. The sequence goes on along the minus strand of CM057453.1, from coordinate 784,721,410 downwards.
GACTCAGACAACTGAGAGAGGCGAGCAACCTGGGGTCAGTGCAAGGAAAGGTAGGGATGTTAAGACACAAGATAGATAAAGAAAATGCAGCAGGGGAGGGTAGAGGACCCATTTAACACCCCACATTGCAGAACATGTGGATTTCACCATTAGTTTTGGTACCCAAGAAACAAGAAGAGGAATACAGGGTGATACACCACCTGTCCTATCCAGAAGGGGACTTGGTGAATGATTTCATCAATGAGCAGCATAGTAGGGTGACATATGCGGCATTAGAGGATGCTGTTTGGATAATCCGTGCCACAGAGGATGCATGGATGGCAAAAATGGACATTGAGGCCACTTTCAGACTGCTGCCAGTTAGGAGAGAAGACTGGGCTCTATTGGGTTTTAAAATTGGGGGGGGGCAGTATTATTTTGACAAAGCAATGCCGATGGGATGTTCCATAGCATATGCAACATGCGAGGCATTCAGCACCTGTTTGCAGTGGATATTCCAAGAAAAAACAGCTTATAGAATTATTTTCTTTTTATTGGGAGGGGAAAAGAGAGACACTGAGTATGCTGGGTAAGTTTCAGGAGCTGTGCCAGGAGCTAGTGGTTCCACTGGCACCAGAAAAAACAGAAGGGCCCAACAGGGTGATGGAGTTCCTGGGGATTGAGATAGATGCCCCAAATGAAATATTTAGACTACCAGGCAAAAAAGTAAGTAAATTGAAGGAACTGATTCAAGTACACACAAGCAGGAGAAGGGTACAACTAAAACTAGTGCAGCAGGTACTGGGGCATCTGAACTTTGCTGGCAGGGCCATCGGACCAGGAAGGGCATTCACAAGGAGATTAGCTAGGGCTACAGCAGGGGTCACCAGACCACATCACTGGGTGGATTTGACACAAGGTGTCAGGGAGGATTTTAAAATATGGGAAGAATTCCTTAAGGAGTATAATGGGTGCTCTTTCTGGCAAGAGGAGTGGCTGTACAATGCAGACCTTGACCTCTACACAGATGCTGCTGGGGGGCTAGGCATGGGGGGTTACCTGAGGGGCAGGTGGTTTGCAGAACCATGGCCCGCCAGCTCGGTGAAGGATGGCAAAGTGAGAGATATACATACTTGAGATCATGCCTCATATGGCATGTACATTGGTCTGGGGAGGACTTATGGGATCAGAAAGTGACATTTTGGTGTGACAATAGAGCAGTGGTGGATGTGCTAAACAACAGGGGAGCCAGGTCAGATACAGTCATGCAGGTATTATGACATTTGGTGTTAAGGGCTTTGCAGCTGAACATGTCATTCAGAGCAAAACACATATAAGGGGTACACAATATTCTGGCTGACAGCCTTTCCCATCTGCAGCTGGACCGTTTTCGGAGGCTGGCACCAATAGTGGAGGAACTAAAAACGCCCATCCCAATGAACATCATGGACAATGGCAAGAAGGAGCGGAACTGCTGTTTAGCAGCTCATGGGCACCTAGGACACTGAGGGCCTACGATAGGGCCTGGTGAGTGTTTCAAACATTCAGGGCCCAGCACCAGATGGAGGTAAGTGGGCCACTCACAGAGGAACAGTTGGGAATGTTCACCGTAGAGCAATGGCAGAAGGGGATCGCCCATGCCACAATGGGGGTTTATCTTGCAGGGATTAGTGTTATCTGCAGCCTAAAATAGTGGAATGACCTGACAAAGTCACTGCTCATCAGGAGAATGATGCAGGGATGGGGCAGGTTGAAATGTGGGCCAGGGGATAATAGGAGGCCAATAGGGGAGCAGTGGCTAATAAGGCTAAAAGAGGAGCTCCCGGCAATATGCAGATCAAAGGCTGAGGCCCAGCTATTTCACATGATTTATGTGATGATGTTTGCAGGGGCTATGAGAGTGAGTGAGGTGGTAGGCCATGGGAAAGAGGACAAGGAAGGAGGTTCGGAATGGGACGATGTGAGCTGGGGGTGTAAAAGAGATACGGATCAAGCTCAGGAGGTCAAAAATGGACCAAAAAGGGCAAGGTTGCACGGTAACACTGAAAGGGCAATCAGAGATTGCGATATGCCCAGTGCAGGCTCTGTGGGTTTTCGCCGCAGAGTGGGTGACCAGGATGGGAAAGCTATTTGTACATAGTGACAGAAAAAGGGTCACTGGCTATCAAGTCACGACAGTGCTGAAAAAGGGCATGCAATTTATGGGGGAGGACCCAGCTAATTACTCATCCCATTCCCTACAGATTGGGACTGCCTCACAGTGGGCAGCAATGGGGGAACTCATGAAGGACATTTTGGAAAAAGGGTGCTGTCGGTTAGCCAGTTATAAGAGATACATCAGAGTGCTGAAGTAAAAAAAAAGAGAGAAAAAGAAAAGTGTGGTACAGAAGGTGGTGCTCCTACGGGCGAGCACAGGTAAGGGGGGAAAGAAAGGAAAGGGGGTGTAATTTCAAACTAAATACTAAGAGTATGTGTAAATTAATTAATGTTCTTTGCACCCCATAGGTAGAGGGAGGATCATGGAAGTCTGGATCTGTGGCCATTCCTATATTTATTGGGCTGGAAAGAGAGCAGAGAAGAAAGATGGGGGAAAGCAGCTGTACCATGATGTAAGACAGTGTAGGTTTGTATGGCACAGCATACAGGGGATGAGATGGGCACAGCTCCTTCCCACATTAAAGGAACTCAATGGACATCAGCCCAGTCCAGACCTAATCATTATACATCTAGGGGCAACGACCTGGAGGGCAGACCATGGGTACACACATACCGACAGATAAAAAGGGATCTAGTGGCAATATGGCAGTGGTGGACTCAGGTGTGCCTTGCCTGGTCAGACATGATACTGAGAAGGGTATGGAGACAGGCGCACAGCCACAGGGCAGTGGAGAGGACCAGGAAGAAGATGAATAGAAGGGTAGGGATTTTGGTAAGGCAGATGGGGGACAGGTGATACCTCGGGGTTAGGAGAATGGGTAGAGGACTTCTACAGGTCAGATGGTGTGCACCTGTTGGGTCTAGCCATAGACATGTTCAACACAGAAACAATGGGCTTCATAGAGGAATGGAGAAAACAGAAAAAAGCTGGTATATAAAAAAAAAGGGGAAAGGGGAAGAAACGAGCATCCCTGAGTTAAGGGAGAGAGTGATACCTTAAGTATGGAAGGAAGCCAGCGATCCAAAGAAAGCTGGAGACTGGCTAGTGGGGTAAAAAAGGGGGGAGGGAAGGGGAAGAAAAAAGGAATAACACAAGAAGAGGAAGAAGAAAGCAGTCTCGGTTTTCACCGTTACCTAGCGGAAAAGGAGAAACAGAAGGCACCCAGGTTTTTATCTGGGGGAGGGATAATCAGAGATTGATATGCGGATAGAAATAAATGAAATTTCTGGAAATATGATAAAGAAATGGAAATGGAATATTGGATTATGAATATAAATACATTAATTGCCAATCTGAGCACAACAACAAACTCTGTCTTTGTCTCTGTCTTCTGTGAGGGAAAAAGGGGGGGAATCTGGGACAATGGAGTTTGCCCTTTAAGGGGCAGACCAGGTTGTCCTGTGCACCCCTTCCCTCTGTCATGGAATGGTACTGCTCGGGAGGGAAGGGGCTAAGGACCAGAACAAAGGACAGGTAACAGGAAAGGGAGGGGCAAAGGTAGGTACATAAGGGACAGCACAAGGGGGCCTCAGCCACTTTTTGCTGGAGCTTTTGATTCCTCCCATCCACCCTACTAGACAGAGCAAGAGGGAAAGACAGTCAAAGGGGGACTGTCTGGTGGGTCTGTCAAGGTGGATGACAGACGAGTCCGGTTGGACAGTTTGGACTGCCAAAGGTGGATGGCAGGTGATGATATGGTTGTGGACTGCCAAAGGTGAATGGCGGGGGGGAAGGGGGGAGCGGGTAAGAAAAAAGGAATAACACAAGAAGAAGAAGAAGAGGAAGAAGAAAGCAGTCTCAGTTTTCACTGTTACCTAGCAGAAAAGGAGAAACAGAAGGCACCCAGGTTTTTACCTGGGGGAGGGATAATCAGAGATTGATATGCAGATAGAAATAAATGAAATTTCTGGAAATATGATAATAAAGAAATGGAAATGGAATACTGGATTATGAATATAAATAAATTAATTGCCAATCTGAGCACAACAACAAGAAATGGTCTCTGTCTTTTGTGAGGGAAAAAGGGGGGAATCCGTGACAATGAACACACATCTTTGTCTAACACATACCACAAACAGAACATCTTTTGAAGTCTCTTTCCTCCAGGCAACTGTTACAAAAAGTTCTCTTTCCAGGAAACATAGTTATCTCTGGGCAATGAACACACATCTCTTTTTTTCACATACCACACAATGATCATGTTTCTGAAGTCTCTTTCCTCCAGTCAACGGTTACATAAAGTGCCCAGCCCTTGAAAGACAGCATGTGGAGGACAATAAACACACAACTCTTGATGTCACATACCTCTCACTGAACTTGTTTCTGAAGTCTCTTTCCTCCAGTCAAAGTTACATAAAGTGACATCTCCTTGGAACAGACTTTGCTCAGGGCAATGAATACACAGCTCGTTCAATCACATACCACACACTGATCACGTTTCTAAAGTATCTTTCTTCCAGTCATCATTTACTTAAAGTGCCCTCTTCTTAAAGCACAGCTTATGGAGTTCAATGAACCCACATCTTCTCCCTCTCACACTACACACTGAATATGTTTCTGAAGTGGCTTTGCTCCAGTCAACAGTTACAAAAAGTACCTTCTCCTTGAAACACAGTATAAGGATGGCAATGAACACACATCTTTTTCTGTCACATACCACACATTGAACAAGTTTCTGAAGTCTCTTTCCTCCAGTCAACATTTACATAAAATGCCCTATCCTTGAAACACAGTTTACTCAGTGCATTCAACACACATCTGCTTCTGACACACACCAGCCATTGAACCTTTTTCTCAAGTCACTTTGCTCCAGTCAGCAGTTACAAAAGGTTCCCTACCCATGAAACACAGTTTGCTGAAGCCAATAATCACCCATCTCCTTTTGTCACATACCAGACATTGCACATGATCCTGAAGTCTCTCTCCTCCAGTCAACGGTCACATAAAGTGCTCTCTTCTTAAAACACAGCTTGCAGAGGGAAATGAACACACATCTCCATCTGTCTCATACTACACACTGAATATGTTCTTAAGTCACTTTGCTAAAGTCAACAGGTACAAAAAGTACCTTTTCATTGTGACACAGTCTAAGGAGGGCAATGAACACACATCTTTTTCTGTCACATACCACACACTAAACATGTTTCTGAAGTCTCTTCCCACCCGTCAACATTTACATAAAGTACCCGCTCCTTGAAACACAGTTTGCTGAGTGCAATCAACACACATCTGCTTCTGTGACAAAGCAGAAACTGAACCTGTTTCTCAAGTCACTTTGCACCGGTCAAGAGGTACAAAAAGTTCCCTCTACATGAAACACAGTTTGCTAAGGCCAATAATCACCCATCTCATTTTGTCACATACCATACATTGAACATGATTCTGATGTCTCTTTCTTCCAGTCAACGGTCACATAAAGTGCTCTCTTCTTAAAACACCGCTAGCGAAGGTCAATGAACACTCATATCCTTCTGTCTCATACTACACACTGAATATGTTTCTCAAGTCACTTTGCTACAGTCAAGAGTTACAAAAAGTACCTTCTCGTTGAAACAGAGTGTAAGGTGGGCAATGAACACACATCTTTTACTGTCACATACCACACACTGAACATGTTTCTGAAGTCTCTTTCCTCCAGACAGCAGTTACATAAAATTCGCTCTCCATGAACACTGTTTGCTCAGGGCAATGAACACACATCTCCTTCTGTCACATACCACACACTAAATGTGTTTCTTAAGTCTCTTTGTCCAGTCAACCATTTCAAAAAGTGCCCTCTCCTAGAAATGCAATTTGCTCAGGGCAGTCAACACACATCTCCTTCTGTCACATACCACACACTGAACATCTTTCTCAAGTATCTCTGCTCCAGTCAACAGTTACAAAATGTACCCTCTCCTTGAAACAAAGTTTTTGGTGAGGCATGAAACATGTCTCTGTCTGTCACTTATGACACACTGAACCTGTTTCTGAAGTCCCTTCCCTCCAGTCAATGATTACATCAAGTGACCTCGACTTAAAACACAGCTTGCAGAGGGCAAATAACCCACATCTCCTTCTGTCACGTTCCACACACTAAACAAATTTCTGAATTCTATTTCTTTCAGTCTACAGTTGCATAAAGTGCTCTCCCTAGGAAGCACAGTTATCTCTAGGCAATGAAAACACATCTCCTTCTGTCACATACCACACACTAAACAAGTTTCTGAAGTCTCTTTCCTCCAGTTAACGGTTACATAAATAATGCCACACATTGATCATGTTTCTGAAATCTGTTCACTCCAGTGAACAGTTAAAAAATATGCATTCTCCTTCAAAAACAGCTTGCAGAGGCCAATTAATCCACATATCCTTCTGTCACATACCACACACTGAACATGTTTCTCAAGAATCTTTGCTCCAGTCAACAGTTACAAAATGTAACCTCTCCTTGAAACAGTTTTTGGAGAGGTATGAATACACATCTCTTTCTGTCACTTACGACACACTGAACATGTTTCTGAAGTCCCTTTCCTCCAGTCAATGATTACATAAAGTGACCACTCCTTAAAGCACAGCTTGAAGAGGGCAATGAACCCACAACTCCTTTCACTTACCACATACTAAACAAATTTCTGAAGTCTGTTTCCTTCAGTCAACAGTTACTTCAAGTGCTCTCCCTAGGAAACACAGTTATCTATAGGAAATGAACACATATCTCCTTCTGTCACATTGCAAACATTGAACATGTTTCTGAACTCCGTTTGCTTAAGTCAGCGGTTAGAAAAAATGCTCTCCCTAGTAAACTCTGTTATCTCTAGGCAATGAACACACATCTCTTTCTGTGACATACCACACACTACACAAGTTTCTGAAGTCTCTTTCCTACAGTCAATGGTTACTTAAAGTGCCCAGTCCTTGAAAGACAGCTTGCAGAGGGCAATGAACACACATCACTAATCTCATGCTACACACTGATTATGTTTCTCAAGTCACTTTACTACAGTCAACAGTTACAAAAAGTACCTTCTCGATGAAACACAATGTAAGGAGGGCAATGAACACACATCTTTTCCTGTCACATACCACACACTGAACATGTTTCTGAAGTCTCTTTCCTCCAGAAAACAGTTACATAAAGTTCCCTCTCTTTGAACACAGTTTGCTCAGAGAAATGAACACACATCTCCTTCTGTCTCATACTACACACTGAATATGTTTCTCAAGTGGCTGTGCTCCAGTTAACAGTGCAAAAAGTACCTTCTACTTGAAACAAAGTTTATGGATGGCAATGAACACACATCTTTTCTGTCACATAGCACACACTAAACATGTTTCCGAACTCTGTTTGCTAAAGTCAACGGTTACAAAAAGTGCTCACCCTAGAAAACTCTGTTATCTCTAGGCAAAGAACACACATCTCATTTTGTCACATACCACACACTAAACAAGTTTCTGAAGCCTCTTTCCTCCAGTTAATGGTTACATATATATACCACACTCTGATCACGTTTCTGAAATCTGTTTGCTCCAGAGAACAGTTAAAAAAAGTCAAACTTATTTTTAACACAGCTTGCAGAGGGCAATTAATCCACTTCTCCTTCTGTCACATACCACACATGGGAAAAGTTTTTGAAGCCTCTTTCCTACAGGCAACTGTTACAAAAAGAGCCCTTTCCAGGAACCATAGTTTTCTCTGGGCAATGAACACACATCTCTTTCTGTCACATCCCACACACTGATGATGTTTCTGAAGTCTCTTTCTTCCAGTCAACAGTTACATAAAGTGCCCAGTCCTTGAAAGACAGCACGCGGAGGGCAATATACACATATCTCTTTATGTCGCATACCTGTCACTGAACTTGTTTCTGAAGTTACTTTCCTCCATTCGACAGCTACATAAAGTGACATCTCCTTGGAACATAGTTTCATCAGGCAATGAACACATAGCTCCTTCTATCACATACTACACACTGTTCACATTTCTGAAGTATCTTTCCTCCTGTCATCATTTACACAAAGTGCTCTCTTCTTAAAACACAGCTTGTGGAGTTCTGTGAACCCTCATCTCCTTCCATCTCATACTTCACACTGAACATGTTTCGTAAATGGCTTTGCTCTAGTCAAAAGTTTCAAAAAGTACCTTCTCCTTGAAACACAGTTTAAGAATGGCAATGAACACACATCTTTTTCTGTCACATACCACACTGAACATGTTTCTGAAGCCTCTTTCCTTCAGTCAACATTTAGATAAAGTGCCCTCTCCTTGAAAAACAGTTTGCTCAGTGCAATCAACACACATCTGCTTCTGGCTCAAACCAGCCATTGAACTTGTTTCTCAAGTCACTTTGCTCCAGTCTACAGTTACAAAAAGTTCCCTCTCCATTAAACACAGTTTGCTGAGGCCAATAAACACCCATCTCCTTTTGTGACATACCTGACATAGAACATGATTCTGAAGTCTCATTCCTCCAGTCAGCGGTCACATAAAGTGCTCTCTTCTTAAAACACAGCTTGCTGATGGCAATGTACACATATCTCCTTCAATCTCATGTTACACACTGAATATGTTTCTCAAGTCGCTTTGCTACAGTCAACAGTTACAAAAAGTACCTTCTCGTTGAAACAGAGTATAAGGAGGGCAATGAACACACATCTTTTTCTGTAACATACCACACACTGAACATGTTTCTGAAGTCTCTTTCCACCAGACAACAGTTACATAAAGTTCTCTCTCCATGAACACAGTTTGCTCAGGGCAATGAACACACATCTCCTTCTGTCACATACCACACACTAAACTTGTTTCTTAAGTCTCTTTGCTCCAGTCAACTATTCCAAAAAGTGCCCTCTCCTTGAAGCACAATTTGCTCAGGGCAATCAACACACATCTCCTTCTGTCACATACCACACACTGAACATGTTTCTCAAGTATCTCTGCTCCAGTCAACAGTTACAAAATGTACCATCTCCTTGAAACACAGTTTTTGGAGAGGTATGAATACACGCCTCTTTCAATCACTTATCACAGACCGAACTTGTTTCTGAAGTCCCGTTCCTCCTGTCAACGATTACATAATGTGACCTCTCCGTAAAGCACAGCTTGCACAGGACAATAAACTCACAACTCCTTCTTTCACTTACCAGACACTAAACAAATTTCTGAAGGCTGTTTCCTTCAGTCAAAAGTTACTTAAAGTGCTCTCCCTAGGAAACACATTTATCTATAGGCAATGAACACACATCTCCTTCTGTCACATAGCACACACTGAACATGTTTCTGAACTCTGTTTCCTTAAGTCAACGGTTACTAAAAATGCTCTCCCTAGTAAACTCTGTTATCTCTGGGCAATGAACACACATCTCTTTCTGTCACATATCACACACTAAATAAGTTTCTGAAGCCTCTTTCCTCCAGTTAATGGTTACAAATATAATATCACACTCTGATCACGTTTCTGAAATCTGTTTGCTAAAGAGAACAGTTAAAAAAAGTGTAATTTCTTTCAAACACAGCTTGCAGAGGGCAATTAATCCACATCTCCTTCTGTCACATACCACACAAGGGAAAAGTTTTTGAAGCCTCTTTCCTCCAGGCAACTGTTACAAAAAGAACCCTTTCTTGGAACCTTAGTTTTCTCTGGGCAATGAACACACATCTCTTTCTGTCACATACCACACACTGTTGATGTTTCTGAAGTCGCTTTTCTCCAGTCAATGGTTACATAAAGTGCCCAGTCCTTGAAAGACAGCATGCGGAGGGCAATATACACACATCTGTTTCAGTCACATACCTGTCACTGATGTTGTTTCTGAAGTTACTTTCCATCATTCGACAGCTACATAAAGTGACATCTCCTTGGAACATAGTTTCATCAGGGAAATGAACACACAGCTCCTTCTATCACATACCACACACTGTTCACATTTCTGAAGTATCTTTCCTCAAGTCATCATTTACATAAAGTGCTCTCTTCTTAAAACAGAGCTTGTGGAGTTCAATGAACCCACATCTCCTTCCATCTCATACCACACACTGAACATGTTTCTGAAGTCTCTTTCCTCCAGACAGCAGTTTCATAAAATTCACTCTCCATGAACACTGTTTGCTCAGGGCAATGAACACACATCTCCTTCTGTCACATACCACACACTACAAGTGTTTCTTAAGTCTCTTTGTCCAGTCAACCGTTCCAAAAAGTGCCCTCTCCTTGAAACACAATTTACTCAGGGCAATCAACACACATCTCCTTCTGTCACATACCACACACTGAACATGTTTCTCAAGAATCTTTGCTCCAGTAAACAGTTACAAAATGTAACCTCTCCTTGAAACACAGTTTTTGGAGAGGTATGAATACACATCTCTTTCTGTCACTTACGACACACTGAATCTGTTTCTGAAGTCCCTTTCCTCCAGTCAATGATTACATAAAGTGACCACTCATTAAAGCACAGCTTGAAGAGGGCAATGAACCCACAACTCCTTTCACTTACCACATACTAAACAAATTTCTGAAGTCTGTTTCCTTCAGTCAACAGTTACTTAGAGTGCTCTCCCTAGGAAACACAGTTATCTATTGGCAATGAACGCACATTTCCTTCTGTCACATTGCACACATTGAACATGTTTCTGAACTCCGTTTGTTTAAGTCAGTGGTTAGAAAAAATGCTCTCCCTAGTAAACTGTGTTATCTCTAGGCAATGAACACACATCTCTTTCTGTCACATACCACACACTAGACAAGTTTCTGACGTCTCTTTCCTACAGTCAACGGTTACATGAAGTGCCCAGTCCTTGAAAGACAGCTTGCGGAGGGCAATGAACACACATCTCTAATCTCATGCTACACACTGATTATGTTTCTCAAGTCACTTTGCTGCAGTCAATAGTTACAAAAAGCACCTTCTCGATGAAACAAAGTTTAAGGATGGCAATGAACACACATCTTTTTCTGTCACATACCACACACTGAACATGTTTCTGAAATCTCTTTCCACCCGTCAACATTTACATAAAGTACCCGCTCCTTGAAACACAGTTTGCTGAGTGCAATCAACACACATCTGCTTCTGTGACAAAGCAGAAACTGAACCTGTTTCTCAAGTCACTTTGCACCGGTGAAGAGTTACAAAAAGTTCCCTCTACATGAAACACAGTTTGCTAAGGCCAATAATCACCCATCTCATTTTGTCACATACCATACATTGAACATGATTCTGATGTCTCTTTCTTCCAGTCAACGGTCACATAAAGTGCTCTCTTCTTAAAAAACTGCTAGAGGAGGTCAATGAACACTCATATCCTTCTGTCTTATACTACACACTGAATATGTTTCTGAAGTCTCTTTCCTCCAGACAGCAGTTACATAAAATTCACTCTCCATGAACACTGTTTGCTCAGGGCAATGAACACACATCTCCTTCTGTCACATACCACACACTACACGTGTTTCTTAAGTCTCTTTGTCCAGTCAACCGTTCCAAAAAGTGCCCTCTCCTTGAAACACAATTTGCTTAGGGCAATCAACACACATCTCCTTCTGTCACATACCACACACTGAACATGTTTCCCAAGAATCTTTGCTCCAGTCAACAGTTACAAAATGTAACCTCTCCTTGAAACACAGTTTTTGGAGAGGTATGAATACACACCTCTTTCTGTCACTTACGACACACTGAACGTGTTTCTGAAGTCCCTTTCCTCCAGTCAATGATTACATAAAGTGACCACTCCTTAAAGCACAGCTTGAAGAGGGCAATGAACCCACAACTCCTTTCACTTACCACATACTAAACAAATTTCTGAAGTCTGTTTCCTTCAATGAACAGTTACTTAAAGTGCTCTTCCTAGGAAACACAGTTATCTATAGGCAATGAACACACATCTCCTTCTGTCACATTGCACACATTGAACATGTTTCTGAACTCTGTTTGCTTAAGTCAGTGGTTAGAAAAAATGCTCTCCCTAGTAAACTGTGTTATCTCTAGGCAATGAACACACATCTCTTTCTGTCACATACCACACACTAGACAAGTTTCTGACGTCTCTTTCCTACAGTCAATGGTTACATAAAGTGCCCAGTCCTTGAAAGACAGCTTGCAGAGGGCAATGAACACACATCACTAATCTCATGCTACACACTGATTATGTTTCGCAAGTCACTTTACTACAGTCAACAGTTACAAAAAGTACCTTCTCGATGAAATACAATGTAAGGAGGGCAATGAACACACATCTTTTCCTGTCACATACCACACACTGAACATGTTTCTGAAGTCTCTTTCCTCCAGAAAACAGTTACATAAAGTTCCCTCTCTTTGAACACAGTTTGCTCAGGAAATGAACACACATCTCCTTCTGTCTCATACTACACACTGAATATGTTTCTCAAGTGGCTGTGCTCCAGTTAACAGTGACAAAAAGTACCGTCTACTTGAAACAAAGTTTATGGATGGCAATGAACACACATCTTTTCTGTCACATAGCACACACTAAACATGTTTCCGAACTCTGTTTGCTAAAGTCAACGGTTACAAAAAGTGCTCACCCTAGAAAACTCTGTTATCTCTAGGCAATGAACACACATCTCATTCTGTCACATACCACACACTAAACAAGTTTCTGAAGCCTCTTTCCTCCAGTTAATGGTTACATATATAATATCACACTGTGATCACGTTTCTGAAATCTGTTTGCTCCAGAGAACAGTTAAAAAAAGTCAAACTTATTTCTAACACAGCTTGCAGAGGGCAATTAATCCACTTCTCCTTCTGTCACATACCACACATGGGAAAAGTTTTTGAAGCCTCTTTCCTACAGGCAACTGTTACAAAAAGAGCCCTTTTCTGGAACCATAGTTTTCTCTGGGCAATGAACACACATCTCTTTCTGTCACATACCACACACTGATGATGTTTCTGAAGTCTCTTTCTTCCAGTCAACGGTTACATAAAGTGCCCAGTCCTTGAAAGACAGCACGCGGAGGGCAATATACACATATCTCTTTATGTCGCATACCTGTCACTGAACTTGTTTCTGAAGTTACTTTCCTCCATTCGACAGCTACATAAAGTGACATCTCCTTGGAACATAGTTTCATCAGGCAATGAACACACAGCTCCTTCTATCACATACTACACACTGTTCACATTTCTGAAGTATCTTTCCTCCAGTCATCATTTACACAAAGTGCTCTCTTCTTAAAACACAGCTTGTGGAGTTCTGTGAACCCACATCTCCTTCCATCTCATACTTCACACTGAACATGTTTCGCAACTGGCTTTGCTCCAGTCAAAAGTTACAAAAAATACCTTCTCCTTGAAACACAGTTTAAGGATGGCAATGAACACACATCTTTTTCTGTCACATACCACACACTGAACATGTTTCTGAAGCCTCTTTCCTTCAGTCAACATTTAGATAAAGTGCCCTCTCCTTGAAAAACAGTTTGCTCAGTGCAATCAACACACATCTGATTCTGTCTTAAACCAGCCATTGAACCTGTTTCTCTAGTCACTTTGCTCCAGTCAACAGTTACAAAAAGTTTCCTCTCCATCAAACACAGTTTGCTGAGGCCAATAAACACCCATGTCCTTTTGTCACATACCTGACATAGAACATGGTTCTGAAGTCTCATTCCTCCAGTCAGCGGTCTCATAAAGTGCTCACTTCTTAAAACACAGCTTGCTGAGGGCAATGTACACATATCTCCTTCAGTCTCATACTACACACTGAATATGTTTCTCAAGTCACTTTGCTACAGTCAACAGTTACAAAAAGTACCTTCTTGTTGAAACAGAGTGTAAGGAGGGCAATGAACACACATCTTTTTCTGTCACATACCACATACTGAACATGTTTCTGAAGTCTCTTTCCACCAGACAACAATTACATAAAGTTCCCACTCTGTTTACACAGTTTGCTCAGGGCAATGAACTCACATCTCCTTCTGTCACATACCACACACTAAATGTGTTTCTTAAGTCTCTTTGCTCCATTCAACCATTTCAAAAAGTGCCCTCTCCTTGAAGCACAATTTGCTCAGGGCAATCAACACACATCTCCTTCTGTCACATACCACACACTGAACATGTTTCTCAAGTATCTCTGCTAAAGTCAACAGTTACAAAATGTACCATCTCCTTGAAACACAGTTTTTGGAGAGGTATGAATACACACCTCTTTCAGTCACTTATGACACACCGAACTTGTTTCTGAAGTCCCTTTCCTCCAGTCAACGATTACATAATGTGACCTCTCCTTAAAGCACAGCTTGTGGAGGACAATAAACCCACAACTCCTTCTTTCACTTACCACACACTAAACAGATTTCTGAAGTCTGTTTCCTTCAGTCAAAAGTTACTTAAAGTGCTCTCCCTGGGAAACACATTTATATATACTCAATGAACACACATCTCCTTCTGTCACATAGCACACACTGAACATGTTTCTGAACTCTGTTTCCTGAAGTCAACAGTTACTAAAAATGCTCTCCCTAGTAAACTCTGTTACCTCTGGGCAATGAACACACATCTCTTTCTGTCACATAGCACACACTAAATAAGTTTCTGAAGCCTCTTTCCTCCAGTTAATGGTTACAAATATAATATCACACTCTGATCACGGTTGTGAAATCTGTTTGCTAGAGAGAACAGTTAAAAAAAGTGTAATTTCTTTCAAACACAGCTTGCAGAGGGCAATTAATCCACATCTCCTTCTGTCACATAGCACACATGGGAAAAGTTTTTGAAGCCTCTTTCCTCCAGGCAACTGTTACAAAAAGATCCCTTTCTAGGAACCATAGTTTTCTCTGGGCAATGAACACACATCTCTTTCTGTCACATACCTCACACTGTTGATGTTTCTGAAGTCTCTTTCCTCCAGTCAATGGTTACATAAAGTGCCCAGTCCTTGAAAGACAGCATGCGGAGGGCAATATACACACATCTTTTTCTGTCACATACATGTCACTGAACTTGTTTCTGAAGTTACTTTCCTTCATTCGACAGCTACATAAAGTGACATCTCCTTGGAACACAGTTTCATCAGGGCAATGAACACACAGCTCCTTCTATCACATACCACACACTGTTCACATTTCTGAAGTATCTTTGCTCAAGTCATCATTTACATAAAGTGCTCTCTTCTTAAAACAGAGCTTGTGGAGTTCTATGAACCCACATCTCCTTCCATCTCATACTACACATTGAACATGTTTCGCAACTGGCTTTGCTCCGGTCAAAAGTTACAAAAAGTACCTTCTCCTTTAAACACAGTTTAAGGATGGCAATGAACACTCATCTTTTTTTGTCACATACCACACACTGAACATGTTTCTGAAGTCTCTTTCCTTCAGTCAACATTTACATAAAGTGCCCTTTCCTTGAAACACGGTTTCCTCAGTGCAATCAACACACATCTGCTTCTGTCTCAGACCAGCCATTGAACCTGTTTTTCAAGTCACTTTGCTCCAGTCAACAGTTACAAACAGTTCCCTCTCCATCAAACACAGTTTGCTGAGGCCAATAAAAACCCATCTGCTTTTGTCACATACCTGACATTGAACATGATTCAGAAGTCTCTTGCCTCCAGTCAGCGGTGACATAAAGTCCTATCTTCTCACAACACAGCTTGCAGAGGGCAATGAAAACACATCTCCTGTCTCATGCTACACACTGATTATGTTTCTCAATTCACTTTGCTACTGTGAACAGTTACAAAAAGTACCTTCTCATTGAAACACAATGTAAGGATGGCAATGAACACATATGTTTTACTGTCACATACCACACACTGAACATGTTTCTGAAGTCTCTTTCCTCCAGACAACGGTTACATAAAGTTTCCTCTCTTTGAACACAGTTGGCTCAGGGCAATAAAAACACATCTCCTTCTGTCTCATATTACTCTCTGAATATGTCTCTCAAGTGGCTTTTCTCTAATCAATAGTTACAAAAAGTACCTTCTCCGTGAAACACAGTTTATGGATGTCAATGAACACACATCTTTTTCTATCACATACCACACAATGAACATGTTTCTGAAGTCTCTTTCCTCCAGTCAACTTTTACATATAGTGCCATCTCCATAAAACACAGTTTGCTCAGGCCAATAATCACCATCTCCTTTTGTCATATACCAGACACCGAACATGATTCTGAAGTCTCCTTCCTCCCTTGTACGATCATATAAAGTGCTCTCTTCTTAAAACACAGCTTACAGATGGCAAAGTACATATATCTCCTTCAGTCTCATACTACACACTGAGTATGTTTCTTAAGTTGCTTTGCTACAGTCAACAGTTACAAAAAGTACCTTTTCATTGAAACAGAGTGTAGGGAGGGCAATGAACACACATCTTTTTCTGTCACATACCACACACTGAACGTGTTTCTGAAGTCTCTTTCCACCAGACAACAGTTACTTAAAGTTCCATCTCCATGAACACAGTTTGCTCAGGGCAATGAACACACATCTCTTTCTTTCACATACCACACCCTAAACGTGTTTCTTAAGTCTCTTTGCTCCAGTCAACCGTTCCAAAAAGTGCCCTCTCCGTGAAGCACAATTTGCTCAGGGCAATCAACACACATCTCCTTCTGTCACATACCACACACTGAACATGTTTCTCAAGTATCTTTGCTCCAGTCAGCAGTTACAAAATGTTCCCTCTCCTTGAAACACAGCTTTTGGAGAGGAATGAATACATGCCTCTTTCAGTCACTTACGACACACTGAACTTGTTTCTGAAGTCCCTTTCCTCCAGCCAATGATTACATAATGTGACCTCTCCTTAAAGCACAGCTTGCAGAGGACAATAAACCCACAACTTTTTCTTTCACTTACCACACACTAAACAAATTTCTGAAGTCTGTTTTCTTCAGTCAAAAGTTACTTAATGTGCTCATCCTAGGAAAGACAGTTATCTATAGGCAATGAACACACATCTCCTTCTGTCACATAGCACACACTGAACATGTTTCTGAACTCTGTTTGCTTAAGTCAACGGTTGCAAAAAATACTCTCCCTAGTAAACTCTGTTATCTCTTGGCAATGAACACACATCTCTTTCTGTCACATACCACACACTAAACAAGTTTCTGACGTCCTTTCCTCCAGTTAACGGTTACTTATATAATATCACACTCTGATCACATTTCTGAAATCTGTTTGCTCCAGTCAACATTAAAAAAAGTGCGATTTCTTTCAAACACAGCTTGCAGAGGGCAATTAATGCACATGTACTTCTGTCACATACCACACACAGGAAAAGTTTTTGAAGCCTCTTTCCTCCAGGCAACTGTTACAAAAAGTTCTCTTTCCAGGAAACTTAGTTTTCTCTGGGTAATGAACACACATCTCTTTCTGTCACATACCACACAGTGATCATGTTTCTGTAGTCTCATTCCTCCAGTTAACGGTTATTTAAAGTGCCCAGTCATTGAATGACAGCATAGAGAGTGCAATAAATACACATCTCTTTCTGTCACATACCTCTTACTGAACTTGCTTCTGAAGTCTCTTTCCTACAGTCGACAGCTACATAAAGTGACATCTCCTTGGAACAGAGTTTGGTCAGGGCAATGAACTCACAGCTCCTTCTATCACATACCACACACTATTCACGTTTCTGAAGTATCTTTCCTCCAGTCATCATTTACATAAGGTTCCCTCTTAATAAAACACAGCTTGTGGAGTTCAATGAACCCACATCTCCTTCCGTCTCATACTACACACTGAATATGCTTCTCAACTGGCTTTGCTCCAGTCAATAGTTACAAAAAGTACCTTCTCTTTGAAACACAGTTTAAGGATAGCAATGAACACACATCTTTTTCTATCACATACCACAAACTGAACATGTTTCTGAAGTCTCTTTCCACCCGACAACATTTACATAAAGTACCCGCTCCTTGAAACATAGTTTGCTGAGTGCAATCAACACACATCTGCTTCTGTGACAAAGCAGAAACTGAACCTGTTTCTCAAGTCACTTTGCACCGGTCAAGAGTTACAAAAAATTCCCTCTACATGAAACACAGTTTTCTAAGGCCAATAATCACCCATCTCCTTTTGTCACATACCAGACATTGAATATGATTCTGAAGTCTCTTTTCTCCATTCAACGGGCACATAAAGTGTTCTCTTTTTAAAACACAGCTTGCAGAGGGCAATGAACACTCATATCCTTCTGTCTTATACTACACACTGAATATGTTTCTCAAGTCACTTTGCTACAGTCAACAGTTACAAAAGGTACCTTCTCGTTGAAACAGAGTGTAGGGAGGGCAATGAACACACAACCCCCTTCTGTCACATAGTACACACTAAATGAGTTTCTTAAGTCTCTTTCCTCTAGTCAACCATTTCAAAAAGTGCCCTCTCCTTGAAACACAATTTGCTCAGGGCAATCAACACACTTCCCCTTCTGTCATGTACCACACACTGAACATGTTTCTCAAGTATCTCTGCTCCAGTCAACAGTTACAAAATGTACCCTCTCCTTGAAACACAGTTTTTAGAGAGGTATGAATACACATCTCTTTCTATCGCATGCTACACACTGAACTTGTTTCTGAAGTCCCTTTCCTCCAGTCAACAATTATAAAAAGTGACCTCTCCTTAAAGCACAGCTAGCAGAGGAAATGAACCCACAACTCCTTCTTTCACTTACCACACACTAAACAAATTTCTGAAGTCTGTTTCCTTCAGTCAAGAGTTACTTAAAGTGCTCTCCCTAGGAAACACAGTTTTTTATAAGAAATGAACACCCATCTCCTTCTGTCACAAAGCACACAATGAACATGTTTCTGTACTGTGTTTGCTAAAGTCAATGGTTAGAAAAAATGCTCTCTCTAGTAAACTCTGTTATCTCTCGGCAATGAACACACATCTCTTTCTGTCACACACCAAAAAGTAAGCAAGTTTCTGAAGTCTCTTTCCTCCAGTTAATGGTTACATATATAATATCACACTCTGATCACATTTCTGAAATCTTTTTGCTCCAGTCAACAGTTAAAACAAGTGCGATCTCTTTCAAACACAGCCTGCAGAGTGCAATTAATCCACAACTCCTTCTGTCAGATACCACACACGGGAAAAGTTTTTGAAGCCTCTTTCCTCCAGGCAACTGTTACAAAAAGTTCTTCCAGGAAACATATTTTTCTCTCAGCAATGAACATACATCTCTTTCTGTCACATACAACACACTAATCAAGTTTCTGAAGTATCTTTCCTCCAGTCAATGGTTATATAAAGTGCCCATTCCTTGAAAGACAGCATGCAGAGGCCAATAAACACACATCTCTTTCTGTCACATACCTCTCACTGAACTTGTTTCTGAAGTCTCTTTCCTCCAGTCGACTGCTACATAAAGTGACATCTCCTTGGAATACAGTTTGCTCAGGGCAATGAACACACAGCTTCTTCTATCACATACCACACACAGTTCAGGTTTCTGAAGTATCTTTCCTCCAGTCATCATTTATATAAAGGGCCCTCTTCTTAAAACACGGCTTGCGGAGGGCAATGAACAGACATCTCCCGTCTCATGCTACACACTGATTATGTTTCTCAAGTCACTTTGCTACACTCAACAGTTACAAAAAGTACCTTCTCGTTGAATCACAATGTAAAGTGGGCCAAGAACACACATATTTTCCTGTCACATACCACACATTGAACAAGTTTCTGAAGTCTCTTTCCTCCATACAACAGTTACATAAAGTTCCCTTTCTTTGAACACAGTTTGCTCAGGGCAATGAACACACATCTGCTTCTGGCACGAACTAGCCATTGAACCTGTTTCTCAAGTCACTTTGCTCCAGTCAATAGTTACAAAACGTTCCCTCTCCATGACACACAGCTTGCTGAGGCCAGAAATCACCCATCTCCTTTTGTCACATACCAGACACTGAACATGATTCTGAAGTCTCTTTCCTCCCATCAACAGTCACATAAAGTGTTCTCTTCTTAAAACACAGCTTGCAGAGGGCAATGAACACATATCTCCTTCAGTCTCATACCACACACTGAATATGTTTCTCAAGTCTCTTTGCTACAGTCATCAGTTACAAAAAGTACCTTCTCGTTGAAACACAGTGTAAGTAGGGCAATGAACACACATCTTTTTCTGTCACATACCACACTCTGACCATGTTTCTGAAGTCTCTTTTCTACAGACAACAGTTATATTAAGTTCCCTCTCCATGAACACTGTTTGCTCAGGGCAATGAACACACATCTCCTTCTGTCACATCAACCGTTCCAAGAAGTGCCCTCTCCTTGAAACACAATTTGCTCAGGGCAATCAATACACATCTCTTTCTGTCACATACCACACACTGAACATGTTTCTCAAGTATCAAGTTTTTAGAGAGGTATGAAAAATGTCTCTTTCTGTCACTTATGAGACACTGAACCTGTTTCTGAAGTCCCTTTCCTCCAGTCAATGATTACATGAAGTTAGATCTCCTTAAAGCACGGCTTGCAGAGTCCAAATAACCCACATCTCCTTCTGTCACATACAAAACACTGAACAAATTTATGAAGTCTATTTCTTTCAGTCAACAGTTGCTTAAAGTGCTCTCCCCAGGAAACACAGTTATCTATAGGCAATGAACACACATCTCTTTCTGTCACATACCACACACTAAACAAGTGTCTGAAGCCTCTTTCCTCCTGTTAATATTTACATATATAATATCACACTCTGATCACATTTCTGAAATCTGTTTGCTCCAGTCAATGGTTAAAAAAAGTGCAATCTCTTTCAAACACAGCTTGCAGGCAGCAATTAATCCACTTCTCCTTCTGTCACATACCACACATGGGAAAGGTTTTTGAAGCCTCTTTCCTCCAGGCAACTGTTACAAAAAGTTCACTTTATAGGAAACGTAGTTTTCTCTGGGCAATGAACACACATCTCTTTCTGTCACATACCACACACTGATCATGTTTCTGAAGTCCCTTTCCTCCAGTCAATGGTTACATAAAGTGTCCAGTCTTTGAAAGACAGCATGTAGAGGGCAATAAACACACATCTCTTTCTGTCACACACTTCTCACTGAACTTGTTTCTGAAGTCTTTTTCCTCCAGTCGACAGCTACATACAGTGACATCTCCTTGGAACAGAGTTTGCTCAGGGCAATGAACACCCAGCTCCTTCTGTCACATACCACACACTGTTCACATTTCTGAAGAATATTTCCTCCAGTCATCATTTACATAAAGTGCCCTCTTCTTAAAACACAGCTCGAGGAGCTCAATGAACTCTCATCTCCCTCTGTCTCAAACTACACACTGAGCACGTTTCTCAACTGGCTTTGCCCCAGTCATCAGTTACAAAATGTACCTTCTCCTTGAAACACACTTTAAGGATGGCAATGAACACACATCTTTTTCTGTCACATACCACGCACAGAACATGTTTCTGAAGTCTCTTTCCTCCAGACAACAGTTACATAAAGTTCCCTCTCTTTGAACACAGTTTGCTCAGCGCAATGAACACACATCTCCTTCTGTCTCATACTACACACTGACTATGTTTCTCAAGTGGCTTTGCTCCAGTCAACAGTTACAAAAAGTACCTTCTCCGTGAAACACAGTTTATGGATGTCAATGAACACACATCTTTTTCTATCACATACCACACAATGAACATGTTTCTGAAGTCTCTTTCCTCCAGTCAACTTTTACACATAGTGCCATCTCCTTGAAACACAGTTTACTCAGTGCATTCAACACACATCTGCTTCTGCCACAAACCAGCCAGTGAACCTGTTTCTCAAGTCACTTTGCTCCAGTCAACAGTTCCATAAAGTTCCCTCTCCATGAAACACAGTTTGCTGAGGCCAATAATCACCCATCTCCTTTTGTCACATACCAGACACTGAACATGATTCTGAAGTCTTTTTCCTCCCGTCAACGGTCACATAAAGTGCTCTCTTCTTAAAACACAGCTTGTGGAGTACAATGAACCCACATCTCATTCCGTCTCATACTACACACTGAACATAATTCTCATCTGGCTTTGCTCCAGTCAACAGTTACAAAAAAGTACCTTCTCCTTGAAACACAGTTTATGGAAGCCAATGAACACACATCTTTTTCTGTCACATACCACACACTGAACATGTTTCTGAAGTCTCTTTCCTCCAGTTAACATTTACATAAAATTCCCCCTCTCCTTGAAACACAGTTTGCTCAGTGCAATCAACACACATCTGCTTCTGTCTCAAGCCAGCCATTGAACCTGTTTCCCAAGTCATTTTGCACCAGTCAACAATTACAAGTAGCTCCGTCTCCATGAAGCACAGTTTGCTGAGGCCAATAAACACCCATCTCCTTTTGTCACATACCAGACATTGAACATGATTCTGAAGTTTCTTTCCTCCAGTCAGCGGTCACATAAAGTGCTGTCTTCTTAAAACACAGCTTGCGAAGGGCAATGAACTCACATTTCCTGTCTCATTCTACTCACTGATTATGTTTCTCAAGTCAATTTGCTACAGTCAACAGTTACATAAAGTTCCCTCTCTTTGAACACAGTTTGCTCCAGGCAATGAACACATCTCCTTCTGTCTCATACTACACACTGAATATGTTTCTCAAGTGGCTTTGCTCCAGTCAACAGTTACAAAAACTGCCCTCTCCTTGAAACCCAGTTTGCTCAGGGCATTCTACATACATCTCCTTCTGTCACATGCCCAACACTGAACACAATTCTCAAGTCACTTTGCTCCAGTCAACAGTTACAAATAGTACCCTGTCCTTGAAACACAGTTTTTGCAGGGAAATAAACACACATCTCTTTCTGTCATATAACACACACACTGAACTTGTTTCTGAAGTATCTTTCCTCCAATCAACAGTTGCATGAAGTTCACTCCCCTCAAAACACAATTTAATCTTAGCAATCAGCTAACATCTCTTTCTGTCACATACCACACACTGAGCTTGTTTCTGAAGTCTTTTTCCTTCAGTCGACAGTTACATAAATTGACCTCTCCTTGAAATACTGTTTGCTCAGGGCAATGAATATACATCTCCTTCTGTCACATACCACTGTCTAATTATGTTTCTGAAGTTTCTTTGCTCCAGTCAACAATTAAAAAAAGAGACCTCTCCATGAATAACAGTTTTCAGAGGGCAATGAACACACAACTCTTTCTGTCAATCCCCACACAGTGAGCATGTTTCTCAAGACTCTTTGCTTCAGTTAACAGTTCTGAGAAGAGTCCTCTCCTGGAAGCACAGTTTGTGGAGGGCAATAAACACACATCTCCTTCTGTCACATACCACACACCGAATATGTTTCTGAAGTCTATTTCCTAAAGACAACAGTTACAGAAAGTGCCCTCTTCTTGCAACACACTTTGCTCAGGGTAATCAAAACTCATCTCCTTCTGTCACATACTACACACTGAGCACATTTCTCAATTTGCTTTGCTTCAATCAACAGTTCCAAAAAGTGCCCTCTATTTGAAACACAGATTGCTCATGATAATGAACACACATCCCCACCTGTCACTTACCACACACACACTGATTATGTTTCTCATGTCTCTTTCCTCCCGTCAACTGTTACATAAAGTGCCTCATCTTGAAACACAGCTTGCAGAGGGCAATAAACACGCATCTCCTTTGGTGACATACTGCATACTGAACATGTTTCTCAATTCTCTGTGCTCAAGTCAACAGTTCCAAAAACTGCCCTCTCCTCAAAACAGAATTTGATCAAGGCAATCAACACATATCTCTTTCTGTCATATACCACATACTGAACATGTTTCATAAGTCTCTTTGCTCCAGTCATCCTTTCCAAAAAGTCTCCCTAAAACACAGTTTGCTCAGGGCAATCAACACACATCTCCTTCTGTCACATACCACTCACTGTTCACATTTCTAAAGAATATTTCCTCCAGTCATCATTTACATAAAGTGCCCTCTTCTTAAAACACAGCTTGAGGAGTTCAATGAACTCTCATCTCCCTCCATCTCATACTACACACTGAGCACGTTTCTCAACTGGCTTTGCCCCAGTCATCAGTTACAAAATGTACCTTGTCCTTGAAACACACTTTAAGGATGGCAATGAACACACATCTTTTTCTGTCACATACCATGCACTGAACATGTTTCTGAAGTCTCTTTCCTCCAGACAACAGTTACATAAAGTTCCCTCTCTTTGAACACAGTTTGCTCAGCGCAATGAACACACATCTCCTTCTGTCTCATACTACACACTGACTATGTTTCTCAAGTGGCTTTGCTCCAGTCAACAGTTACAAAAAGTACCTTCTCCGAGAAACACAGTTTATTGATGTCAATGAACGCACATCTTTTTCTATCACATACCACACAATGAACATGTTTCTGAAGTCTCTTTCCTCCAGTTAACCTTTACATATAGTGCCATCTCCTTGAAACACAGTTTACTCAGTGCATTCAACACATATCTGCTTCTGCCACAAACCAGCCAGCGAACCTGATTTTCAAGTCACTTTGATCCAGTCAATAGTTACATAAAGTACCCTCTCCATGAAACACAGTTTGCTGAGGCCAATAATCACCCATCTCCTTTTGTCACATACCAGACACTGAACATGATTCTGAAGTCTCTTTCCTCCCATCAATGGTCACATAAAGTGCTCTCTTCTTAAAACACAGCTTGCAGAGGGCAATGAACACATATCTCCTTCTGTCTCATACTACACACTGAATATGTTTCTCAAGTCGCTTTGCTACAGTCAACAGTTACAAAAAGTACCTTCTCATTGAAACAGAGTGTAAGGGGAACAATGAACACACATCTTTTTCTGTCACATACCACACACTGAACATGTTTCTGAAGTCTCTAACCTTCAGACAACAGTTACATAAAGTTCCCTCTCCATGAACACAGTTTTCTCAGGGCAATGAACACATAGCTCCTTCTGTCACATACCACACACTAAACATGTTTCTTAAGTCTCTTTGCTCCAGTCAACCATTCCAAAAAGTGCCCTCTCCTTGAAACACAATTTGCTCAGGGCAATCAACACACATCTCCTTCTTTCACATACCACACACTGAACATGTTTCTCAAGTATCTCTGCTCCAGTCAACAGTTACAAAATGTACCCTCTCCTTGAAACAGTTTTTGGAGAGTTATGAATCCACATCTCTTTCTGTCACTTATGACACACTGAACCTGTTTCTGAAGTCCCTTTCCTCCAGTCAAAGATTACATAAAGTGTCCTCTCCTTATAGCACAGCTTGAAGAGGGCATAGAACCCTCTTCTCCTTCTGTGACATACCACACACTAAAAAAATTTCTGAAGTCTATTTCCTTCAGTCAACAGTTGCTTAAAGTGCTCTCCCTAGGAAACACAGTTATCTATATGCAATGAACACACATCTCCTACTGTCACATAGCACACACTGAACATGTTTCTGAACTCTGATTGCTAAAGTCAACGGTTACTAAAAATGCTCTCTGTAGTAAATTCTGTTATCTCTAGTCAATGAACACACATCTCCTTCTGTCACATACCACACACTAAACAAGTTTCTGAAGTCTCTTTCCTCCAGTTAACAGTTACATAAATAATACCACACTCTGATCACGTTTCTGAAATCTCTTTGCTCCAGTGAACAGTTAAAAAATGTGCAATCTCATTCAAACACAGCTTGCAGAGACCAATTCATCCACTTATCCTTCTGTCACATAGCACACAATGAAAAAAGTTTTGAAGTCTCTTTCCTCCAGGCAACTGTTAGAAAAAGTTCTCTTTCCAGGAAACATAGTTTTCTGTGAGCAATGAACACACATCTCATTCTGTCACATACCACACACTGCTCATGTTTCAGAAGTCTCTTTCCTCCAGTCAATGGTTACATAAAGTGCCCAGTCCCTGGAAGACAGCATGCAGAGAGCAATAAACACACAGCTCCTTCTATCACATACCACACTCTGTTCACGTTTCTGAAGTATCTTTCCTCCAGTCATCATTTACACAAAGTGCCCTCTTCTTAAAACACAGCTTGTGGAGTTCAATGAACCCACATCTCCTTCCGTCTCATACTACACACTGAACATAATTCTCATCTGGCTTTGCTCCAGTCAACAGTTACAAAAAGTACCTTCTCCTTGAAACACAGTTTATGGAAGCCAATGAACACACATCTTTTTCTGTCACATACCACACACTGAACATGTTTCTGAAGTCTCTTTCCTCCAGTTAATATTTACATAAAATTCCCTCTCCTTGAAACACAGTTTGCTCAGTGCAATCAACACACATCTGCTTCTGTCTCAAGCCAGCCATTGAACCTGTTTCCCAAGTCATTTTGCACCAGTCAACAATTACAAAAAGTTCCCTCTCCATGAAGCACAGTTTGCTGAGGCCAATAAACACCCATCTCCTTTTGTCACATACCAGACATTGAACATGATTCTGAAGTCTCTTTCCTCCAGTCAGCGGTTACATAAAGTGCTGTCTTCTTAAAACACAGCTTGCGAAGGGCAATGAACTCACATTTCCTGTCTCATTCTACTCACTGATTATGTTTCTCAAGTCAATTTGCTACAGTCAACAGTTACATAAAGTTCCCTCTCTTTGAACACAGTTTGCTCCAGGCAATGAACACATCTCCTTCTGTCTCATACTACACACTGAATATGTTTCTCAAGTGGCTTTGCTCCAGTCAACAGTTACAAAACTGCCTCTCCTTGAAACACAGTTTGCTCAGGGCATTCTACACACATCTCCTTCTGTCACATGCACAACACTGAACACAATTCTCAAGTCACTTTACTCCAGTCAACAGTTACAAATAGTACCCTGTCCTTGAAACACAGTTTTTGCAGGGAAATAAACACACATCTCTTTCTGTCACATAACACACACACTGAACTTGTTTCGGAAGTATCTTTCCTCCAATCAACAGTTGCATGAAGTGCACTCCCCTCGAAACACAATTTAATCTTAGCAATCAGCTAACATCTCTTTCTGTCACATACCACACACTGAGCTTGTTTCTGAAGTCTTTTTCCTTCAGTCAACAGTTACATAAATTGACCTCTCCTTGAAATACTGTTTGCTCAGGGCAATGAATATACATCTCCTTCTGTCACATACCACTGTCGAATTATGTTTCTGAAGTTTCTTTGCTCCAGTCAACAGTTACAAAAAGACACCTCTCCTTGAATAACAGTTTTCAGAGGGCAATGAACACACAACTCTTTCTGTCAATCCCCACACAGTGAGCATGTTTCTCAAGACTCTTTGTTTCAGTTAACAGTTCTGAGAAGAGTCCTCTCCTGGAAGCACAGTTTGTGGAGGGCAATAAACACACATCTCCTTCTGTCACATACCACACACTGAATATATTTCTCAAGTCTATTTCCTAAAGACAACAGTTACAGAAAGTGCCCTCTTCTTGCAACACACTTTGCTCAGGGCAATCAAAACTCATCTCCTTCTGTCACATACTACACACTGAGCACATGTCTCAATTTGCTTTGCTTCAATCAACAGTTCCAAAAAGTGCCCTCTACTTGAAACACAGATTGCTCATAATAATGAACACACATCCCCACCTGTCACTTACCACACACACACTGATTATGTTTCTCATGTCTCTTTCCTCCCGTCAACTGTTACATAAAGTGCCTCTTCTTGAAACACAGCTTGCAGAGGGCAATAAACATGCATCTCCTTCGGTGACATACTGCACACTGAACATGTTTCTCAATTCTCTGTGCTCAAGTCAACAGTTCCAAAAACTGCCCTCTCCTCAAAACAGAATTTGATCAAGGCAATCAACACATATCTCTTTCTGTCATATACCATACACTGAACATGTTTCATAAGTCTCTTTGCTCCAGTCATCCGTTCCAAAAAGTACCCTCTCCCTAAAACACAGTTTGCTCAGAGCAATCAACACACATCTCCTTCTGTCACATACCACACACTGTTTGCTCCAGTCAGCAGTTGAAAAAAGGGTGATCTCCTTCAAACACAGCTTGCAGAGGGCAATTAATCCACATCTCCTTCTGTCACATAGCACACACAGAAAATGTTTTTGAAGTCTCTTTCTTCCAGGCAACTGTTACAAAAAGTTCCCTTTCCAGGAGACATAGTTTTCTCTGGGCAATGAACACACATCTCTTTCAGTCGCATACCACACACTGATCATGTTTCTGAAGTCTCTTTCCTCCAGTCAACGGTTACATAAAATGCCCAGTCCTTGTAAGACTGCTTGCGGATGGCAATAAACACACATATCTTTCCGTCACATACCGCACATTAAACTTGTTTCTGAAGTCTCTTTCCTCCAGATAACAGTTACATAAAGTGACATCTCCTTGGAACAGAGTTTGCTCAGGGCAATGAACACATATCTCCTTCTGTCACATACCACACACTGATCATGTTTCTCAAGTCTCTTTGCTCCAGTCAGATGTTCCAAATAGTGGCCTCTTCTTAAAACACAGTTTGCTCAAGGCAATGAACACACATCCCTTTCTGTCACATACTATAGATTGAACTTGTTTCTGAAATCACTTTCCTCCTGTCAACAGTGATATAAACTGACTTGTCATTGAAACAGAGTTTTCAAAGGGCAATGAACACACATCTCTTTCTGTCACATACTGCACACTGATCATGTTTCTGATGTCTCTTTCCTCTAGGCAACGGTCACATAAAGTGTCCTCTTCTTAAAACACAGCTTGCGGAGGACAATGAACACACATCTCCTTCTGTCTCATACTACGCACTGAATATGTTTCTCAAATTGCTTGGCTCCAGTCAACAGTTACAAAAAGTACCGTCTTGTTGAAACACAGTATAAAGTAGGGCAAAGAACACATATCTTTTTCTGTCACATACCACACACTGAACATGTTTCTGAAGTCTCTTTCCTCAAGACAACAGTTACCTAAAGTTCCCACTCTTTGAACACAGTTTGCTCAGGGCATTGAACACACATATTCTTCTGCCACATACCACACACTAAACATGTTTCTCAAGTCTCTTTGCTCCAGTCAACCATTCCAAAAAATGCCCTCACCTTGAAAAACAATTTGCTCAGGGCAATTATCACACATCTCCTTCTTTCACATACCACACACTGAACATGTTTTTCTATTATATCTGCTCCAGTCAAGAGTTACAAAAAGTGCCCTCTCCTTGAAACACAGTTTTTGGAGAGGAATGAGAACACGTCTCTTTCTGTCACATACGACACACTGAACTTATTTCTGAAGTCCCTTTCCTCCACTCAACACTTATATAAAGTGACCTCTCCTTAAAACACAGTTTCCTCAGGGCAATGAACACACCACTTCTTCTGTCACATACCGTACACTGATAATGTTTCTGAAGTTTTTCACCTCCAGTCATGATTTACAAAAAGTGTCCTCTTCTTAGAAACATAGCTTGCGAGGGCAATGAACCCACATCCCCTTCTGTCACTTACCACATACTTAAATTTCTGAAGTCTCTTTCTTTCAGTCAACAGTTACTGAAAGTGCTCTCCCTAGGAAACACAGTTATCTCTAGGCAATGAACACAAATCTCCTTCTGTCATTTAGCACACACTGAGCATGTTTCTGAACACTGTTAGCTAAAGTCAACAGTTACAAAAAGTACTCTCCCTTGTAAACACTGTTATCTCTTGGTAATGACCACACATATCTTTCTGTCACATACCATACTCTAAACAAGTTTTGGAATTGTCTTTAATCCAGTCAACGGTTACATAAAGTGCACTCTACTTAAAAAACAGCTTGCAGAGGGCAATGAACACACATGTTCTTCTGTCACATACCACACACTGAACTTGTTTCTGAATTCTCTTTCCTTCAGTCAACAGTTACATAAATAATACCACACTCTGATCACATTTCTGAAATCTGTTTGCTCCAGTCAACAGTTAAAAAAAAGCACGATCTCCTTCAAACACAGCTTGCAGAGGGCAATTAATCAACAGCTCCTTCTGTCACATACCACACACAGAAAAAGTTTCTGAAGTCTCTTTCCTCCAGCAACAATTACTGAAAGTGCTCTTTCTGGGAAACAATTATCTCTAGGCAATGAGCACACATCTCTTTCTGTTACGTGTCATACACTGAACTTGTTTTTGAAGTATCTTTCGTCAAGGCAACTGTTACCAAAAGTTCTCTTTCCAGGAAACACAGTTTTCTTAGGGCAGTGAACACACATCTCTTTCTGTCACATACCACACACTGATTATGTTTCTGAAGTCTCTTTCCTCCAGTCAATGGTTACTTAAAGTGCACTGTCATTGAAAGACAGCTTGCACAGGTCAATGAACACACATCTCCTTCTGTCACATACCACACACTGAACATGTTTCTCAACTCTCTTTGCTCCAGTCTACAGTTCCAAATAGTGCCATCTCCTTGAAACACAGTTTGCTCAGTGCAATCAACACACATCTGCTTCTGTCACATACCAGCCATTGAACCTGTTTCTCAAGTCACTTTGTTCCAGTCAACAGTTTCAGAAAGTGCCCTCTCCATGAAACACAGTTTGCTGAGGCCAAGAAACACCCATCTCCTTTTGATAGGAGAGGAATGGACACATGTCTCTTTCTGTCACATACGACACACTGAACTTGTTTCAGAAGTCCCTCTCCTCTAGTCAACGATTATATAAAGTGACCTCTCCTTAAAACACAGTTTCCTCAGGGCTGATATCTGTTTGCTCCAGTCAACAGTTTCAGTTTCCTCACAGCTTGCAGAGGGCAATTAATCCACATCTCCTGTGTCACATACCACACATGGAAAAAGTTTCTGAAGTCTTTTTCCTTCAGCAACAGTTACTGAAAGTGCTCTCTCTGGGAAACACAATTATCTCTAGGTAATGAGTGCAGACATCACTTTCTGTTACGTGTCATACACTGAACTTATATTTGAAGTATCTTTCATCCAGGCAATTGTTACAAAAAGTTCTCTTTCCAGGAAACACAGTTTTCTCAGGGCAATGAACACACATCTCTTTCTATCACATACCGCACACAGGTCATGTTTCTGAAGTCTCCTTCCTCCAGTCAACAGTTACATAAAGTGCCAAGTCCTTGAAAGACAGCTTGCAGAGGGCAATAAACACACATCTCTTTCTGTCACATACCTCACATTGAACTTTTTTCTGAAGCCTCTTTCCTCCAGACAACAGTCCAAAAAGTGCCCTCTTCTTAAAACACAGCTTATGGAGGCAATGAACACACATCTCCTTCTGCCTGATACTAAACACTGAATATGTTTCTCAAGTCATTTTGCTTCTGTCATCAGTTACAAAAAGTACCTTCTCTTTGAAACACAGTTTAAGGGGTGCAATGAACACACATCTCTTTCAGTCACATACCAAACACTGAACATTTTTCTCTAGTATCTCTGCTCCAGTCAGCAGTTACAAAAACTACCCTCTACTTGAAGCACAGTTTTTGGAGTGCAATGAACTCACATCTCCTTCTGTCACATATGACACACTGAACTTATTTCTGCAGTCCCTTTCCTCCAGTCAACGATTACCTAAAGTGACCTCTCCTGAAAACACAATTTCCTCAGGGAAATGAACACACAGCTCCTTTTGTCACATACCACCCACTGATCATGTTTCTGAAGTATCTTTCCTCCAGTCATCATTTACATTAAGTGCCCTCTCCTTAAAACACAGCTTGTGGAGAGCAATGATCCCACATCTCCTTCTGTTACATACCACACACAGAACATATTTCTGAAGTCTCTTTCAATCAGTCAACTGTTACTTATTGAGCTATCCCCAGGAAACACAGTTTTTTCTATGCAATGAACACACATCTCTTTCTGTCACATACCACACACTGATGATGTTTATGAAGTCTTTTTTCTCTAGTCAACGGTTAAATAAAGTGCCCAGTTCTTGAAAGACAGCTTGCAGAGGGCAATAAACACAAATCTCTTTCTGTCACATACCACACACTGAACTTGTTTCTGAAGTCTCTTTCCACCAGTCAATAGTTACATAAAGTGACATCTCCTTGGAACACAGTTTGCTCAGGGCAATGAACACACATCTCCTTCTGTCACATAGCACACACTGATCATGTTTCTAAACTCTGTTTGCTTCAGTAAACAGTTAGAAAAAGTGCCCTCTCCTTGAAACACAGCCTCCAGGGGGCAATGAACATGCATCTAATTCTATCACATACCACACACTGAACATGTTTCTCAAGTCTCTTTGCTCCAGTCAATAGTTACATAAAGTGTCTTCTCCCTGAATGCAGTTTGCTCAGGCCACTCAACATGCATCTCCTCCTGTCACATAGCACACATTGAACATGTTTCTCAGGTCGCTTTGCTCCAGTCAACAGTGACAAAAAGTACCTCATCCTTGAAAAACAGTTTTTGTAGGGCAATGAACATACATCTCTTTGTGTCACATACTACACATTGAACATGTTTCTCAAGTCTCTTTGCTCCTGTCAACACTCCCAAACAGTGCACTCTCCTCAACACACAGTTTGCTCAAGGCAATCAACATACATCTCTTTCTGTCACATAGAAGACATTGAAGACATTTTTCAAGTTGCTTTGCTCTAGTCAACAGTTAAAAACAGCGCCCTTTCCTTGAAACACAGTTTGCTCAAGGCAATCAAAACACATCCCTTTCTGTCACATACCACACATTGAAGTTTTTTCAGAAATCACTTTCCTACTGTCAACAGTGACATAAACTAACCTCTCCTTGAAACACAGTTTTTGGAGGGTAATGAACACACATCTCTTTCTGTCACATACCACACACTGATCATGTTTCTGAAGTCTCTTTCCTCCAGTCAATGGTCAAATAAAGTGCCCTCTTCTTAAAACACAGCTTACGGAGGGCAATGAACACAAATCTCCTGCCTCATACTACACACTGAATATGTTTCTCAAGACACTTTGCTCCAGTCAACTGTTACAAAAATTATCTTCTCCTTGAAACACAGTTTAAGGAGGGCAATGAACACACATCTTTTTCTATCACACACCATACACTGAACATGTTTCTGAAGTCACTTTCCTCCAGCCAAAGGTCACATAAAGTGCCCACTTCTTAAAACACAGTTTGCGCAATGCAATCAACACACATCTGCTTCTGTCACATACCAGCCACTGACCCTGTTTCCCAAGTCACTTTGCTCCAGTCAACAGTTACAGAAAGTGCCCTCTCCATGAAACACAGTTTGCTGAGGCCAATAAATACCCATCTCCTTTTGCCACATACCAGACATTGAACATGATTCTGATGTCCCTTTCCTCCAGTCAAAGGTCACATAAAGTGCCCTTTTCTCAAAACACAGGTTGCGGAGGTCATTGAAC
This sequence comes from Neoceratodus forsteri, assembly GCA_016271365.2. Taxonomy (NCBI): domain Eukaryota; kingdom Metazoa; phylum Chordata; order Ceratodontiformes; family Ceratodontidae; genus Neoceratodus; species Neoceratodus forsteri. Next base: position 784,687,936 of record CM057453.1, on the reverse strand, counting down.
AAACATCTCCTTCTGTCTCATACTACACACTGAATATATTTCTTGAGTCTCTTGGCTCCAGTCAACAGTTAAAAAAAGTACCTTCTTGTTGAAACACAGTTTAAAGGAGGGCAATGAACACACATCTTTTTCTGTCTCACACCACACACTGAACATGTTTCTGAAGTCTCTTTCCTACAGACAACAGTTACATAAAGTTCCCTCTCTTTGAACACAGTTTGCTCAGGGCAATGAACACACATTTCATTCTCTCACATACCACACACTAAACATGTTTCTCAAGTCTTTTTGCTCCAGTCAACCATTCCAAAAAGTGCCCCCTCATTGAAACACAATTTGCTCAGGGCAATCAACACACATCTCCTTCTGTCACATGCCAAACATTGAACATGTTTCTCAATTATCTCTGCTCCAGTCAACAGTTACAGAAAGTGCCCTCTCCTTAAAACACCACTTGTGAAGGACAATGAACCCACATCTCCTGTCACATACCACACACTAAAGACATTTCTGAAGTCTCTTTCCTTCAGTCAACATTCACTTAAAGTGCTATCCCTAGGAAACACAATGTTCTCTATGCAATGAGCACACATCTTTTTCTGTCATATACCTCACACTGATCATGTTTATGAAGTCTTTTTCATCTAGTCAATTGTTACATAAAGTGCCCAGTCCTTGAAAGACAGCTTGCAGATGGCAATAAACACACATCTCTTTCTGTCACATACCACCCACTGAACTTGTCTCTGAAGTATCTTTCCTCAACTGGATAATTACATAAAGTGACATCTCCTTGGAGCAAAGTTTGCTCAGGGCAATGAACACACATCTCTTTCTGTCACATACCACACACTGATCATGTTTCTGAACACTGTTTACTTCAGTAAACAGTTGGAAAAAGTGCCCTCTCCTTGACACACAGCCTCCGCAGGAAAATGAACACACATCTAATTCCGTCACATACCACACACTGAACATGTTTCTCAAGTCTCTTTGCTCCAGTGAACAGATACATAAAGTGTCTTCTCCCAGAAAAACAGTTTGCTCAGTGCAATCAACACACATTTCCTCCTGTCACATAGCACGCACTGAAAATGTTTCTCAAGTTCCTTAGCTCCAGCTAAAAGTTGCAAAAAGTACCCTCTCCTTGAAACTCAGTTATTGGAGGGCAATGAACACACATCCCTTTCTGTGACATTCTACACATTGAACATGTTTCTCAAGTCTTTTTGCTCCAGTCAACAGTTCCAAATAGTGCCCTCTCCACGAAACACAGTTTGCTCAGTGCAATCGACACACACCTGCTTCTGTCTCAAACCAGCCATTGAACCTGTTTCTCAAGTCACTTTGCTCCAGTCAACAGTTACACAATGTTCCCTCTCCATCAAACACAGTTTGCTGAGGCCAATAAACACCCACCTCCTTTTGTCACATACCTGACATTGAACATGATTCTGAAGTCTCTTTCCCACAGTCAGCGGTCACATAAATTGCTCTCTTCTTAAAACACAGCTTGCGGAGGGCAATTAACACACATCTCCTGTCTCATGCTACACACTGATTATGTTTCTCAAGTCACTTTGCTACAGTCAACAGTTACAAAAAGTACCTTCTCGTTGAAACACAATGTAAGGAGGACAATGAACACACATTTTTTCCTGTCACATACCACACACTGAACATGTTTCTGAAGTCTCTTTCTTCCAGACAACAGTTACATAAAGTTCCCTCTCTTTGAACACAGTTGGCTCAGGGCAATGAACACACATCTCCTTCTGTCTCATATTACACACTGAATATGTTTCTCAAGTGGCTTTTCTCCCATCAATAGTTACAAAAAGTACCTCCTTCTTGAAACAAAGTTCATGGGTGGCAATGAACACATCCTTTTCTGTCACATAGCACACACTGAACATGTTTCCGAACTCTGTTTGCTAAAGTAAATGGTAACAAAAAATGTTCTCCCTAGAAAACTCTGTTATCTCTAGGCAATGAACACACATCTCTTACTGTCACATACCACACACTGATCATGTTTCTGAAGTCTCTTTCCTCCAGTCAATGGTTAAATAAAGTGCCCAGTCCCTAAAAGACAGCACGCAAAGGGCAATAAACACACATCTCTTGCTGTCACATACCTCTCACTGAACTTGTTTCTGAAGTCTCTTTCCTCCAGTCAACAGTTACATAAAGTGACATCTCCTTGGAACAGAGTTTGCTAAGGGCAATGAACACACAGCACCTTCTGTCACATACCACACACTGATCATGTTTCTGAAGTATCTTTACTCCAGTCATCATTTACATAAAGTGCCCTCTTCTTAAAACACAGCTTGTGGAGTTCAGTGAACCCTCATCTCCTTCCGTCTCATACTACACACTGAATATGTTTCTCAAGTGGCTTTGCTCCAGTCACCAGTTACAAAAAGTACCTTCTCCTTGAAACAAAGTTTAAGGATGGCAATGCACACACATCTTTTTCTGATGCATACCACACAGTGAACATGCTTTTGAAGTCTTTTTCCTCCAGGCAACTGTTACAAAAAGTTCCCTTTCCAGGAAACATAGTTTTCTCTGGGCAATGAACACACATCTCTTTCTGTCACGTACCACACAATGATCATGTTTCTGAAGTCTCTTTCCTCCAGTCAGCAGTAACATCAAGTGCTCATTCCTTAAAAGACAGCATGCTCAGGGCAATAAACACACATCTCTTTCAGTCACATACCTCTCACTGAACTTGTTTCTGAAGTCTCTTTCCTGCAGTCAATAATTACATAAAGTGATATCTCCTTGGAAGAGAGTTTGCTCAGGGAATGAATACACAGCTCCTTCTGTCACATACCCCACACAGATCACATTTAAGAAGTATCTTTCCTCCGGTCATCATTTACATGGAGTGCCCTCATCTTAAAGCACAGCTTTTGCAGTTCAATGAAATGTCATCTACTTCTGTCTCATACTACACACTGAGTATGTTTCTAAAGTGACTTTGCTCCAGTCAACAGTTGCAAAAAGTACCTTCTCCCTGAAACAAAGTTTAAGGATGGCAATGAACACACATCCTTTTCTGTCACATACCACACACTGAACATGTTTCTGAAGTCTCTTTCCTCCAGTCAACATTTACATAAAGTTCCCTCTCCTTGAAACACAGTTTGCCGAGTGCAATCAACACACATCTGCTTCTGTGACAAAGCAGAAATTGAACCTGTTTCTCAAGTCACTTTGCACCAGTCAAGAGTTACAAAAAGTTCCCGCTACATGAAACTCAGTTTGCTAAGGCCTATAATCACCCATCTCAATTTGTCACATGCCAGACATTGAACATGATTCTGAAGTCTCTTTCTTCCAGTCAACGGTCACATAAAGTGCTCTCTTCTTAAAAAACAGCTAGCGGAGGTCAATGAACACTCATATCCTTCTCTCTTATACTACACACTGAATATGTTTCTCAAGTCGCTTTGCTACAATCAACAGTTACAAAAAGTACCTTCTCGTTGAAACAGAGTGTAAGGAGGGCAATGAACACACATCTTTTACTGTCACATACCACACACTGAACATGTTTCTGAAGTCTGTTTCCTCCAGACAACAGTTACATAAAATTCCCTCTCCATGAACACTGTTTGCTCAGGGCAATGAACACACATCTCAATCTGTCACATACCACACACTAAACATGTTTCTTAAGTCTCTCTGCTCCAGTCAACCGTTCCAAAAAGTGCCCTCTCCTTGAAACACAATTTGCTCATTGCAATCAACACACATCTCCTTCTGTCACATACCACACACTGAACATCTTTCTCAGGTATCTCTGCTCCAGTCAAAAGTGACAAAATGTACCCTCTCCTTGAAACAAAGTTTTTGGAGAGGTATGAAACACATCTCTGTCTGTCACTTATGACACACTGAACCTGTTTCTGAAGTCCCTTTCCTCCAGTCAATGATTACATAAAGTGACCTTGCCTTAAAGCACAGCTTGCAGAGGGCAAATAACCCACATCTCCTTCTATCAGGTCCACACATTAAACAAATTTCTGAATTCTATTTATTTCAGTTTACAGTTGCATTAAGTGCTCTCCCTAGGAAACACAGTTATCTCTAGGCAATGAACACACATCTCCTTCTGTCACATACCACACACTAAACAAGTTTCTGAAGTCTGTTTCCTCCAGTTAACGGTTACATAAATAATGCCACACTCTGATCACGTTTCTGAAATCTGTTCGCTTCAGTGAACAGTTAAAAAATGTACATTCTCCTTCAAAAACAGCTTGCAGAGGCCAATTAATCCACATATCCTTCTGTTACATAGCAGACATCGAAAAAGGTTTTGAAGTCTCTTTCCTCCAGGCAACTGTTACAAAAAGTTCTCTTTCCAGGAAATTTAGATTTCTCTGGGCAATGAACACACATCTCTTTCTGTCACATACCACACACCGATCATGTTTCTGAAGTCTCTTTCCTCCAGTCAACGGTTACATAAAGTGCCCAGTCCTTGAAAAACAGCATGCGGAGAGCAATAAACACAAATCTCTTGCTGTCACATACCTCTCACTGAAATTGTTTCTAAAGTCTCTTTCTTCCAGTCAACAGTTACATAAAGTGACATCTCCTTGGAACAGAGTTTGCTCCGGGCAATGAATACGCAGCTCCTTCTGTCCCATACCACACACAGATCACGTTTATGAACTATCTTTCCTCTGGTCATCATTTAAATAGAGTGCCCTCATCTTAAAGCACAGCTTGTGGAGTCGTATGAAATCTCATCTCTTTCCATCTCATACTACACACTGAGTATGTTTCTCAAGTGGCTTTGCTCCAGTCAACAGTTACAAAAAGTACCTTCTCCCTGAAACAAAGTTTAAGGATGACAATGAACATACATCTTTTTCTGTCACATACCACACATTGAACATGTTTCTGAAGTCTCTTTACTCCAGACAAGAGTTACAAAAAGTTCCCTCTACATGAAACACAGTTTGCTAAGGCGAACAATCACCCATCTCATTATGTCACATACCAGACATTGAACATGATTCTGAAGTCTCTTTCTTACAGTCAATGGTCACATAAAGTGCTCTCTTCTTAAAACACAGCTTGCGGAGGTCAATGAACACTCCTATCCTTCTGTCTTATACTGCACACTGAATATGTTTCTCAAGTCGCTTTGCTACAGTCAACAGTTACAAAAAGTACCTTCTTGTTGAAACACAGTGTAAGGAAGGCAATGAACACACATATTTTTCTGTCACATACCACACACTGAACATGTTTCTTAAGTCTCTTTGTTCCAGTGAACCGTTCCAAAAAGTGCCCTCTCCTTGAAACACAATTTGCTCAGGGCAATCAACACACATCTCCTTCTCTCACATACCACTCACTGAACATGTTTCTCAAGAATCTCTGCTCCAGTCAACAGTTACAAAATGCAACCTCTCCTTGAAACACAGTTTTTGGAGAGGTATGAATACACATCTCTTTCTGTTACTTTCGACACACTGAACATGTTTCTGAAGTCCCTTTCCTCCAGTCAATGATTACATAAAGTGACCACTCCTTAAAGCACAGCTTGCAGAGGGCAATGAACCCACAAATCCTTTCACTTACCACATACTAAATAAATTACTGAAGTCTGTTTCCTTCAGTCAACAGTTACTTAAAGTGCTCTCCCTAGGAAACACAGTTATCTATAGGCAATGAACACACATCTCCTTCTGTCACATTGCACACATTGAACATGTTTCTGAACTCGTTTGCTTAAGTCAATGGTTAGACAAAATGCTCTCCCTAGTAAACTCTGTTATCTCTAGGCAAAGAACACAAATCTCTTTCTGTCACATACCACACACTAGACAAGTTTCTGAAATCTCCTTCCTCCAGTTAACGGTTACATAAATAATATCACATTTCTGAAATCTTTTTGCTCAAGTCAACCGTTAAAAAAAATACGATCTCTTTCAAACACAGCTTGCAGAGTGCAAATAATCCACATCTCCTTCTGTCACATACCACACATGGGAAAAGTTTTTGAAGCCTCTTACCTCCAGGCAACTGTTACAAAAAGTTATCTTTCCAGGAAAAATAGTTTTCTCTGGGCAATGAACACACATCTCTTTCAGTCACACACCACACACTGATCATGTTTCTGAAGTCTCTTTCCTTCAGTCAATGGTTACATAAAATGCCCAGTCCTTGAAAGACAGCTTGTGGAGGGCAATGAACACACATCTCTTATCTCATGTTACACACTGATTATGTTTCTCAAGTCACTTTGCTACAGTCAACAGTTACAAAAAGTACCTTCTCGATGAAACACAATGTAAGGAGGGCAATGAACACACATCTTTTCCTGTCACATACCACACACTCAACATGTTTCCGAAGTCTCTTTCCTCCAGACAATAGTTACATAAAGTTCCCTCTCTTTGAGCACAGTTTGCTCAGGGAAATGAACACACATCTCCTTCTGTCTCATACTACACACTGAATATGTTTCTCAAGTGGCTTTTCTCCAGATAACAGTTACAAAAAGTACCTTCTACTTGAAACAAAGTTTATGGATGGCAATGAACACACATCTTTTTTTGTCACATAGCACACACTGAACATGTTTCTGAACTCTGTTAGCCAAAGTCAACAGTTACAAAAAATGATCTCCCTAGAAAACTCTGTTATCTCTAGGCAATGAACACACATCTCATTCTGTCACATACCACACACTAAATAAGTTTCTGAAGCCTCTTTCCTCCAGTTAATGGTTACATATATAATATCACACTATGATCACGTTTCTGAAATCTGTTTGCTCCAGAGAACAGTTAAAAAAATGGAACTTCTTTCAAACACAGCTTGCAGAGGGCAATTAATCCACTTCTCCTTCTGTCACATACCACACATGGGAAAAGGTTTTGAAGCCTCTTTCCTCCAGGCATCTGTTACAAAAAGATCCTTTTCCAGGAACCATAGTTTTCTCTGGGCAATGAACACACATCTCTTTCTGTCACATACCACACACTGATGATGTTTCTGAAGTCTCTTTCCTCCAGTCAACGGTTACATAAAGTGCCCAGTCCTTGAAAGACAGCATGCAGAGGGTAATATACCCATATCTCTTTATGTCGCATACCTGTCACTGAACTTGTTTCTGAAGTTACTTTCCTCCATTCAACAGCTACATAAAGTGACATCTCCTTGGAACATAGTTTCATCAGGCAATGAACACACAGCTCCTTCTATCACATACTACACACTGTTCACATTTCTGAAGTATCTTTCCTCCAGTCATCATTTACATAAAGTATCCTCTTCTTAAAGCACAGCTTGTCGAGTTCAATGAACCCACATCTCCTTCCATCTCATACTGCACACTGAACATGTTTCGCAACTGCCTTTGCTCCAGTCAGAAGTTACAAAAAGTACCTTTTCCTTGAAACACAGTTTAAGGATGGCAATGAACACACATCATTTTCTGTCACATACCACACACTGAACATGTTTCTGAAGTCTCTTTCCTTCAGTCAACATTTAGATAAAGTGCCCTCTCCTTGAAACACAGTTTGCTCAGTGCAATCAACACACATCTGCTTCTGTCTCAAACCAGCCATTGAACCTGTTTCTCAAGTCACTTTGCTCCAGTCAACAGTTACAAAACGTTCCCTCTCCATCAAACACAGTTTGCTGAGGCCAATAAACACCCATCTCCTTTTGTCACATACCTGACATTGAACATGATTCTGAAGTCTCTTTCCTCCAGTCTTTGGTGACATAAAGTGCTCTCTTCTTACAACACAGCTTGCGGAGGGCAATGAACACACATCTCCTGTCTCTTGCTACACACTGATTATCTTTCTCAATTCACTTTGCTACAGTCAACAGTTACAAAAAGTACCTTCTTATTGAAACACAATGTAAGGATGGCAATGAACACACATGTTTTCCTGTCACATACCACACACTGAACATGTTTCTGAAGTCTCTTTCCTCCAGACAATGGTTACATAAAGTTTCCTTTCTTTGAACACAGTTGGCTTAGGGCAATGAACACACATCTCCTTCTGTCTCATATTACACTCTGAATATGTTTCTCAAGTAGCTTTTCTCCAATCAGTAGTTACAAAAAGTACCTTCTCCTAGAAATAAAGTTTATGGAAGGCAATGAACACACATCTTTTTCTGTCACATACCACACACTGAATATGTTTCTGAAGTCTCTTTCCTCCGGTCAACATTTACATATAGTGCCATCTCCTTGAAACACAGTTTGCTCAGTGCATTCAACACACATCTGCTTCTGTCACAAACCAGCCTTTGAACCTGTTTCTCAAGTCACTTTGCTCCAGTCAACAGTTACAAAAAGTTCCCTCTCCATGAAACACAGTTTGCTCAGGCCAATAATCACCAACTCCTTTTGTCACATACGAGACACGGAATATGATTCTGAAGTTTGCTTCCTCTTGTCTATGATCATATAAAGTGCTCTCTTCTTAAAACACAGCTTGCAGAGGGCAATGTACATATATCTCCTTCAGTCTCATACTACACACTGAATATGTTTCTCAAGTCGCTTTGCTACAGTCAACAATTACAAAAAATACCTTCTCGTTGAAGCAGAGTGTAAGGATGGCAATGAACACACATCCTTTTCTGTCTCATACCACACACTGAACATGTTTCTGAAGTCTCTTTCCACCAGACAACAGTTACATAAAGTTCCCTCACCATGAACACAGTTTGCTCAGGGCAATGATCACACATCTCCTCCTGTCACATACCACACACTAAACGTGTTTCTTAAGTCTCTTTGCTCCAGTCAACCATTCCAAAAAGTGCCCTCTCCTTGAAGCACAATTTGCTCAGGGCAATCAACACACATCTCCTTCTGTCACATACCACACACTGAACATGTTTCTCAAGTATCTCTGCTCCAGTCAGCAGTTACAAAATGTACCCTTCCCTTGAAACACAGTTTTTGAAGAGGTATGAATACACACCTCTTTCAGTCACTTACAACACACTGAACTTGTTTCTGAAGTCCCTTTCCTCCAGTCAACGATTACATAATGTGACCTCTCCTTAAAGCACAGCTTGCAGAGGACAATGAACCCACAACTCCTTCTTTCACTTACCACACACTAAACAAATTTCTGAAGTCTGTTTTCTTCAGTCAAAAGTTACTTAAAGTGCTCTCCCTAGGAAAAACAGTTATCAATAGGCAATGAACACACATCTCCTTCTGTCACATAGCACACACTGAACATGTTTCTGAACTCTGTTTGCTTAAGTCAACGGTTGCAAAAAATGCTCTCCCTAGTAAACTCTGTTATCTCTTGGCAGTGAACACACATCTCTTTCTGTCACATACCACACACTAAACAAGTTTCTGAAGTCCTTTCCTCCAGTTAATGGTTACTTATATAATATCACACTCTGATCACATTTCTGAAATCTGTTTGCTCCAGTCAACATTAAAAAAAAAGTGCGATCTCTTTCAAACACAGCTTGCAGTGGGCAATTAATGCACATGTACTTCTGTCACGTACCACACACGGGAATAGTTTTTGAAGCCTCTTTCCTCCAGGCAACTGTTACAAAAAGTTCTCTTTCCAGGAAACATAGTTTTCTCTGGGCAATGAACACACATCTCTTTCTGTCACATACCACACACTGATCATGTTTCTGTAGTCTCTTTCCTCCAGTCAATGGTTATATAAAGTGCCCATTCCTTGAAAGACTGCGTGCAGAGGGCAATAGACACACATCTCTTTCTGTCACATACCTATCACTGAACTTGTTTCTGAAGTCTCTTTCCTCCAGTCGACTGCTACATAAAGTGACATCTCCATGGAATAGTGTTTGCTCAGGGAAATGAACACACAGCTCCTTCTATCACATACCACACACTGTTCAGGTTTCTGAAGTATCTTTCCTCCAGTCATCATTCATATAAAGTGCCCTCTTCTTAAAACACATCTTGCGGAGGGTAATGAACAGACATCTTCCGTCTCACGCTACACACTGATTATGTTTCTCAAGTCACTTTGCTACAGTCAACAGTTACAAAAAGTACCTTCTCGTTGAAACACAATGTAATGTGGGCAAAGAACACACATCTTTTCCTGTCACATACCAGACATTGAACATGTTTCTGAAGTCTATTTCCTCCAGACAACAGTTACATAAAGTTCCCTCTCTTTGAACACAGTTTGCTCAGAGCAATGAACACACATCTGCTTCTGTCACAAACTAGCCATTGAACCTGTTTCTCAAGTCACTGCTCCGGTCAATAGTTACAAAAACGTTCCCTCTCCATGACACACTGCTTGCTGAGGCCAGTAATCACCCATCTCCTTTTGTCACATACGAGACACTGAACATGATTCTGAAGTCTCTTTCCTCCCATCAACCGTCACATAAAGTGCTCTCTGCTTAAAACACAGCTTGCAGAGGGCAATGAACACATATCTCCTTCTGTCTCATACCACACACTGAATATGTTTCTAAAGTCTCTTTGCTACAGTCAACAGTTACAAAAAGTACCTTCTCGTTGAAACAGAGTGTAAGGAGGGCAAAGAACACACATCTTTTCCTGTCACATACCACACTCTGAACATGTTTCTGAAGTCTCTTTTCTACAGACAACAGTTATATAAAGTTCCCTCTCCATGAACACTGTTTGCTCAGGGCAATGAACACACATCTCCTTCTGTCACATACCACACACTAAATGTGTTTCTTAAGTCTCTTTGCTCCAATCAACTGTTCCAAGAAGTGCCCTATCCTTGAAACAAAATTTGCCCAGGGTAATCAATACACATCTCCTTCTGTCACATATCACACACTGAACATGTTTCTCAAGTATCTCTGCTCCAGTCAACAGTTACAAAATGTACCCTCTCCTTGAAACACAGTTTTTAGAGAGGTATGAAAAACATCTCTTTCTGTCACTTACGAGACACTGAACCTGTTTCTGAAGTCCCTTTCCTCCAGTCATCGATTACATGAAGTTAGATCTCCTCAAAGCACAGCTTGCAGAGTGCAAATAACCCACATCTCCTTCTGTCAGATACAAAACACTAAACAAATTTATGAAGTCTATTTCTTTCAGTCAACAGTTGCTTAAAGTGCTCTCCCTAGGAAACACAGTTATCTATAGGCAATGGACACACATCTCCTTCTGTCACACAGCACACACCGAACATATTTCTGAACTTTGTTTGCTAAAGTCAACGGTTACAAAAAATGCTCTCCCTAGTAAACTCTATTATCTCGAGGCAATGAATACACATCTCTTTCTGTCACATACCACACTCTAAACAAGTATCTGAAGCCTCTTTCCTCCTGTTAATATTTACATATATAATATCGCACTCTGATCACATTTCTGAAATCTGTTTGCTCCAGTCAATGGTTAAAAAAAGTGCAATCTCTTTCAAACACAGCTTGCAGGCAGCAATTAATCCACATCTCCTTCTGTCACATACCACACACTAAACATGTTTCTCAAGTCTCTTTTCTCCAGTCAACCATTCCAAAAAGTGCCCTCTCCTTGAAAAACAATTTGCTCAGGGCAATTATCACACATCTCCTTCTTTCACATACCACACACTGAACATGTTTTTCTATTATATCTGCTCCAGTCAAGAGTTACAAAAAGTGCCCTCTCCTTGAAACACAGTTTTTGGAGAGGAATAAGCACACGTCTCTTTCTGTCACATACGACACACTGAACTTATTTCTGAAGTCCCTTTCCTCCACTCAACAATTATATAAAGTGACCTCTCCTTAAAACACAGTTTCCTCAGGGCAATGAACACACCACTCCTTCTGTCACATACCGTACACTGATCATATTTCTGAAGTTTCTTTCCTCCAGTCATGATTTACATAAAGTGTCCTTTTCTCAGTGAAATCAACACACATCTGCTTCTGTCACATACCAGCCACTGAACCTGTTTCTCAAGTCACTTTGTTCCAGTCAACAGTTTCAGAAAGTGCCCTCTCCATGAAACACAGTTTGCTGAGGCCGAGAAACACCCATCTCCTTTTGCTAGGAAAGGAATGGACACATGTCTCTTTCTGTCACATACGACACACTGAACTTGTTTCTGAAGTCCCTCTCCTCTAGTCAACGATTATATAAAGTGACCTCTCTTTAAAACACAGTTTCCTCAGGGCAATGAAAACACAGCTCGTTTTGTCTCATACCACACACCGATCATTTTTCTGAAGTATCTTTCCTTCAGTCATGATTTGCATAAAGTGTCCTCTCCTTAAAACACAGCTTACGAAAGGCAATGAACCTACATCTCCTTCTGTCACATACCACACACTAAACACATTTCTGAAGTCTCTTTCTTTCCAGGAAACACAGTTTTCTCAGGGCAATGAACACACATCTCTTTCTATCACATACCGCACACTGGTCATGTTTCTGAAGTCTCTTTCCTCCAGTCAACAGTTACATAAAGTGCCAAGTCCTTGAAAGACAGCTTGCAGAGGGCAATAAACACACATCTCTTTCTGTCACATACCTCACATTGAACTTTTTTATGAAGTCTCTTTCTCCAGACAACAGTCACAAAAAGTGCCCTCTTCTTAAAACTCAGCTTATGGAGGCAATGAACACACATCTCCTTCTGTCTGATACTAAACACTGAATGTTTCTCAAGTCATTTTGCTCCTGTCAACAGTTACGAAAAGTACCTTCTCTTTGAAACACAGTTTATGGAGGGCTATGAACACACATCTCTTTCAGTCACATACCAAACACTGAACATTTTTCTCAAGTATATCTGCTTCAGTCAGCAGTTACAAAAACTACTCTCTACTTGAAGCACATTTTTTGGAGTGCAATGAACACATATCTCTATCAGTCACATATGACACACTGAACTTATTTCTGAAGTCCCTTTCCTCCTGTCAATGATTACTTAAAGTGACCTCTCCTTAAAACACAGTTTCCTTAGAGAAATGAACACACAGCTCCTTCTGTCGCATACCACCCACTGATCATGTTTCTGAAGTATATTTCCTCCAGTCATCATTTACATAATGGCCCTCTCCTTAAGACACAGCTTGCGGTGGGCAATGATTCCACATCTCCTTCTGTAACATGCCACACAATAAACAAATTTCTGAAGTCTCTTTCCTTCAGTCAACACTTACTTAACGTGCTGTCCATAGGAAACACAGTTTTCTCTATGCAATGAACACACATCTCTTTCTGTCACATACTGATGATGTTTATGAAGTCTTTTTCCTCCAGTCAACGGTTACATAAAGTGCCCAGTTCTTGAAAGACAGCTTGCAGAGGGCAATAAACACACATCTCTTTCTGTCACATACCACACACTGAAGTTGTTTCTGAAGTCTCTTTCCTCCAGTCAATAGTTACATAAAGTGACATCTCCTTGGAACACAGTTTGCTCAGGGCAATGAACACACATCTCCTTCTGTCACATAGCACACACTGATCATGTTTCTAAACTCTGTTTGCTTCAGTAAACAGATAGAAAAAGTGCCCTCTCCTTGAAACACAGCCTCCAGGGGGCAATGAACACTCATCTAATTCCATCACACACCACACACTGAACATGTTTCTCAAGTCTCTTTGCTCCAGTGAACAGCTACATAAAGTGTCTTCTCCCTGAAAAACAGTTTGCTCAGTGCAATCAAAACACATTTCCTCCTGTCACAAAGCACACACTGAAAATGTTTCTCAAGTCACTTAGCTCCTGTTAAAAGTCGCAAAAAGTACCCTCTCCTTGAAACACAGTTCTTGGAGGGCAATGAACACACATCCCTTTCTGTCACATTCTACACAATGAACATGTTTTTCAAGTCTTTTTCTTCCAGTCAACAGTTCCAAATAGTGCCCTCTCCTCAAAACACAGTTTCCTGAAGGCAATCAACACACATCCCTTTCTGTCACATACCATACACTGAACTTATTTCTGATATCACTTTCCTCCTGTCAACAGTGATATAAACTAGCCTCTCCTTGAAACACAGTTTTTGGAGGGCAATGAACACACATCTCTTTCTGTCACAAACCGCACACCGATCATAGTTCTGAAGTCTCTTTTCTCCAGACAATGGTCACATAAAGTGACATCTCTTTGGAACACAGTTTGCTCAGGGCAATGAGCACACATCTCCTTCTGTCACATACCACACACTGATCATGTTTCTAATCTCTGTTTGCTTCAGTAAAAAGCTAGAAAAAGAGCCCTCTCCTTGAAACACAGCCTCTGGGGGCAATGAACACACAACCAATTCCATCATATACCACACACTGAACATGTTTCTCAAGTCTCTTTGCTCCAGTCAACAGTTACATAAAGTGTCTTCTCCCTGAAACGCAGTTTGCTCAGGCCAATCTACACACGTCTGCTCCTGTCACATGGCACACACTGAACATGCTTCTCAGGTCGCTTTGCTCCTGTCAACAGTTACAAAAAGTACCCTCTCCTTGAAAAACAGTTTTGTAGGGCAATGAACACACCTCTCTTTCTGTCACATACTACACATTGAACATGTTTCTCAAGTCTCTTTGCTCCACTCAACAGTCCCAAACAGTGCCCTCTCCTCGACTCACTGTTTGCTCAAGGCAATCAACATACATCTCTTTCTGTCACACACCACACACTGAACTTGTTTCTGAAATCACTTTCCTTCAGTCAACATTTATATAAAGTGACCTCTCCTTGAAACACAGTTTGTTCAGGGAAATGAACACATATCTCCTTCTGTCACATACCCCACACTGAACATGTTTCTCAAGTATCTTTGCTCAATTCAACAGTTCCTAAAAGTGTCCTCTCCTTGAAACATAGTTTGCTCATGACAATCAACACACATGTCCTTCTGTCATATGCCAGACCTTGAAGACGTTTCTCAAGTTGCTTTGCTCCAGTCAACAGTTAAAAAGAGTGCCCTCTCCTCGAAACACAGTTTGCTCAAGGCAATCAACACACATCCCTTTCTGTCACATACCACACACTGAAGTTATTTCTGAAATCACTTTCCTCCTGTCAACAGTGATATAAACTGAACTGTCCTTGAAACACAGTTTTCAGAGGGCAATGAACACAGACCTCTTTCTGTCACATACCACACACTGATCATGTTTCTGAAGTCTCTTTCCTCCAGCCAATGGTCACATAAAGTGCTCTTTTCTTAAAACACAGCTTGTGGAGGGCAATGAACACAAGTCTTTTTCTGTCTCATACTACACACTGAATATGTTTCTCAAGTCGCTTTGCTCCAGTCAACAGTTGCAAACATTACCTTCTCCTTGAAACACAGTTTAAGGAGGGCAATGAACACACATCTTTTTCTGTCACATACTACACACTGAACATGTTTCTGAAGTCTCTTTCCTCCAGTCAACATTTACGTAAAGTGCCCTCTCCTTAAAACACAGTTTGCTCAGTGAAATCAAACACACATCTGCTTCTGTCACATACCAGCCATTGAACCTGTTTCTCAAGTCACTTTGCTCCAGCCAACAGTTACAAAAAGTTCCCTCTCTATGAAACACAGTTTGCTGAGGCCAATAAACACTCATCTCCTTTTTTCACATACCAGACATTCAACATGATTCTGAAGTCTCTTTTCCCCAGTCAACGGTCACATAAAGTGCCCTCTTCTTAAAACACTAGTTACAGAGGGCAATGAACTACACATTGAACATGTTTATCAAGTCTCTTTCCTCCAGTCAACAGTCCCAAACAGTGCCCTCTCCTCAGTACAAAGTTTGCTCAAAGCAATCAACACACATCTCTTTCTGTCACAAACCAGACATTGAAGACATTTCTCAAGTTGCTTAGCTCCAGTCAACAGTTAAAAACACAGTGTGGGAGGCAGTATTGCACAGTGATTTATGGCTCTGAGCTGCAAATCTGGAGACCTGGGTTTGAATCCCACAGGTCCCACCTGCACACTGGGTGACCCTGAG
Organism: Neoceratodus forsteri; assembly: GCA_016271365.2. NCBI lineage: Eukaryota > Metazoa > Chordata > Ceratodontiformes > Ceratodontidae > Neoceratodus > Neoceratodus forsteri. The sequence goes on along the minus strand of CM057453.1, from coordinate 784,671,972 downwards.
CAAGTCTCTTAAAGACCCCTTGACACCATTGTGACATCTTTGAGAAAATGTAATGTTTAGCACAAGTGAGCTTATATGTTATTGTTATTTCTGTATTTCTCATTCTTCTTTATCACTAAGGACATCTGCATGTAAACAGGATCACTACCCTATCTGTTCTGGCTGTTTGCCTACATATGACATCACAGTTCTGTTTATGACATCAGAATTTTTTGCTGTGGGGATAATTATGATGCCATAAACAGGGGATTCTTTATTTTCTTAATTTATTTATTTGAAAGTTGGTAACCAGGAAAAGCACCATGACCAGAAGCTTGTTTCCAGGTGCAACCTGGATTATGATGTCATATGTAGGATAGTGGAAAGAGCAGATAAAGTCTAAGGGACAGTAAGCCTCTTTCGTACAGCTGTCCTTGGTAATAAAGAAAAAAGGTAAATAGTTATAGAAAATACATGAAATACAAACTGAACTAACTCTCACATTTTTTCTAAGTTTTTATAATGGTGTCAGGGGCTCTTTAACTTCCCTGTGCTCCCAGGTTGCACCTGGAAACAAGCTTTCAGCTTAGTGTGTCTCTCCTGGTTAAACAATTGTGGGAACTGGGGGGACTCACATTTCCTTCTGTCTCATACTACACACTGAATATGTTTCTCAAGTCACTTGGCTCCAGTCAACAGTTACAAAAAGTACCTTCTCATTGAAACACAGTTTAAAGGATGGCAATGAACACACATCTTTTTCTGTCGCATACCACACACTGAACATGTTTCTGCAGTCTCTTTCCTCCAGACAACAGTTACATAAAGTTCCCACTCTTTGAACACAGTTTGCTCAGAGCAATGAACACACATTTCCTTCTGCCACATACCACACACTAAACATGTTTCTCAAGTCTCTTTGCTCCAGTCAACCGTTCCAAAAAGTGCCCTCTCCTTGAAACACAGTTTGCTCAGGGCAATCAACACACATCTCCTTCTGTCACATACCACACCCTGAACATGTTTCTCAAGTATCTCTGCTCCAGTCAACAGTTACAAAAAGTGCCCTTTCCTTGAAACACAGTTTTTGGAGAGGAATAAACATACATCTCTTTCTGTCACATATGACACACTGAACTTGTTTCTGAAGTCCCTTTCCTCCAGTCAACGATTATATAAAGTGACCTCTCCTTAAAACACAGATTAGTCAGGGCAATGAACACACAACTCCTTCTGTCACATACCACACACTGATCATTTTTCTGAAGTATTTTTCTTCCAGTTATGATTTAAATAAAGTGTCCTCTCCTTAAAACACAGCTTGCAGAGGGCAGCGAACCTACATCTCCTTCTGTCACTTACCACACACTAAACAGCTTTCTGAAGTCTCTTTCTTTCAGTCAACAGTTACTGAAAGTGCTCTCCCTAGGAAACACAGTTAGCTCTATGCAATAAACACACATCTCCTTCTGTCACTTAGCACACACTGAACATGTTTCTGAACACTGTTTGCTAAAGTCAACAGTTACAAAAAGTGCTCTCCCTTGTAAACACTGTTACCTGAAGGTAATGACCACACATCTCTTTCTGTCACATACCACACACTAAACAAGTTTCAGAAATCTCTATCATCCAGTCAATGGTTACATAAAGTGCCCTCTACTTAAAACACAGCTTGCGGAGGGCAATGAACACACATGTTTTTCTGTCACATACCACACACTGAACTTGTGTCTGAAGTCTCTTTCCTCCAGCTAACAGTTACATAAATAATATCACACTCTGATCACGTTTCTGAAATCTGTTTGCTCCAGTCAACAGTTAAAAAAAGTGCAATCTCTTTCAAACACAGCTTGCAGAGGGCAATTAATCCACAGCTCCTTCTGTCACATACCACACACGGAAAACATTTCTCAAGTCTCTTTCCTCCAACTACAGTTACTGAAGTGCTCTCTCTGGGAAACACAATTATCTCTAGGCAATGAGCACACATCTCTTTCTGTTACGTGTCACACACTGAACTTGTTTTTGAAGTATCTTTCCTCCAGTCAGCAATTACATAAAGTGCCTTCTCCCTGAAACAGAGTTTGCTCAGGGCAATCAACACACATCTCCTCCTGTCACATAGATCACACTGAACATGTTTCTCAAGTCACTTTGCTCCAGTCAAAAGTTACAAAAAGTACCCTCTCCTTGAAACACAGTTTTTGGAGGGCAATGAACACACATCCCTTTCTGTCACATACTACACACTGAGCATGTTTCTCAAGTCTCTTTGCTCCAGTCAAAAGTTCCAAACATTCCTCAACACACAGTTTGCTCAAGGCAATCAACACACATCCGTTGCTGTCACATACCATACACTGAATTTGTTTCTGAAATCACTTTCCTCCTGTCAACAGTGATATAACTGACCTCTCCTTGAAACACAGTTTTTGGAAGGCAATGAACGCACATCTCTTTCTGTCACAAACCGCACACTGATCATGTTTCTGAAGTCTCTTTCCTCCAGACAATGGTCAAATAAAGTGCCCACTTCTTATTTATTTATTTATTTGAACATCAGTTTAACAACCTTTGAGCCAAAGGCTCATTTACAAAGGTACCTTGTCACAGTGAGGACAAACAGTGCAAGAAACAAACATCAAGGCAGACAAAATCAGAGTACATTTAGGAATCAGCCAAAAAATACAGGCATTTGTCAAACAACAGTATACAACAGGCTTACATGTGCGCTTTACAAAGCAGACAATATACAGTAGTTACATGGAGATTGATTCAGTGGGCAGAATAAAGGTAAGGCTGGGTGGAAGACAACAGAAGAGGAGTGTGGGGAAGATAGTAGCAAGTAAAGGTAGAGCTGGACAGAAGGTCAGAGAGCAGCTTAGTGAGCCTTGTCTGGGATGATAGGAGGAGACTTAGAGGCAGGTACAGCTGTGTGTTGAGAGCAGGTGACTTCTAAGCCTAGTTTTAAAATAAGATAATGAGGCGGCATCAGTGACTCTGGTGGGGAGGGCGTTATACCAACAGGGGGCCTGTAGGGGTAAGCCCTTTGACCTTGTGAGGTTCTCACCCTCGGTATAACCAGTGCTGTTTTGTGGGATATGCGGGTATGCACTGTAGGGTTTGCATGGTGGATAGTGGTTGACAGACCCAGTGGGGATAGCCCAAGGAGTGATTTTTTTGTTAGGAGGCAGGTTTGGTATTTGAGGCACTCATCTAGGTTGAGTATATTAGCCATGGTGTAAAGAGGTGTGGGTTAGACTAGGAGCCCCAGTTATGAGCCTGCAGGCCTTGTTTAAGGTGAGGTGGATCTTGTGCAGGGCAGTCTGGTCTGCTGCACCATACACAGGTAGGCCATAATCTACCAGAGATAGAACAGAGGATGTAACTGCAAGTCGGAGGGCATCTGTGGGGAGGCAGTTTTTATGACGATAGAGGATACCCAGCCAAGTGTTAGAGGCTGAGGCAAGGGCAGAGATGTGGGCATGAAAAGAGAGGGCAGGGTCAAAGGTTATACCTAGGTATTTATAAGAGTGAACTAGCTCAATAGGGAGTTTAGAGGTGGAGTGGACTGCGAGAGGATAGTTACTGGATTTATGTTGGGGGTGGGCAAAGAGCATGGTTTTGGTTTTCTTTAGATTAATTATGAGCCTGTGCTCAGTAAACCAGGCTTCTGCGTCATTGTAGGATTCCTGCAGAGAATCCTGAAGTGAGATGGGATTACGGTCGGAGGCAAAGAGTACAGCATCATCCGCCATAAAGAAGGATTTTACCAGTACATACACTGGGCAAGGAGTTGAGAAAAAGGGAAAAGAGCAAGGGCCCAAGAATGGAGCCCTGAGGGACTCCGGAGCAGATAGGGCAGGTGCTGGAAAGTTTCCCGTTAATTTTCACACCTTGTGAGCGGGCCCGACAAGTAGCTGGAGCACCAGGAAATAGGCCCAGTGGCAAAGCCTAAGTGACTGAGGGTAGTTAGCAGGAGGAGGTGGGAGACAGTATCAAAGGCTTTTGATAAGTCAATGAACACTGCACCTGCTAGGGAGCCAGAGTCCAGTGAGGTATGAAGAAAGTTAGAGAACTCCAGGAGGGCAGTATTGGTGCTGTGGCCTGCTCTGAAACCATGTTGCTCTGGACAGAGGATGCTATATTTATCGAGGTATTCAGAGATTTGGGTGGCCACAATTTTTTCTAAAACCTTAGAGAGAGGAGAGAGGATTGAGATAGGTCAATAATGCTAGGGAGGGTCCTATCACCACCCTTGTGTATTGAGGTGACAGTAGCTATCTTCCAGGCAGAGGGGAATTGCCCTAGGCAGAGGGATTTGTTAAAGAAGCTGGTGATTGGTGAGATAACCAGATCCAGAACCTGACGGAGAAGACTGGGATCAAGGGAGTCATTGCCAATTGTGTTACTCTTTAAGGCCTTGAGTAGGTAAGGTCTGTCTTCCTGGGCAGTGACTCAGTGCAGGTAGAGCAAGGGGCATGGGAGAATAGGGACAAACCTGGGGGGAGGGGGAGCGAAGAAATTATCAGGGAGCACCGGGCTAAGGTCTGTGAAAGATTTGTTGAGGTGGTTGGCAATAAGGACAGGGTCTGAGGAGACTGAACCATTAATGTTGATAAGTGAAGGTGGGGGAATGCGTGCCACCATTCAGCTGCTTAATGTTGTCCCAGAAGGTCCTAGCATCCCTCATGAGGAAGTGAGGGAGGCTTGATAGTGTTCAGCCTTTGCTTTGCAGATGGCCCATGTACATTTGTTCCGGGCAGCAGCATAGGCCATCCTGTCAGCTGGGTGGCCTGTTTCCATGGCAATGTGCCATAGATTGTCCCTTACTTTGGACCAGCGTGCAGTTATGGATGCAAAAATGTCGTAAGCAGAGTTGAAGGTGTGGATAAAGAAGGTAAGGGCCATGTCAATATCCGGGGCATTTAGTATAGGGGACCAGTCTATGAGGGCTAAGAGTTGCTTAAGACCTTTCAGCCCACCAGGTCTAAGACGTAGCCGAAGGGTAGTTTGTGCTGTGGGTTTGGGCAAGGAGGTAGACCAATAGAAGTGAATCGGGGAGTGGTGGCTAAGGCAGTCTGGGAGGATTTGGATATTGCGGATGTGGTAAGGGCGGTTTGTGAGGACCACATCCAGGAGTGTGCTAGAGCCCATTCTAGGATTCACTCTAGTGGCTTGGGAGACTAGCTGGGTTAGGTCGATGGCTGTAAAGGCATCATGGGAGGAAATGGATGAAGGGTTGAGCCAATTGATGTTCAAGTCCCCCACAAGGATTTGGTCGGAGGAGTGGGGTAGGGAGGTAAGATAATCAATTAGTGGGCCTAGTGCTTGTGCTTAATTTTTTGGGGGTATGTATGCTGTAGTCAGGTAGATGGGACCCCTAGAGGGATCAGGAGATAGTTTTAGGGTTAAGGCCTGAGCACTAAAGTCAAGGACCGGGGCTGGGAGGGCTAGTCCAACGAGGGGATCTTTGACATAAACGGCACAGCCCCACCTCGCCTACCAACATGGTCCTCCCGATGGGAGTAGCCAGAGGTGAGACCAGGAGTCAGGGTAGAGTCTGACAGCCAAGTTTCAACTATTGAGATAACGTCAGGTTTATGAACTGCAACCCAGCAATTGAGAGAGTTGAATTTTTAAGGAGGCTACATATGTTCATGGAAGTAATATGAAGCCGGTGGATTCCTTTGAGAGCCTTTGCAAGCTGGACCGGAATTGGATGATGCACCAGTCAGGAGCAGAAGGAGGAGAGCTCGTCTGATAGGAGGTGGCAGAAGGGAGAGCTTAATGAGTTTATAGGAAAGATAAGGGGGCTCCATAGCATGGGGTGGGTAGGGCAGTGCAGGCTGAGAAGACTTGAGTGATGAGATGCCCAAGGAGCAAGGGGAGGAAAGGTAGTATTTAGATGGGGGTGAGGTGGAGAGGAGCATATGGGGTGAGTGGAGGAGGAGGGAGGGGGAGGGTCAGTGGCATAGGGGGAGGGGAGGGCAGGTAGGAGCACTAGAGTAGTGAGGCTGAGGGTTAACAGGGACATTAGGGTTAGCGGAAGGCAAAAGGAGGAGGAGGAGGAGAGAGAGGCAGGTAGGCAGGAGGTGTGCATGCATGATTGGTAAGGGTGTGAGAGCTGAAGTGAAGAAAGATGGGGGAACTTGGATGATAGAGGGGAAGATGGTAGTGAAAGGTCTACCTTTAAGTGTAGTTGTCACCTTGGTACAGTGGCAGGTCTCCTGCTTCAAGTGCACAGAGCACCAGATTCAAGGCTTGTCCAGGGTGATAGTAAAGGATCCAAGACAGTGGCTGCAGCAGCAGGGAGCAGGGCTCAAAGCCTGCAGTAACACTCAGACAATATTTTAGCAGACTATGAGGGTTAGAGGGTTTTTGAGTCTTAAAACCTATCATAAACCATAGTCTGAAGTGATAGCTGAGTGGTGGGGCTGCTGACTGAAACAATAAGGGTGCAGGGTTCAATGCCTTCAGTGGCAGCAAGAGAGGGGTGGTTAAATATTTTGGCAGAGTGGGGGGGTAAGAGACTATGAAAGTCTTAGAAAGTGAGAATAAGATAGCCAGATAAAATGGCTAAGAGGTAGAGTTGCTGAGCCTGATAGCAACGGTACTGGGTTTGAGAACAGCCCTGGGACAGAGAAGAGGAAATTTTGTTTCTAAGAAGAAAGGGTTAAGAGCTTGAAAGTAGAGGAAGATATTGGCCTGGTTTGTTGGCTTGGTGGTTAGGTTGCAGACTTTGGAGTAAGGGGTGCAAGGTTTGAGGCTTGCAGGGGGCCTAGTGGTGGGCTGATAGAAAGGAGTGAGGAAAGAAGATAGCAGAAAGGATTAGGAGGGGACTGCAGAGACCTCTAGTGGACAGGGATTGCAATAGTTGCTAGGAAGGAGTAGAGAGTAGAGAGTGGATAGAGGTGCCAGAGTGGAAAGTGCAGCAACCCCTAGTGGTTGGAGTGTATAAGCTGCAAATGGGAAAGTGGACACTTAGTAAAATGAATGGTAGGTCACGTGATATGACATGTGACCTGCCAGCAGCAATAAATGAAGCGCTGCCTGAGGGTGGTTGGGGGCGGGAAGTGCTACACAACAGTCAGGCTGTAGTGCAGGAGGCTTTACCTCTTAAAGGCTCTGGCAATCCCCAAGTTCAGGCTCCGCTGCTGGGCAGAGTTGTCTTAAACCACAGCTTGTGGAGGCAATGAACACACATCTCTTTCTGTCACATACCAAACACTGACCTTATTTCTGAAGTCCCTTTCCTCCAGTCAATGAATACATAAAGTGTCCTCTCCTTAAAATACAATCCCCTAAGGGAAATGAACTCACAGATCCTTCTGCCCCATACCACCCACCGATCATGTTTCTGAAGTATCTTTCCTCCAGTCATCATTTACATAAAATGCCCTCTCCATAAAACACAGCTTGTGGAGGGCAATGATATCACATCTCCTTCTGTAACATACCACACACTAAACAAATTTCTGAAGTCTGTTTCCTTCAGTCAACATTTACTTAAAGTGCTATCCCTAGGAAACACAGTTTTGTTCTATGCAATGAACACGCATCTCTTTCTGTCACATACCACACACTGATCATGTTTATAAAGTATTTTTCATCCAGTCAGTGGTTACATAAAGTGCCCATTCCTTGAAAGACAGCTTGCACAGGGCAATGAACACACATCTCCTTCTGTCACATACCAGTCACTGATCATGTTTCTGAACTCTGTTTACTCCAGTCAACAGTAACATAAAGTGCCTTCTCCCTGAAAGACAGTTTGCTCAGGGCAATCAACACACTTCTCCTGTCACATAGCACACACTGAACATGTTTCTCAAGTTGCTTTGCTCCAGTCAAAAGTTACAAAAAGTACCCTCTTCTTGAAACACAGTTTTTGGAGGGCACTGAACACACATCCCTTTCTGTCACATACTACATATTGAACATGTTTCTCTAGTCTCTTTGCTCCAGTCATAAGTTCCAAACATTGCCTTTCCTCGACAAACAGTTTGTTCAAGGCAAACAATACACATCTCTTTTTGTCACCTACCACACACTAAACTTGTTTCTGAAATCACTTTCCTTCAGTTAACAGTTATATAAAGTGACCTCACCTTGAAACACAGTTTGCCCAGGGCAATGAACACACATCTCCTTCTGTCACATACCACACACTGAACATGTTTCTCAACTCTCTTTGCTCCAGTCAACAGTTCCAAATAGTGCTGTCTCCTCGAAACACAGTTTGCTCAGTGCAATCAACACACATCTGCTTCTGTCACATACCAGCCATTGAACCTGTTTCTCAAGTCGCTTTGCTCCAGTCAACAGTTACAGAAAGTGTCCTCTCCATGAAACACAGTTTGCTGGGGCAAAAAAAGACCCATCTCCTTTTGATAGGAGAGGAATGGACACATGTCTCTTTCTGTCACATACAACACACTGAACTTGTTTCTGAAGTCCCTCTCCTCCAGTCAACGGTTATATAAAGTGACATCTCCTTAAAACACAGTTTCCTCAGGCAATGAACACACAGCTCCTTTTGTCACGTACCACACACCGATCATTTTTCTGAAGTATCTTTCCTTCAGTCATGATTTGCATAAAGTGCCCTCTCCTTAAAACATAGCTTTCGGAGGGCAATGAACCTACATCTCCTTCTGTCACATACCACACACTAAACAAATTTCTGAAGTCTCTTTTTCAGTCAACAGTTACTTAAAGTGCTCTCCCTAGGAAACACAGTTATCTCTAGGCAATGACCACACATCTTATTCTGTCACATACCACACTCTAAACACTTTTTGGAAATCTCTTTCCTCCAGTCAACGGTTACATAAAGTGCCCTCTACTTAAAACACAGCTTGTGGAGAGCAATGAACACACATGTTCTGTCACATACCACACACTGAACTTGTTTCTGTAGTCTCTTTCCTCCAGTTAATGGTTACATAAATAATAGCACACTCTAATCACATTTCTGAAATCTGTTTGCTCCAATCAACAGTTAAAAAAAAGTGCAATCTCCTTCAAACACAGCTTGGGGGAGATGAAGATCAAATTTGTTTTGTTACAACATACTGTAATCAGGCTGGAGTAGTGGGTGACATTATTAAGAAACATTGGTCACTTTTGAATCTTGAGCCAAAATTACAGGGGGTGGCCACCAAACTGCCATGTATAGGTATTGTCATGGCAGGAATATTGGTGACATTGTCACAAAAAGTTATCAACCTGTTCAGAAGATACAGACGGATGTAAAGACATGGTTACCATGTAACTTTGCATGTGGTAATTGTAAATATTGCACTACCATGTTAAAAAGCACCACATTTACATTGGTTAATACTACTAAAATATATACAATGTGTTCTTTTTTTAGTTGTACTTCTGAGAATTTGGTATATCTGGCAACATGTACATGTGGTGCATTTTACATTGCTAAAACTACATGTCAATTTAAAGTCAGAGTCAGAGAACATATGCGCAGCATTAGCAAAAATGATGACAGAAGTGCATTGGCAACACACTGTCATAAATATAAGTTGGATAAAATCAAGCATGAATTTAAATTTTGTGGAATAGAATTGGTGAAGTTAGGCCCATGGGGGAGCAACATTAATGATTTATTATTGAATAGAGAGGCATACTGGATTTACAGTCTTGGAGGTTTACAAATGCCAGGACTGAATGACAAATTTGATGACATGCCCCTCATTAATATGAGAAAGAAGAAGTGATTTATTTAGGTTGTAATAATATGGTCTGATATTTATGTGATGTAGTAATTTGTGCTACTAGATGAATTATTTAATATGTATTTTTTCCTTTCCCCTAGATGGCGCTGTTTATGTACATACACTGCCAGAGAATAACTTTAAGCAACAATAGTACAACACATTAGACATCGATTAGTAAGTTTAATGATTCACCTGGTCATAATGACTAATGATATGATTAAAGTTAAGTAGACCAGGTTTTTAATTGCTTATTTGTGATTGACTTAAAAATTAATAACAGTATGTCATAGTCTAAATGCTTTTTATAACATGTATTAGTATTCTTTCCTTTTGTATATGATGTATATATATAATTTTTTGTATTCACTGAGAGGTTGAGTGGTTGTTGGTATTATGATTTGGCACACCATTGTGGGGTGCTATTGCTTTAATTGTTCAGTTTTTAAAAGTATGCAGTGTTGGTAGACCATCCTCCTGATGATGCACAACATGCAAAACTAGTTGAGGTTCTCTTCCCTGTACTGCTGGGTGGCTGTATGAATTATATGCACTTAATAAATTTGATGAAAAGAGTATACCTGTGGTGCCTTTGCTGTTTCATCCTACATTGATTTTTTGCAAGGTGGCACACGTGTGTGGAGCTGAGGATTTTTAATCTTGTTGGATACTTTATTTCCTTAAAGCTCACTGACTGGTATTGCACAAGGTGTTGTGGTGTTTTGGCGTTGTGGCATTTGACGTATTTGGTTGACCCAATTTGCAGTATGTCCATTTAGTTGTGCATTTCAATTGAAAGAAATAGCACTCCGAATACTGAGTACTGAACACTACAAAGTGAACTGTGAGTAAAAGAACTTTTAAATATCACTGTTTGTTATAGGATTGATTTTTGAGTGCAAGATATACTTGTGGCACGCTGTGACAAATTGTGTTCAGCACTTCAGAACAGACTCGCTATCTATATGAGAAGTGAGGATTTACAGAATTTACTGAAGAAAATATAACAAACTGCATTCTGAGTAGTCTGAGCACTGTATAACACAATAAGAACTGTGAGTACAAAGTTTGAAATCCCACTGTTTGAGTTTTATCTGTGTGAAAGGAACATCTGTGGGATATTTGTGAAATAGATTTGTCACTTATGAGAGAAGCACTAATTTATTGAATAATAATAAAAAAGCACCCTAAGCATTGCATACCATAATAAGGACTGTGAATATATAGATTAAATCTCACCGTTTGGATTTGCAATTGCTTTGCTCACATGAAAGAAATATCTGTGACAAATTGCGATAGATAGTGCTCAGCATCTTTAAAACAGATTTGCTGTCTATGGCAGAAGTGAGATTTTATTGAAAATGCGGTAAATTACAATGTGAACTGTGAGTAAAAGAACTTTAAAATCTCATCGCAAGATTGATTTTTGGGTGCGAGATATACTTGTGGCAAGCTGTGACAAATTGTATTCAGCACTCTAGAATAGACTCGCTATCTATATGAGAAGTGAGGATTTATTGAAATTACCGAAGGAAACATAACAAACTGCATTCTGAGCACTGTATAATACAATATGAACTGTGAGTACAAAGTTCAATATCCCACAGTCTGAGTTTTATCTGTGTGGAAGGAATATCTGTGGGATATTTGTGAAATAGATTTATCATTTATGGGTGAAGTGTTAATTATTTGAATGAAAAAAGTATCCTGACCATTGCCAACCACAATAAGGACTGTGAGTATATAAATTAGGACTTATTGCTTGGATTTGGAATTGCTTTGTTTGTATAGAAGAAATACCTGTGACAAATTGAGATAAATAGTGCTCAACATTTTTAAAATAGACTTGCTGTCTATGGGAGAAGCGTGATTTTACCGGAAATGCGGTAAATTACAAGAACTGCGAGTGAAAAACTTTAGACCCCTCTATTTTGAAATAGAATTGTAATTATTTGTCATCTATGAGTGAAGAGACCAAAAAAGTTTAAAACCTTATCTGGGTGGAACTGACTAGTTTGTGTGAGAGGCATATTTGTGGTAAATTGTAATCAATCGTGCTTAGCACTTTAAAACAGACTTGCTGCCCATGGGAGAAATGAGACTTATTTTTTGAAAAATTGTGACAAATTCTCAGAATTGCAAGTAAAAAACTATATATAAAAAAATTATAAATTTGTCTGTGCAGGATAGAACTGAATCAATTTTATAACAAACTTGTTATTTATGGGAGATATGAGACTTATGAGCGCACAGTGATATACGGACATTTTCCTCCCCATTACATTTATAATTTGGAACGACCATTATTGTTGCTATTTTTTAAAAGCATTCCTATATGAGATATGTCACGGGGAAATCATATAACATTTCAGTTGGGAGAGGTTACGGGTCTCTGTCTACATCAATATTTGCTACTAGGGGTGAAGCAGAATTATTTAGTGAGCAACCTGACATTGCTACAGTGGAAAATCCAATGGATGAAACAGGCTTTGATAATGATATTCCAACAAATATTGATATTGCCATTATTCAGTTTGAAAGAGCTACCCTTAAAGGCAGATGCCAGTATTGGAATAGGGTCTCTTTGGAGGCCTATTTAAAGGTTTGCAGATTTCCTCGTGGACTGCGGGCCCTTAACACACAGGGCTATGGTACAGATCGGCCATCTTTTGTAGCAGATTGGAATAAAGGATTATAATTAGGCACGGATGCCTTGATTCAAGCAGTCATCAAAGATTATTTGGTACAGCAACCTACTATTGAAGTGGATATAAAAAAAAAGAAGAAATTGTGTTGTGTTTCAAGGAAGGTCCAAGATTCCCTGCATATGTACAACATTTTCATGATACTATTAATAGGGAAGAAAATATAATTAAACAAAGGAAATTGAAGAAGTTTGAGAGGGATAAGCAGGATTATCATCTGGATCGAGTATTTACCTGAAACAAGAAGCCAAATAGAGTGAGGAGACAACAAAATCTTAGTGAAAATAGGGGTAGCTCTTATGTGGAGGCACACCTGGGGCCTAAGTCAATTTTGTGTAAGAGCGGGAATTCACCATCTTCTTCCTATTATTCTAGTGCTAGTGACTCTGACAATACTGAGGATCCATTTTTGGAGAGTGAACAGGTGGAATTACATACTAGATCGGTTACCCCAACCCCCCAGAAGACACAGTACTTTCAACCAAGGATAGGAGAGAAGCAAGTCCAGTTCCAAGAGCCTAGAAATCAAGAAATAAGTAACCAAGAGGGTCAGGGAAACTATGAATGCCCATATCATCAGTACTATCTTCAGACCCCAAACGGACTCAGAGGAGGGGTAAACAATACCAGGCCAAGAAGAGGAAATCAGAGAGGAAATCAGAGGGAACGTCTACTATAGCCCATATACCTGAGAATATTGTAATAAATATTTCTGAGGTAACTTTAACTGATATTGAGACTCAGGTATTACAAAAAGGGTTATCTTTCATTCCAACAACAAATGTGAATTAATTTGACGTTTACTTGGATATTAAGCGTTTATCAAGAACTTTAAATCTCAGAACATTTTTTGCAGCAGATATGGGCTATAATACTGTGGTAGATAATCATGTACTGCTGGACATAATAGATTCACTACCAGGGTTGTCTAGTGGTGTAACATCTTTGAGAACACCATCCACATTTAATCCACCTTATTCAGATATAGTTAAGATTTTTGAAAAAGCAGTGTTGAATGATATAGGAACTATTGATATTAACAATGAGGTGTCAACTTAAGTTAATCTATCAAATAGTGAAAGGGTAGCAGTGAAATCTTTACAGGATAATTCATTGCTAGTTATCAAACCTGCAGATAAAGGTGGAGCTATAGTGGTTATGGATACAGCTAAATATATTGGTGAAATCAATAGACAATTACTGGATCAGAACTTTTATAAGAAACTCCAGGGGGATCCTATGAATAGATTTAAGTTGGAAATTGATCAAATACTTGAACAGGCATTATTGGAGAATGTAATAGATCAAAAGGAATTTTCTTTTTTGACAGTGTAACATCCTGTAAGACCAACTATATATATATATATATATATATATATATATATATATATATATATATATGCCTAAAATTCATAAGGATTTGGAGAATCTCCCTGGGAGACCAATAGTTACAGGTATTGCTTCTGTTACAGAACCATTATCTCGACATGTGGATTCTTACATTAAGCAATGTGTGCCCAAACTGCGATCATATGTTAGAGATTCTGCAGATATCTTGGGGATATTAGAAGAGGTACAGTTAGACCCTAATTCCATCCTTATTTCGATGGATATTGAATCACTCTACTCCAATATACCCCATCCTCAGGGCCTGTTGGCCCTAGATTATTGATTAAGAATAGATTGAACAATAGCTATACAAAAAAAGAAATTTATCTTGGAATGTGCTGAGACTGTGCTTGAAAAGAATGCATTTTTATTTCAGGGTGAATACTACCTCCAAATCAAGGGTACGGCAATGGGTGCGGCTTTCACACCTAACTATGCCAATCTGTACTTGGGTTTCTGGGAGAAAACAGTAGTCTATGACACACAGGTCAATCCTTTTTACTATGGGATTGATTTATGGCGTTGTTTTATTGACGACATCTTTTTGATATGGAAGGGCACTATTTGCAAACTGGGGGAGTTTGTCACATATTTGGAAACAAGTAATTCCAATCTGAGATTTAGTGTAACAAGTGACAAGAATATGGTAAATTTTTAGATTTGGAAATTAAGAGAGACATTAATGATGGTATTCAGACATCTCTCTTTAGGAAAAATATTGACAGGAACTCCCTTTTGAGTGCATCTAGTTGTCATCCGAGACATATGATTAATAATATTCCCAGAGCCCAATTGCTTCGGGCCCAGAGAAATTGAAGTATTAACACTGATTTTGTTAAACAAGGTACAGATATGTGTGAATGTTTTTTGGATAGAGGAATTCGAGAGACTTGGTGGAAGATGCTATGGTTGAAGTCTCTGAAATGAGCCATGATGATGTTATGAAACCTAAGAGTAAGCATGGGGGAGATTAGGATCAAATTTGTTTTGTTACAACATACTGTAATCAGGCTGGAGTAGTGGGTGACATTATTAATAAACACTGGTCACTTGAATCTTGAGCCAAAATTACAGGGAGTGGCCACCAAACTGCCACGTATAGTGTATCATTGTGGCAGGAATATTGGTGACATTGTCACAAAAAGTTATCAACCTGTTCAGAAGATACAGACGGATGTAAAGACATGGTTACCATGTATACCTAATGGTAACTTTGCATGTGGTAATTGTAAATATTGCACTACCATGTTAAAAAGCACCACATTTACATCAGTTAATACTACAAAAATATATACAATGTGTTCATTTTTTAGTTGTACTTCTGAGAATTTGGTATATCTGGCAACATGTACATGTGGTGCATTTTACATTGGTAAAACTACATGTCAATTTAAAGTCAGAGTGGGAGAACATATGCGCAGCATTAGCAAAAATGATGACAGAAGTGCATTGGCAACACACTGTCATAAATATAAGTTGGATAAAATCAAGCATGAATTTAAATTTTGTGGAATAGAATTGGTGAAGTTAGGCCTGCGAGAGGGCAACATTAATGATTTATTATTGAATAGAGAGGCATACTGGATTTACAGTCTTGGAGGTTTACAAATGCCAGGACTGAATGACAAATTTGATGTCATGCCCCTCATTAATATGAGAAAGAAGAAGTGATTTATTTAGGTTGCAATAACATGGTCTGATATTTATGTGATGTAGTAATTTGTGCTACTAGATGAATTATTTAATTTAATATGTATTTTTTCCTTTCCCCTAGATGGCACTGTTTATGTACATACACTGCCACAGAATAACTTTAAGCAACAATAGTACAACACATTGGACATCGATTAGTAAGTTTAATGATTCACCTGGTCATAATGACTAATGATATGATTAAGGTTAAGTAGACCAGGTTTTTAATTGCTTATTTGTGATTGACTTAAAAATTAATAACAGTACGTTATAGTCTAAATGGTTTTTATAACATGTATTAGTATTCTTTCCTTTTGTATATGATGTATATATATATATATAAATTTTTGTATTCACCGAGAGGTTGTGTGGTTGTTGGTATTATGATTTAGCACCCCTTTTTGGGGTGCTTTTGCTTTAATTGTTCAGTTTTTAAAGGTATGCAGTGTTGGTAGACCATCCTCCTGATGACGCACGGCATGCAAAGCTAGTTGCTGTTCTCTTCCCTGTACTGCTGGGCGGCTATGTGAATTATATGCACTTAATAAATTTGATGAAAAGAGTATACCGGCGGTGCCTTTGCTGTTTCATCCTACATTGATTTTTTGCAAGGTGGCACACATATGTGGAGCTGAGGATTTTGAATCTTGTTGTTATCCCTAGGAAACACAGTTTTCTCTATGCTATGAACACATATCTCTTTCTGTCACATACCATACACTTATCATGTTTATGAAGTATTTTTACTCCAGTCAACGGTTACATAAAGTGCCCAGTTCTTGAAAGACAGCTTGCAGAGGGCAATAAACACACATCTCTTTCTGTCACATACCACACACTGAACTTGTTTCTGAAGTCTCTTTCCTTCAGTCAATAGTTACATAAAGTGACATCTCCTTGGAACACAGTTTGCTCAGGGCATTGAACACACATCTCCTTCTGTCACATAGCACACACTGATCATGTTTCTAAACTCTGTTTGCTTCAGTAAACAGAAAAAAGTGCCCTCTCCTTGAAACACAGCCTCCAGGGGGCAATGAACACACATCAAATTTGATCACATACCGCACACTGAACATGTTTCTCATGTCTCTTTGCTATAGTCAACAGTTACATAAAGTGTCTTCTCCCTGAAACGTAGTTTGCTCAGGCCAATTAACATGCATCTCCTCCTATCAAATAGCATACACTGAACTTGTTTATCAGGTCGCTTTGCTCCAGTCAACAGTTACAAAAAGTACCCTCTCCTTGAAAAACAGCTTTTGTGGGGCAATGAACACACATCTCTTTCTGTCACATACTACACATTGAACATGTTTCTCAAGTCTCTTTGCTCCAGTCAACAGTCCCAAACAGTGCCCTCTCCACGACACACAGTTTGCTCAAGGCAATCAAGATACATCTCTTTCTGTCACATATAAGATATTGAAGACATTTCTCAAGTTGCTTTGCTCCAGTCAACAGTTAAAAACAGCGCCCTTTCCTTGAAACACAGTTTGCTCAAGGCAATCAAAACACATCCCTTTCTGTCACATACCACACACTGAAGTTATTTCTGAAATCACTTTCCTCCAGTCTACAGTGACATAAACTAACCTCTCCTTGAAACACAGTTTTCGCAAAGCAATGAACACACATCTCTTTCTGTCACATACCATACACTGATCATGTTTCTGAAGTCTCTTTCCTCCAATCAATGGTCACATAAAGTGCCATCTTCTTAAAACACAGTTTGCTCAGTGCAATCAACACACATCTGCTTCTGTCACATACCAGCCATTGAACCTGTTTCTCAAGTCACTTTGCTCCAGTCAACAGTTACAGAAAGTGCCCTCTCCATGAAACACATTTTGCTGAGGCCAATAAACACCCATCTCCTTTTGCCACATACCAGACATTGAACATGATTCTGATGTCTCTTTCCTCCAGTCAAAGGTCACATAAAGTGCCCTCTTCTTAAAACACAGGTTGCGGAGGTCAACGAACAAACATCTCCTTCAGTCTCATACTACACACTGAATATGTTTCTCGGCTTGCTTGGGTCCAGTCAACAGTTACAAAAAGTACCTTCTCGTTGAAACACAGTTTAAAGGAGGGCAATGAACATGCATCTTTTTCTGTCACATACCACACACTGAACATGCTTCTGAAGTCTCTTTCCTACAGACAACAGTTACATAAAGTTCCCTCTATTTGAACACAGTTTGCTCAGGGCAATGAACACACATTTCCTTCTGCCACATACCACACACTAAACATGTTTCTCAAGTCTTTTTGCTCCAGTCAACCGTTCCAAAAAGTGCCCTCTCCTTGAAACACAATTTGCTCAGGGCAATCAACACACATCTCCTTCTGTCACCTACCACACATTGAACATGTTTCTCAATTATCTCTGCTCCAGTCAACAGTTACAAAAAGTGAACTCTCCTCAAAACACAGTTTTTGGAGAGGAATGAACACACATCTCTTTCTGCTATATATGACACACTGAACCTGTTTCTTAAGTCCCTTTCATCCACTCAACGATTATATAAAGTGACCTCTCCTTAAAACACAGTTTCCTCAGGGCAAGAAACACACAGCTCCTTCTGTCACATACCACACACAGATCATGATTCTGAAGTATCTTCCTCCAGTCATCATTTACATAAAGTGTCCTCTCCTTAAAACACAACTTGCAGAGGGCAATGAACACACATCTCCTTCTGTCTCATACCACACACTAAACAACTTTCTGAATTCTCTTTCCTTCAGTCAAAAGTTACTTAAAGTCCTATCCCTAGGAAGCACAGTTTTCTCTATGCAATGAACAAACATCTCTTTCTGTCACATACCACACTCTGATCATGTTTATGAAGTGTTTTTCCTCCAGTCAATGGTTACATAAAGTGCCTAGTCCTTGAAAGACAGCTTGCAGAGAGCAATAAACACGCATCTCTTTCTGTCACATACCACACACTGAACTTGTTTCTGAAGTCACTTTCCTCCAGTCAATAGTTACATAACGTGTCATCTCCTTGTAACAGAGTTTGCTCAGGGCAAAGAACAGATGTCTCCTTCTGTCACATACCACACACTGATCATGTTTCTGAACTCTGTTTGCTTCAGTAAACAGTCAGAAAAAGTGCCCTCTCTTTGAAACACAGCCTCTGGGGGACAATGAACACACATCTAATTCCGTCACATACCACACACTGAACATGTTTCTCAAGTCTATTTGCTCCAGTCAACAGTCCCAAACAGTGCCCTCTCCTTGACACAGAGTTTGACCAAGGTAATCAACACACAACTCTTTCTGTCACATACCACACACTGAATTTGTTTCTGAAATCACTTTCCTTCAATCAACAGTTGCATGAAGTGCCTTCTCCTTGAAACACAGTTTGCTCAGGGCAATGAACACACATCTCTATCTGTCACGTACCATACACTGATCATGTTTCTCAAGTTGCTTTGCTCCAGTCAACAGTTAAAAACAGTGCCCTCTCCTCAAAACACAGTTTGTTCAAGGCAATCAACACACATCCCTTTCTGTCACATACCACACAGTGAAGTTACTTCTGAAATCACTTTCCTCCTGTCAACAGTGATATAAACTGACCTCTCATTGAAACACAGTTTTCGGAGGGCAATGAACACAGATCGCTTTCTGTCACATACCACACACTGATCATGTTTCTGAGGTCTCTTTCCTCCAGGAAATGGTCACATAAAGTGCCCTCTTCTTAAAACACAGTTTGCTGAGGCCAATAAACACCCATCTCCTTTTTCCACATACCAGACATTGAACATGATTCTGAAGTCTCTTTCCTCCAGTCAACGGTCACATAAAGTGCCCTCTTCTTAAAACATAGGTTGCAGAGGGGAATGAACTACACATTGAACATGTTTCTCAAGTCTCTTTGCAACAGTCAACAGTCCCAAACAGTGCCCTATCCTCAACACTAAGTTTGCTCAAGGCAATCAACACACATCTCTTTCTGTCACATACCAGATAAATAAGACGTTTCTCAAGTTGCTTTGCTCCAGTCAACAGTTAAAAACATTGTATGGGAGGCAGTATTGCACAGTGATTTAAGGCTCTGAGCTGCAAATCTGGAGACCTGGGTTTGAATCCCCCAGGCCCCACCTGCATACTGGGTGACCCTGAGCAAGTCACTTAACTTCTATGTGCTCCCAGGTTGCACGTGTAAACAAGCTTTCAGCATAGTGTGTCTCTCCTGGTTAAACAACTGGGGGAATTGGGGGGAACTCACATTTCCTTCTATCTCATACTATACACTGAATATTTTTCTCAAGTCGCTTGGCTCCAGTCAACAGTTACAAAATGTACCTTCTTGTTGAAACACAATTTAAAGGAGGGCAATGAACTCTCATTTTTTCTGTCACAGACCACACACTGAACATGTTTCTGCAGTCTCTTTCCTCCAGACAACAGTTACATAAAGTTCCCACTCTCTGAACACAGTTTGCTCAGGGCAATGAACACACATTTCCTTCTGTCACATACCACACACTAAACATGTTTCTCAAGTCTCTTTGCTCCAGTCAACTGTTCCAAAAAGTGCCCTCTCCTTGAAACTCAGTTTGCTCAGGGCAATCAACACACATCTCCTTCTGTCACATACCACACACTGAGCATGTTTCTCAAGTATCTCTGCTCCAGTCAACAGTTACAAAAAGTGTCCTCTCCTTGAAACACAGTTTTGGGAGAGGAATAAACACACATCTCTTTCTGTCACATACGAGGCACTGAACTTGTTTCTGAAGTCCATTTCCTCCAGTCAGCGATTATATAAAGTGACCTCTCCTTAAAACACAGTACCTCAGGGCAATGAACACACAGCTCCTTCTGTCACATACCAAACACTGATCATTTTTCTGAAGTATCTTTCTTTCAGTCATGATTTACATAAGGTGTCCTCTCCTTAAAATATACTTGCAGAGGGCAGTGAAACCAGATCTCCTTCTGTCACATACCACACACTGAACAACTTTCTGAAGTCTCTTTCTTTCAGTCAACAGTTAATTAAAGTGCTCTCCCTAGGAAACACAGTTATCTCTACACAATGAACACACATCTCCTTCAGTCAGTTAGCACACACACTGCTCAAGTTTCTGAACACTGTTTGCTAAAGTCAACGGTTCCAAAAAGTGCCCTGCCTTGTAAACACTGTTATCTCTAGGCAATGACCACACATCTCTTTCTGTCACATACCACACAATAAACAAGTTTTGGAAGTCTCTATCCTCCAGTCAACGATTACGTCAAGTGCCCTCTACTTAAAACACATCTTGCGGAGGGCAATGAACACAGATGTTCTTCTGTCACATACTACACATTGAACTTGTTTCTGAAGTCTCTTTCCTTCAGTTAATGGTTACACAAATAACACCACACTCTGATCATGTTTCTGAAATCTGTTTGCTGCAGTCAACAGTTAAAAAAAGTGCGATCTCCTTCAAACACAGCTTGAAGAGGGCAGTTAATTCACATCTCCTTCTGTCACATACCACACACGGAAAAAGTTTCTGAAGTCTCTTTCCTCCAGCAACAGTTACTGAAAGTGCTCTCTCTGGGAAACACAATTATCTCTAGGCAATGAGCACACATCTCTTTCTGTTACGTGTCTTACACTGAACTTGTTTTTGAAGTATCTTTTGTCCAGGCAACTGATACAAAAAGTTCTCTTTCCAGGAAACACAGTTTTCTGAGGGCAATGAACACACATCTCTTTCTGTTACATACTGCACACTGATCATGTTTCTGAAGCCTCTTTCCTCCAGTCAATGGTTACATAAAGTGCCCAGTCCTTGAAAGACAGCTTGGGGAGGGCAATAAACACAAATCTCTTTCTGTCACATACCTCACACTGAACTTGTTTCTGAAGTCTCTTTTCTCCAGTCAACAGTTACATAAAGTGACATCTCCTTGGAACAGAGTTTGCTCAGAGCAATGAGCACACTGCACCTTCTGTCACATACCACACACTGAACATGTTTCTGAAGTCTCTTTCCTCCAGTAAACAGTTACATAAAGTGCCCGCTTCTTGAAAGACAGTTTGCTCAGGGCAATGAACACATCTCCTTCTGTCACATACCACACTGATCATGTTTCTGAAGACTGTTTGCTCCACTCAACAAATACATAAAATGCTTCCTCCTTGAAACATAGCTGGCTCAGGGCAATGAACACACATCTCCTTCTGTCACATACCACACACTGAACATGTTTCTGAAGTCTCTTTCCTCCAGAAAACAGTTACATTAAATGCTCTCTCCCTGAAACACAGTTTTCTCTATGCAATAAACACACATTTCTTTGTGTCACATATCACACACTGATAATTTTTCTGACATCGGTTTCCTCCATTCAACAGATACATAAAGTGCCCTCTCCTGGAATCACAGTTTACTCTGGGCAAACACCACACATCTCTTTCTGTCACATAATACACACAGAATATGTTTCTGAAGTCCCTTTCCTCCAGACAACAGTTGCATGAAGTGCCCTCTCCTTGAAACACAGTTTTCTCAGGGCAATGAACACACATGTCCATCTGTCACATACCATATACCGATCATGTTTCTCAAGTTTCTTTGCTCCAGTCAACAGTTCCAAATAGTGCCCTCTCCCCAGTACACAGTTTCCCCAGGGCTATCAACACAAATCTCTTTCTGTCACATATCACACACTGAACACATTTCTCAAGTCACTTTGCTCCACTCAGGACTTACAAAAAGTACCCTCTCCTTGAAACACAGTTGTGGAGGGCAATGAACAAACATCTCTTTCTGTCACATATTACACACTGAACATGTTTCTGAAGTCTCTTTCCTCCAGTCAACCGTTACATAAAGTGCCCTCTCCTCGAAAAACAGTTTGCTCAGGGCAATCAACATATATCTCTTTCTGTCACATACCACACACTAAACATGTTTCTGAAGTCTCCTTTCCTCTAGAAAAACAGTTACATAAAGTGCCCTCTTCTTGAAAGACAGTTTGCTCAGGGCAATGAGCACACATCTCTTTCTGTTGCATACTGCGCACTGATCATGTATCTGAAGTCTCTTTCCTCCAGTCAACGGTTACATAAAATGCCCAGTCCTTGAAAGACAGCTTGCGCAAGGCAATAAACACACATCTCTTTCTGTCACACACCTCACACTGAACTTGTTTCTGAAGTCTCTATCCTCCAGTCAACAGTTACATAAAGTGACATCTCCTTGGAACAGAGTTTGCTCAGGGCAATGAACACACTTCTCCTTCTGTCACATACCACACACTGAACATGTTTCTGAAGTCTCCTTCTTCCAGAAAACAGTTACATAAAGTGCCCTCTTCTTGAAAGACAGTTTGCTCAGGGCAATGAACACACATCTCCTTCTGTCACATACCACACTGATCATGTTTCTGAAGTCTGTTTGCTCCAGTCAACAATTACATAAAATGCTCCCTCCTTGAAACACAGTTTGCTCAGGGCAATGAACACACATCTCCTTCTGTAACATACCACACACTGAACATGATTCTGAAGTCTCTTTCCTCCAGAAAACAGGTAGATTAAATGCTTTTTCCCTGAAACACAGTTTTCTCTATGCAATAAACACACATTTCTTTGTGTCACATATCACACTCTGATCATTTTTCTGACATCTCTTTCCTCCATTCAACAGATACATAAAGTGCCCTCTCCTGGAATCACAGTTTGCTGTGGGCAAAAACCACACATCTCTTTCTGTCACATAATACACACAGAATGTGTTTCTGAAGTCCCTTTCCTGCAGACAACAGTTGCATGAAGTGCCTTCTCCTGAAACACAGTTTGTTCAGGGCAATGAACACACATCTCCGTCTGTCACGTACCATACAGCGATCATGTTTCTCAAGTCTCTTTGCTCCAGTCAACAGTTAAAAACAGTGCGCTCTCCTCAAAACACAGTTTGCTCAAGGCAATCAACACACATCCCAATCTGTCATATACCACTCACTGAAGTTATTTCTGAAATCACTTTCCTCCTGTCAACAGTGATATAAACTGACCTGTCCTTGAAACACAGTTTTTGGAGGGCAATGAACACAGATCTGTTTCTGTCACATACCACACACTGATCATGTTTCTAAGGTCTCTTTCCTCCAGTCAATGGTCACATAAAGTGCCCTCTTCTTAAAACACAGGTTGCGGAGGGCAATGAACTACACATTGAACATGTTTCTCAAGTCTCTTTGCTCCAGTCTACAGTCCCAAACAGTGCCCTCTCCTCGACACAAAGTTTGCTCAAGGCAATCAACACACATCTCTTTCTGTCACATACCAGATATTGAAGATGTTTCTCAAGTTGCTTTGCTCCAGTCAACAGTTAAAAACTCTGTATTGGAGGCAGTATTGCACAGTGGTTTAAGGCTCTGAGCTGCAAATCTGGAGACCTGGGTTTAAATCCCACAGGCACCACCTGCATACTGGGTGACCCTGAGCAAGTCACTTAACTTCTGTGTGCTCCCAGGTTGCATGTGTAAACAAGCTTTCAGTTTAGTGTGTCTCTCCTGGTTAAACAACTTGGGGAAAAGTATCCACTCCTTGAAACACCGTTTGCTCAGAGCAATCAACACACATCTGCTTTTGTCACATACCACACAATGAACTTGTTTCTGAAATTTCTTTCCTCCAGAAAACAGTTACATTAAATGCTTTCTCCCTGAAACACAGTTTTCTCTATGCATCTGAAGTCTATTTCCTCCAGTCAATGGTTACATAAAGTACCCAGTCCTTGAAAGACAGCTTGCAGAAGGCAATAAACACACATCTCTTTCTGTCACACACCTCACCTTGAAACACAGTTGTGGAGGGCAATGAACAAAGATCTCTTGCTGTCACATATTACACACTGAATGTGTTTCTGAAGTCTCTTTCCTCCAGTCAACCAGTACATAAAGTGCCCTCTCCTCAAAACACAGTTTGCTCAGGGCAATCAACACACATCTCTTTCTGTCAGATATCACACATTGAACTGATTTCTGATGTCTCTTTCCTCTGGTCAACAGTTACATAAGGTGACCTCTTCCTGAAACACAATTTGCTCAGGGCAATCAACACACATCTCATTATGTCACATACCAGATATTGAACATGTTTCTCAAGTCGCTTTGCTCTAGTCAACACTTACAAAATGTACCCTCTCCTTGAAACACAGTTTTGGAGGGCAATGAACAAACATCTCTTTCAGTCACATATTGCACACTGAACTTGTTTCTGCAGTTGCTTTCCTCCAGTCAACCATTACATAAAGTGCCCTCTCCTCAAAACACAGTTTGCTTAAGGCAATCAACACACATATCTTTCTATCCCATACCATGCACTGAACTGGTTTCTGATGTTTCTTTCCTCTAGTCAACAGTTACATAAAGTGACCTCTTCCTGAAACACAGTTTGCTCAGGGAAATCAACACACATCTCATTCTGTCACATACTAGACACTGAACATGTTTCTCAAGTTGCTTTGCTACAGTCAACAGTTTCAGTTACAGCAGTGTTGGTGGCTCAGTAGGTAGCACACTCACCTCTGAGGCCTTGAGATCAGAGGGCTGTGGGTTTAGTTCCCACATCTGGCACTTGGGTTAATATCCCAGTACTGACACTGTAGTGCAGCATGAGAGGGGCGCTGCACTTCTGAGGTGCCATCTTTCGGATGAGATGTTAAGCTGAGCTCCTATCTGCATGGATTGGTGGTAGATCAGGTGGATATTAAAGATCCCATGGCACTTATCGCAAAGAGTAGGGGAAAATTTTGTTGAAACGAAACTGAACAGAAACAACAACAAAATAATGTGAATTTTTACAAATACATTCAATAGAAGAAGAGACAACAATCAGTTTACACAGATTCTTACATTTTTGAAGCACCCTATCCAATTTTATCTTTCATAAAAGGTACATTCAACCAACAGAGCTGCCATACCCTTACATTCATATGTTGTATCTCAAAATAATATTGCTTACCTAAAGCTTGTTCAATACTACGAGTGACTGTATCCGGATCTTGATAGACTTGCTGCAAAACCAGTTTGCATCTAACTTGCCAAAGAATATATTTAATGAACGATAAAATAAGTCTAACCATATCCCTTTGCAAAGCTAGGTCTGAAAGACTAAAACCTCCTACTATTTCTGAATATGAAAGAGCCTTCCAATAAGGTTGATTCCATCTAGTAGCCAGTTTACACCATACAGTTTGTACAAATGGACATGAAAGCAAAAATGCTGCATTGTTTCAACCTTCTAACAGTCCTGTTTTGGGCAATAACGTTCATCACATTTTTATGTTTTGCATTCCTTTCACATTTAGGCATCCATGTGCACACAACCACGTCCATCCCATATTCTAGGTGCTAGTCTAGGATCTCACAAATTTTCTAGTACATGCATTCTAAATTGTGGGTTTCTACACCATGGAATTCACTTGTAATTCAGGAATTCCATGTTGGATAGCCTTATACAGTCCTTTGTTTGATGTTGAAGTAAGCACCTTAACAGACACCTTCCATAATTTTAATTTCCCCAGAACAAGTCTAAAATATACCCAAGAAGTTTTGACCTGGATATTCAGTATTCCCTGCTCTTTCCATTTAGAATATACTGGACCCAACCAATGATCACTGAAAGGAAGCCATACAGCTAGCTGTGGTTTTGACATATCCAATAAGTTATGGTGGAAGAAGATAGTAAACAGGAAAAGAATAGGATCTGTCAAATTTAAACCTCCCTTATCTATAGGTAAATACAGTATCTCTCTCTTTATTGGATTTAACCTACATCCCCATATGATCTGAAAGACCAGACCTAACAGACATGATTCCAAATTCCAAATTCAAGCACTAAGAAACAGAAATAGTGGCATCAGATAAGTTTTGACCAGCATAACATTCTTTTTTCCCCTAAATTCCACGACTTCCATATATTGACTTTAGCTGCAGCTTCCTCCAATTTCTTCGACCAATTAAACACACTGTTATCCTCCTTCCCATACCAAATACCCAAATATTGGAATGGTGTGTGTGATACTGAAATATCCTTCCATTCCATAGAGCCCTGATATGATTTACCTAAAGGATAAATTATACTTTTTTGTTTATTCAAAGTCGCTCCTGTAGATTTAGAAAGTTCATCCATTAAAGTTAGCACCCTCCTACCTGACTTCTCATCTGCCACTAACACACAAATATAATCCGCATAAGCAGTGACTCGAATTTCTGGACCTCCCCCAATGGTAGGAGACCCTTTACCTGTACATCTTGCTGAATAAGCCTTAACAAAGGATCTAGATAACAGACATACAAAAGGGGGCTCAAGGGACATCCCTGTCTTACACCCTTAGAAATTTTTATGTATTTCCCTAGATGACTATTAACCAAAGGGATAGCTTTAGCCTTGGAATACAAAGTAGTTATCCATCTTACAAATTGCTCAGGGACCCCATAGGCCTGTAATATGAGAGAAATGTAAGAATGTGGAACACGATCAAATGCCTTTTCTTGGTCCAGCACCATTATAAACCCCTGTAAAAGTTCCTCTTTGCCTTGTTCTACCAGTTCTCTCATTAACAATAAATTGTGTTGAATAGTATGTCCTGGTATAGTACAGGTTTGAGCCGTAGAAAGTAAATATGGTGTCAACGGCAACAACAGAGAATGTAAAAGTTTCATTAGAATGCTGTAATCTGTATTTAATAAACTTAAAGATCTCCAATTATCCAAATACACCCTCTCACCCTTCTTATATACCATAATCTGCACTGCTACACAAAAATGAAAATCTACTTGTAATGTCAGTAACACCCAATTAAATACAACTTTTAATATTCCTACTAATAAATCCTTAAAAGTCTGATAAAATTCAGTAGGCAAACCATCTATACCAGGGGATGTATTTATTTTGAGATTCGTGATAACTTGATCAAGCTCTTGTTCCGTAATAGGCTCTGTCAAATGCAGGAACTGATCCTCTGATAGTAAAGGCACTATAATGGATGAAAGCATCTGCTTTGTCTGTTCCATCCCCAATGTAGAAGAGGTGTATATTGACTCTAGATATTGTGAAGCTGTATTTAAAATACCAGGCCCATCTGAAACTATCTATCCTATGTCTGTAGTGATGGCTGACATAAAGCGTACATTTACCCTCTGTGTACTGAGCTGGAAGGGATCTCCCAGTCCCGTTTTTCCATGCGTACAAATTTTATGTTTGTATAACAACGATTTGGCCCTATCGTATTGCAACAAAAACATCTCCTTTTTAATATTACAGGCCTTCTCTGTCAAGGGGATATGTAATAAATTTACCGTTGAATAAATTCTAGTCAACTGCATATGCAGCTTTAAATACTGTCTATACTTCCCCTGACACTGTTTGACCAAGTGTTTTTGAAAAATACCTCTCAGTCCAGTTTTAGTGTGTTCCCACCAAATGCTTCTATTATGTATCAACCCTGCCATTGACATACGGGCTTTAAGATACTCCCTGATGTGGGTCTGCAAATGTTTATCTGGCAGAAGTGCTGTATTCAACTTCCCGTACCCTTTCCCATATTGAGGTCCATTAACTGTACCCAGAGTGATCAATAGAATGGCATGATCAGAAATTTCAATTGGCAACACAGTCACTTTTTCCACTCCTATATTATTTTTAATGAATAAAAAATCTATTCTCGTGGAAAGGGATCCACGAAAATATGTTTGCCCACCAAGCTTATGTACCTTTCTGTATGCGTCAATCATCTGACTTTGGGCTAATAATCTAAGCAGATATTTAGTGTCACTATATATCTTTGAGGTCTTTGCCCCTCTATCTCCAATATTAACAACATAATTGAAGTCCCCCCCAGATAACCAATTTGGTAGTAAACAAATAAGGTTTGATCAATTCAAACAAATCTGTCCTCCGTTTCTTTGTAAGAGGGCTATAAATATTAATTAATCTCCAGGACATACTCCCATATGTAAAATCTATTATCAGAGCTCTCCCCAAAGATACTGGAGATATGAAAGGCATCCCCTCTAGATAAAATACCCACATCCTCACACATATCTGTGCCATAAGAAAAAAAAAAAGAAGGCCCCCAACACCATAATTTTTTTCCAACATTAATTAAAAAAGTGGTATTCAGTCTTGTGTCTTGTAGAAGAAAAATATCACATTCCATGTCTTTCAACTGCGTCAGGGCAACCATACGTCTTTTAGGATTTCTAATGCTGTTAACATTAATAGTTGAAATTCTCAACCTAGGAAGGGGTGGAAACGATATGGTGAGATGTTATTAAATCAAGGTTGCTTTTTAACAATAGAGCTTCTATGGACATGGGTTCTATGTCGAGGGCCATCTCTGACTTGAGAGCATTTCTCTTGAGTTTCCCCATCAGTATCAGAGATGGGGGGGCTAAAGAAGAAGCCTCAGCATCTCCACCTAGTTCAGAATCCAAAACTTGAGGTTTCAAAATCTCATATTTATTTATTAGCTCAATACTATCATCTTTCCCCGAGGAGGCTTTTGCTACCTTAGATCTAGGCTGAGTTTGTTTCAATCTCCTTTTCTTTGTCACACTTTTACTTCTGGGAGGAGGCATTTCAAAAGGAGTGTCATCCATCACCAGTGGAAGAGAAGTAACCACTGTACTAGAGTCTAAAATTTTCTCTGAGGCAGGCTCAGTTGGATGCCCAAGTGATCTTCTGCTACACTATCCAACTGAGAAGATGGCGGAGAAGGAGGTTGAGGAGGACTTGGCCTAGGTTCTGCGGCGGGGGGTCCTGCTGCTGAACCCTTTTCTTTAACATTTCTTTTTTCTGCACTTCCTGCAAGATACTGTCCTGACTAGTCCTATCAGCTCGATTATGTGTGGCCCAAGAACATGATTTATATGAATGCCCAGATTCATAACACAAATTACATTTTAAATCAGCCTGACATGTAGAACTATGATGCCCATAGTCAAGACAAAGATTACATCGTAATCTATCACAGGTGGACCCTAAATGTGTAAGGGCCCCACATTTAAAACACGCCCTAGGTTGACCCTGATAAAAACAGTGCCCTCGCTCAGAACCTAGGAAAATACTATTTGGAAGCTGCACAGGCCTCATCTGATTATTTCTTAAATGCACCCAGAACACCCACCCTCCATTCCAAATACATTCATCACTGAATATAGGCACAGGAGCCCAAAGGACTTAGCACCTCTTTTGCAACCAAAAGACAATATTGTGCACTGATACTGATTCATTTTGAAATAGCACTGTCACAGTTGTGATAGATGGTTTAATCAGAGGGATAGCCTTAAAAGACATCCAT
Source organism: Neoceratodus forsteri (assembly GCA_016271365.2). Lineage (NCBI taxonomy): Eukaryota > Metazoa > Chordata > Ceratodontiformes > Ceratodontidae > Neoceratodus > Neoceratodus forsteri. Next base: position 784,642,130 of record CM057453.1, on the reverse strand, counting down.
AATTCAGTGTATTTTAAGACATCTAATTTTGACCAAAAATGATCTAAATTTTGTGAAGTAACAAAATTAACATCAAAAGTTATAGAACCCGACACATGTATAAGTGTATGGATTTCATTTGAAAAGAAACCCACAGAGTCCTTCAATAAAGTTTTCCCCATGTAGAGACAATCTGGCACTAAAGTTAGACCCCCTTGGTATTCTAGACGTACTGCATTCCTCCGTTGTGATGGGGAGGGCACCTGAAAAGGACTTTTTCTTCTAAATGACTCCCAGGCTGTTTTTGCCTACTGACAGGGGCTAGGGGGAGGCCATGTTTGTTGCGGGGAGGTAGCTACAGAGTCTCCCCATTCCATATGCACCTGCTCCATACTTTATGAATCTGAAATAGATATATCCTGCTGCCCTGCATTCTGAATCAGTTTTACTTTATCGGGCAGCAGAGGAACCGAGGGACACTGCTCCCCCCGTTGCACTGCAAATTCCACTGTTTTAAATGAAGATTGCCCTGGTATGGAACTGTGGGCCTGGTCAGGAACCCAAACCACGCTGTCACCTCACTTCCAGCCTGCATTAAGCAGGGAGCGATCAAGGGAGGTACTCAAACGTTTACAAGGGGCCTGAGGAGGCTCAACATCAGTTCTACCTTTCTGTAAGGAAAAGGTTATGTTCTGCTTTTCTAAACTTCCAGTATTTGCAACATTAGAGATACTCACAGCAGCAGACCTATTTTCGGTCCGACCATCCACCACACTCGCTGTATCCACCCGAAAGATAGTTGTCAATTTCCCCACATCAAAGGGCAGCTGTGTCAGAATGCTTCCCTTTGAGGTGGATACATCATCCTGCTGACTCACACCTCCACTCGTTGTAGCTTCCACCATTACAGACTTCACTAGTTCTTCCTGAATAAGGTGTGCAGCATCTCTCAAGAGGTCAGAAGCAATAAATTTATCTGGTTCTTCCACAGAAGTTATAGGCATACCGTGTAATAAATTCTCAACAGGTTCCATTCTTTCTGGTCATTTTAAATGTTGATTTTGCTGCATAATGTTATCTAGCCAAACAGCATTGGGGCCAAACAGACCTGCTGTAGCACAGAAATGTGGTAAAATTGAATCCGTCATAAATTCCTTTGTTTCCAGACACTTAGGCAGAATTTCATCGGTCTCCAAAGCTGGACCTGGAGGCAGGGAGACCTGCTCACCTCCTGGTACACCAGCAGAATGGCCAGCCAACACATCCTCCTCCATGGTAGCAGCTCCCCAAGGATCTGGAACAGCAGCCATCTCGGAGTCACCGGCAAAAGGGTCCTCCTGCTCACAGGAAGCAGAGTATGTGAATTTCTCTGGTGTCCTGGCCAAATATCCCTCATTCTCTAAAAAAAAAAATACCACCAACAGTTTCATCTGGTTCAAGGTCAGTTGGCATTCATCTCTATCCTCCTCCCCCGGGCCATGCTTGAAAATAGGCAGGATTTGTCTAGTGCACTTACCTGGACAACAAAAACTTAAAAAAAAGTGCACTCTCCTTGAAACACAGCTTGTGGAAGGCAATGAACACACATCTCCTTCTGTCACATATTACACACTGAAATTGTTTCTGAAGTCTCTTTCCTACAGTCAACTGTTACATAATGAGCCCTCTCCTCGAAACACAGTTTGCTCAGGGCAATCAACACACATCTCCTTTTGTCACACATTAAACACTGAACTTGTTTCTGAAGTCTCTTTCCTCTAGTCAACAGTTACATAAAGTGACCTCTTCCAGAAATACAATTTGCTCAGGGCAATGAACACACATCTCATTCTGTCACATACTAGACATTTAACATGTTTCTCAAGTAGCATTGCTACAGTCAACAGTTACAAAAAGTACCCTCTACTTGAAACACAGTTTTTGGAGGGCAATGAACACATATCTCTTTTTGTCACATACCACACACTGATCATGTTTCTAAAGTCTGTTTGTTTCAGTCAACAGGTAAAAAAAGTGCCTTCTCCTTGAAACACAGCTTTCGGAAGGCAGTGAATACACATCTGCCTCTGCCACATACCACACAATGAACACATTTCTGAAGTCTCTATCCTCCAGTCAACAGTTACATAAAGTGCCTTCTTCTTGAAAGACAGTTTGCTCAGGGGAATGAACATGCATCTCCTTCTGTCACATACCACACTGATCATGTTTCTGAAGTCTGTCTGTTTAGACAACAGTTACATAAAGTTCCCTCTCTTTGAAACACACTTTTCTCTGGGAAATGAACACAGATCTCCTTCTGCCACATACCACACAGTGAATCTGTTTCTCAAGTCTCTTTCCTTCAGTAGAAAGTTACATAAATAGCCATCTCCAGGAAACTCAGTTTGATCCGTGTAATGAACACACATCCCTTTCTGTTAATCCCCTCACACTGAACATGTTTCTGATGCCTCTTTCCTAAAGTCAACGGTTACATAAAGTGCTCTCTCCTTGAAACATAGTGTTCTCTTGGAGATGAACACACATTTTGCTCCAGACAACAGTTACATAAAATGCATTCTCCATCAAACACAGTTTTCTCAGTGCAATCAACACACATCTCCTTCTGACACATACTACACACTGAACATGTTTCTATGGTATCTTTGCTCCAGTCAACCTTCCCAAAAAATGCCTTCTCCTTGAAACACAATTTGCTCAGGGTAATCAACACACATCTCCTTCTGTCACATACCACACACTGAGCACGTTTCTCAAGTCGCTTTGCTCATGTCAATATTTACAAAAAGTTCCCTCTCCTTGAAACATAGTTTTCGGAGGGCAAAGAACACACACATCTCTTTCTGTCACATACTATATACTGAACATGTTTCTGAAGTCTCTTTCCTCCAGACAACAGTTACATAAAGTACCCTTTCCTTGAAACACAGTTTACTCAGGGCAATGAACACACATCTCTTTCTATCACATACCACACACTGAACATGTTTCTGAAGTTTCTTTCCTCCATACAAGAGTTACATAAAGGGCTCTCTCCTTGATACACAGTATGTAGAGGGCAATGAACACACATCTCTTTCTGTCACATACCACACACTGATAATGCTTTGGAAGTCTCTTTCCTCCATTCAACAGTTACATAAAGTGTCCTCTCCTGGAATCACAGTTCACTCTTTGCAATGAACACACATCTCTTTCTGTGACGTACCACACACTGAACTTGTTTTGAAGTCTCTTTCCTCCAGTCAACAGTTACTAAAGTGCCCTCTCTTTGAAACTCAACTCAGATTTCTCTGGGCAATGAACACACATCTCCTTCTCTCTCTCATATGACACAGTGAACATGTTTCTAAAGTATCTTTCCTCAAGGCTGCAGTTACAAGAAGTGCTCTCTCCTGAATACAGTTTTCTCTTTGCATGAACACATATCACCTTCTGTCACATAACACACACTAATTATGTTTCTGAAGTCCCTTTGCTTCAGTCAACACTTACAAAAAGTGCCCTCTCCTTGAAACACAGTTTGCTTAGTACAATGAACAAACAACTCCTTCTGTGAAATACCACACACAGAACAGATTTCTGAAGTCTCTTTCCTCCAGTCAACAGTTACATAAAGTGCCCTCTACTGAAAACACAGTTTGCTCTGGCAATGAACACACATCTTTCTGTCATATGTACCACACACTGAACATGTTTCTGAAGTGTCTTTCCCCCTGTCAACACAGTTATATAAAGTGCCCTCTCCTGGAATCCTTGTTTTCTCTGGGCAATGAACACACATCTCTTTCTTGCAAATGAGACACACTGAAACATGTTTCTTAAATCTCTTTCTTCCAAACAAGAATTACATAAAGTGCTTACTCTTGGAAACACAGTTTGCTCTGGGAAATGAACACACATCTCCTTCTGTCACATACCACACACTGAAGTTGTTTCTGAAGTCTGCTTCTCCAGTCAACAGTTAGAAAAAGATCCATATCCATGAAACACAGTTTGCTCTGTGTAATGAACACACCTCTTTATGTCAATCCAAACACATTGACCATATTTCTGAAGTCTCTTTCCTAAATTCAATGGTTACATTAAGTGCCCTCTCCTTGAAACATAGTGTTCTCTGGGACATGAACTCACATCTTCTGTCACATACGACACTCAGAACATGTTTCTGTACTCTTTTTCCTGCAGTCAAGAGTTACATAAAGTGTCCTCTCCTGTAAACACAGATTGCTCTGGGGAATGAACTCACACCTCCTTCCTGCTCACTGAAACATATTTCTTAAATCTCTTTCCTCTAGTCAAGATTTACATAAAGTGCTTACTCTTGGAAACACAGTTTGTGCTGAGCAATGAACACTCATCTCTTTCTGTCACTTATCACACTGATCATGTATTTGAAGTCTCTTTCCTCCATTCAACAGATACTCTCCTGGAATCACAGTTTGCTCTGAGAATGACCACACATCTGCTTCTGTCACATGCCACACTCTTAAGTGGTTTCTGAAGTCTGTTTCCTCCAGCCAATGGTTACATAAGGTGCCCTCTCTTTGAAACACATTTTTCTCTGGGCAATGAACACACATCTCATTCTGTCACATACCACACAGTGAATGTGTTTGTCAAGTCTATTTCCTTCAGGTAAACAGTTACATGATGAGTCATCTCCAGGAAATACAGTTTGCTATGCGTAATGAATACACATCTCTTTCTGTCAATCCCCACACACTGAACATGTTTCTGAAGTAGCTTTCCTAAAGTCAATGGTTACATGAAGTGCCCTCTTTTTGAAACAAAGTGTTCTCTGAGAAACGAACACACACCTCCTTCTGTCACATACTTGACACATATCATGTTTCTGAAACCTGTTTGCTCCAGTCAGCAGTTACAAAATGTGACCTCTCCTTGAAACTGTTTGTGGAGCAAAATGAATACACATCTCCTTCTGTCACATATTACACACTGAGCATGTTTCTGAAGTCTCTTTCCTCCAGACAAGGGTTACATAAAGTGTCCTCTCCTGTAAACACAGCTTGCTCTGGGACTAGAACACACATCCCCATCTCACACATACCATACACTGAACATGTTTCTTAAATCCCTTTCCTCCTGTCAAGAGATACCTAAAGTGCTTACTCTTGGAAACACAGTTTGCTCTTGGCAATGAATACTCATTTCCTTTTGTCACATACCACACACTGAGCATGTTTCTGAAGTCTTTTTCATCCAGAAAACAGTTACATAAAATGCCCTCTCTATGAAACACAGTTATCTCTATGCAATAAACTCACATTTCTTTGTGTCACATACTACACATTGATCATTTTTCTGATGTCTCTTTCCTCCATTCAACAGATACATAAAGTGCCCTCTCCTGGAATCACAGTTTGCTCTGGGCAAAGAACACACATCTCTTTCTGTCACATAATACACAGAATATGTTTCTGAAGTCCCATTCTTCCAGACTACAGTTGCATGAAGTGCCCCCTCATTGAAACACAGTTTGTTCAGGGCAATGAACACACATCCCCATCTGTCACATACAGTACCATACACCGATCATGTTTCTCAAGTCTCCTTGCTCCAGGCAACAGTTCCAAAAAGTACCCTCTCCCCAAAACACAGTTTGCCCAGGGCAATCAACACAAATCTCTTTCTGTCACATACCACACACTGAACACATTTCTCAAGTCACTTTGCTACAGTCAACACTTACAAAAAGTACCCTCTCCTTGAAACACAGTTTTGGAGGGCAATGAACACACATCTCTTTTTGTCACATATTACACACTGAACATGTTTCTGAAGTTTCTTTCCTCCAGACAAGAGTTACATAAAGGGCTCTCTCCTTGATACACAGTATGTAGAGGGCAATGAACACACATCTCTTTCTGTCACATACCACACACTGATAATGCTTTGGAAGTCTCTTTCCTCCATTCAACAGTTACATAAAGTGTCCTCTCCTGGAATCACAGTTCACTCTTTGCAATGAACACACATCTCTTTCTGTGACGTACCACACACTGAACTTGTTTTGAAGTCTCTTTCCTCCAGTCAACAGTTACTAAAGTGCCCTCTCTTTGAAACTCAGATTTCTCTGGGCAATGAACACACATCTCCTTCTCTCTCATATGACACAGTGAAAATGTTTCTAAAGCATCTTTCCTCAAGGCTGCAGTTACAAGAAGTGCTCTCTCCTGAATACAGTTTTCTCTTTGCATGAACACATATCACCTTCTGTCACATAACACACACTAATTATGTTTCTGAAGTCCCTTTGCTTCAGTCAACACTTACAAAAAGTGCCCTCTCCTTGAAACACAGTTTGCTTAGTACAATGAACAAACAACTCCTTCTGTGAAATACCACACACAGAACAGATTTCTGAAGTCTCTTTCCTCCAGTCAACAGTTACATAAAGTGCCCTCTACTGAAAACACAGTTTGCTCTGGCAATGAACACACATTATTCTGTCATATGTACCACACACTGAACATGTTTCTGAAGTGTCTTTCCCCCTGTCAACACAGTTACATAAAGTGCCCTCTCCTGGAATCCTTGTTTTCTCCGGGCAATGAACACACTTCTCTTTCTTGAAAATGAGGCACACTGAAACATGTTTCTTAAATCTCTTTCTTCCAATCAAGAATTACATAAAGTGCTTACTCTTGGAAACACAGTTTTCTCTGGGTAATGAACACACATATCCTTCTGTCACATACCACACACTGAAGTTGTTTCTGAAGTCTGCTCCTCCAGTCAACAGTTAGAAAAAGATCCATCTCCATGAAACACAGTTTGCTCTGTGTAATGAACACACCTCTTTATGTCAATCCCCACACATTGATAATATTTCTGAAGTCTCTTTCCTAAATTCATTGGTTACATTAAGTGCCCTCTCCTTGAAACATAGTGTTCTCTGGGACATGAACTCACATCTTCTGTCACATACGACACACAGAAGATGTTTCTGAACTCTCTTTCCTGCAGTCAACAGTTACATTAAGTGTCCTCTCCAGTAAACACAGCTTGCTCTGGGAAATGACTCACATCTCCTTCCTGCACATGCCACACACTGAAACATATTTTAAATCTCTTTCTCTAGTCAAGAGTTACAAAGTGCTTACTCTTGAAACACAGTTTTGCTGAGCAATGAACACACATCTTTTTCTGTCACTTATCACACACTAATCGTGTATCTGAAGTCTCTTTCCTCCATTCAACAGATAAATAAAGTGCCCTCTCCTGGAATCACAGTTTGCTCTGAGAATGACCACACATCTGCTTCTGTTACATGCCACACTCTTAAGTGGTTTCTGAAGTCTGTTTCCTCCAGCCAGTGGTTACATAAGGTGCCCTCTCTTTGAAACACATTTTTCTCTGGGCAATGAACACATCTCATTCTGTCACATACCACAGTGAATGTGTTTGTCAAGTCTATTTCCTTCAGGTAAACAGTTACATGATGAGTCATCTCCAGGAAACACAGTTTGATGCGTAATGAATACACATCTCTTTCTGTCAATCCCCACACACTGAACATGTTTCTGAAGTAGCTTTCCTAAAGTCAATGGTTACATGAAGTGCCTCTCTTTTGAAACAAAGTGTTCTCTGAGAGACGAACACACACCTCCTTCTGTCACATACTTGACACATATCATGTTTCTGAAACCTGTTTGCTCCAGTCAGCAGTTACAAAATGTGACCTCTCCTTGAAACTGTTTGTGGAGCAAAATGAGTACACATCTCCTTCTGTCACATATCACACACAGAGCATGTTTTTGAAGTCTCTTTCCTCCAGACAAGAGTTACATAAAGTGTCCTCTCCTGTAAACACAGCTTGCTCTGGGAATAGAACACACATCCCCATCTCACACATACCATACACTGAAAATTTTTCTTCAATCCCTTTCCTCCAGACAAGAGATACATAAAGTGCTTACTCTTGGCAACACAGTGGGCTCTTGGCAATGAATACACATCTACTTTTGTCACATACCACACACTGTACATGTTTCTGAAGTCTCTTTCCTCCAGAAAACAGTTACATAAAGTGCCCTCCCTGAATCACAGTTTGTTCTAGGCAATGAACACACATCTCTTTCTGTTACATAATACACACTGAATATGTTTCTGAAGTCTCTTTTCTCCAGACAACAGTTACTGTATATAAAATTACCTCTCTTTGAAACACAGTTTGCTCAGGGCAAGGAACACACATCTCCTTCTGCCACACACCACACATTGATCATGTCTCTGAAGTATGTTTGCTCCAGTCAACAGTAAAAAAAAGTGCCATCTCCTTGAAACACAGCTTGTGCAAGGCAGTGAACACACATCTGCTTATGTCACATACCACACACTGAACATGTTTCTGAAGTCTCTTTCCTCCAGTCAACAGTTACATAAAGTGCCCTCTTCTTGAAACACAGTTTGCTCAGGGCAATGAACATACATCTCCTTCTGTCACATACCACACTGATCATGTTTCTGAAGTCTGTTTGCTTTAGACAACCGTTCATAAAGTGCCCTCTCTTTGAAACACAGTTTGCTCAGGACAATGAACACACATCTGCTTCTGTCACATACCACACACTGAAGACATTTGTGAAGTCTCTTTCCTCCAGTCAACAGTTACATAAAGTGCCCTCTCTTTGAAACACACTTTTCTCTGTGCAATGAACACATATCTCCTTCTGTGACATACCACACAGTGAATGTGTTTCTCAAGTCTCTTTCCTTCACTAGAAAGTTACATAAATAGCCCTCTCCAGGAAACACAGTTTGCTTTGTGCAATGAACACACATCCCTTTCTGTCTATCCCCTCACACTGAATATGTGTCTGAAGCCTCTTTCCTAAAGTCAATGGTTACATAAAGTGCTCTCTCCTTGAAACATAGTGTTCTCTTGGAGATGAACACACATTTCTTAGGTCATATACGACACACAGAACATGTTTCTGAAGTATTTTTCTCCAGTCAACAGTTACATAAAGTATCATCTCCTGTAAACACAGATTGTTCTCTGAAATGAACTCACAACTCCTTCTTGCACATGCCGCACACTGAAACATGTTTCTTAAATCTCTTTCTTCCAGTCAAGAATTACATAAGGTGCTTACTCTTGGAAACGCAGTTTGTTCTGGGTAATGAACACACATCTCCTTCTGTCACATACCACACACTGAAGTTGTTTCTGAAGTCTGTTTCCTCCATTCAACAGTTAGAAAAAGATCCATCTCCATGAAACACAGTTTGCTCTGTGTAATGAACACACCTCTTTATGTCAATCCCCACACTTTGACCATGTCTCTGAAGTCTCTTTCCTAAATTCAGTGGTTACATTAAGTGCCCTCTCCTTGAAACATAGTGTTCTCTGGGACATGAACTCACATCTTCTGTCACATACGACACACAGAAGATGTTTCTGAACTCTCTTTCCTGGAGTCAACAGTTACATTAAGTGTCCTCTCCAGTAAACACAGCTTGCTCTGGGAAATGACTCACATCTCCTTCCTGCACATGCCACACACTGAAACATATTTCTTAAATCTCTTTCCTCTAGTCAAGAGTTACATAAAGTGCTTACTCTTGGAAACACAGTTTTTGCTGAGCAATGAACACACATCTTTTTCTGTCACTTATCACACACTAATCGTGTATCTGAAGTCTCTTTCCTCCATTCAACAGATAAATAAAGTGCCCTCTCCTGGAATCACAGTTTGCTCTGAGAATGACCACACATCTGCTTCTGTTACATGCCACACTCTTAAGTGGTTTCTGAAGTCTGTTTCCTCCAGCCAATGGTTACATAAGGTGCCCTCTCTTTGAAACACATTTTTCTCTGGGCAGTGAACACACATCTCATTCTGTCACATACCGCACAGTGAATGTGTTTGTCAAGTCTATTTCCTTCAGGTAAACAGTTACATGATGAGTCATCTCCAGAAACACAGTTTGCTGTCGTAATGAATACACATCTCTTTCTGTCAATCCCCACAAACTGAACATGTTTCTGAAGTAGCTTTCCTAAAGTCAATGGTTACATGAAGTGCCCTCTTTTTGAAACAAAGTGTTCTCTGAGAAACGAACACACACCTCCTTCTGTCACATACTTGACACATATCATGTTTCTGAAACCTGTTTGCTCCAGTCACCAGTTACAAAATGTGACCTCTCCTTGAAACTGTTTGTGGAGCAAAATGAATACACATCTCCTTCTGTCACATATCACACACAGAGCATGTTTTTGAAGTCTCTTTCCTCCAGACAAGAGTTACATAAAGTGTCCTCTCCTGTAAACACAGCTTGCTCTGGGAATAGAACACACATCCCCATCTCACACATACCATACACTGAAAATGTTTCTTCAATCCCTTTCCTCCAGACAAGAGATACATAAAGTGCTTACTCTTGGCAACACAGTGGGCTCTTGGCAATGAATACACATCTACTTTTGTCACATACACACACTGTACATGTTTCTGAAGTCTCTTTCCTCCAGAAAACAGTTACATAAAGTGCCCTCCCCTGGAATCACAGTTTGTTCTAGGCAATGAACACACATCTCTTTCTGTTACATAATACACACTGAATATGTTTCTGAAGTCTCTTTTCTCCAGACAACAGTTACTGTATATAAAATTACCTCTCTTTGAAACACAGTTTGCTCAGGGCAAGGAACACACATCTCCTTCTGCCACACACCACACACTGATCATGTCTCTGAAGTATGTTTGCTCCAGTCAGCAGTAAAAAAAAGTGCCATCTCCTTGAAACACAGCTTGTGCAAGGCAGTGAACACACATCTGCTTATGTCACATACCACACACTGAACACGTTTCTGAAGTCTCTTTCCTCCAGTCAACAGTTACATAAAGTGCCCTCTTCTTGAAACACAGTTTGCTTAGGGCAATGAACATACATCTCCTTCTGTCACATACCACACTGATCATGTTTCTGAAGTCTGTTTGCTTTAGACAACAGTTCATAAAGTGCCCTCTCTTTGAAACACAGTTTGCTCAGGACAATGAACACACATCTGCTTCTGTCACATACCACACACTGAAGACATTTCTGAAGTCTCTTTCCTCCAGTCAACAGTTACATAAAGTGCCCTCTCTTTGAAACACACTTTTCTCTGTGCAATGAACACATATCTCCTTCTGTGACATACCACACAGTGAATGTGTTTCTCAAGTCTCTTTCCTTCAGTAGAAAGTTACATAAATAGCCCTCTCCAGGAAACACAGTTTGCTTTGTGCAATGAACACACATCCCTTTCTGTCTATCCCCTCACACTGAATATGTGTCTGAAGCCTCTTTCCTAAAGTCAATGGTTACATAAAGTGCTCTCTCCTTGAAACATAGTGTTCTCTTGGAGATGAACACACATTTCCTTAGGTCACATACGACACACAGAACATGTTTCTGAAGTATTTTTTCTCCAGTCAACAGTTACATAAAGTATCATCTCCTGTAAACACAGATTGTTCTCTGAAATGAACTCACAACTCCTTCTTGCACATGCCGCACACTGAAACATGTTTCTTAAATCTCTTTCTTCCAGTCAAGAATTACATAAGGTGCTTACTCTTGGAAATGCAGTTTGTTCTGGGTAATGAACACACATCTCCTTCTGTCACATACCACACACTGAAGTTGTTTCTGAAGTCTGTTTCCTCCATTCAACAGTTAGAAAAAGATCCATCTCCATGAAACACAGTTTGCTCTGTGTAATGAACACACCTCTTTATGTCAATCCCCACACTTTGACCATTTCTCTGAAGTCTCTTTCCTAAATTCAGTGGTTACATTAAGTGCCCTCTCCTTGAAACATAGTGTTCTCTGGGACATGAACTCACATCTTCTGTCACATACGACACTCAGAACATGTTTCTGTACTCTTTTTCCTGCAGTCAAGAGTTACATAAAGTGTCCTCTCCTGTAAACACAGATTGCTCTGGGGAATGAACTCACACCTCCTTCCTGCTCACCGAAACATATTTCTTCAATCTCTTTTCTGTAGTCAAGAGTTACATAAAGTGCTTACTCTTGGAAACACAGTTTGTGCTGAGCAATGAACACTCATCTCTTTCTGTCACTTATCACACACTGATCATGTATCTGAAGTCTCTTTCCTCCATTCAACAGATACATAAAGTGCCCTCTCCTGGAATCACAGTTTGCTCTGAGAATGACTACACATCTGCTTCTGTCACATGCCACACTCTTAAGTGGTTTCTGAAGTCTGTTTCCTCCAGCCAATGGTTACATAAGGTGCCCTCTCTTTGAAACACATTTTTCTCTGGGCAATGAACACACATCTCATTCTGTCACATACCGCACAGTAAATGTGTTTGTCAAGTCTATTTCCTTCAGGTGAACAGTTACATGATCAGTCATCTCCAGAAAACACAGTTTGCTATGCATAATGAATACACATCTCTTTCTGTCAATCCCCACACACTGAACATGTTTCTGAAGTAGCTTTCCTAAAGTCAATGGTTACATGAAGTGCCCTCTTTTTGAAACAAAGTGTTCTCTGAGAAACGAACACACACCTCCTTCTCTCACATACCAGACACATATCATGTTTCTGAAGTCTCTTTCCTTCAGTCAACAGTTACAAAATGTGACCTCTCCTTGAAACAGTTTGTGGAGCGCAATGAATACACATCTCCTTCTGTCACATATCACACACTGAGCATGTTTTTGAAGTCTCTTTCCTCCAGACAAGGGTTACATAAAGTGTCCTCTCATGTAAACACAGCTTGCTCTGGGACTAGAACACACATCCCTGTCTCACACATACCATACACTGAACATGTTTCTTAAATCCCTTTCCTCCTGTCAAGAGATACCTAAAGTGCTTACTCTTGGAAACACAGTTTGCTCTTGGCAATGAATACTCATTTCCTTTTGTCACATACCACACACTGAGCATGTTTCTGAAGTCTTTTTCATCCAGAAAACAGTTACATAAAATGCCCTCTCTATGAAACACAGTTATCTCTATGCAATAAACTCACATTTCTTTGTGTCACATACTGCACATTGATCATTTTTCTGATGTCTCTTTCCTCCATTCAACAGATACACAAAGTGCCCTCTCCTGGAATCACAGTTTGCTCTGGGCAAAAAAACACACATCTCTTTCTGTCACATAATACACACAGAATATGTTTCTGAAGTCCCATTCTTCCAGACTACAGTTGCATGAAGTGCCCCCTCATTGAAACACAGTTTGTTCAGGGCAATGAACACACATCTCCATCTGTCACATACAGTACCATACACTGATCATGTTTCTCAAGTCTCCTTGCTCCAGACAACAGTTCCAAAAAGTGCCCTCTCCCCAAAACACAGTTTGCCCAGGGCAATCAACACAAATCTCTTTCTGTCACATACCTCACACTGAACACATTTCTCAAGTCACTTTGCTACAGTCATCACTTACAAAAAGTACCCTCTCCTTGAAACACAGTTTTGGAGGGCAATGAACACACATCTCTTTTTGTCACATATTACACACTGAACTTGTTTCTGAAGTCTCTTTCTTCCAGTCAACCATTACATAAAGTGCCCTCTCCTTGAAACACAGTTTGCTCATGGCAATCAACACACATCTCTTTCTGTCATATACCACACACTGAACTGGTTTCTGAAGTCTCCTTCCTCTAGTTAACAGTTACATAAAGTGACCTCTTCCCAAAACACAATTTTCTCAGGACAATGAACACACTTCTCATTCTGTCACATACTAGACATTGACCATGTTTCTCAAGTAGCATTTCTACAGTCAATAGTTACAAAAAGTACCCTCTCCTTGAAACACAGTTTTCAGAAGGCAATGAACACACATCTCTTTTTGTCATATACCACACACTGATCATGTTTCTGAAGTCTGTTTGCTCCAGTTAACAGTTAAAAAAGTGCCTTCTCCTTGAAACACAGTTTGTGGAAGGCAATAGACACACATCTGCTTCTGTCACATACCACACACTGAACATGTTTCTGAAGTCTCTTTCCTCCAGTCTACAGTTACATAAAGTGCCCTCTTCTTGAAAGACAGTTTACTCAGAGCAATGAACATTCATCTCCTTCTGTCACATACCACACTGATCATGTTTCTGAAGTCTGTTTGCTTTAGACAACAGTTACATAAAGTGCCCTCTCCTTGAAACACAGTTTGCTCAGGGCAATGAACACACATCTGCTTCTGTCACATAACACTCAGTGAACATGTTTCTGAAGTCTCTTTCCTCCATTCAACAGTTACATAAACTGCTCTCTCTTTGAAACACACTTTTCTCTGTGCAATTAACACAGATCTCCTTCTGTCTCATACCACACAGTGAATGTGTTTCTCAAGTCTCTGTCCTTCAGTAGAAAGTTACATAAATAGCCATCTCCAGGAAACACAGTTTGCTCTGTGTGATGAACACACATCCCTTTATGTCAATCCCCTCACACCGAACATGTTTCTGAAGCCTCCTTCCTAAAGTCAACAGTTACATAAAGTGCTCTCTCCTTGAAACATAGTGTTCTCTTGGAGATGAACACACATTTCTTTCTGTCACATATGACACACAGAGCATGTTTCTGATGTCTCTTTTCTCCAGTCAACAGTTACATAAACGGTTATCTCCTGTAAACACAGATTGTTCTCTGAAATGAACTCACAACTCCTTCTTGCACATGCCACACACTGAAACATGTTTCTTAAATCTCTTTCCTCCAGTCAAGAGTTACATAAAGTGCTTACTCTTGGCAACATAGTGGGCTCTTGGCAATGGAGTTTGCCCTTTATAGGGCAGACCAGGTTGTCCTGGTGCACCCCTTCCCTCTGTCATGGAATGGTTGTGCTCAGGAGGGAAGGGGCAAGAAAGTGGTGGGGCTAAGGACCAGAACAAAGGACAGGTAACAAGAAAGGGAGGGGTGAAGGGAGGTACATAAGGGACAGCACAAAGGGGCCTCAGCCACTTTCTGCTGAAGATTTTGATTTATGGAAGCTGCAGTATGTCAGATTGGCAGAACTATTGGAGGTTTGTGAAACAGAAAACAGGTAAAAGTTTGAAGAAAGAGAATAATGAGTTGGATGTGTTTATTTTTAAAAAAGAAAGATGTTTTTCATACAATTTTGGAAAGAGAATAAGAAGTTTTACAATGGTTGCTAGTTTTAAAAAAAGAGAGAACTGATTTATCTGCATAGGTCATGTTTTATGTTTCAGTTGCATGGCTTTGCAAGTGGTCGTTTAGGCTGCAGGGCCAGGAGCAGAGCGAGTGGTGGAGCAAGTGGTGCCTGAGCTTGTCTGATCAAGCTAGGTGAAGGATGGTTTAAATATAAAAAAATATATATATATATGTAAATAATAAGGACTTGGATGTAGCATTCCCAGGGAGAGCAAGTTTGGTGAAAGAAATGAAAGTGCGTTGGTTTTTGTGGCACATGGCCAAGAGTGGGGACAGGTAATGATCTGGTTTAGCAGATGTTGTAAGAGCTTGTGGCTCAAGAGGATAATTAACAACCTCACAGGCATATGGTTGGGGGTTTTTGAACCCTGCAGAGGGATATTTGGTCAGAGGGAATAAAAAAAACAAAAAAAACACAAAATGAGCATTTTTGCAGCACATGGTAGAGACATTGCCTGTAATCTTCTGGAGCATAGTGTTAGAGAAGTGAGTGTTTTGGCATGCAGTATCAAGAAGTAGTAAGGGGAGAGAGCAGTTGGGCAAAAGAGAGGAAGGAGCATTTTCTGGGTCCACCACGTGGCTGGCAATATCGGGAGGGGCCTTCAGCGGTAGCAAGCAGGAGCAGCAAGCTGAGCAGAGAAGGGTAAGAGCAAGTTTTTAAGGGACTACAGAGGTGGGATGGCTGGTGAGGGTCTTGAGAGAAGGGTGAGGGCTGAGACCAGAGGACAATGCATTTTTAAATGTTAGAATGGTGCAGGGGATAGCACACCAAACATGGGGAGCAGCATGGTGTGGGGTCTGTGATTAGCGTGGACCTTGCATGGGACTAGGATTGGAGCTGGGGGGGGGCATTGGGGAGAAGGGAGAAGAAGCACAGACCTGGAAGGCCTGAGGGATAGCAAGCAGCGGGATTTTTGGATGGCAGGGAGCCTCAGGAGAGAGGTGGGGGAATGCCCAAAAGGGGAGGAGGCCTGCAATAGGCCAGGAGCAAGGGGAACAGGCCAGCACCTAGCTAGAGAGAGCTGAGGCTGGTGCTGGGATAATGGGACATGGGGGACTGACAAAAGCAGTGACAAACCATGGGGGGAAGGGGGAAGAGGCCAGGATGAGAAGATGTGGGGGAGAATCAAAACACGGGTTGTCTTGTGTGGGGGATTTGTGCACGTGGCCACATGGCATGAAGGAGCACACCACGGGTAGGCCGCAACAAAAAACACTTTGCAGGGGGGATTATGAGCGAGGCCTCGGTAGACACAAGGCTTGTTGGCAATAACTCAATTGCAATATGTAATAAGCAATATTCAGTAAGTAATAAGAAATAATAACAGCATCAAATGGTTAGTAGGAATAAACAATTAAGGGGAGTGTTTTCTAAGAAAGGGCCAGCAGGAGAGGCTCTATATATATATATATATATATATATATATATATATAAAAGAGTTTTGCATAGCAACCCGTGGATGAAGCGGGCAGCAGCAAGTATGGCAGTTGGTAGCAGGGGGCCTCGCAGGGGGATGGGGTGACAGAATGTCAAAAAAAAAGAGAGGAGGTGTAGGTCATGAGGAAGCGCTTGGGGGCATAGAGGTGGAGGGGTTTTTACAGGCACAGGGGCATACTTTGAAGGGTTTGTTTTCCAAAAAAAAGTGGGAAAGGTGGCCCAATGGAAGATGTCCCAATACAGTGAGGTGACATGGCATGACAAAAAAAATATATAGATATATACAATGTACACATAGTAATGCAGGCCTGGGATGACTCTTGTTCTCTTCCTATAGTTGTATTCACAGGGGGAAAAAAATGAAGGAAATGGCACCAAAGAAAAACAAGCCATCAAAGGAAGACACCTACAGGGCCATAATCGAGTTGGTGGAGAAGGCCAACCGAATGTGGGGAGCTGGTGGAAGGGGAGGAACCAGGGAGACCCAGGAAGACCCAGGGAGAAAAGGAAAGCAGGGCTGGAGAAAGGGGGCTGAGGGAAATGGCCAACCGAAGGGTCACGTAGCCCCATGAGGGTACCACTACTTGTGGTGGAACCCCCAAGGGCAGTGGATCCAGTACCTCTGCAGCCCATAGATGTGGGAATGCCAGTACCTTCCCCTGATCAAGGCGGGATCTTCCCTGGGGAACCCAGGCCAGACCCCCAGACTGTATTCCTCCATCTGCAAACCATAGGAGCTCACCCTCCTCTGCAGCCACAAGGAGAGAAAAGCGGCAAGAGAATGAGGCCAGGCCACACGGCCTGGACAAGGTTACAGGCAACGCACCCCAGCACAGTGGGCTATAGTATAAGAGAATACATGGGGCAAACTGTAGCGGCACTGGGGACAGGAGTTTAGGGCAGATGGAATCGGCCTTGACGGAGATTGGGGGGAAAAGAAGGGCCAAAAAGTAATGAAGAGAGTGCAGAAAAAGAGGGAAAAGGTACAAGGGAGAAAGGGGGAACTGGGATGAGGATAGGAGAACATGTCCCACTGGCTACAAAAGAGAAAATATGGAAAGGGGGAGTATGTAGATATATTCCCCTTAGTGAGCCGGGAAGTGGCAGTGAAGTACGAAGAGAATGAGCACATAGGTAAGAGCAAAATGGCAGTGGCAACCATACTTTTGGGGAAAAAGGAGGAGGACTAGTTCACGAAGGGAAAGACCTGGGATGGATGGTTTGTAGGCTTTGCCACTTTCTCAGCCATTGTTTTAGAGAAAAAACTGGAGCTGGGTATCCCAATCATCATGTACTCCTTGATAATAAGGAGGATAAAGGCAAAAGGGGGAGTGGGGTGACTATATTATGATGAACTCTTTCGACAGAGAATGGCAACATTCAGGGATGTGATATGGGACATGAAGCAGTTAGATTTGTGGACGGACTACGTTACTGATCAGTCCACGCAAGAAGGGGAATGGAAAAAGAAAGGGTCGACATCTCAGAGATTTTGTTGGGCCTACAACAGGGCTTTTTGCTCATGGCCCCAATGTCGTTTTCACCACACTTGCTCAAAATGCGGTGGGGGACACCCAGCGAGCAGATGCAAGATGGCGTGGACCCAGGGGGCAAAGGGACACGGGGACAAGGGTCAGGTCAACAGTATTTTTGGGAAAGACAGGGGTTTAAAGGGCAGACATGGAATGGGGGAGGGGTAGAGGGCACACAAGCGGGGGAGTCAGAATCAGTGATCAAAATAACCCTGCACAAGATGGGAGGGGGCCAGGGAGCAGAAAAGGGGGCATAGACAAGGAGCAATTCAGGATAGCCAGAACCCCCATCAACATAGAGGCATGGGCAACTGGTTTGGACAGATATCTGGACAGAGCAGTACGGGGGAGGATTATACAGGGTTTTAAGATGGGGTTTTCATTACAGTGTGATGGGCCCAAGCAAGCAAGAGAGGCGGGCAACTTGGGATCTGTTAAAGGAAAGGAAGAAACGTTGAGACAGAAGATAGAGAAAGAGAGGGCAGCAGGGACCATTTGACACCCCTCCTCTGTGAAATATGCGGATCTCGCCTTTGGCCTTGGTAACCAAGAAACAAGAAGGAGAGTTCAGGGTGATTCACCACCTGCCTTATCCAGAGGGGGATTCGGTGAATTATTTCATCAGGGAGGAACACAGTAGGGTGACATGCGACACTGGAGGATGCAGTGTGGATAATCCAGGCTACAGAGGAAGCATGGATGGCAAAGACGGATATTGAGTCTGCCTTTAGACTACTACCAGTTAGGAGAAAAGACTGGGATCTATTGGGCTTTAAAATTGGGGAGCAGTATTATTTTGATAAAGCCATGCCAATGGGATGTTGCATAGCATGCGTGACATTTGAAGCTTTCAGCACGTGTCTGGAATGGATGTTCCAAGAAAGGACGGGTCATAGAACGGTCATTCTCTATCTGGATGACTTCCTTTTCATTCTGAGAGGGAAAAGGGAGATGCAGATTATGCTGGGTAAGTTTCAGGAATTATGTAAGGAACTAGGGGTGCCACTGGCACCAGAAAAATCAGAGGGGCCCATCAGGGTGATGGAATTTCTGGGGATTGAGATAGATGTACCGAAAGAGATATTCAGGCTGCCAGACAAGAAAGTAAAGAAACTGAAGGAACTGATTCAATTACACACCAGCAGGAGAAGGGTACAGCTGAAACAAGTCCAGCAAGTATTGGGGCACCTGATCTTTGCCTGCAGGGTCATTGGAACGGGGAGGGCATTCAAGCAGAGGTTAGCTAGGGCTACATCAGGGGTTACCTGATCACATCACTGGGTGGACCTGACAAAAGGTGTCAGAGAAGATTTTGGGATATGGGAGGAATTCCTGAAAGGATATAATGGCTGTTTGTTCTGGCAAGAAGAGTGGGTGTACAACACAGACCTTGATCTCTACACAGACGCAGCCAGGGGGCTGGCATGGGGGGGGTTACCTGAGGGGCAGATGGTTCACAGAACCATGTCCTGGTAGTTGGGTAAAGGATGGGACAATAAGAGATATAACCTTGCTGGAAATCATGCCCATATGGGCATGCGCCCTGGTATGGGAGGAGGAACTAAGGGATCAGAAAGTGACATTCTGGTGTGATAACAGATCAGTGGTAGGTACTAAACAACAGGGGAGCCAGGTCAGAGACGGTCATGAAGGTATTATGATGTTTAGTTTTAAGGGCTTTGTAGCTGAACATGTCATTTAGAGCATAACACATAGAAGGGGTACACAATACTCTGGCTGACAGCCTTTCCAATCTGCAGTTGGACCATTTCCGGAGGCTGGCACTAGCAGTGGAGGAACAAAAAACACCTATACCAACAAACATCTGGGGCATTGGCAAGAAGGAGTAGAAGTGTTGTTTCACAGCTCATGGGCACCTCGGACTCTGAGAGCTTACGATGGGGCCTGGTGGGTGTTTCAGACATTCAGGGCTGAGCACCAGATGGAGGTAAGTGGGCCACTCACAGAGGAAGAGTTGGGAATGTTCACCATGGAGCAGTGGCAGAAAGGGGCCACCCACATCACAATGGGGGTTTATCTGGCAGGGATTAGCTTTATCTGCAGCCTAAAAGGATGGAAGGATCTGACAAAATCACTGCTCATCAGGAGAATGATGCAGGGATGGGGCAGGTTGAAACGTGGGCCAGGAGACAATAGGAGGCCAATAGAGAAACAGTGGCTAATAAGGCTAAAAGAGGTGCTCTCAGTAATATGAAGATCAAAGGCTGAGGCCCAGCTATTTCACATGATTTATGTGATAATGTTTGTGGGGCTATGAAAGTGAGTGAGGTGGTAGGCCATGGGAAAGAGAACAAGGAAGGAGGTTTGGAATGGGACGATATAAGTTGGGGGTTGAAAGAGAGATGGATCAAGCTCAGGAGGTCAAAAATGGACCAAAAAAGGGCAAGGTTGCATGGTAACACTGAAAGGGCAGCTAGAGGTTGCAATATGCCCAGTGCAGACTCTGTGGGCTTTCGCCACAGAACAGGTGACCAGGATGGGAAAGCTATTTGTACATGGTAATGGAAAAAGGGTCACCGGCTATTAAGTCACAGCAGTGCTGAAGAAGGGCATGCAATTTATGGGGGAGGACCCATCTAATTACTCATCCCATTCCCTATGGATTGGAGCTGCCTCACAGTGGGCAGCAAAGGGGGAGCCAGTGAAGGACATTTTGGAAAAAGGGCACTGGTGGTCAGCCAGTTATAAGAGCTACATCAGAGCACTGAAGTAAAAAAAAAAAAGAAAAGAAAAGGAAAAGTGTGGTATAGACGGTAGTCCTACAGGGGGATCGCAGGTAAAGGGGGGAAGTTGGGGGAGCAAAGAAAGGAAAAAGGTGGGGGGATAATAGGGTGATGGCACTATGTGTAAATTAATTCATTTTCCTTGCACCCCATAGGTAGACAGAGGATCACGGAAGTCTGGATCTGCGGTCATTCCTATATTTATTGGGCTGGAAAGAGAGCAGAGAAGAAAGCTGGGGGAAAGCAGCTGTATTAGGATATAAAACAGTGTAGGTTGGTATGGCACGGCATATGTGGCATGAGATGGGCACAGCTTCTTCCCACTTTGAAGGAACTCAAGTGATGGTGGCCCAGTCCAGACCTAATCATTATTCATCTAGGGGGCAACGACCTGGCGGGCAGACCATGGGTACACACATACTTACAGATAAAAAGGGACCTAGTGGTAATACGACAGTGGTGGCCTCAGGTGTGCCTCGCATGGTCAGATATGATACCGAGAAGGGTATGGAGACAGGAGCAAAGCCACAGGGCAGTGGAGAGGGCCAGGAGAAAGATGAATAGAAGGGTGGGGACATTGATAAGGCAGATGGGGGACAGATGATACTGCGGGGATAGAAGAATGGGTGGAGGACCTCTACCAGTCAGATGTTGTACACCTGTTGGATCTAGCCATAGACATATTCAATACAGAAATAATGGGTTTCATAGAGGAATGGAGAAAACAGGTAAAAACTGGTATATAAAATAAAAGGGGAAGAAAGGATTGTCCCTGAGGTAAGGGAGAGTGATACCCTAAGATGGGGGGAACCAGACATCCAACACAAGCTGGAGACTGGCTAGTGGGGAAAAAAGGAGGGGGAAGAAAAAGGATTAACACAAGAAGAGGAAGAAGAAAGCAGTCTCAGTTTTTACCGTTACCAAGCGGAAAAGGAGAAACAGAAGGCACCCAGGTTTTCACCTGGGGGAGGGATAATCAAAGATTGATATGTGGATGGAAATAAATGAAATTTCTGGAAATATGATAATGGAGTTTGCCCTTTAAGGGGCAGACAAGGTTGTCCTGGTGCACCCCTTCTCTCTGTCATGGAATGGTAGTGCTCAGAAGGGAAGGGGGAAGGAAGGGAAGGGGCTAAGGACCAGAGCAAAGGACAGGTAACAGGAAGGGGAAGGGTGAAGGGTGGTACATAAGGGACAGCACAAGGGGGCCTCAGCCACTTTTTGCTGGAGTTTTTGATTTGCATCAACTACAGCAAGTCAAATTGGCATATTCTTTTGAGGTTTGTTCACAGGAGAGAGAGGTAAGGAAACAAACAACTGATTTGTAGGAGAAGATGTGAAGTTGGTTCTTTAAAAAAAATTATATATACAAGAGTAAGAATGAATGTTTGCAGTATACAGTAGAGGAATATATTTTATATAGATTAAGGCAAAAGAGATAGGTTGGAATTCAGGGTGAAACAGGGAATGTGGGATATAACTGTGTTTAGAAGAGACAAAGAAGAGCTGGTGGGGGTTATGACTGTTAAAATGCCTTTTTAGAGCTCTACTGTGGTGTACCAATAAGTCTGTAATTAATGGTTTATCAGTCAATTTGGTTTAATTGTAAGGATATGGTATGGGATAAAAAAAAAGGTAAGGACAGGGCAGGCAGGCTAGGATTCATGGGGGCCCACACCAGAGGAGGGCTGCAATAGCGTTAATAACCAGGAATGAAATAGACCACGTGGTGTCTGTGGTGAAAGTTTTCCCCTAACTTTAGATTTCTATTGCCTTGTTTGGTCTGTGGTTTGGTTGGTGAATCGCTGGTAGGCCTGGAAGGGGCCTTGAGATAAAAGAGTGACAGCACGATCCGGGACCACGCGGCGTGACGTCACATGCTGTGTGGGGACTGGGGAGAAGTTTCTGCTTGTTCTGGACTGTTTTTGTGGCATTTCTGTGGCCAATTTCATGCTGCACTGGCAAAAGGAGTAGGCCTAGGGGCAGGGAAGAGGCCCTGAGGCAGAAAGGGAGAGATCGCGATCCAGGACCATGCGGCGTGACGTCACACGCTGCGTGGGGGATTTGCGAGGAAGCTATTTCTTTGGTTCTTGTGCTGTTGGGCAATGGGTGGTCTTTTTTGTGTGAAAGGCAAAAAACAGACGGGCTGGAAGAGGCACCGGGACAGAAGGGAGAGAGCGGCGACCTGGGACCATGCGGCATGACATCACACGCCGCGTGGTGGTTGCAGTAAAGCCTCATCCCCCCTTTTTGTTGGGTGCTTGCTGGGCTTTGGTGTGGTCAGAGGGAGAAGGCGGAAAAAGCCCTGAAGGAGGGGGATGAGAGGCCTGTTCTGTGACCACACAGTGTGACGTCACACACCGCATAGTGGCCATGATGGAAACCCCTCACCCCACTTTTTGTTGGGAGGAAGCTCCAGGAGAGGCCAGCAGAGCTCAACTTTTTCAGGGCAGCAACAGGGGGTAGTGCCTCAAAGGGGTACAGGGGGGTAAAACGAGGCAGTTGGGTGGATGCAAAGGGGGAATTGATTGGTGAAGACAGGGGCCAGCAGGGGCCCTGCAGCGAAAGGGAGGGAAGCACTGCCACCACGTGGCATGACCTCACATGGGGGAGCCGCACAAGGGGCAAGGTTGGGGGGTCCGATTAAGAAGACCAGTGGGGGGACAGGAGAGGGTAAGTAAGGTGAGCATGAGCCACAAGGGAGACTGGCTCATATAGATTGGGAGCACGAGCGTCCTGGGACAGCACATGCCAGCGGGGCATGGGTGGAGGTTCAAGACACCTCCTCGCTCACAATAAAGAGCCTAGTGGCTCCCTCCCACCTAGGCATGTCATGGGGGGGCTAGCCCCTCAAGGGGCATTTTTTGCCATGATTCAACAACAGTAGGGATGAGGGATCAAGGGAAGGTTTAGGGGAGCCAGTGAAGAGGCCAGAGGGGGTGAGTGGCCTGCCTAGAGTGGGGTCACTTGCGATGGACATAGCAGGGAGCAGCCAAGGGACCTGGTGACCTATTGAGCATGATGGAGACCTTTACGGTGAGCCCCGACTGGTCATGCGGGCGCATGGCATGAGGGACAGAAAGAAGGCATTACAAATATGATATATATCTACAACTAATCCTGTTTTCTCTTCCCGTAGTTGTCTTCATAGAGCAAAGGAAAAGAAGAACATGGTGCCAAGAAAGAGCAGGCCATCAAAGGAAGACGCTTACAGGGCTATAATTGAATTGGCAGAAAAAGCCAACAGAATGTGGGAACTAGTGGAGAGGGAGGAACCAGGGAGATCCGGGAAGAAGAGAAAAGTGGGCCCAGAAAAAGGTGGCAGAGGGAAATGACCAGCCAAAGGGCCACGCAGTCCCACTAGGGTGCCTCCACTGGTAGGAGGACCCGCTAGGGTGGCTGATCCTGTACCTCTGCAGCCTATAGACTTGGTGATGCCAGTACCTCCCCCCAATCAAGGTGGGATCTCCCTGGCTGAATGCGGACCAGATCCCCAGAATGTGGTGTTCCCTCCATAACCCCTAGTAGTTCATCCTTCTCCTCAACCACAGGGAGAAACAAGGGGACACTTGGAAGACTCCAGGCAGCAAGGTCTGGACAAGGTTACAGGTAATGCATCCAGCACAGTGGAGGACAGTATAAAAGAATACATTGGTCAAATTGTGTCGGCACTGGGAACGGGAGGTCTGGGGCAGATGGAATCGGCCCTGGCAGAGATTAGGGTGGCGAAGGAGGTGCCGGAAAAAAATGAAGGGTGCACAGAGAGAGAGAAGGAAAAGGTACAAGGGAGATAGGTGCACCTGGGATGAGGATAGGCAAGCATGTGCCACTTGCCACAAAGGAAAAAATAAGGAAAGGGGAGTATGTGGATATATTCACTTTGGTAAGCCGGGAAGTGGCAGCCAAGTATGAGGAAACAGGGCATAGGTAAGAGTGAAATGGCAGCAGCGATAGTGTTGTTAGGGAAGAAGGAGGATGACAAGTTCATAAAAGGGAAGACTTGGGATGGGTGGTTCATAGATTTTGCCACTTTCTCAGCCATCGTACTGGAAAAAAGGCATTCCACTCATCACTTATTCCTTGATAATACGGAGGGCAAAAGCAAAGGGTGGGGGGGTGGTTATACTATGATGAATTTTTTCGGCAGAGAATGGCAACATTCGGGGATGTGAGATGGGACACCAAGCAGCTACATTTATGGACCGATTACATAACAGATCAGTCCACACCTGAAGGTGAATGGGGAAAGGAGGGGGCTATGCTCCAGAGATGCTGCTGGGCTTACAACAGGGCTTTTTGTTCATGGCCTCAATGTCGTTTCTGGCATGCTTGTTCAAAATGCAGAGGAGGGCACCCAGCAAGTAGATGTAGAACGACATGGGCCCAAGAGGCACAGGGACAGGTCAGCAGTTTTTTCGAGAAGGCCATGGGTTTAGACGGAAGACATGGAACAGGGAGGGAGGGTAGGGGGAACATAAGTAGAGGGGGTCAGAATCACTGAGAAAAGATACATTGCTCAAAATGAGGGGAAGGGGAAAGGGAGGAGTAACGGGGGGAATGACAGGGACCAGTTTGGGATGGCCAGAACCCCCACCAATTTGGAGGCATGGACAGCCTGTTTGGGTGGATATCCGAACACAAGCATGCGGGATATGATCATAGGAGGTTTTAACACAGGGCTCTCACTGCAGTGTGGGGTGGCTCAGACAAGTGAGAGAGGCAAGCAACCTGGGGTCAGTGAAAGAAAAGGAGGGGATGTTAAGACAGAAGATAGATAAAGAAAAGGCAGCAGGGAGGGTAGAGGGCACATTTAACCCCCCAATTGCGGAACATGCGGATTTCACTATTGGGTTTGGTACTCAAGAAACAAGAAGGGGAATACAGGGTGATCCACCACCTGTCCTATCCGGAAGGGGAATCAGTGAATGATTTCATCAGTGATGAGCATAGTAGGGTGACATATGCGACACTAGAGGACACATTCTGGATAATCCGTGCCACAGAGGAAGCATGGATGGCAAAAACGGACATTGAGTCCGCTTTCAGATTGCTGCCAGTTAGGAGAGAAGACTAGGATCTATTGGGTTTTAAAATTGGGGGGCAGTATTATTTTGACAAAGCAATGCCAATGGGATGTTCCATAGCATGTGCGATGTTTGAAGCATTCAGCACCTGCTTGCAGTGGATATTCCAAGAAAAAACAGGTTATAAGATGGTCATCCATTATTTGGATGATTTTCTGTTCATTGGGAGGAGAAAAAGAGAGACACAGAGTATGCTGGGTAAGTTTCAGGAGTTGTGCCATGAGCTAGGGGTTCCACTGGCACCAGAAAAAAACAGAAGGGCCCAACAGGGTGATGGAGTTCCTGGGGATCGAGATAGATGCCCCGAATGAAACATTTAAACTACCGGACAAAAAAGTAAGTAAATTGAAGGAACTGATTCAAGTACATACCAGCAGGAGAAGGGTACAACTAAAACTAGTGCAGCAGGCACTGGGGCATCTGAACTTCACATGCAGGGCCATCGGGCCAGGAAGGGCATTCACAAGGAGGTTAGCTAGGGCTACAGCAGGGGTCACCAGACCACATCACTGGGTGGACATGACACAAGGTGTCAGGGAGGATTTTAAAATATGGGAAGAATTCCTTAAGGAGTATAATGGGTGCTCTTTCTGGCAAGAGGAGTGGCTGTACAACACAGACCTCGACCTCTACACAGATGCAGCTGGGGGGCTAGGCATGGGGGGTTACCTGAGAGGCAGGTGGTTTGCAAAACCATGGCCTGCCAGCTGGGTGAGGGATGGGAAAGTAAGAGATATAACACTACTGGAGATCATGCCCATATGTACATGTACCTTGGTTTGGGGGGAGGAATTATGGAATCAAAAAGTGACATTTTGGTGTGACAATAGAGCAGTGGTGGACATGCTAAACAACAGGGGAGCCAGGTCAGATACAGTCATGCAGGTATTATGACATTTAGTGTTAAGGGCTTTACAGCAGAACATGTCATTCAGAGCAAAACACATAGAAGGGGTACACAATACCCTGGCTGACAGCCTTTCCCGTCTGCAGCTGGACCATTTCCAGAGGCTGGCACTAGCAGCGGAGGAACTAAAAACACCCATACCAATGAACATCTGGGACGTTGGCAAGAAGGAGCAGAACTGCTGTTTCGCAGCTCATGGGCGCCTCTGACTCTGAGGGCCTATGATGGGGTCTGGCGAGTGTTTCAAACATTCAGAGCAGAGCACCAGATGGAGATAAGAGGGTCACTCACAGAGGAAGAGTTGGGAATGTTCACCGTGGAGCAATGGCAGAAAGGGACCGCCCATGCCACGATGGGGGGTTATCTTGCAGGGATTAGTGTTATCTGCAGCCTAAAAGGGTGGAATGACCTGACAAAATCACTGCTCATCAGGGGAATGATGCAAGGATGGGGCAGGTTGAAACATGGGCCAGGAGATAATAGGAGGCCAATAGGGGAACAGTAGCTAATAAGGCTAAAAGAGGTGCTCCCAGTTATATGAAGATCAAAGGCTGAGGCCCAGCTATTTCATATGATTTATGTGATAATGTTTGTGGGGCTATGAAAGTGAGTGAGGTGGTAGGCCATGGGAAAGAGGACAAGGAAGGAGGTTTGGAATGGGATGATGTGAGTTGGGGGGTGAAAGAGATACGGATCAAGCTCAGGAGGTCACAAATGGACCAAAAAGGGCAAGGTTGCATGGTAACACTGAAAGGGCAATCAGAGATTGCGATATGCCCAGTGCAGGCTCTTTGGGCTTTCTCCGCAGAGCAGGTGACCAGGACAAAAAAGCTATTTGTACATGGTGATGGGAAAAGGGTCACTGGCTATCAAGTCACAGCAGTGCTGAAAAAGGGCATGCAATTTATGGGGGAGGACCCAGTTAATTACTCATCCCATTCCCTATGGATTGGGGCTGCCTCACAGTGGGCAGCAAAGGGGAACTCGTGAAGGACATTTTGGAAAAAGGGCCCTGGCTGTCAGCCAGTTATAAGAGATGCATAAGAGCGCTTGAAGTAAAAAAAAAGAGGAAAAGAAAAAGTGTGGTGTAGAAGGGAAATAAATGGAATTGTGGTGCTCCTACGGGGGAACATTGGTAAAGGGGGGGGAGTTGGGGGCAAAGAAAGGAAAGAGGTGGGGGGATAATACAGTGAGGGCACTAAGAGTATGTGTAAATTCATTAATTTTCTTTGCACCCCATAGGTAGAAGGAGGATCATGGAAGTCTGGATCTGTGGCCATTCCTATATTTACTGGGCTGGAAAGAGAGCAGAGAAGAAAGCTTGGGGGAAAGCAGCTGTACCACGATGTAATACAGTGTAGGCTGGTATGGCACGGCACATGGGGGATGAGATGAGCACAGCTCCTTCCCACGTTGAAGGAACTCAAACGACATCGGCCCAGTCCACACCTAATCATTATACATCTAGAGGGCAGCGACCTGGCGGGCAGACCGTGGGTACACACATACTTACAGATAAAAAGGGACCTAGTGGCAATACGACAGTGTTGGCCTCAGGTATGCCTTGCCTGGTCAGATATGATACCAGGAAGAGTATGGAGACAGGAACACAGCCACAGGGCAGTGGAGAGGGCCAGGAAAAAAATGAATAGAAGGGTGGGGACATTGATAAGGCAGATGGGGGACAGGTGATACAGCAGGGGGTAGAAGAATGGGTGGAGGACTTCTACAGACCAGATGGTGTGCACCTGTCGGACCTAGCCATAGACATGTTCAACACAGAAACAATGGGTTTCATAGAGGAATGGAGAAAACAGGAAAAAGCTGGTATATAAAAAAAAGAAAAGGAAAGGGGAAGAAAAGATCGTCCCTGAGGTAAGGGAAAGTGATACCCTAAGTATGGGGGGAAGCCAGCCATCCAACGCAAGCTGGAGACTGGCTAGTGGGGAAAAAATGGGGGAAGAAAAAAGGAATAACACAAGAAGAGGAAGAAGAGGAAGAAGAAAGCAGTCTCAGTTTTCACCGTTACCTAGCGGAAAAAGAGAAATAGAAGGCACCCAGGTTTTCACCTAGGGGAGGGATAATCAGAGATTGATATGTGGATGAAAATAAATGAAATTTCTGGAAATATGATAATAAAGAAATGGAAATGGAATATTGGATTATGAATATAAATAAATTAATTGCCAATCTGAGCACAACAACAAACAATGGACTCTGTCTTTTGTGAGGGAAGGGTTGGGGGGAATCCGAGACAAAGAATACTCATCTATTTTTGTCACATACCTCACACTGAACATGTTTCTGAAGTCTATTTCCTCCAGAAACCAGTTACATAAAGTGCCCTCACCTGGAATCACAGTTTGCTCTGGGCAATGAACACACATCTATTTCTGTTACATAATACACACTGAATATGTTTCTGAATTCTCTTTTCTTCAGACAACAGTTACATAAAATTACCTCTCTTTGAAACACAGTTTGCTCAGGGCAAGGAACACACATCTCCTTCTGCCACACACCACACACTGATCATGTTTCTGAAGTCTGTTTGCTCCAGTCAAAAGTTAAAAAAAAAGTGCCCTGTCCTTGAAAGACAGCTTGTGGAAGGCAGCGAAAACACATCTGCTTCTGTCACATACCACACGCTGAACACATTTCTGAAGTCTCTTTCCTCCAGTCAACAGTTACATAAAGTGCCCTCTTCTTGAAAGACAGTTTGCTCTGGGAAATGAACACACATCTCTTTCTGTTACATAATACACACTGAATATGTTTCTGAAGTCTCTTTTCTCCAGACAACAGTTAAATAAAGTTACCTGTCTTTGAAACACAGTTTGCTCAGGGCAAGGAACACATCTCCTTCTGCCACACACCACACACTGATCATGTTTCTGAAGACTCTTTGCTCCACGCATCAGTTGCATAAAATGCCTTCTCCGTGAAACACAGTTTGCTCAGTGCAGTCAACACACATCTCCTTCTGACACATACCACACACTGAACATGTTTCTCTAGTATCTCTGCTCCAGTCAACCGTCCTAAAAAGCGCCTTCTCCTTTAAACAGAGTTTGCTCAGGGCAATGAACATTCATCTCCTTCTGTCACATACAACACTGATCATGTTTCTGAAGTCTATTTGCTTTAGACAACAGTTACATAAAGTGCCCACTCCTTGAAAGCGAGTTTGCTCAAGGCAATGAACACATATCTGCTTCTGTCACATACCACACACTGAACACGTTTCTGAAGTATTTTTCCTCCAGTCAACAGGTACATAAAGTGCCCTCTCTTTGAAACACACTTTTCTCTGTGCAATGAACACAGAACTCCTTCTGTCACATACCACATAGTGAATGTGTTTCTCAGGTCTCTTTCCTTCAGTAAAGAGTTACATAAATAGCCCTCTCCAGGAAACACAGTTTGATCTGTGTAATGAACACACATCGCTTTCTGTCAATCCCCTCACACTCAACATGTTTCTGAAGCCTCTTTCCTAAAGTCAACGGTTACATAAAGTGCCCTCTCCTTGAAACATAGTGTTCTCTTGGAGATAAACACACATTTCCTTCTGTCACTTATGACACACAGAGCATGTTTCTGAAGTCTCTTTTCTCCAGTCAACAGTTACATAAACGGTCATCTCCTGTAAAAAGAGATTGCTCTCTGAAATGAACTCACAACTCCTTCTTACACATTCCACACACTGCAACATGTTTCTTAAATCACTTTCCTCCAGTGAAGAGTTACATGAAGTGCTTACTGTTGGAAAAAAAGTGGTCTCTTGGCAATGAATACTCATTGACTTTTGACACACACCGCACACTGAACATGTTTCTGAAGACTCTTTCCTCCAGAAAACAGTTACAAAAAGTGCCCTCTCCTGGAATCACAGTTTGCTCTGGGCAATGAACTCTCATCTCTTTCTGTTACATAATACACACTGAATATGTTTCTGAAGTCACTTTTTTCCAGACAACAGTTACATAAAATTACCTCTCTTTGAAACACAGTTTGCTCAGGGAAAGGAACACACATCTCCTTCTGCCACACACCCTACACTGATCATGTTTCTGAAGTCTGTTTGCTCCAGTCAACAGTTAAAAAAAGTGCCCTCTCCTTTAAACACAGCTTGTGGAAGGCAACAAACACACATCTGCTTCTGTCACATACCACACGCTGAACACATTTCTGAAGTCTCTTTCCTCCAGTCAACAGTTACATAAAGTGCCCTCTTCTTGAAACACAGTTTGCTCTGGCAATGAACATACATCTCCTTCTATCACATAGCACAATGACCATGTTTCTGAAGTCTGTCTGTTTAGACAACAGTTACATAAAGTGCCCTCTCCTTGAAACACAGTTTGCTGAGGGCAATGAACACACATCTGCTTTTGTCACATACCACACACTGAACATGTTTCTGAAGTCTCTTTCCTCCAGTCAATAGTTACATAAAGTGCCCTCTGTTGAAACACTCTTTTCTCTGTGCCATGAACACAAATCTCCTTCTTTTGCATACCACACAGTGAATGTGTTTCTCAAGTCACTTTCCTTCAGTTGAAAGTTCCATAAATAGCCATCTACTGGAAAAACTGTTTGCTCTGTGTAATGAAGACACGTCCCTTTCTGTCAATCCCCTCACACTCAACATGTTTCTGAAGCCTCTTTCCTAAAGTCAACGGTTACATAAAGTGTCCTCTCCTTGAAACATAGTGTTCTCTTGGAGATGAACACACATTTCCTTCTGTCACATATGACACACAAAGCATGTTACTGAAGTCTCTTTTCTCCAGTCAACAGTTACATAGAGGGTCCTGTACAGTAAGAACAGATTGCTCTCTGAAATTAACTCACAAATCCTTCTTGCAAATGCCACACACTGAAACACGTTTCTTAAATCTCTTTCCTCCAGGCAAGAGTTACATAAAGTGCTTACTCTTGGCAATACCGTGGGTTATTGGCAATGAATACTCATCTACTTTTGTCACATACCTCCCACTGTAAATATTTCTGAAGTCTCTTTCCTCCAGAAAACAGTTACATAAAGTGCCCTCTCCTGGAATCACAGTTTGCTCTGGGCAATGAACACACATCACTTTCTGTAACATAATACACACTGCATATGTTTCTGAAGTCTCTTTTCTCCAGACAACAGTTACATAAAGTTACCTCTCTTTGAAACACAGTTTGCTCAGGACAAGGAACACAGATCTCCTTCTGTCACACACAACACACTGATCATGTTTCTGAAGTCTCTGTACCAGACAGCAGTTACAGAAAATGCCTTCTCCATGAAACACAGTTTGCTCAGGGCAATGAACATACATCTCCTTCTGTCACATACCACACTGATCATGTTTCAGAAGTCTGTTAGCTTTAGACAACAGTTACATAAAGTGCCCTCTCCTTGAAAGACAGTTTGCTAATGGCAATGAACACTCATCTGCTTCTGTCACATGCCTCACACTGAACATGTTTCTGAAGTCTTTTTCCTCCAATCAACAGTTACATAAAGTGCCCTCTCTTTGAAACATACTTTTCTCTGTGCTATGAACACAGATCTCCTTCTGTCACATACCACACAGTGAATGTGTTTCTCAAGTCTCTTTCCTTCAATAGAAAGTTACATAAATAGCCCTCTCCAGGAAACACAGTTCGCTCTGTGCAATGAACACACATCCCTATCTGTCAATCCCCTCACACTCAACATGTTTCTGAAGCCTCTTTCCTAAAGTCAACGGTTGCATAAAGTGCCCTCTCCTTGAAACATAGTGTTCTCTTGGAGATGAACACACACTTCCTTCTGTCACACACGACACGCAGAGCATGTTTCTGAAGTCTCTTTTCTCCAGTCATCAGTTACATAAAGGGTTATCTCCTGTAAACACAGATTGTTCTCTGAAATGAACTCACAACTCCTTCTTTCACATTCCACACACTGAAACATGTTTCTTAAATCTCTTTCCTCTAGTCAAGAGTTACATAAAGTGCTTACTCTTGGAAACAAAGTGGGCTCTTGGCAATGAATACTCATCGACTTTTGTCACATACCGCACACTGAATATGTTTCTGAAGTCTCTTTCCTCCAGAAAACAGTTACATAAAGTGCCCTCTCCTGGAATCACAGTTTGCTCTGGGCAATGAACACACATCTCTTTCTGTTACTTAATACACTCTGAATAAGTTTCTGAAGTCTCTTTTCTCCAGACTACAGTTACCTAAAATTACCTCTTTTTGAATCACAGTTTGCTCAGGGCAAGGAACACACATATCCTTCAGCCACACACCACACACTGATCATGTTTCAGAAGTCTGTTTGCTGTAGTCAACAGTTAAAAAAAGTGCCTTGTCCTTGAAACACAGCTTGTGGAACGCAGCGAATGCACATCTGCTTCTGTCACATACCACACACTGAACACGTTTCTGAAGTCTCTTTCCTCCAGTCAACAGTTACATAAAGTGCCCACTTCTTGAAGCACAGTTTGCACAGGACAATGAACATTCATCTCCTTCTGTCACATACCACGCTGATCATGTTTCTGAAGTCTGTCTGTTTAGACAGCACTTACATAAAGTGCCCTCTCCTTGAAATACAGTTTTCTCAGGGCAATGAACACACAACAACTTCTGTCACATACTGCAGACTGAACACATTTCTGTACTCTCTTTCCTCCAGCCAACAGTTACATAAAGTGCCCTCTCTTTGAAACACACTTTTCTCTGTGCAGTCAACACAGATCTCCTTCTTTCACATGTGAATGTGTTTCTCAGGTCTCTTTTGTTCAGTAGAAAGTTAGGAAAATACCGCTCTCCAGGAAACACAGTTTGCCCTGTGTAATGAACAGACATCCCTTACTGTCAATCCCCTCACACTGAACATGATTCTAAAGCCTCTTTCCTAAAGTCAACTTTTACATTAAGTGCCCTCTACTTGAAACATGGTGTTCTCTTGGAGATGAACACAAATTTCCTTCTGTCACATACGACACCCAGAACATGTTTGTGAAGTCTCTTTTCTCCAGTCAACAGTTACATAAATGGTCCTCTACTGTAAAAACAGATTGCTCTCTGAAATGAACTCAGAACTCCTTCTTGCAGATGCCACACACTGAAACATGTTTCTTAAATCTCTTTCCTCCAGTCAAGGGTTACATAAAGTGCTTGCTCTTGGCAACATAGTGGGCTCTTGGCAATGAATACTCACCTACTTTTGTCACATACCACACACTGTACATGTTTCTGAAGTCTCTTTTCTCCAGAAAACAGTTACATAAAGTGCCCCCTCCTGGAATCACAGTTTTCTCTTGGCAATGAACACACATCTCTTTCTGTTACATAATACACACTGAATATGTTTCTGAAGTCTCTTTTCTCCAGACAACAGTTACATAAAGTTATCTCTCTTTGAAACACAGTTTGCTCAGGGCAAGGAACACACATCTCCTTCTGCCACACACCATACACTGATCCTGTTTCTGAAGTCTCTTTGCTCCAGGCAACAGTTGTCCCGGATTCCCCCTTTCTTCCCTCACAAAAGATGGAGACCATTGTTTTTTGTTGTGCTCAGATTGGCAATTAATTTATTCATATTCATAATCCAATATTCCATTTCCATTTCTTTATTATCATTGTAACCCCTTGTTATGCAATGCCAGGTCTATTAAAAACAAGACTGCTGTTATAGCTGATCTTGTTGAGTCATCTGACCTGACGTGCATCACCGAAACTTGGCTGGATGAAAATGCTGGGCCTGTATTAGCCGCAGCAATTCCGGCTGAGTTCTCGGTGATACACCGCCCGAGGCTGGATCGTAGGGGCGGGGGTGTTGCCATATGTTTTAAGTCAGAACTGTGTCTGGTGGAGGTACCAGCGGAGTCACCAGATCCTTTGAGTACATTGTGGGTGAGGGTGTGGGTGATACTCTGTGATACCGTCCACCAGGTGATGAGAATGTTTTCCTGCAGGAAGTCGAGACTTCATTGTCGGCCTGATTGGGGTCCCCAGATGGTTGGTTCTGGGGACTTCAATGCTTGGGTCGATCGGCGAATTCTCCGATTTGGTCAAGATTTCCTCCAGTTAATGATATCACTGGGCTCACACAGGTGGTTTCCTCCTCGACTCATGTGGGTGGACACTCATTGGATCTGGTGTTCCTTCTGGGGATGGGGATATCTGACTTGGTGGTGGAACCGGTTGGATGGTCAGACCATCACTCCATTAGGTTCAGTTTTGAGGCCACCCCTGTTAGGTATGCCCCTATGGAGATGGTTCGATACCGCCCTTTGAGGGGTTTATCCCCAGAAGACCTGATGGCGGTGTTGGACCTATCAAGCCTACCGATAGATTGCATGGATCCAGGTGATCTGGTACATGCTTATAATGAGGCAGTAACAGGGGCCCTGGATTCTATTGCACCAGTTCATGTTCATCCTCTTACTCCTCGCCCCAGGTCTCCTTGGTTTGATGAGACCATGAGGGAATTGAGGAGAGTTGGGCTAAGGCTGGAGAGGCGCGAGGAAAGTCCGTCATGATGATGACAGGCTTAGTTTGATGGACCATTATTTGGTCTATCAATCCGCAACTCTCGTAAGAAGGCAGAATTCCTGTCCAGAGAGATAGCGCTGCACAGAATAGACCGCTCAGCTCTTTTCGACTGTGGAAAGACTGTGCAATCCAGTCTGTCTTCGCCCAGAAGAGCCTTATCTCAAGAATGGTGTGAGGAGCTTGCTCTCTTCTTTGCAGACAAGGTTGTCAAAATCAGATCGGACATTCGCTCTTCCCCTTCTAATGGGAGTGGCGGTGGTCGTCAGGAGATGTCAAACACCCAGTTGGAATGGTCTGACTTCAGCCTTCCCATAATCGAGGATGTTGTGATGATCATTCAAGCACTGCGACTGACCTGCTGTGATTTGGACCCTGGTCCCACGCGCCTCTTAGTGGGTTGCACGGATAAGATTGGCCTAGTCCTAGCTTTGATCATATGGAAGTCTTTGGAGAGGGGAATTTTTCCAGATCCCCTTAAAGAGGCTATAGTTAAGCCTCTATTAAAGAAACCCTCCTTAGACCCAGACTGTCTGGCAAATTACAGGCCAGTCTCTAACTTACCCTTTGTTGGTAAAGTTATTGAGAAAGTGGTCACAGTGCAGTTAGAGGATCATCTGACCAACAACAATATCTACGATTCGCTCCAGTCTGGATTTAGGAAAGGCATAGTACCGAGACAGCCAGACGGTACTAAATGACCTCCTAATGGTGAGAGATCAGAGACCCGATCCATCTTGGTACTACTTGATCTCTCTGCAGCGTTTGACACCGTTGACCATGGTGTGCTGTTGGAGTGCCTGCAGTTAGTCTGTGGACTGTCTGGTATGGTCCTCAGATGGTTTCAATCTTACCTTGAGGGTAGGACTCAGAGAGTGGTTTCGGGAATTTTTTCCTCAGCATCATTCTCCCTGCCCTGTGGGGTACCGCAGGGCTCCATTTTAGCACCCATGTTGTTTTCGGTGTATATGCTACCATTGGGGGTGATTATTAGATGGTACGGTTTGGGTTTTCACTGCTATGCAGATGATACCCAGCTGTATATGTCTTTTGTGCCCGGTCAGGACGCTGCCTTGTCGGTATTTAATAACTGCCTTGAAGAAATCCAAGACAGGATGAATGGGAGTTGGCTGAGGTTAAACCTGGAGAAAACTGAGGTGTTGGTTGTGGATAAAGGTCGCTGTGAGGTGGGTCTGCCGGAGGGATCACCCTCAGGCCTATGGCTTGGAGGTGTCCAGCTGATGACCCTCAGACCAGGTGCTGAATCTTGCGTAATAATTGATGACCATTTGACACTTAAATCCCAGGTGTCAGCGGTCATAAAACTTCCTTTTTCATCTGAGGAATATTGCCAGGGTGAAGCACTTGGTTCCTCCAGAGGACCTTCCAACATTGATCCAAGCCTTTGTTACCTCCGGCTTGACTACTGTAACTCTATACCTAGGGCTATCGGGGTTGAACTCACTGTCTGCAGCTGAGTGCAGAATGCGGCAGCCAGGCTGTTGACTGGAGTTTCTAGATCCAGTCACATATTGCCTGTGCTCAGGGACTGCACTGGCTGCCAGTGTTTTGCGAATTACCTTCAAGGTCGGTTTGCTGACCTACAAAGCCCCACATGATCTGGGACCTACTTACCTGAAAGAGCCCTTTGCCCTATAGTCCCTCTCGCCTCCCGATCCACTGACGAGGGATTGCTAGAGATTCCCAGGGTACGCTTGAAAACATCTGGTGCTAGATCGTTTAGTTTTGTGGCACCTACCCTGTGGAATTCTCTACCTCGTCAGGTGCGAGGTTGCCCGACCGTCCTTAGTTTTAAGGGAGCATTGAAAACCCACCTTTTTAATATAGCTTTTAAGGATTTATATTAGTTTTGATTTATTATATTTATTGTTATATGTATTTGTACAGGCGCTTTGATTTTAAGAAAAGCGCCTTTTAAAAATAAAGTTGAATTGAATTGAATTGAATTGTTACCTGGGGCTACTAGAATCCCAGTAAGACCTAGTGGTAGGCAGGGAAGGCAGCTTGTGAAACTCCAGTTAAATGGGTTTCACACTGTCTCACTCTGTTCTCAGTCTCAGCTGAGAGATGACATCACTAATAGAACTGTCGCAACTGCATAAGCCACATTGGAATCTGCAGCAGAGGGAGTTAGATAGAACGTTGGGAGTTTTCAAAGTCAGTTCCTGTTTACCTCCTATAAGAGAAGGAAGTCAGTCTCCTGTTTGTTGTCAAACAAGAAGGTTCAGTCTGCAGTTTGGTTTTGAGGAGCCAGTTTCAAGTGGTGGAGACTGATGTTCGGGTCTCAGTGCCCCTCTCTCTGGGGGGGAAGTAAAGATCCCCATGTAGATTCCAGGGGCAATCCCCTAATTTCTGCAGAAGAAAGAAAGCTGCCTATTTCAGTTTCAGTCTGTGTTTGGAAAGTGGGAAGAGTTGTACTTCGCCTGTGGGGCACCTGCAACAAAAGGGTGAGTGTTTGCTTTAATGTGAGAGGGCAAAAAATGTGTTTCTTCAGCCTGGGATATGTGAAGAAATCTGGGATTTGAACTACTATTTGGGAGGCCTATAGTACTAGGAGAAACAAATGGAGTAGTGTCAAAGCTAGAGTGCTGTGTGAATTCAAGTAATATTGTAGAGGGGTGACAGTTCATCCACCATTTAATCTACATTCTGAAGTTTCAGTTTTCCAGAGAAATGGCCGGTATGGGCTGTGGGAGCTGGAGGTGGAACACCTCCATCTTTAGTAACCAGGTCCACCTCTATGGATTTCTGCTGTGATTGCACTTGCCTCATGCGCTTGCCAGTGATGAGGGAAGCACCCAGATGTGGGTCGCAATGGACACCTCTCTAGGGTCGCAGACTCTAAGTGGTGTGGGGAGCCACAACAAGGGTAAAGAAAATTCTCTTTGTGAGATGGGAGTCAGAAGAAGTAAGAAGGAAATCTCTCTAGGGGTCGCAGACTCTAAGTGGTGTGGGGAGCCACAACAAGTAAAATGGGTTCATTCTTCCAATGGACCATCATTCAAGTGGCCAGTAGGGGAGCTGGGCCAGTCGGACTGTGTACCCAAAGCACGTGCAAGTCCAGGATGTGTGTCTGGTGGGTCCAGAGCCTGAAAACAGTAGAATTGGTTCATTCTTCCAGTGGACCACCTTGTAGTCTCTAATCTGTATTATCAGTAAACTTAGCCCCATGGGGGCCCATCTATGCTTTGCTGTGTTCAGCTAGTTGTGAATAAAAGCCACACTGTAAAATCCCATTCCTGGTTCTGGACATTACAGTTATTGCTTCCTGTGTTCAGATTCACTTGGGTGCCCCTGTGCAGAGTAGCCAAACCTAGGTCCCCTTGTGCCAGGTAATCTCATCCTCCCTGAACCCAGGTCCCCACCAGGTGTTGCTGCCAGCACCAACAGCATGCCACCTGTCGTTTCGGCAAAAAGGTAGGGGTGAGGGGTTACATCATATTTCAGAAATTTCATTTATTTCGTCCACCTATCAATCTCTGCTTATCCTTCCCCCAGGTGAAAACCCGGGTGCCTTCTGTTTCTCCTTTTCTGCTAGGTAACGGTGAAAACTGAGACCGCTTTCTTCTTCCTCTTCTTGTGTTATTCCTTTTTTCTTACCTCTCCCCCTTCCCCCCCCGCCATCCACCTTTGGCAGTCCGTAACCTTATCATCACCTGCCATCCACCTTTGGCAGTCCAAACTGTCCAACCGGACTCGTCTGTCCTCCGCCTTGACAGACCCATCATACAGTCCCCTTTTTTGACTGTCTTTCCCCTTGCTCTGCCTTTTTTGGCAGTCCATGCCCATATCATCACCACCTGCCATCCACCTCTGGCAGTCCAAACTGTCCGATCGGACTCGACTGTCATCCACCTTGTCAGACCCATCATACAGTCCCCTTATTTGACTGTCTTTCCTCTTGCTCTGTCTAGTAGGGTGGGTGGGAGGAATCAAAAACTCCAGCAAAAAGAGGTTGAGACCCCCTTGTGCTGTCATTTATTTACCTCCCT
This sequence comes from Neoceratodus forsteri, assembly GCA_016271365.2. Lineage (NCBI taxonomy): Eukaryota > Metazoa > Chordata > Ceratodontiformes > Ceratodontidae > Neoceratodus > Neoceratodus forsteri. The sequence goes on along the minus strand of CM057453.1, from coordinate 784,602,691 downwards.
TTTTGCCCTCCCTTTCCTGCTACCTGTGCTTTGTTCTGGTCCTTAGTCCTTCCCCTTCCTTTCCCCTTCCCCTTCTGAGCACTACCATTCTCAGACAGAGGGAAAGGGTGCACCAGGACAACCTGGTCTGCCCCTTAAAGGGCAAAATCCATTGTCCCAGATTCCCCCCTTTTTCCCCTCACAAAAGACAGAGACCATTGTTTGTTGTTGTGCTCAGATTAGCAATTAATTTATACATATTTATAATCCAATATTCCATTTCCATTTCTTTATTATCATATTTCATTTATTTCATTTATTTCATCCACCTATCAATCTCTGCTTATCCTTCCCCCTTGTGAAAACCTGGGTGCCTTCTGTTTCTCCTTTTCCGCTAGGTAATGGTGAAAACTGAGACCGCTTTCTTCTTACTCTTCTTGTGTTATTCCTTTTTTCTCCCCCCCTTTTTCCCCACTAGCCAGCCTCCAGCTTGCGTTGGATGGCTGGCTTCCCGCCATACTTAGGGTATCCTCTCCCTTACCTCAGGGATGATCCTCTCTTCCACCTACCTTCTTTTTTTAATCTGCCAGCTTTTACCTGTCTTCTCCATTCCTCTATGAATCCCATTGTTTCTGTGTTGAACATATCTATGGCCTGGTCTGACAGGTACACACCATCTAGCCTGTAGAAGTCCTCCACCCATTCTTCTACCCCCCGTAGTATCACCTGTCCCCCATCTGCCTTATCAATGTCCCCACCCTCCTATTCATTTTTTTCCTGGCCCTCTCCACTGCCCTGTGGCTGTGTTCCTGTCTCCATACCCTTCTTGGTATCATATCTGACCAGGAAAGGCATACTTGAGGCCACCACTGTCTTATTGCCACTAGGTCCCTTTTTATCTGTAAGTATGTGTGTACCCATGGTCTGCCCGCCAGGTTGTTGCCCCCTAGATGTATAATAATTAGGTCTGGATGGGGCAATTGTCTCTTGGGTTCCTTCAAAGCAGGCAGGAGCTGTGCCCATCTCAACCCACGTATGCCATGCCATACCAACCTACACTGTCTTACATCCTGGTACAGTTGTTTTCCCCCAGCTTTCTTCTCTGCTCTCTTACCAGCCCAGTAAATATAGGAATGGCCGCAGATCCAGATTTCTGTGCTCCTCCCTCTATCTATGGGGTGCAAAGAAAATTAATTAATTTACACTTACTCTTAGTGCCCTCACTGTATTGTCCCCCCCGTCTTCTTCATTCCTTTTACCTGTGCTCCCCCATAGGAGCACCATAATTCCATCTTCTTTTTCTTTTTTTTTGAAAAACCACACTTTTCTTTCCCTCTCTCTTTTTTTTTTACTTCACCGCTCTGATGTATCTCTTATAACTGGCTGACCGCCAGCGCCCTTTTTCCAAAATGTCCTTCACGGGTTCACCCATTGCCGCCCACTGTGAGGCAGCCACAATCCATAGGGAATGGGATGAGTAATTAGCTGGGTCCTCCCCCAGAAAACACATGCCCTTTTCCAGCACTGCTTGACTTGATAGCCGGTGACCATTTTTCCGTCACCATGTACAAATAGCTTTCCCATCCTGGTCACCTGCTGCGGCAAAAACCCACAGAGCCTGCACTGGGCATATCGCAATCTCCAATTGCCCTTTCAGTGTTACCATGCAACCTTGCTCTTTCTGGTCCATTTTTGACCTCCTTAGCTTTATCCATATCTCTCTTATCCCCCAACTCACATCGTCCCATTCCACACCTCCTTCCTTGTCATCTTTCCCATGGCCTACCACTTCACTCACTCTCATAGCCCCTGCAAACATTATCACATAAATTGTGTGAAATACCTGGGCCTCCTCCTTTGATCTGCATATTGCCGGGAGTTCCTCTTTTAGCTTTATTAGCCACTGCTCACCTATTGGCCTCCTTTTATCCCCTGGCCCACGTTTCAACCTGCCCCATCCCTGCATCATTCTCCTGATGAGCAGTGATTTTGTTGGGTCATTCCACCCTTTTAGGCTGCAGATCACACTGATCCCTGCAAGATAAACTCCCATTGAGGCGTGAGCGGTCCCGTTCTGCCATTGTTCCACAGTGAACATTCCCAACTGTTCCTCAGTGAGCGGCCCACTTACCTCCATCTGGTGTTCTGCCCTGAATGGTTGAAACACTCTCCAGGCCCCATCATAGGCCCTCAGAGTCAGAGGCACCGATGAGCTGTGAAACAGCAGTTCTGCTCCTTCTTGCCAACGTCCCAGATGTTCGTTGGCATGGGTGTTTTTTGTTCCTCCACTGCTGGTGCCAGCCTCTGGAAATGGTCCAGCTGCAGATGGGAAAGGCTGTCAGCCAGGGTACTGTGTATCCCTTCTATGTGTTTTGCTCTGAAAGACATGTTCAGCTGCAAAGCCCTTAACACTAAATGTCGTAATACCTGCATGACTGTATCTGACCTGGCTCCCCTGTTGTTCAGTGCATCAAACACTGCTCTATTGTCACACCAAAATGTCACCTTCTGATCCCCTAATTCCTCCCCCCAAACCAAGGTACAAGCCCATATGGGCATGATCTCCAGTAGTGTTATATCTCTCACTTTTCTGTACCTCACCCGGCCATGGTTCTGCAAACCACCTGCCCCTTAGATAACCCCCCCATGCCCAGCCCTCCAGCAGTGTCTGTGTAGAGCTCGAGGTCTGTGTTGTGCAGCCACTCGTCCTGCCAGAATGAACACCCATTATACTCCTTCAGGAATTCTTCCCATATTCTAAAATCCTCCCCAACACCTTGTGTCAGATCAACCCAGTGATGTGGTCTGGTGACCCCTACTGTAGCCTTGGCTAACCTCCTTGTGAATGCCCTTCCTGGTCCTATGGACCTGCATGTGAAGTTCAGGTGCCCCAGTACCTGCTGGACCAACTTTAATTGTACCCGTCTCCTGCTGGCATGTACCTGGATTAGTTCCTTCAACCTCCTTACTTTTTTGTCCGGTAGCCTAAATGCTTCGCTCATGGCATCTATCTCGATCCCAAGGAATTCCATAACCCTGCTGGGCCCCTCTGTTTTTTTTCTGGTGCCAATGGGACTCCCAGCTCCCGACACAATTCCTGAAACTTACCCAGCATCCTCTGGGTCTCCCTCTCGCCCTTCCCAATGAGGAGAAAATCATCCAGGTACTGGATGACTGACCTATAACCTGTTTTTTCTTGGAATATCCACTGCAAACATGTGCTGAACACCTCAGACGTAGCACATGCTGTGAAACACCCCATTAGCATTGCTTTGTCGAAATAATACTGTCCCTCACTTTTAAAACCCAACAGATCCCAGTCCTCGCTCCTGACTGGAAGCAGTCTGAAGGTGGACTCAATGTCCGTTTTTGCCATCCATACATCTTCTGTGGCCTGGATTATCCAGACTGCGTCCTCTAGTGTCACGTATGTCACCCTATTATGGTTCTCACTGATAAAGTAATTCACTGACTCCCCTTCTGGATAGGACAGGTGGTGAATCACCCTGTATTCCCCTTCTTGTTTCTTGGGTACCAAGCCCAAAGGCGATATCTGCATGTTTTCAAATGGGGGGTGTTAAATGGGCCCTCCACCCTGCCTGCTGCTTTTTCTTTCTCAATCTTCTGTCTTAGCATTTCCTCTTTCCCTTTTACTGACCCCAGGTTGCTTGCCTCCCTTGCTTGCCTAGGTCCCCTAGACTGCAATGAAAACCCTGTGTTGAAACCACTTAAAATTATATCCCACATGCTCATGTCTGGATATCTGCCCAGACAAACTGTCCATGCTGCTAGGTTGATGGGGGTTCTGGCTATACCAAAATCTTCCTTGTTGTGCCACCTGCCCCCCCGAGCCCTCCCTCTCTTCCTGTCTGACCCTCCTTGCTTCAGTGGTTCTGGCCCCCTCTATTCCCATTCTCCCTGCCCCTCCCTTGTTCCATGTTTGCCCTTTAAACCCCTGGCTATCTTGAAAAAAATGTTGGCCTGCTCCTTGCCCCCATGCCCTTGTGCTCCCTGTGTCCATGTTGTTCTGCATTTGCTTGCCGGGTGCACCCTTCTGCATTTTGAACAAGCATGTCAAAAACTACACTGAGGCCATGAGCAAAAAGCCCTGTTATAAGCCCAGCAGCATCTCTGTGGCGTAAACCCCTTTTTGCCCCACCCACCCTCGGGTGTGGACTGATCTGTTACGTAGTCCATCCATAAATCTATTTGCCTGGTGTCCCATCTTACATCCCCGAATGTTGCCATTCTCTGCCGAAAACATTCATTGTAGTATATCCATCCTACCCTGCCTTTTGCTTTTGCTGTCCATATTATCAATGAATAGGTAATGAGTGGGATGCTTAGCTCCGGCCTCTTTTCCAGAATGATGGCTGAAAAAGTGGCAAAACCTAGAAACCACCCATTCCAAGTCTTCTTTTTCGTGAACTTGTCGTCCTCTTTTTTTCCTAAGAGCACTATGGCAGCTGCCATCTCACTATTACCTATGCCCTCAGTTTCTTCATATTTTGCCACCGCCTCCCAGCTCACCAAAGCAAATATATCCACATATTCACCTTTCCATATTTTTTCCTTCATGGCCAATGGCACATGTTTGCCTATTCTCATCCCAGGCACACATATCTCCTGTACCTTTTCCCTCTCTTTCCGCTCCCTTTTCAGTATCTCCTGGCACTTCTTTTTCTGTCCTAATCTTGGCAAGAGCAGATTCCATCTGCCCCAGCCCTCCTGTCCCCAGTGCTGCCACAATTTGCCCTATATATTCTTTTATACTATCACCCACTGCGTTGGATGTGTTACCTGTAACCTTGTCCTGGCCGAGCTGCTTGGAGTCCTCCAAAGGTCCCCTTGCTTCTCCCTGTGATTGAGGTGGAGGTGGAGGGTGAGCTACTGGGGTCTGCAGGCAGGACCTCCTGTTCTGGGCTTCATGTCTGGGTTCTGCCAGGGAGATCCCCCTTGATCTGGGGTGGGTACTGGTGTCACCGGGTCCACTGGCCACATGGGTACTGGATCGACTGCCTTGGCAGGCCCCGCTATCACCAGTGCCACCCTAGTGGGACTGTGTAGCCCTTCGGCTGGCCATTTCCCCTTACCACCTTTTCCCGGACCCGCTTTTCTCTTCTCCCCGGGCCTCCCTGGTTCCTCCACCTCTACCAGTTCCCACATTTTGTTTGCTTTTTCTGCCAATTCAATTATAGCCTTGTAGGCATCTTCTTTTGATGGCCTGCTCTTCTTGGGTGCCATGTCCGTCTTAGCTTTTGCTCTGCAAAGACAACTACAGGAAATGAAAAAACAAGGTTATTCGTATATCTGTACCTCCCTGTATGCCTTCATCCTGTCTGTCGCACCACCCGCCATGCTAACACAGACCGGGCCACCCGTGAAGGACCCCCATCCTTCTTTGCACCTATAAAAGCAAAACTGCTGCCCTTAGTCAGGCCCTATTGTGCTGTCCCCCCCAGGAGCTCCCACCCACAAGCTGCTGCCATTTTCTGGTCTTCCCGCCCACCTGGGCTGACCAGGGAACCCCCGTCCAACTCCACCAAGCAGCACCTTGCCAGCACAGGCCCGCATTCACTGCCACCCCTTCACCACGTGGGATGTCACCCGTGAGGTCCTGGGTCAGGATCCCCCCATTCTGCCCTGGGGCTCTCCCACTCCCTTCATTTTTAGCCCCCAGCATACCTCCCCCAACAGGGAAGGCTTCCCCCTGACCCCCATACTCGTGGAACTCTCCCTAACTCATGGGCACGCTTCCATCTCATATCTCCTAGCAGCGCGTAACACCACACCCCGTGGTCCCTCTTCTACTCCCTCTCCCATGTTCCAGGGCCCCTTTCACCAGCCTGTGCTCTATTTTTTTTTTGTAAAGTCTCACCCCGCCCCAGTCCATCAAGAGAAACCGGCGAGTGTGCTTCTCTGCAGCCCCCCAGGTGGCATGTGCTGCGAGCCATACGGTAAAAGCATTGAGGCTCATTAACCAAGCTTTCCTTCCCTCCCGGGCAACTGAGCAACCCGGTGAGCCTTATCTAGAAGTTTCTTGACCCACCACCCTAAGCGCACAAAACAAGGCCCCAGGATGCTTGCCACGTGGTCCCAGTAGTTAGCTGGGCCTCCCCCACTGCCCTGCTCACACTGCCCAGTTTTCCAGGGACCTACAGGCCTCTAGATAATAACACCAAGCAGCCCCCCATGCCGCCTTACTGTGAGCAAAACCACAGCCAGTGTTTTTCAATCAATGCCCCCTATGGTCTGTGACACATGCCACGCTCCCCCCTAATCTCAGGGCCTCCTCTAGGCATCACGCTCCTCCTCCGGCCAGGAATTTCCCCACAACAGCTACCAGTTCCAGGAAAAGCCAGCAGGGGGGCTGCCCCCCGGTTCTCCAAAGGGCCTACTTCTGGGCCCACAACAGCTACCAACTCCAGAAAAGCCAGCAGAGGGGCTACATCCCAGTTCTCCCCACCTTCCTGCTGCGTGTGATGACTGTCCAAGCTGACCATCACCTCAGGGCCTCCTTTAGGCCTCCCATCCCTCTCCCAGCCTAGCAAGGCCCTCAAAACAGTGCCAGGGCTCCCAAAACTTCCATAGGGTTTTTCCAAACCCCACCGCGTGGTGTGTGATGTCACGCCATATGGTCCCCCCTCACACTCCTCGCCCATCCAAAACGTCCTATTTCTGGGCCCACAACCGCTACCAAAACTCCAGAAAAGCCAGCAGGGGGCTGCCGCCCAGTACTACAAACCTTCCTGTGGCGTGTGAAACCTGCCCAAGCCAACCTTCACCTCGGGGCCTCTTCTAGGCCTCCTGTCCCCCTCCTGGCCTAGCAATGCCCTCAAAAACATGCCAGAGCTCACAAAGTTCCCATAAGGGTTTTCCAAAACCCACCGCTTGGCGTGTGACATCACACCGCATGGTCTCCACTCGCACTTGCTCCCCCATCCAAACGACCTACTTTCTGGACCCGCCACTCATACCCTGCCACCGTTAAAAGGGATAGCTTTACACTACATGCATTCTTGCAGGCCTGTTTTGTTACCATCTCTTCTGCAAAAACACGTGGCGTCATGCCCCGTGCTCCCTGCTCACACACCCTGCTCAGGTGCTTTTCAGGTACCCATTAAACATCACCATACCAAGAACCTAAATCTTTATCAGAAAGGACCCTCATGAGGCTGTATTTCATCCCACATGGTCCTAGATTGCTTTTCTATTTACCTTCTGAATACTCAGTATCACAACACAATTCTCAGCAGTACACTGTAACATGCACCTAAACTGTATATATATTCTTCTTCTTCTCTTCCTCTCTTTCTCTTCCTTTTTTTTTTAAATGCTTATCTTCTTGTAATATTATTAGCTTGTTTCCTTACCACTTTCACCTGGTGCACAAACCTCAAACTTAGACAATCTGATGTGCTGCAGGTGATGTAAATCAAAAACTCCAGCAAAAAGTGGTTGATACCCCATTGTGCTGTCCCTTATGTATCTCCCTTTTGCCCCTAACTTTCCTGCTACCTGTCCTTTTCCTTTATTGTGGTCCTTATGCCTTCCCCTTCCTTCCCCCATCCCCTTCTGAGCACTATCATTCCCAGACAGAGGGAAGGGGTGCACCAGGACAACTTGGTCTGCCCCTTAAAGGGCAAACTACATTACATAAAATGCCTTCTCCATGAAACACAGTTTGCTAAGTGCAATCAACACGCATCTCCTTCTGACACATTCCACACACAGAACATGTTTCTCTAGTATCTTTGCTTAAGTCAACAGTCCCAAAAAGTGCTTTCTCCTTGAAACAAAGTTTGCTCAAGGTAATGAACATACATCTCCTTCTGTTACATACCACACTGATCATGTTTCTGAAATCAGTTTGCTTTAGACAACAGGTACATAAAGTGCCCTATCCCTGAAACACAGTTTGCTCAGGGCAATGAACACACATCTGCTTCTGTCACATACCACAGACTGAACACATTTCTGAAGTCTCTTTCCTCCAGTCAACAGTGACATAAAGTGCCCTCTCTTTGAAACACACTTTTCTCTGTGCAATGAACACAGATCTCCTTCTGTCACATACCACACAGTGAATGTGTTTCTCAAGTCTCTTGCCTTCAGTAGAAAGTTACATAAATACCCCTCTCCAGGAAACACAGTTTGCTCTGTGTAATGAACACACATCCCTTTCTGTCAATCCTCTCACACTCAACATATTTCTGAAGCCTTTTTCCTAAAGTCAATGGTTACATAAAGTGCTCTCTCCTTGAAACATAGTGTTCTACTTGGAAATGAATAGACATTTAATTCTGTCACATATGACACACAGAGAATGTTTCTGAAGTCTCTTTTCTCCAGGTAACAGTTACATAAAGGGTCCTCTACAGTAAGAACAGATTGCTTTCTGAAATGAACTCACAACTCCTTCTTGCACATGTCACACACTGAAACATGTTTTTTAAATCTCTTTCCTCCAGTCAAGAGTTACATAAAGTGCTTACTCTTGGCAACACAGTGGGCTCTTGCCAATGAATACTCATCTACTTTTGTCACATACTGCACACTGTACATGTTCCTGAAGTCTCTTTCCTCCAGAAAACAGTTACATAAAGTGCCCTCTCCTGGAATCACAGTTTTCTCTTGGCAATGAACACACATCTCCTTCTGTTACATAATACACACTGAATATGTTTCTGAAGTCTCTTTTCTCCAGACAACAATTACATAAAGTTACCTCTCTTTGAAACACAGTTTGCTCAGGGCAAGGAACACATATCTCCTTCTGCCACACAACACACACTGATCATGATTCTGAAGCCTCTTTGCTCCAGACAACAGTTACATAAAATTACCTCTCTTTGAAACACAGTTTGCGCAGGGCAAGGAACACACATCTCCTTCTGCCACACACTGATCATGTTTCTGAAGTCTGTTTGCTCCAGTCAACAGTTAATAAAAGTGCCTTCTCCTTGAAACACAGCTTGTAGAAGACAGCGAACACACATCTGCTTCTGTCACATACCACACACTGAACACATTTCTGAAGTCACTTTTCTCCAGTAAACAGTTACATAAAGTGCCCTCTTCTTGAAAGACAGTTTGCTCAGGGCAATGAACATACATCTCCTTCTGTCACATAGCACACTGATCAAGTTTCTGAAGTATGTCTGTTTAGACAACAGTTGCATAAAAGTGCCCTGTCCTTGAAACACAGTTTGCTGAGGGCAATGAACACACATCTGCTTCTTTCATATACCACAGACTGAACACATTTCTGAAGTCTCTTTCCTCCAGTCAACAGTTACATAAAGTGCCCTTTCTTTGAAACACACTTTTCTCTGTGCAATGAACACAGATCTCCTTCTGTGACATACCACGCAGTGAATGTGTTTCTCAAGTTTCTTTCCTTCAGTAGAAAGTTACATAAATAGCACTCTCCAGGAAATACAGTTTGCTCTGTGTAATGATCACACATCTCTTTCTGTCAATCCCCTCACACTCAACATGTTTCTGAAGCCTTTTTGCTAAAGTCAAAGGTTACATAAAGTGCCCTCTCCTTGAAACATAGTGTTCTCTTGGAGATGAACACAAATTTCCTTCTGTCACATACGACACCCAGAACATGTTTCTGAAGTCTCTTTTCTCCTGTCAACAGTTATATAAAGGGTCCTCTTCTGTAAAAACAGGTTGCCCTCTGAAATGAACTCACAACTCCTTCTTGCACATGCCACACACTGAAACATGTTTCTTAAATCTCTTTTCTCCAGTCAAGAGTTACATAAAGTGCTTACTTTTGGCAACACAGTGGGCTCTTGGCAATGAATACTCATCTCCTTTAGTCACATACTGCACACTGTACATGTTTCTGAAGTCTCTTTCCTCCAGAAAACAGTTACATAAAGTGCCCTCTCCTAGAATCACAGTTTGCTCAGGGAAATGAACACACATCTCTTTCAGTTTCATAATACACACTGAATATGTTTCTGAAGTCTCTTTTCTCTCTGAAACACAGTTTGCTCATGGCAAGGAACACATGTCTCCTTCTGCCACACACCACACCCTGATCATGTTTCTGAAGTCTCTGCTCCAGACAACATTTACATAAAATGACTTCTCTGTGAAACACAGTTTGCTCAGTGCAATCAAAACTCATCTCCTTCTGACACATACCACACACTGAACATGTTTGTCTAGTATCTTTGCTCCAGTCAACCGTTCCAAAAAGTGCCTTCTCCTTGAAACACATTTTGCTCAGGGCAATGAACATACATCTTCATCTGTCACACACCACACACTGATCATGTTTCTGAAGTCTGTTTGCTTTAGACAACAGTCACATAAAGTGCCCTCTACTTGAAACACAGTTTGCTCAGGGCAATCAACACGCATCTGCTTCTGTCACATACCACACACTGAGCACATTTCTGACGTCTCTTTCCTCCAGTAAACAGTTACATAAAGTGCCCTGTCTTTGAGAAACACTTTTCTCTGTGCAATGAACACAGATCTCCTTCTGTCACATACCATACAGTGAATGTGTTTCTCAAGTCTCTTTCCTTCAGTAGAAAGTTACATAAATAGCCCTCTCCAGGATGAACACACATCCCTTTCTGTCAATCCCCTCACACTGAACATGTTTCTGAAGCCTCTTTCCTAAAGTCAACGGTTACATAAAGCGCCCTCTCCTTGAAACATAGTGCTCTTTTGGAGATGAACACACATTTCCTTATGTCACATACGACACACAGAACATATTTCTTACGTCTCTTTTCTCCAGTCAACAGTTTCATAAAGGGTCATCTCCTAAAAACTCAAATAGTTCTCTGAAATGAACTCACAACTCCTTCATACACATTCCACACACTGAAACATGTTTCTTAAATCTCTTTCCTCCAGTCAAGAGTTACATAAAGTGCTTACTCTTGGAAACAAAGTCCTCTCTTGGCAATGAATACTCATATACTTTTGTCACATACCAGACACTGAACATGTTTCTGAAGTCTCTTTCCTCCAGAAAACAGTTACATAAAGTGCTCTCTCCTGGAATCTCAGTTTGCTCTGGGCAATGAACACACATCTCTTTCTGTTACATAATACACACAGAATATGTTTCTGAAGTCTCTTTTCTGTAGACAACAGTTACATAAAATTACCTCTCTTTGAAACACAGTTTGCTCAGGGCAAGAAACACACATCTCCTTCAGCCACACATCACACTGATCATGTTTCAGATGTCTGTTTGCTCCAGACAACAGTTAAAAAAAGTGTCCTCTCCTTGAAACACAGCTTGTGGAAGGTAGTGAAGACACACCTGCTTCTGTCACATACCACTCACTTAACACATTTCTGAAGTCTCTTTCCTCCAGTCAACAGTTAGATAAAGTGCCCTCTTCTTGAAACACAGTTTGCTCAGGGCAATGAACATACATATCCTTCTCTCACATACCGCACTGATCATGTTTCTGAAATCTGTCTTTTTAGACAACAGTTACATGAAGTGCCCTCTCCTTAAAACACAGTTTGCTCAGGGCAATGAACCCATATCTGCTTCTGTCACATACCACAGACTGAACATGTTTCTGAAGTCTCTATCCTCCAGTCAACAGTTACATAAAGTGCCCTCTCATTGAAACACACTTTGCTCTTTGCAATGAACACAGATCTCCTTCTGTCACACACCACACAGTGAATGTGTTTCTCAAGTCTCTTTCCTTCAGTAGAAAGTTACATAAATAGCCATCTCCAGGAAACACAGTTTGCTCTGTGTAATGAACACACATCCCATACTGTCAACCCCCTCACACTCAGCATGTTTCTGAAGCCTGTTTCCTAGAGTCAACGGTTACGTAAAGTGCCATCTCCTTGAAATAAAGTATTTTCTCGGACATGAACACACATTTCCTTCTGTCACATTCGACACTCAGAACATGTTTCTGAAGTCTGTTTTCTCCAGTCAACAGGTACATAATAGGTCCTCTACTGTAAAAACAGATTGCCCTCTGAAATGAACTCACAACTTCTTGCACATGCCACACACTGAAATATGTTTCTTAAATATCTTTCCTCCATTCAAGAGTTACATAAAGTGCTTACTCTTGGCAACACAGTGGGCTCTTGGCAATGAAAACTCATCTACTTTTGTCACATACCGCACACTGTACATGTTTCTGAAGTCTCTTTTCTCCAGAAAACAGTTACATAAAGTGCCCTCTCCTGGAATCACAGTTTGCTTTGTACAATGAACACACATCTCCTTCTGTTACATAATACCCACTGAATATTTTTCTGAAGTATCTTTTCTCCAGACAACAGTTACATAAAGTTACCTCTCTTTCAGGGCAAGGAACACACATCTCCTTCTGCTACACACCACACACTGATCATGTTTCTGAAGTCTCTTAGCTCCAGACGACAATTACATAAAATGCCTTCTCTGTGAAACACAGTTTGCTCAGTGCAATCAACGCACATCTCCTTCTGTCACATACCACACTGATCATGTTTCTAAAGTCTGTTTGCTTTAGACAACAGTTACATAAAGTGCCCTCTCCTTGAAACAGGGCTTGCTCAGGGCAATGAACACACATGTGCTTCTGTTTCATACCACACACTGAGCACGTTTCTGGAGTCTCTTTCCTCCAGTCAACAGTTACATACAGTGCCCTCTTCTTGAAAGACAGTTTGCTCAGGGTAATGAACACACATCTCCTTCTGTCACATACCACACTGATCATGTTTCTGAAGTCTGTCTGTTTAGACAACAGTTACGTAAAGTGCCCCCTCATTGAAACACAGTTTGCTCAGGGCAATGAACACTCATCTGCTTCTGTCACATACCACATACTGAACACATTTCTGAAGTCTCTTTCCTCCAGTCAACAGTTACATAAAGTGCCCTTTCTTTGAAACACACTTTTCTCTGTGCAATGAACACAGATCTCCTTCTGTCACATACCACACAGTGAATGTGTTTCTCAAGTCTCCTTCCTTCAGTAGAAAGTTACATAAATAGTCATCTCCAGGATGCACAGTTTGCTCTGTGTAATGAACACACATCTCTTTCTGTCAGTCCCCTCACACTGAACATGTTTCTGAAGCCTCTTTGCCAGGGACACTGGTTTACCGGGATTGAGAAAGGGCATATTCCATTTTGCACATTGTAAAAAACGATATTGTCACTGGTGTCTGCTAAGCCAAAATCCGGTTTTACTGGTATTTGGTTCTGTGTACTTTATGTAACAATTTTCAACTCTGCTAACATGCATTTTAGCAATTTTGACCTCCACTATTGCACATCCGTCCATCCTTGTACCAATTTGAAGTTATTTTAGGTACAAGATGTGATGCAGCAGCTGCACTACAGCCCCCATCCCTAAGGTGTGATGGAAGCAGCACTATGGCCCCCATCCCTCTGGTGTGATTGCAGCAGCAGCAACAGCACTATGACCTCCCTCCCTCAGGTGTGACAGAAGCAACAGCACTGTGGCCCCCATTCATCAGGTGTGATGACAACAGTACTACATTCCCCATCCACCAGTGGTAATGGCAGAAGCACTACAGCCCCCACCCTTTTGGTGTGACAGCATTAGCAACAATACAGTCCGCATCCCTCAGAGGAGCTGGCTGTAGTGACAGCACTATTATCCCCTTTCTTCAACACCCACACCCCACATGGACAACTTACAAATTACTTGGTCTCTTTGCTTGTTAGAACTCAGATGTGAATTAATCTGAAGCATCACCACTAAGGTGGACTACCTTTGTTTTTTCCTATCTATAATTTAACTGTCTGAATTGGATTTCTGCCTGTGACATCACTGACCAGGGTTAGGGAACAGACTTGACTTGGGTGTTGGAGGGACAGCTGGTGGGTGAAGGTTTGAGTGTCCAATGACCACTCACCTTCTCCTGGGAGGGAGGGTGGGTTCATGGCTCAGCATTTGCTGGCCCCTGGTGGAGGCCAGAAGCATGGCAACATGTTGGCCCTCACTGCAGGAAGGAGCGTGATGGACATCGGCTTGTGTCTTGACATCATGTGGCCAGTCATGCTCCCAAGAAAATGGGAAAACACCCACTGGCCAACTGGAGGATGGCTTCTGGTCCCTCCATAAGCTGGAAGCCCCTGACATGTGTCTATTCTGACCCTTGCTATGCCCAGGATACACATGAAGCTCTTTGGGGCAATTCTCCTCCCCTGGTAGCCTCCCACAGGGGTAGGGGCCCACTTAATGAATGGTCACTTTGGGTTACCTGGTAGCACTGCAGTAAGGGGCAATGGATGGTGGTCAGGACTCAGCAGCAGTGCTAGGGGACCTTGGCAGACCTGAAGGAGTGGATGGCCAGGGGGTAGGAGGAGCAAAAAAAAAATGCTTGAATTTGCATCTTTGAAATGAAGTATCTTCACCTAAAAAATCCACAAGTGATTAGTGGAGGACCTTCAAATGGATTCATGCATTTCCCAGGCATGTGGATTTTTTTTACTTGGTGTCCATGAAAAGGGTGTCTCCCAGTTTTCATGTCTGAGCTCAGATGTGAATTGAGCACCACTCTGCCCTCCAGCATCATACAGCCCCTGGGGTCTTACCTTCTGTATGTCATTGAATGTGCTTCCAAATCCACTGGCCAAACATAAGTACACTTAAATACTTAACATTTGCTTTTTGTTGAAGCAGTCTATCAGAAAACTTTTTGTTGTCACAGAGACTGAAACAGCAGGTGGGAGAAAAGGTGCAAATGATCCAATTCACCTAAATGGGTGCTGACTGTGAAGTCTTTTCATAAGTAGTATGGCAGTTTTTTCCTTGTAAACATACTTCCATTCAGACTAGTTTTCATTCAAACAACTGATGATTTTGGATGGCCCTGCTGATTATAAACTTGAATAAGCTAGCTGGTAACAGTGATCCTGCATTTAGCAATCTACAACCTAGATGCTCATATGTAAAGAATACAATAAAAACCTGACTAAAATCTAAAAACAAGCTTATAAAACACATAAAATGTATCTGTGCATTTATCTTTACCTATACAAAATCATAGCAGCCCAAGTAAAACTCAGGTAAATTACATGGTACCCTGACTACTATTCTATGATGTAGTAAACATACAGTATATTGGTATTTTTTCTTTATATTCTTTGTAAATCAGGTAAGGCCCATTAGGCAGAACAGCCTGTTTTCAGTGGTGATCTAGAAGCACTGGGAAGGTTAAGTGATTTGCTTGGAGTCACACAGTATGCAAGTGGAGGTTGTGGGAATCAAACCCAAGTCTGCTGGATGTACCAAGTTAAATCACTGTTTGTTACTCTAACCACTAGGCTATACTGCCAGCCATAATAATACCCATATATAATGTTTTAAAATAGGATTTTAATAATAGTGCACAGCACCTACAGTACAAATTATGAACATGAAACACTTTACAACATTTTATTAAAACTGAACTATTTGCCACTCCAACTGCTTATTTTTCTTACACCAAAGTCAGTCAATAGTTGTCAGAGCACTGTAAATAGTTTTTGATCAGGCTTCATTATTCTACATCCAGAAATAGATAACATTTGTTTATTCAGGATTTATTTAATACTGATTTTCTGTGTCTCACTAAATAGAATCTAGCACTGTATTAGGCAGATGTTTTTACATTTTGGAAGAGGCAACACATCTTATCCATTTAGGATTCATGTTAGAAACAGAAGTTTTTCTTCATATTTAAAACATATTCAAGTGTCAGTGTATTTATTTAGTAGTTTATGCTGTCTAATATATGCTGCAGAAAACAGTAAAGGATTTATAGTGAAGCACTCAGGATCTATAGTAGACCTCCACAATTTCCCAGAAAGTTTTGCAAAAAATCTCTGCAATTTCAGTTTACTTTTCCTGCAATTTTCCAGTGGTCCTGTCCATGTGTGCTGATATTTGTATTTTTTTTTTGTACCATACATTGTAATATAAATAGTAAAAGACTACATGAAAACTGTGGTTTCAGGAAGGAAAGCAGTCCTCGGATGATGGAGATGTTGGTGGGAAGCATGGGTGGTTAAACTGAACGGCTGGTTACAACAAAGCAGTGCTGATGATTTCCTTACTGACGCTATATGCAGCAAAGCAGAAAGAATGCAAAGCACAGCAGCATTCATTTTAAGATGCTGAAATCTGGGTCAGCCCACTGGCACTGCAGTAGCACTATTGCTTGCAATGCCAGTGACCCAGGGTTGGAAGTGAACTTGGGCTGCCGGAGGTCAGGCCAGGGGAGTAGGATCGAGCACCCGGGGGACTGCTCCCCTCCGACAAGGGTGGGCTGCAGATCCTTCTGCTTTACCACCACCAGTGTGACCATGGGTGGTGGTGCAATGGTGCTGCAGAGTGATCAGGAGAGGAGGACACTAGCCAGGATCTGAAGCAGTAACATGTCTCTATGTGACCTACCTCCTTGTATCTCCTCTAGTGCTGGTGCCCCAGGGACAGAGACCAGAAAACCAGGAACAATCACCCCACATCGGCCACTGTCAGAAGGGACCCAGGTGCCCCAGGCTTCATAACCAGGCTCCACGAGGGACCCACTGGGCTGCCTGACACACACACAGTAAAGGAGTGTGGAGGGTGACCTGGGGTCCTCTTCCTTCCCACCTGTGGGGTACAACCCAGGCAGGATGGGGGAAGATCCACAGGAGCTCCTGAGCATTACCTGGGGGTGAAGCTAGGGGATACCCAGCCTAGGGATCTCTGAAAAGTGGAGACTGATGCTGTGAGAAGGGGACATAGAAAGAGAAAGTAAAAAAAAATGTAAAAAGATGCTGAAATCTTAGAGATTCTGTGAAGTGACATGCAATTTCCGTGAGGCACCAGTACAAGAATTCAAAATCCTCAAACCAAGCAGGATTCTGTGATTGTTACCGGTGTTACCGGTAAAAGTGGAAAACCAGAGTCCCTGCTCTTTGCTAAAGTCAACGGTTACTTAAAGTGCCCTCTCCTTGAAACACAGCCTTCTCTTGGAGATGAACACAAATTTCCTTCTGTCACATACGACACTCAGATCATGTTTCTGAAGTCTCTTTTCTCCAGTCAACAGTTACATAAAGGGTCCTCTACTGTAAAAACAGATTGCTCTCTGAAAAGAACTCACAACTCCTTCTTGCACATGCCACACACTGAAACATGTTTCTTAAATCTCTTTCCTCCAGTCAAGAGTTACATAAAGTGCTTACTCTTGGCAACACAGTGGGCTCCAGGCAGTGAATACTCATCTACTTTTGTCACATACCGCACACTGTACATGTTTCTGAAGTCTCTTTCCTCCAGAAAACAGTTACATAAAGTGCCCTCTCCTGGAATAACAGTTTGCTCTGGGTAATGAACACACATCTCTTTCTGTTACATAATACACACTGAATATGTTTCTGAAGTCTCTTTTCTCCAGACAACAGTTGCGTAAAGTTACCTCTCTTTGAAACACAGTTTGCTCAGGGCAAGGAACACACATCTGCTTCTGCCACACACCACACACTGATCAGGTTTCTGAAGTCTCTTTGCTCCAGACAACAGTTACATAAAATGCTTTCTCTGTGAAACACAGTTTGCAAAGTGCAATCAACACACATCTCCTTCTGACACATACCACACACTGAACATGTTTCTCTAGTATCTTTGCTCCAGTCAACTGTCCCAAAAAGTGCCTTCTCCTTGAAACACAGTTTGCTCAGGGCAATGAACAAACATCTCCTTCTGTCACATACCACACTGTTCATGTTTTTGTAGTCTGTTTGCTTTAGACAACAGTTACATAAAGTGCCATCTCCTTGAAACACAGTTTGCTCAGGGCAATGAATACACATCTGCTTCTGTCACATACCGCTGACTGAACACGTTTCTGAAGTTTCTTTCCTTCAGTCAACAGTTCCATAAAGTGTCCTCTCTTTGAAACACACTTTTCTCACTGCAATGAACACAGATCTCCTTCTGTCACGTACCACACAGTGAATGTGTTTCTCAAGTCTTTTTCCTTCAGTAGAAAGTTACATAAATAGCCATCTCCAGGAAACACAGTTTGCTCTGTGTAATGAACACACATCCTTTTCTGTCAATCAACTCACACTGAACATGCTTCTGAAGCCTCTTTCCTAAAGTCAACGGTTACATACAGTGCCCTCTCCTTGAAACATAGTGTTCTCTTGGAGATGAACGCACATTTCTTTCTGTCACATATGACACACAGAGCATGTTTCTGAAGTCTCTTTTCTCCAGTCAACAGTTACATAAATGGTCATCTCCTGTAAAAACAGATTGTTCTCTAAAATGAACTCACAACTACTTCTTACATATTCCACACACTGAAACATATTTCTTAAATCTCTTTCCACCAGTCAAGGGTTACATAAAGTGCTTACTCTTTTAAACAAAGTGGGCTCTTCGCAATAAATACTCATCGACTGTTGCCACATACCACACACTGAACATGTTTCTGATGTCTCCTTCCTCCAGAAAACACTTACATAAAGTGACCTTTCCTGGAATCACAGTATGCTCTGGGCAATGAACTCACATCTCTTTCTGATACATAATGCCCACTGAATATGTTTCTGAAGTTTCTTTTCTCTAGACAACAGTTACACAAAATTACCTCTCTTTGAAACACAATCATGTTTTTGAAGTCTGTTTGCTCCTGTCAACAGTTAAAAAAGTACCCTCTCCTTGAAACACAGCTTGTGAAAGGTAGTGAACACACATCCGCTTCTGTCACATACCACTCACTGAACACGTTTCTGAAGTCTCTTTCCTCCAGTCAACAGTTACATAAAGTGCCGTCTTCTTGAAAGACAGTTTACTGAGGGCAATGAACATACATCTCCTTCTGTCACATACCACACTGATCATGATTCTCAAGTCTGTTTGCTTTAGACAACAGTTACATAAAGTTCCCTCTTCTTGAAGGACAGTTTGCCCAGGGCAATGAACATACATCTCCTTCTGTCACATACCACACTGATCATGTTTCTGAAGTCTGTCTGTTTAGACAACAGTTACATAAAGTGCCCTCTCCTTGAAACACAGTTTGCTCAAGGCAATGAACACACATCTGCTTCTGTCACATACCACACACTGAACACGTTTCTGAAGTATCTTTCCTCCAGTCAACAGTTACATAAAGTGCCCTCTCTTTGAAACACACTTTTCACTGTGCAATGAACACAGATCTCCTTCTGTCACATACCACACAATGAATGTGTTTCTTAAGTCTCTTTCCTTCAGTAGAAAGTTACATAAATAGCCATCTCCAGGAAACACAGTTTGCTCTGTGTAATGAACACACATCCCTTTCTGTCAATCCCCTCACACTGAATATGTTTCTAAAGCCTCTTTCTTAAAGTCAACGGTTACATAAAGTGCCCTCTCCTTGAAACATAGTGTTCTCTTGGAGATGAACACAAATTTCCTTCTGTCACATACGACACCCAGAACATGTTTCTGAAGTCTCTTAACTCCAGTCAACAGTAACGTAAAGGGTCCTCTAATGTAAAAACAGATTGCTCTCTGAAATGAACTCACAACTCCTTCTTGCACATGCCACACACTAAAACATGTTTCTTAAATCTCTTTGCTCCAGTCAAGAGTTACATAAAGTGCTTACTCTTGGCAACACAGTGGGCTCTTGGCAATGAATACTCATCTACTTTTATCACATATCACACATTGTACATGTTTCTGAAGTATTTTCCTCCAGAAAACATTTAAATAAAGTGCCCTCTCCTGGAATCATAGTTTTTTCTTGGCAATGAACACAAATCTCTTTCTGTTATGTAATACACACTGAATATGTTTCAGAAGTCTCTTTTCTCCAGACATCAGTTACATAAAGTTACCTCTCTTTGAAACCCAGTTTGCTCAGGACAAGGAACACACATCTCCTTCTGCCACACACCACACACTGATCATGTTTCTGATGTCTCTTTGCTCCAGACAATAGTTACATAAAATGCCTTCTCCGTGAAACACTGTTTGCTCAGTGCAATCAACACACATAACCTTCTGACACATACCACACACTGAACATGTTTCTCTAGTATCTTTGCTCCAGACAACAGTCCCAAAAATTGACTTCTCCTTGAAACACATTTTGCTCAGGGCAATGAACATACATCTCCTTCTGTAACATACCACACTGATCATGTTTCTGAAGTCTGTTTGCTTTAGACAACAGTTATATAAAGTGCACTCTCTTTAAAACACCATTTGCTCAGGGCAGTGAACACACATCTGCTTCTGTCACATACCACACACTGAATACATTTCTGAAGTTTCTTTTTTCCAGATAACAGTTTCATAAAATTACGTTTCTTTGAAACACAGTTTGCTCAGGGCAAGCAACTCACATCTCTTTCTGCCACACACCACACACAATCATGTTTCTGAAGTCTGTTTGCTCCAGTCAACAGTTAAAGAAGTGCCCTCTCCTTGAAACACAGCTTGTGGAAGGCAGTGAACACACATCTGCTTCTGTCACATACCACACACTGAACACGTTTCTGAAGTCTCTTTCCTCCAGTCAACAGTTACATAAAGTGCCCTCTTCTTGAAAGACAGTTTGCTCAGGGCAATGAACATACATCTCCTTCTCTCACACATACCACAGTGATCATGTTTCTGAAGTCTGTCTGTTTAGACAACAGTTACATAAAGTGCCCTCTCCTTGAAACACAGTTTGCTCATTGCAATGAACACACATCTGCTTCTGTCACATACCACACACTGAACACATTTCTGAAGTCTCTTTCCTCCAGTCAACAGTTACATAAATTGCCCTCTCTTTGAAACACACTTTTCTCTGTGCAATGGACACAGATCTCCTTCTGTCACATACCACACAGTGAATGTGTTTCTCAAGTCCCTTTCCTTCAGTAGAAAGTTACATAAATAGCCATCTCCAGGAAACACAGTTTGTCCTGTGCTGTGTAATGAACACACACATCCCTTTCTGTCAATCCCCTCACACTGAACATGTTTCTGAAGCCTCTTTCCTAAAGTCAACGGTTACATAAAGTGCCCTCTCCTTGAAACATAGTGTTCTCTTGGATACAAAAACACATTTCCTTCTGTCACATACGACACCCAGAACATGTTTCTGAAATCTCTTTTCTCCAGTCAACAGGTACATAAAGGGTCCTCTCCTGTAAAAAGAGATTGCTCTCTGAAATGAACTCACAACTCCTTCTTGCACATGTCACACACTGAAACATGTTTCTTAAATCTCTTTCCTCCACTCAAGAGTTACTTATAGTGCTTACTCTTGGCAACACAGTGGGCTGTTGGCAATGAATACTCATCTACTTTTGTCACATACCACACACTGTACATGTTTCTGAAGTCTCTTTACTTCAGAAAACAGTTACATAAAGTGCCCTCTCCTGGAATCACGGTTTGCTCTGGTCAATGAATACACATCTCCTTCTGTTACATAATACACACTGAATATGGTTCTGAAGTCTCTTTTCTCCAGACAACAGTTACATAAAGTAACCTCTCTTTGAAACACAGTTTGCTCAGGGTAAGGAACACACTTCTCCTTCTGCCACACATCACACACACTGGTCATGTTTCTGAAGTCTCTTTGCTCCAGACAACAGTTAAATAAATTGCCTTCTCCGTGAAACACAGTTTGCTCAGTGCAATCACCACACATCTCCTTCTGTCCTTACTTTGCTGCAGTCAACCACCCCAAAAAGTGTCTTCTCCTTGAAACACAGTTTGCTCAGGCAATCACCACACATCTCCTTCTGTCACATTCCACACACTGAACACGTTTCTCAAGTAACTTTGCTCCAGTCAATATTTACCAAAAGTTCCCTCTCCTTGAAACACAGTTTTCAGAGGGCTATGAAGACACACATCTCTTTCTGTCACATACTATACACTGAACATGTTTCTGAAGTCTCTTTCCTCCAGACAACAGGTACATAAAGTGCCCTCTCCTTGAAACACAGTTTGCTCACGGCATTTGACTCACACCTCTTTCTGTCCCATACCATACACTGATCATGTTTCTGAAGTGTCTTTGCTCCAGTCAACAGTTACAAAAAGTACCCTTTCCTTGAAACACAGCTTGCTCAGGGCAATGAACACACATCTCTTTCTATCACACACCACACACTGAACCTGTTTCTGAATTTTCTTTCCTCCAGACAAGAGTTACATAAGGTGCTCTCTCCTTGCTACACAGTTTGCAGAGGGCAATGAACACATCTCTTTCTGTCACAGACCACACACTTATAATGTTTCAGAAGTCGCTTTCCTCCATTCTACAGTTACATAAAGTGCCCTCTCCTGGAATCACAGTTCACTCTTTGCAATGAACACATATCTCTTTCTGTCACATACTATACACTGAACATGTTTCTGTAGTGTCTTTGCTCCAGTCAACAGTTACTAAAATTACCCTCTCTTTGAAAATCAGATTTCTCTGGGCAGTGAACACACATCTCCTTCTCTCACATATGAAAGAGTGAACATGTTTCTA
Source organism: Neoceratodus forsteri (assembly GCA_016271365.2). Classification (NCBI taxonomy): domain Eukaryota; kingdom Metazoa; phylum Chordata; order Ceratodontiformes; family Ceratodontidae; genus Neoceratodus; species Neoceratodus forsteri. The sequence continues at coordinate 784,580,209 of CM057453.1, read as the reverse complement.
AAGTCTCTTTCCTAGTTACAAGAAGTGCTCTCTCCTGGATACAGTTTTCTCTTTGCAATGAACACACATCTTCTGTCACGTAACACACACTAATTATGTTTCAGAAGTCCCTTTGCTCCAGTCAACAGTTACATAAAGTGACCTCTACTGGAAACACATTTTGCTCTGGAAATGAACACACATCTCTTTCTGTCATATGTAGCACACACTGGACATGTTTCTGAACTGTATTTCCCCAGTCATCACCATTACATAAAGTGCCCTCTCCTGGAATCCCTGTTTTCCCCGGGTAATGAACACACATCTCTTTCTTGCAAATGCCACACACTGAAACATATTTCTTAAATCTCTTTCCTCCAGTCAAGAATTACATAAAGTGCTTATGCTTTGAAACACAGTTTGCTCTGGGTAATGAAAGAACACACATCTCCTTCTGTTACATACCGCACACTGAAGTTGTTCCTGAAGTCTCTTTCCTCCAGTCAACAGTTAGAAAAAGATCCATCTCCATGAAACACAGTGTTTGCTCTGTGTAGTGAACACTTCTCTTTATGTCAATCCCCACACATTCACTATGTTTCTGAAGTCTCTTTCCTAAATTCAACGGTTACATAACGTGCCCTCTCCTTGAAACATAGTGTTCTCTGGGACATGAAGTCACATCTCCTTCTGTCACATACGAAACTCAGAACATGTCTCTGAAGCCTCTATCCTGCAGTCAAAAGTTACATAAAGTGTCCTCTCCTGTAAACACAGCTTGCTCTGGGAAATGAACTCACATCTCCTTCCTGCACATGCCTCACACTGAAACATATTTCTTAAATCTCTTTCCTCTAGTCAAGAGTTACACAAAGTGCTTAATCTTGGAAACACAGTTAGTGCTGAGCCATGAACACACATCTCTTTCTGTCACATATCACTCACTGATCATCTGAAGTCTCTTTCCCCATTCAACAGTGCCCTCTCCTTTAATCGCAGTTTGCTCTGAGAATGACCGCACATCTCCTTCTGTCACATGCCACACTCTTAAATGGTTTCTGAAGTCTGTTTCCTCCAGCCAGTGGTTACATAAGGTGCCCTCTCTTTGAAACACATTTTCCTCTTGGTAATGAACACACATCTCATTCTGTCACATACCACACAGTGAACATGTTTCTCAAGTCTCTTACCTTCAAGTAAACAGTTACATGAAGAGTCATCTCCAGGAAACACAGTTTGCAATGCGTAATGAATACACATCTCTTTCTGTCAATCCCCACACACTGAACATATTTCTGAAGTCGCTTTCCTAAAATCAATGGTTACATGATGTGCTCTTCTTTTGAAACACAGTGTTTTATGAGAAATGAACACACACCTCCTTCTGTCACATGCCAGACACATATCATGTTTCTGAAGTCTCTTTGCTCCAGTCAACAGTTACAAAATGTGACCTCTCCTTGAAACAGTTTGTAGAGTGCAATGAATACACATCTCCTTCTGTCACATACCACACACTGAGCATGTTTCTGAAGTCTCTTTCCTCCAGACAAGAGTTACATAAAGTGTCCTCTCCTGTAAACACAGCTTGCTCTGGGAAATGAACCCACATCTCCTTCCTGCACATGCCACACACTGAAACATATTTCTTAAATATCTTTCCTCTAGTCAAGAGTTACATAAAGTGCTTACTCTTGGAAACACAGTTAGTGCTGAGCCATGAACACACATCTCTTTCTGTCACATATCACTCACTGATCATCTGAAGTCTCTTTCCCCATTCAACAGATACATAAAGTGCCCTCTCCTTTAATCACAGTTTGCTCTGAGAATGACCACACATCTCCTTCTGTCACATGCCACACTCTTAAGTGGTTTCTGAAGTCTGTTTCCTCCAGCCAATGGTTACATAAGGTGCCCTCTCTTTGAAACACATTTTTCTCTGGACAATGAACACACATCTCATTCTGTCACATATCACTCAGTGAACATGTTTCTCAAGTCTCTTACCTTCAGGTAAACAGTTACATGAAGAGTCATCTCCAGGAAACACAGTTTGCAATGCGTAATGAATACACATTTCTTTCTGTCAATCCCCACACACTGAACATATTTCTGAAGTCACTTTCCTAAAGTCACCGGTTACATGAAGTGCTCTCCTTTTGAAACACAGTGTTCTCTGAGAAACGAACACACACCTCCTTCTGTCACATGCCAGACACATATCATGTTTCTGAAGTCTCTTTGCTCCAGTCAACAGTTACAAAATGTGACCTCTCCTTGAAACAGTTTGTGGAGTGCAATGAATACACATTTCCTTCTGTAACATGTCACACACTGAGCAGTTTCTGAGTCTCTTTCCTCCAGACAAGAGTTACATAAAGTGTCCTCTCCCATAAACAAAGCTTGCTTTAGGAATAGAACACACATCCCCATCTCACACATATCATACACTGAACATGTTCCTTAAATCCCTATCCTCCAGTCAAGAGAAACATAAAGTGCTTACTCTTGGAAACACAGTTTGCTCTTGGCAATGAATACTCATCTTCTTTTATCACATACCACACCCTGAACATGTTTCTGAAGTCTCTTTCCTCCAGAAAACATTTACATAAAATGCCCTCTCCCTGAAACACAGTTATCTCTATGCAATAAATACACATTTCTTTGTGTCACATACCACACACTGATCATTTTTCTGATGTCTCTTTCCTCCATTCAACAGATACATAAAGTGTCCTCTCCAGGAATCACAGTTTGCTCTGGGCAAAGAACAACCATCCCTATCTGTCACATAATACACACAGAATATGTTTCTGAAGTCCCTTTCCTCCAGACAACAGTTGCATGAAGCACCCTCTCCTTGAAACACAGTTTAATCAGGGCAATGAACACACATCTCCATCTGTCACATAGCATACACCGATCATGTTTCTCAAGTCTCTTTGTTCCAGCCAATTGTTCCAAAAGTGCCCTCTCCCCAAAACACAGTTTGCCCAGGGCAATGAACACAATGTTTCTGAAGTCTCTTTCCTCCAGTGAACAGTTACATAAAGTGTCCTCTTCTTGAAAGGCAGTTTGCTCAGGGCAATGAACACACATCTCCTTCTGTCTCATACCACACTGATCATGTTTCTGAAGTCTGTTTGCTCTAGACAACAGTTGCATAAAGTGCCCTCTCCTTGAAACACAGTTTGCTCAGGGCAATGAACACACATCTATTTGTGTCACATACCTCACACTGAACTTGTTTCTAAGTCTCTTACCTCCAGTCAATGGTAACATAAAGTGACCTCTCCGTTAAACACAGTTTGCTCAGGGCAATGAACACACCTCTTCTCTCTCACATAGCACACACTGATCATGTTTCTGAACACTCTTTTCTCCAGTCAACAGTTACAAAAAGTGCCCTCTCCTTGAAACACATCTTGTGGATGGCAAAGAACATACATATTTTTCTATCACATACTACACACTGAACATGTTTCTGAAGTCTCTTTCTTCCAGACAACAGTTACATAAAGTGTCTGCTCTTTGAAACACACTTTTGTCTGTACAATGAACACACATCTCCTTCTGTCACATACTACACAGTTAATGTAGTTTGCCCTTTAAAGGGCAGACCAGGTTGTCCTGGTACACCCCTTCCCTCTGTCATGGAATGGTTGTGCTCAAGAGGGAAGGGGGAAGGAAGGGGAGGGGCTAAGGACCAGAACAAAGGACAGGTAACAGAAAAGGGAGGGGCAAAGGGAGGTACATAAGGGACAGTGCAAGGGGGCCTCAGCCACTTTTTGCTGGAGTTTTTGTTTTACAGAAGCTGCAGCACGTCAGATTGGCAGAACTATTGGAGGTTTGTGAACCAGAGAACAGGTAAAAATTTAAAGAAAGAGAATAATAAGTTTGATGTGTTTTTAAAAAAAAGAGAGAGATGTTTTTCATATAATGTTGGAAAGAGACTAAGAAGTTTTACAATGGTTGCTAGTTTTAAAAAAAACTGATTTATCTGCATAGGTGGCATTTTATGTTTGAGTTGCATGGCTTGGCTAGTGGTCATTTAGGATGCAGGGCCAGGAGCAAAGTGAGTGGTGGAGTGAGCAGTGCCTGAGCTTGTCTGAGCAAGTAGGCAGAGGATGGTTAAAAAAAAAAATATATATATATATATATATATATATATATATATATAAATAAGAAAATGAAAGAGCGTTGGTGGTTGTGGCACATAGCCAAGAGTGGGGCAGGTAGCGATCTGGTTTAGCAGATGTTGTAAGAGTTTGTGGCTCAAGTGGATAATTAACAACCTTACAGGCATATGGCTGGGAGTTTTTGAACCCTGCAGAGGGAGATTTGGCCAGAAGGAATAAAAAAAAAAATGAAACGAGCGTTTTTGCAGCACATGGTAGGGACATTGCTGGTAATCATCTGGAGTGCAGTGTTAGAGAAGTGAGTGTTTTGGCATGCAGTATCAAGAAGTAGTAAGGGGAGAGAGCAGTTGGGAAAAAGAGAGGAATGAGCGTTTCACAGTCCACCACATGGCTGGTGGTATCGGGAGGGGTCTTTCAGTGGGAGCAAGTGGGGAGCAGCCAGCTGAGTGGAGAAGGCTGATTCCAAGAGAACGAGTATGGTGATGTAGTGCAAGGCTGTTTTTAAGGGTGAGGGCTGAGACCAGAGGACAATGCATTTTAAATGTTGGAATGGTGTGGGGGGATAGCACACCAAACATGGGGGGCAGCATGGCGTGGGGTCTGTGATTGGTGTGGACCTTGCATGGGACTAGGATTGGAGCTGGGGAGGGCCATTGGGGAGAGGGGAGCAGAAGCATAGGCCTTGAAGGCCTGAGGAATAGCAAGCAGTGGGGTTTTGGATGGCAGGGGCCTCGGGAGAGAGGTGGGGGAAACGCCCAAAAGGGGAGGAGGCTTTCAATAGGCCAGAAGTGAGGAGAACAGGCCAGCACCTGGCTGGAGAGAGCTGAGGCTGGTGCTGGGATAATGGGACATGGGGGAATGACAAATGAGGTGACAAACCATGGGGGGGAGGGGGAAGAGGCCAGGATAAGAAGATGCAGGGGGGAATCAAAACAAGGGATTTGTCTTGTGTGGGGGATTTGTGCATGTGGCCATGTGGCATGAAGGAGCATGCCATGGGTAGGCTGCAACAAAAACGCTTGCGGGTGGGATTATGAGCAAGGCCTTTGGTAGACACAAGGCTTTTTGGCAATAACTAGTAAGCAGTACTCAACTGCAATATGTAATAAGCAATATTCAGTAAAGTAATAAGCAATAATAACAGCATCAAATGGGGAGTAGGAATAAACAATTAAGTGGAGTGTTTTCTAAGAAAGGACCAGCAGGGAGACACCCATATATATATATATAAAAATGAGAGTTTTGCCATAGTGACCTGCAGGGGAAGCGGGCAGCAACAAATATGTGCAGTTGGTAGCAGGGGCCTCATGGGGGGTGGGGGCAATGGAAGGTAAGGAGATGGGGTGTAGGCCACGAAGAAGTGCTTGGGGGCATAGAGGTGGGGGGTTTGCAGACACAGGGGCGTACTTATCAGGGTTTGTTTTCAAAAAAGAAAAAAGGGGGAAGGTGGGCCAACAGAAGGTGTCCCAATACAGTGAGGTCACACACGGTGTGACAAAAAAATATAGATATATACAATATATACATAGTAAAGCAGGCATGGGATGACTCTTGTTGTCTCTTGTTCTCTTCCTATAGTTGTCTTCTCGGGGGAAAAAAAACAAAGGAAATGGCACCAGAGAAAAACAAGCCATCAAAGGAAGATGCCTACAGGGCCATAATTGAGTTGGCAGAGAAGGCCAACCAAATGTGGGAGCTGGTGGAAGGGGAGGAACCAGGGAGACCCGGGGAGAAAAGGAAAGCAAGCCCAGAGAAAGGGGGCAGAATGAAACAGCCAACTGAAGGGTCACATAGCCACACCAGGGTACCACCGCTTGTGGTGGAACCCCCAAGGGCAGCGGATCCAGTACCTCTGCAGCCCATAGATGCGGGAACGCCAGTACCTTCCCCCGATCAAGGCGGGATCTTTCCTGGGGAACCCAGGCCAGACCCCAGAATGTGTTTCTCCCTCCGCAAACCATAGGAGCCCACCTCCTCCGCAGCCACAAGGAGAGAAAAGGGAGCAAGAGGAAGAGGACAGGCCGCATGGCCCGGATAAGGTTACAGGTAATGCACTCAGTGCAGTGGGTGATAGTATAAAAGAATACATAGGGAAAATTGTAGCAGCACTGGGGACAGGAAGTTTAGGGCAGATGGAATTGGCCCTGGTGGAGACTGGGGGGAAAGAAGGGCCATGAATGAAGAGAGTGCGGAAAATGAGGGAAAAGGTACAAGGGAGATAGGGGCACCCAGGATGAGGATAGGAGAGCATGTCCCACTGGCTACAAAAGAGAAAATATGGAAAGGGGAGTATGTAGATATATTCACCTTAGTGAGCCGGGAAGCAGCAGTGAAGTATGACGAGACCGAGCACATAGGTAAGAGCGAAATGGCAGCGGTAATCGTGCTTTTGGGGAAAAAGGAGGAGGACAAGTTCACGAAGGGAAAGACCTGGGATGGATGGTTTGTAGGCTTTGCCCCTTTCTCAGCCATTGTCTTAGAGAAAAAGACAGAGCTGGGTACCCCGCTCATCACGTACTCGTTGATAATAAGGAGGGCAAAGGCAAAAGGGGGGTGGGGTGGCTATATTATGATGAATTCTTTCGACAGAAAAGGGCAACAATTGGGGATTTGAGATGGGACACGAAGCAGTTAGATTTGTGGATGGACTACGTTACTGATCAATCCATGCCCGAAGGGGAATGGGGAAAGAAAGGGTCAACACCCCAGAGATGTTGTTGGGCCTACAACAGGGCTTTTTGCTCATGGCCTCAATGATGTTTTCACCACGCTTGCTCAAAATGTGGTGGGGGACACCTGGCAAGCAGATGCAGGACAGCGTGGACCCAGGGGACACAGGGACATGGGGGACAAGGGTCAGGTCATCAGTATTTCGGGAAGGACAGGGGTTTAAAGGGCAGACATGGAATGGGGGAGGGGTAGAGGGCACACGAGCAGGGGGGGTCAGAATCACTGATCAAAATAACCCTGCACAAGATGGGAGGGGGGCCAGGGAGCAGAAAAGGGGAGATAGACAAGGAGCAATTCAGGATAGCCAGAACCCCCATCAACATAGAGGCATGGGCAACTGGATTGGACAGATATCTGGACAGAGCAGTACGGGGAGGATTATACAGGGTCTTAAGATGGGGTTTTCACTACAGTGTGTTGGGCCCAGGCAAGCAAGAGAAGCAGGCAACTTGGGATCTGTTAAAGGAAAGGAAGAAATGTTGAGACAGAAGATAAAGAAAGAGAGGGCAGCAGGGAGGGTAGAGGGACCATTCGACACCTCTCCTCTGTGAAATATGCAGATCTCGCCTTTGGGTTTGGTACCCAAGAAACAAGAAGGAGAGTTCAGGGTGATTCATCACCTGTCTTATCCAGAAGAGGATTCGGTGAATGATTTCATCAGGGAGGAACACAGTAAGGTGACATATGCGACACTGGAGGATGCAGTGCAAATAATTCGGGCAACAGAGGATGCATGGATGGCAAAGACAGATATTTAGTCCACCTTTAGATTACTACCGGTTAGGAGAGAAGACTGGGATCTATTGGGCTTTAAAATTGGGGAGCAGTATTATTTTGACAAAGCCATGCCAATGGGATGGTCCATAACCTGCGCGACATTCGAAGCTTTCAGCACGTGTTTGCAATGGATGTTCCAAGAAAGGACGGGTTATAGAATGGTCATTCACTATCTGGATGACTTCCTTTTCATTGGAAGAAGGAAATGGGAGATGCAGATTATGCTGGGTAAGTTTCAGGAATTATGTAAGGAACTAGGGGTGCCACTGGCACCAGAAAAAACAGAGGGGCCCATCAGGGTGATGGAATTTCTGGGGATTGAGATAGATGTACCGAAAGAAATATTCAGGCTGCCAGACAAGAAAGTAAAGAAACTGAAGGAATTGATTCAATTACACACCAGCAGGAGAAGGGTACAGCTGAAACAAGTCCAGCAAGTATTGGGGCACCTGAACTTTGCCTGCAGGGCCATTGGACCGGGGACGACATTCGTGCAGAGGTTAGCTAGGGCTACATCAGGGGTTACCAGACCACATCACTGGGTGGACCTGACAAAAGGTGTCAGAGAAGATTTTGGGATATGGGAGGAATTCCTGATGTATAACGGCTGTTCGTTCTGGCAAGAAGAGTGGGTGTACAACACAGACCTTGATCTCTACACAGACACAGCCAGGGGGGCTGGCATGGGGGGTTACCTGATGGGCAGATGGTTCGCAGAACCATGGCTTGGTAGTTGGGTAAAGGATGGGACAGTAAGAGCTATAACCTTGCTGGAAATCATGCCCATATGGGCATGCACCCTGGTATGGGAGGAGGAACTAAGGGATCAGAAAGTGACATTCTGGTGTGATAACAGATCAGAGGTGGAGGTACTAAACAACAGGGGAGCCAGGTCAGAGACAGTCATGAAGGTATTACAAAGTTTAGTTTTAAGGGCTTAGCAGCTGAACATGTCATTCAGAGCAAAACATATAGAAGGGGTACACACTACCCTGGCTGACAGCCATTCCTGTCTGCAGCTGGACCATTTCCGGAGGCTGGCACCAGCAGTGGAGGAACAAAAACACCTATACCAACGAACATCTGGGACATTGGCAAGAAGGAGCAGAAGTGTTGTTTCACAGCTCATGGGCATCTCGTACTCTGAGGGCTTACAATGGAGCCTGGCGGGTGTTTCAAACATTCAGGGCTGAGCACCAGATGGAGGTAAATGGGCCACTCACAGAGGAACAGTTGGGAATGTTCACCGTGGAGCAGTGGCAGAAAGGGATCACCCACACCACAATGGGGGTTTATTTTGCAGAGATTAGCATTATATGCAGCCTAAAAGGATGGAAGGACCTGACAAAATCACTGCTCATCAGGAGAATGATGCAGGGATGAGGCAGGCTGAAACGTGGGCCTTGAGACAAGAGGAGGCCAATAGGGGAGCAGTGGCTAATAAGGCTGAAAGAGGTGCTCCCGGTAATATGCAGATCAAAGGCTGAGGCCCAGCTATTTCACATGATTTATGTGATAATGTTGGCAGGGGCTATGAGTGTGAGTGAGGTGGTAGGCCATGGGAAAGAGGACAAGGAAGGAGGTTTGGAATGGGATGATGTAAGTTGGGGGGTGAAAGAGATACAGATCAAGCTCAGGAGGTCAAAAATGGACCAAAAAGGGCAAGGTTGCATGGTAACACTGAAAGGGCAGCTAGAGGTTGCAATATGCCCAGTGCAGACTCTGTGGGCTTTCGCCACAGAACAGGTGACCAGGATGGGAAAGCTATTTGTACCTGGTGACAGAAAAAGGGTCACCGGCTATCAAGCCACAGCAGTGCTGAAAAAAGGCATGCAATTTATGGGGGAGGACCCATCCAATTACTCATCCCATTCCCTACGGATTGTGGCTGTCTCACATTGGGCAGCAAAGGGGGAGCCAGTGAAGGACATTTTGGAAAAAGTGTGCTGACGGTCAGCCAGTTATAAGAGATACATCAGAGCACTGAAGTCAAAAAAATAAAAGAAAAGAAATAGAAGGTATTGCTCCTACAGGGAGATCACAGGTAAAGGGGAGGAAGTTGGGGGGACAAAGAAAGGAAAGAGGTGGGGGATAATACGGTGATGGCACTAAGAGTATGTATAAATTAATTAATTTTCCTTGCACTCCATAAGTAGGGAGGGAGGATCACGGAAGTCTAGATCTGTGGCCATTCCTATATTTATTGGGCTGGAAAGAGAACAGAGAAGAAAGCTGGGGGAAAGCTGCTGTACCAGGATGTAAGACAGTGTAGGTTTGTATGGCACGGCATACATGGGATGAGATGGGCACAGGTTCTTCCCACTTTGAAGGAACTCAAAGGATGGCGGCCCAGTCCAGACCTAATCATTATACATCTGGGGGCAATGACCTGGTGGGCAGACCGTGGGTACACACATACTTATAGATAAAAAAGGACCTAGTGGCAATACGACAGTGGTGGCCTCAGGTGTGCCTCGCCTGGTCAGATATGATACCGAGAAGGGTATGGAGACAGGAGAATAGCCACAGGGCAGTGGAGAGGGCCAGGAGAAAGATGAATAGAAGGGTGGGGACATTGGTAAGGCTAATGGGGGACAGGTGATACTGTGGGGGGTAGACGAATGGGTGGAGGACTTCTACAGGTCAGATGGTGTACACCTGTCGGATCTAGCCATAGACATGTTCAATACCAAAACAAAGGGTTTCATAGAGGAATGGAGAAAACAGGCAAAAACTAGTATATAAAAAAAAGGGGGAAGAAAGGATCGTCCCTGAGGTAAGGGAGAGTGATACCCAAAGATGGGGGGAAGCCAGCCATCCAACGCAAGCTGGAGGCTGGCTAGTGGGGAAAAAGGGGGGAAGGGGAGGAAAAAAGGAATAACACAAGAAGAGGAAGAAGAAAGCAGTCTCGGTTTTCACCGTTACCAAGTGGAAAAGGAGAAACAGAAGGCACCCAGGTTTTCACCTGAGGGAGGGATAATTAAAGATTGATATGTGGATGGAAATAAATGAAATTTCTGGAAACATGATAATAAAGAAATGGAAATGTAATATTGGATTATGAATATAAATAAATTAATAGCCAATCTGAGGACTACAACAAACAATGGTCTCTGTCTTTTGTGAGGGAAGGAGGGGAATCTGGGACAATGGAGTTTGCCCTGTAAAGGGCAGACCAGGTTGTCCTGGTGCACCCCTTCCCTCTGTCATGGAATGGTTGTGCTCAGGAGGGGAGAGGGAAGGAAGGGGGGGGCTAAGGACCAGAACAGAGGACAGGTAACAGGAAAGGGAAGGGCGAAGGGAGGTACATAAGGGACAGCGCAAGGGGGCCTCAGCCACTTTTTGCTGGAGTTTTTGATTCCTCCCACCCACCCTACTAGACAGAACAAGTGGGAAAGACAGTCAAAGGGGGACTGTATGGTGTGTCTGTCAAGGTGGATGACAGATGAATCTGGTTGGGCAGTTTGAACTGCCAAAGGTAGATGGCAGGTGATGATATGGTTGTGGACTGCCAAAGGTGGATGGCAGGGGGGAAAAATGGGGGGAGGGGGGAAGAAAAAAGGAATAACACAAGAAGAAGAGGAAGAAGAAAGCAGTCTCAGTTTTCACCGTTACCTAGTGGAAAAGGAGAAACAGAAGGCACCCAGGTTTTCACCTGGGGGAGGGATAATCAAAGCTTGATATGTGGATGGAAATAAATGAAATTTCTAGAAATATGATAATAAAGAAATGGAAATGGAATATTGGATTATGAATATAAATAAATTAATTGCCAATCTGAGCACAACAACAAAAAATGGTCTCTGTCTTTTGTGAGGAAAGGGGGGGGGGAATCCGGGACAATGTGTTTCTCAAGTCTCTTTCCTTTAGTAAGCAGTTACATAAACAGCCATCTCCGGGAAACACAGTTTGCTCTTTGTAATGAACACACATCTCTTTCTGTCAATCCCCTCACACTGAACATGTTTCTGAAGTCTCTTTCCTAAAATCAACGGTTACATAAAGTGCCCTCTCCTTGAAACAGTGTTCTCTTGGACATGACCACACATTTCCTTCTGTCACATAAGACACGCAGAACATGTTTCTGAAGTCTCATTCCTCCAGTCAACAGTTACATAAAAGGTCCTGTCCTGTAAACAGAGATTGCTCTCTGAAATGAACTCACAACTCAATCTTGCATATGCCACACACTGAAACATGTTTTTTAAATCTCTTTCCTTTAGTCAAGAGTTACATAAAGTGTTGACTTTTGGAAAGACAGTGTGCTCTTGGCAATGAATACTCATCTACTTTTGTCACATACCACACACTGAACATGTTTCTGAAGTCTCTTTCCTCCAGAAAACAGTTCCATAAAGTGCCATTTCCTGGAATCTCAGTTTGCTCTGGGCAATGAACACACATCTCATTCTGTCACATACCACACAGTGAACATATTTCTCAGGTCTCTTTCCTTCAGGTAAACAGTTACATGAAGAGTCATCTCCAGGAAACACGGTTTGCTATGCACAGTGAATACACATCTATTTCTGTCAATCCCCACACACTGAACATGTTTCTGAAGTTGCTTTTCTAAAGTCAACAGTTACATAAAGTGCCCTACTTTTGAAACACTGTGTTCTCAGAGAAATGAACACACACCTCCTTCTGTCACATACCAGACACATATCATGTTTCTGAAGTCTCTTTGCTCCAGTCAAAAGTTACAATAAGTGACTTCTCCTTGAAACAGTTTGTGGAGCGCAATGAATACACATTTCCTTCTGTCACATACCACACACTGAGCATGTTTCTGAAGTCTCTTTCCTCCAGACAAGAGTCACATAAAGTGTCCTCTCCTGTAAACACAGCTTGCTCTGGGAATAGAACACACAATACCATCTCACACATACCACACCCTGAATATGTTTCTTAAATCCCTTTCCTCCAGTAAAGAGATACATAAAGTGCTTACTCTTGGAAAAACAGTTTGCTCTTGGCAATGAATACTCATCTCCTTTTGTCACATACCATACACTGAACATGTTTCTGAAGTCTCTTTCCTCCAGAAAACATTTACATAAAATGCCATCTCCCTGAAACACAGTTATCTCTATGCAATAAACACACATTTCTTTGTGTCAGATAAAACACACTGATCATTTTTCTGACATCTCTTTCCTCCATTCAACAGATACATAAAGTGCCCTCTCCTGGAATCGCAGTGTGCTCTGGGCAAAGAACACACATCCCTATCTGTCACATAATACACACTGAATATGTTTCTGAAATCCCTTTCCTCCAGACAACAGCTGCATGAAGCACCCTCTCCTTGAAACACAGTTTGCTCAGGGCAATGAACACACATCTCCACCTGTCACATACCATACACCGATCATGTTTCTCAAGTATCTTTGCTCCAGTCAATAGTTCCAAAAAGTACTCTCTCCCCAAAACACAGTTTGCCAAGGGCAATCAACACAAATCTTTTTCTGTCACATACCACACAAGGAACTTGTTTCTGAAGTCTTTTTTCTCCAGTCAATGGTTACATAAAATGACCTCTCCTTGAAACACAGTTTGCTCAGGGCAATGAATACATATCTTGTTCTGTCACATACCAGGCACTGATCATGTTTCTGAACTCTGTTAGCTCCAGTCAACAGTTACAAAAAGTGCCCTCTCTTTGAAACAGAGTTTGCTCAGGGCAATGAACACAATGTTTCAGAAGTCAGCTTGCTCCAGTTGACAGTTACAAAAAGTGAACTCTCCTTGAAACATGGTTTGTGGAGGGCAATGAACACACATCTGCTTCTATCACATACCACACACTGAACATGTTTCTCAAGTCTCTTTCCCTCAGAAAACAGTTACATAAAGTGCCCTCTGTTTGAAACACAGTTTACGCAGGGCAATAAACACACATCTCATTCTGTCACATAACACATACTGAACATGTTTCTAAAGTATCTTTTCTCCATTCAATCATTCCAAAAAGTGTCCTCTCCTTGAAACACAGCTTGCGGTGGGCAATGAACACACATCTGCTTCTGTCACATACCACACACTGATCATGTTTCTGAAGTCTCTTTGCTCCACCCAAAAGTTACATAAAGTGCTTTCTTACTGAAACACAGTTTGCTCAGGGCAATTAACACGGATCTCCTTCTGTCACATACTGCACACTGAACATTTTTCTCAAGTATCTTTGCTCCAGTCTATCATCAGAAAAAATGCCCTTTACAAGAACCACAGCTTACTCAGCGCAGTCAGCACACATTTCCTTCTGTCGCATACCAAACATTGAATACGTTTCTCAAGTTGCTTTGCTCCAGTCAACAGTTACAAAAAGTACCCTCTCCTTGAAACAGTTTTCCAAGGGCAATGAACACACATCTCTTTCTGTCACTTATCACACACTGAACTTGTTTCTGAAGTCTGTTTACTCCAGGCAACAGTTACAAAAAGTGAACTCTCCGGGAGACACAGTTATCTCTAGGCAATGAACACACATCTCTTTATGTCACATACCACACGCTGACCATGTTTCTGAAGTCTGTTTGCTCTAGTCAACAGTTACAGAAAGTACCCTGTCCTTGAAACACAGTTTGCTCAGGGCAATGAACACACATCTCCTTCTGTTCCAAACCGCACACTGATCATGTTTCTGAAGTCTGTTTGCTCCAGTTAACAGTTAGAAAAAGTGAACTCTCTGGGAAACACAATAATCTCTAGGAAATGAACACACATCTCTTTCTGTCACATACCACACACTGACCAGGTTTCTGAAGTCTGTTTGCTCCAGTCAGCAGTTACATAGAGTTCCCTCTTCTTGAAAGATCGTTTGCTCAGGGCAATGAATACACATCTCCTTCTGAATCATACCACACTGATCATGTTTTTGAAGTCTGTTTGCTATAGACAACAGTTACATAAAGTATTCTCTTTGAAACACAGATTGCTCAGAGCAATGAACACACATCTCCATCTGTCAGATACCACACACTGATCATGTTTCTGAAGTCTCTTAGGTTCAGACAAAAGATACATAATGTACCATCTTCCTGAAACGCGGTTTAGTCAGGGTGATCAACACACATCTCTTACTGTCACTTACCACACACTGAAAATGTCTCTCAGGTCTCTTTGCTCCAGTCAACAGTTCCAAAACGTGCCCTCTTCTTGAAACACAGTTTGCTCAGGGCAATCAACACACATTCCTTTCTGTCACATAGCACACACTGAACACATTTCCCAAGTCGCTTTGCTGCAGTCAACAGTCACGAAAAGTACCCTCTCCTTGAAACACAGTTTTGGAGGGCTATGAACACACATCTCTTTCTGTCACATATTACACATTGAACTTGTGTCTGAAGTCTCTTTCCTACAGTCAACAGTTACATAAATTGCCCTCTTTTCAAAACACAGTTTGCTCAACACAACCAACATGTATCTCTTTCTGTCACATAAAACACACTGAACTTGTTTCTGAAGTATCTTTCAACTAGTCAACAGTTACATAAAGTGACCTCTCCCTGAAACATAATTTTCAGAGGTCAATGAACACACATCTCTTTTTTTCACATACCGCACACTAATCATGTTTCTAAAGTCTGTTTGCTCTAGTTGACAGTTAAAAAAAGTGTCCTCTCCTTGAAACACAGCTTGTGGAAGGCAATGAACACACATCTGCTTCTGTCACATACCACACATTGAACACGTTTCTGAAGTCTCTTTCCTCCAGTCAACAGTTACTTAAAGTGTTCTCTCTTGGAAACACAGTTATCTCGAGGCAATGAACACGCATCTCTTTCTGCACATACCACACACTGATCATGTTTCAGAAGTCTCTTTCCTCCATTCAATGGTTACATAAAGTGCCTTGTCCTGGAATCACAGTTTGCTCTGGGCAATGAATACACTTCTCTTTCTGTCACATACCACACACTGAACTTGTTTCTGAAGTCTCTTTCCTCCAGCCAACAGTTACATAAAGTGTCCTCTTCTTGAAAGACAGTTTGCTCAGGGCTATGAACACACATCTATTTGTGTCACATACCTCACACTGAACTTGTTTCTAAGTCTCCTACCTCCAGTCAATGGTAACATAAAGTGACCTCTCCTTGAAACACAGTTTGCTCAGGGCAATGAACACACATCTCCTTCTGTCATATACCAGACATTGAATTTGTTTCTTAAGTCACTTTGCTACAGTCAACAGTTGAAAAAATATCCTCTCCTTGAAACACAGTTTTCAGAGGGCAATGAACACACATCTCTTTTTGTCACATACCACACACTGATCATGTTTCTGAAGCCAATTTGCTCCAGTTAACAGTTAAAAAAGATGCCCTCTCCTTAAAACACAGCTTCTGAAAGGCAATGAGTACACATCTGCTTCTGTCACATAACACACACTGAACACGTTTCTGAAGTCTCTTTCCTCCACTCAACAGTTACTTAAAGTGTTTTCTCTGGGAAACACAGTTATATCGAGGCAATGAATACACATCTCTTTCTGCACATACCACACACTGATCATGTTTCTGAAGTCTCTTTCCTCCATTCAATGGTTACATAATGTGGCCTCTCCTGGAATCACAGTTTGCTGTTGCCAATCAGTACACTTCTCTTTCTGTCACATACCACACACTGAACTTGTTTCTGAAGTCTCTTTCTTACAGTCAACAGTTACATAAAGTGCCCATTTCTTGAATGACAGTTTGCTCAGGGCAATGAACACACATCTCCTTCTGTTTCATACCACACTGATCATGTTTTTGAAGTCTGTTTGCTCTAGACAACAGTTACATAAAGTGCCCGCTCCTTGAAACACAGTTTTCTCAGGGCAATAAACACACATATCTTTGTGTCACATACCTCACACTGAACTAGTTTCTAAGTCTCGTACCTCCAGTCAATGGTCATAAAGTGATCTCTCCTTGAAATACAGTTTGCTCAGGGCAATGAACACACCGCTACTTCTCTCACATACCACACACTGATCATGTTTCAGAACTCTGTTTGCTCCAGTCAACAGTTACAAAAAGTGCCCTCTCCTTGAAACACAGCTTGCGGAGGGCAATGAACATGCATCTTTTTCTATCACATACCACACACTGAACATGTTTCTGAAGTCTCTTTCCTCCAGACAACAGTTACATAAAGTGTCCTCTCTTTGAAACACACTTTTTTCTGTGCAATGAACACACATCTCCTTCAGTCACATACCACACAGTTAATGTGTTTCTCAAGTCTCTTTCCTTCAGTAAATAGTTACATAAACAGCCATCCTCAGGAAACACAGTTTGCTCTTTGAAATGAACACACATCTCTTTCTGTCAATCCCTTCGCACTGAACTTGTTTCTGAAGTCTCTTTCCTAAAGTCAACAGTTACATAAAACTCCCTCTACTTGAAACATAGTTTTCTCTTGGACATGAACACACATTTCCTTCTGTCACATTCAACACACAGAACATGTTTCTGAAGTCTCTTTCCTCCAGTCAACAGTTACATGTCCTGCCTGTAAATATAGATTGCTCTCTGAAATTAACTCAAAACTCAGTCTTGCATATACCACACACTGAAATATGTTTTTATAAATCTCTTTCCTTTAGTCAAGAGGCACATAAAGTGCTGAGTCTTGGAAACACAGTGTGCTCTTGGCAATGAATACTCATCTCCTTTCGTCACATACCACACATTGAACATGTTTATGAAGTCTTTTTCCTCCAGAAAACAGTTACATAATGTGCCGTCTCCTGGAATCTCAGTTTGCTCTGGGCAATGAACACACATCTCATTCTGACACATACCACACAGTGAACATGTTTCTCAAGTCTCTTTCCTTCAGGTAAACAGTTACATGAAGAGTCATCTCCAGGAAACACAGTTTGCTATGTGTAATGAATACACATCTCTTTCTGTCTGTCCTCATACACTGAGCAAGTTTTCTGAAGCCTCTTTCCTCCAGACAAGGGTTAGATAAAATGTCCTCTCCTATAAACACAGCTTGCTCCGGGAATAGAACACACATCGCCATCTCACACATACCACACACTGAACATGTTTCTTAAATCCCTTTCCTCCAGCCAAGGGATAAATAAAGTGCTTACTCTTGGAAACACAGTTTGCTCTTGGCAATGAATACTCATCTCCTTTTGTCACATACCACACACTGAACATGTTTCTGAAGTCTCTTTCCTCCAGAAAACAGTTACATACAATGCCCTCTCCCTGAAACACAGTTATCTCTATGCAATAAATGCACATTTCTTTGTGTCACATACCACACACTGATCATTTTTCTGACGTCTCTTTCCTCCATTCAACAGATGCATAAAGTGCCCTTTCCTGGAACCACAGTTTGCTGGGCAAAGAACACACATGCCTTTCTGTCACATAATACACACAGAATATGCTTCTGAAGTCCCTTTCCTCCAGACAACAGTTGCATGAAGTGCCCTCTCCTTGAAACACAGTTTAATCAGGGCAATGAACACACATCTCCATCTGTCACATACCATACACTGATCATGTTTCTCAAGTATCTTTGCTCCAGTCAATAGTTCCAAAAAGTGATTCTCCCCAAAACACAGTTTGCCCAGGGCAATCAACACAAATGTCTTTCTGTCACATACCACACAAGGAACTTGTTTCTGAAGTCTGTCTGCTCCAGTCAACAGTTACAAAAAGTGAACTCTCCGGGAAACACAATTATCTCTAGGCAATTAACAAACATCCCTTTATGTCAGATACCACACACTGACCATGTTTCTGAAGTCTGTTTGCTCTAGTCAACAGTTACAGAAAAAAACCTGTCCTTGAAACACAGCTTACAGAGGGCAATAAACACACATCTGTCACATACCACACACTGAACATGTTTCTGAAGTCTCTTTCCTGCAGACAACAGTTCCATAATGTGCCCTCTCTTTGAAACACAGTTTGCTCAGGGCAATGAACACACATCTCCTTCTGTCCCAAACCACACACTGATCATGTTTCTGAAGTCGGTTTGCTCCAGTTAACAGTTACTAAAAGTGAACTCTCCGGGAAACAAAGTTATCTCTAGGCAAAGAACACACATCTCTTTCTGTCACATACCACAAACTGACCAGGTTTCTCAAGTCTGTTTTCTCCAGGCAACAGTTACATGAAGTTCCCTCTTCTGGAAAGACAATTTGCTCAGGGCAATGAACACACATCTCTATCTGTTACATACCGTACACTGATCATGTTTCTCAAGACTCTTTGCTCCAGTCAATAGTTCCAAAAAGTGATCTCTCCCCAAAACACAGTTTGCCCATGGCTATCAACACTAATCTCTTTCTGTCACACATCACACAAGGAACTTATTTCTGAAGTCTTTTTTCTCCAGTCAATGGTTACATAAAGTGACCTCTCTTTGAAACACAGTTTGCTCAGGGCAATGAATACATATCTCGTTCTGTCACATACCAGGCACTGATCATGTTTCTGAACTCTGTTTGCTCCAGTCAACAGTTACAAAAAGTGCCCTCTCTTTGAAACACGGTTTGCTCAGGGCTATGAACACAATGTCTCGGAAGTCTGTTTGCTCCAGTCTACAGTTACAAAAAGTGAACTCTCCTTGAAACACAGCTTGAGGAGGGGAAAGACCACACATATGCTTCTGTCACATTCGACACACAGACCATGTTTCTGAAGCCTCTTTCCTCCAGTCGACAGTTACATAAAAGGTCCTCTCCTGTAAATACAGATTGCTCTCTGAAATGAACTCACAACTCAGTCTTGCATATGCCACACACTGAAACATGTTTTTATAAATCTCTTTCCTTTAGTCGAGAGGTGCATAAAGTGCTGACTCTTGGAAAGACAATGTTCTCTTGGCAATGAATACTCACTTCCTTTTGCCACATACCACACATTGAACATGTTTATGAAGTATCTTTCCTCCAGAAAACAGTTACATAAAGTTCCCTCTGTTTGAAACAATGTTTGCTCAGGGCAATGAACACTCATCTCATTCTGTCACATACCACACACTAATCATGTTTCTGAAGTCTCTTTGCTCCACCCAAAAATTACATAAAGTGCCTTCTCATTGAAACACTGTTTGCTCCTCAGTGTAATTAACACAGTTCTCCTTCTGTCACATACCACACACTGAACATTTTTCTCAAGTATCTTTGCTCCAGTCAATCATTCCAAAAAGTGCCCTTTACATGAAACACAGTTTACTCAGGGATATCAACACACATTTCCTTCTGTCACATACCACACATTGAACTCGTTTCTCAAGTTGCTTTGCTCCAGTCAGCAGTTACAAAAAGTATCCTCTGCTTGACACAGTTTTCCAAGGGCAATAAACACATGTCTTTCTGTCACTAATAACACACTGGATTTGTTTCTGAAGTCTGTTTGCTCCAGGTAACAGTTACAAAAAAGTTAACTCTCCGGGAAACAGTTATCTCTAGGCAGTTAACACACATCCCTTTATGTCACATACCACACACTGACCAAGTTTCTGAAGTCTGTTTGCTCTAGTCAACAGTTACAGAAAGAACCCTGTCCTTGAAACACAGCTTGCAGAGGGCAATGTACACACGTGTCACATTCCACACACTGAACATGTTTCTGAAATCTCTTTCCTCCAGACAACAGTTACATAAAGTGCCGTCTCCTAGAATCTCAGTTTGCTCTGGGCAATGAACACACATCTCTTTCTGTTACATAATACACCCAAAATATGTTTCTAAAGTCTCTTTCCTCCAGACAACAGTTACAAAAAGTGACCTTGAAACAGTTTGTGGACCACAAAGAATACACATCTCCTTCTGTCACATACCACACACTGAGCATGTTTCTGAAGTCTCTTTTCAACAGACAAGAGTTACATAAAGTGTCCTCTCCTGTAAACACAGCTTGCTCTGGGAATAGAACACACATCCCTGTCTCACACATACCACACACTGAACATGTTTCTTAAATCCCTTTCCTCCAGTCAAGAGATACTTAACGTGCTTACTCTTGGAAACACAGTTTGCTCTTGGCAATGAATACTCATCTCATTTCATCACATATCACACATTGAACATGTTTCGGAAGTCTTTTTCCTCTAGAAAACAGTTACATAAAATGCCCTCTCCCTGAAACACATTTATCTCTATGCAATAAACACACATTTCTTTGTGTCACTTACCCCACACTGATAATTTTTCTGATGTCTCATTCCTCCATTCAACAGATACATAAAGTGCCCTCTCCTGGAATCACTGTGTGCTCTGGGCAAAGAACACACATCCCTATCTGTCACAAAATACACACTGAATATATTTCTGAAGTCCCTTTATTCCAGACAGCAGTTGCAAGAATTGCCCTCTCCTTGAAGCACAGTTTGCTCAGGGCAATGAACGCACATCTCCTTCTGTCACATTCCATACTCTGATCATGTTTCTTAAGTCTCTTTGCTCCAGTCAACAGTTCCAAAAAGTGCCCTCTCCCAAAAAACACAGTTTGCTCAGGGCAATGAATACATATCTCGTTCTGTCACATACCAGGCACTGATCATGTTTCTGAACTCTGTTTGTTCCAGTAAACAGTTAAAAAAACTGCCCTCTCTTTGAAACACAGTTGTGAAGGGCAATCAACACACATTTGTTTCCATCACATACCACACACTGAGCATGTTTCTCAAGTCTCTTTCCCCCAGACAACAGTTACATAAAGTGCCCTCTCTTTGAAACACAGTTTGCTCAGGGCAATGAACACACATCTCATTCTGTCACATACCACACACCGTATATGTTTCTCAAGTGTCTTTTCTCCAGTCAATCATTCCAAAAAGTGTCCCCTCCTTGAAACACAGCTTGCAGAGGGCAATGAATACACATTGCTTCTGTCACATATCACACACTGATCATGTTTCTGAAGTCTCTTTGCTCCACAGAATAGTTACATAAAGTGCCTTCTCCCTGAAACACAGTTTGCTCAGGGTAATTAACATGAATCTCCTTCTGTCACATACCACACACTGAACATGATTCTCAAGTATATTTGCTCCAGTCAATCATTACAAAAAAGTGCCCTCTGCATGAAACACAGTTTGCTCAGGGAAATCAACACACATTTCCTTCTGTCACATGACACACATTGAACACTTTTCCCAAGTAGGAGACAGTATGGCACAGTAGTTTAATGCTCTGAGCTGCAAATCTGAAGACCTGGGTTTGAATCCCCCAGCCCCCACTTGCATACTGTATGACCCTGAGCAAGTCACTTAACTTTCTTGTGCTCCCAGGTTGCACCTGCAAACAAGCTTTCAGCTTAGTGTGTCTCACCTGGTAAAATAATTGGTAAAAAAAAAAAAGTTGCTTTGCTCCACACAACAGTTACAAAAAGTACCCTCTCCTTTGAAACCCAGTTTTCAGAGGGCAATGAACACACATCTCCTTCTGTCACATACCACACACTGATCATGTTTCTGAAGTCTGTTTGCTCCAGTTAACAGTTACCAAAGTGCCCTCTCCTTGAGACACAGCTTGTGGAAGGCAATGAACACACATCTGCTTCTGTCACATACCACACACTGAACATGTTTCTGAAGTCTCTTTCCTTCAGTCAACAGTTACTTAAAGTGCTCTCTCTGGGAAACACAGTTATCTCGAGGCAATGAACACACATCTCTTTCTGTCACATACCACACACACTGATCATGTTTCTGAAGTCTCTTTCCTCCAGTCAACTTTTACATAAAGTGCCCTCTCCTGGGATCACAGTTTGCTCTGGAAAATGAATACACTTCTCTTTCTGTCACATACCACACACTGAACTTGTTTTTGAAGTCTCTTTCCTCCTGTCAACAGTTACATAAAGTGACCTCTTCTTGAAAGATGGTTTGCACAGGGCAATGAACGCACATCTCCTTCTGTCTCATACCACACTGATCATGTTTCTGAAGTCTGTTTGCTCCAGACAACAGTTACATAAAGTGCCCTCTCCTTGAAACACAGTTTGCTCAGGGCAATGAACACACATCTCTTTGTGTCACATATCTCACACAGAACTTGTTTCTGAAGTCTCTTTTCTCCAGTTAATAGTTACATAAAGTGACTTCTCCTTGAAACACAGTTTGCTCAGGGCAATGAATACATATCTTGTTCTGTCACATACCCAGCAGTGATCATGTTTCTGAACTCTGTTTGCTTCAGTCAACAGTTACAAAAAGTGCCCTCTCTTTGAAACACAGTTTGCTCAAGGCAATGAACACATGTTTCTGAAGTCTGTTTGCTCCAGTCAACCGTTACAAAAAGTGTCCTGAAACAGAAAAATAGAAACTTAGACTTTGATGGCAGATAAAGACCACTTGGCCCACCCAGTCTGCCCATTTCTGTACCTACTGGATAAGCTGCAGATTTTAGTTTACCAACAGCCTACTTCCTGCCACCCCCACTATAATTGCCTTATGTCTGTCCCATGCATGTTTGAATTCCTCCACTGTTTCAGACCCCACAGCCTCTCCAGGAAGGCAGTTCCATGCATCCACCACTCTCTCCATGAAAAAAAAATTTCTCACATTACCCCTGAACTGTCCCCCCTCTATCTTTAAATTGTGCCCTTTTGTTCTTATACATCTCTTTTTCTGAAAGATGTTACCATCCTGGACTTTGTTGATTCCCTTGAGGTACTTGAACGTTTTTATCATGTCTCCCCTGTCCCTCCTTTCATCAAGGGTATACATATTAAGCTCTCTCAGTCTCTCTTCATATGGTTTCTGATGCAGACACTGCACCATTTTAGTTGCCCTCCTCTGGACTGCTTCCATCCTGTCTATGTCCTTGTGTAGATGAGGTCTCCAAAACTGCACACAGAACTCCAGATGGGGTGTCACCAACTGTCTGTAAAGAGGGATAACCACTTCCCTTTTCCTACTTGTGATGCCCCTTCCCATGCATCCCAGTATCCCCTCTGGCTCTCCTTACTGACTTCTCACATTGCTTACCCACCTTTAGATCTTCTGATATGACTACCCCCAGGTCCCGTTCCATTTGTGTTGTTTTTAGTACCTCCCCTGCTATTGTGTACTCTTCTCCTGGGTTTTTGTTTCCCAGGTGCATTACTTTGCACTTCTTTGCATTGAATCTAAGTTGCCATATGTCTGAACATTCCTCAAACCTTGCCAAGTCCCTTCTCATCCTTTCTACCCCTCCTTGTGTATCAACTCTGTTACAGATCTTTGTGTCATCTGCAAAGAGGCATACCTTTCCCTCCAGACCCTCTGCAATGTCACCTATAAAGATGTTAAAGAGGACTGGACCCAGTACTGAACCCTGAGGTACTCCACTAGTGACCCCCATTTCCTCTCCTTAAAACACAGGTAGTGGAGGGCAATCAACACACATCTGCTTCTGTCACATACCGCACACTGAACATGTTTCTCAAGCCTCTTTCCTCAAGACAACAGTTACATAAAGTGCCCTCTCTTTGAAACACAGTTTGCTCAGGGCAGTGAACACACATCTCATTCTGTCACATAACACACACTGAACATGTTTCTCAAGTATCTTTTCTCCAGTCAGTCATTCCAGAATGTGTCCTCTCCTTGAAACACAGCTTGTGGAGGGCAATGAAAACACATCTACTTCTGTCACATACCGCACACTGATCATGTTTCTGAAATCTCTTTGCTCCACACAATGTTTACAGAAAGTGCCTTCTCCCTGAAACACAGTATGGTCAGGGCAAGTAACACGGATCTCCTTCTGTCACATACCACACACTGAACAAGTTTCTCAAGTATCTTTGCTCTAGTCAATCATTCCAAAAAGTGCCCTCTACATGAAACACAGTTTGCTCAGGGCAATCAACACACGTTTCCGTCTGTCACATACTAGACACTGAACACGTTTCTCAAGTTGTTTTGCTCCAGTCAACAGTTACAAAAAGTACCCTCTCCTTGGTCAATGAACACACATCTCTTTCTGTCACTTATCACACACTGAACTTGTTTCTGAGGTCTGTTTGCTCCAGTCAACAGTTACAAAAAGTACTCTCTCCTTGAAACAGTTTTCCATGGGGAATGAACACACATCTCTTTCTGTCACATATCTCACACTGAACTTGTTTCTGAAGTCTGTTTGCTCCAGGCAACAGTTACAAAAAGTGAACTCTCCTGGAAACACAGTTATCTCTAGCCAATGAACACACATCTCCTTATGTCACATACCACACACTGACCATGTTTCTGAAGTTTGTATGCTCTAGTCAACAGTTATAATAAGAACATTGTCCTGGAAACACAGCTTGCAGAGTGCAATGAACACACATTTCCTGTCACATACCACACACTGAACATGTTTCTGAAGTCTCTTTCCTCCAGACAACAGTTATATAAAGTGCCCTCTCTTTGAAACACAGTTTGCTCAGGGAAATGAACACACATCTCCTTCTGTCACAAACCACACACTGACCAAGTTTCTGAAGTCTGTTTGCTCTAGTCAACAGCTACAGAAAGAACCCTGTCCTTGAAACACAGCTTGCAGAGGGCAATGAACACACATCTCCTGTCACATACCACATGCTGAACATGTTTCTCAAGTCTCTTTCCTCCAGGCAACAGTTACATAAAGTGCCCTCGGTTTGAAACACAGTTTACTCAGGGCAATGAACACTCATCTCTTTCGGTCACAAACCACACACAGATCACGTTTCTAAAGTCTGTTTGTTCCAATTAACAGTTAGAGAAAGTGAACTTTCCAGAAAACACAGTTATCTCTAGGCAATGAACGCACATCTCTTTCAATCACATACCATACACTGACCACGTTTCTGAAGTCTGTTTACTCCAGTCAACAGTTACATAAAGTGCCCCCTCCTTGAAACACAGTTAGCTCTGGGCAATGACCACACATCTCCTTCTGTCACAAGCCGCACACTGATCATGTTTCTGAAGTCTGTTTGCTCCAGTTAACAGTTAGGGAAAGTGAACTCTCCAGAAAATAGTTATCTCTAGGCAATGAACACACATCTCTTTCGATCACATACCACACACTGACCAAGTTTCTGAAGTCTGTTTGCTCCAGCGAACAGTTAGAAAAGTTCCCTCTCATTGAAACACAGCTTGCGGAGGGTAAAGAACACACATCTCCTTCTGTCATGAGCGACACACTGAACATGCTTCTCAAGACTCCTTGCTCCAAACAACAGTTACATAAAGTTCCCCTTCTTTGAAACACAGATTGCTCAGGGCAATGAACACACATCTCCTTCTGTCACATACCACACACTGATCATGTTTCTGAAGTCTCTTTGCTCCAGACAACAGATACATATTGTGCCTTCTTCTTGAAACACAGTTTGCTCAGGGCAAACAACACACATCTCTTACTGTCACATACCACACACTGAACATGTTTCTCTAGTCTTTTTGCTCCAGTCAACAGTTCCAAAAGGTACCCACTCCTTGAAACACAGGTTGCTGAGGGCAATCAACACACATATCTTTCTGTCACATAGCACACACTGAATATATTTCTCAAGTCGCTTTGCTGCGGTCAACAGTTACAAAAAGTACCCTCTCCTTGAAACCCAGTTTTGGAGGGCAATGAACACACAACTCTTTCTATCACATATTACACACTGAACTTGCTTCTGAAGTCTCTTCCTCCAGTCAACAGTTACATAAAGTGGCCTCTCCTTGAAACACAGTTTGCTTAGAGCAATCAACACATACCTCTTTCTGTCACATACCACACCCTGAACTTGTTTCTGAAGTCTCTTTCAACTAGTCAACAGTTACATAAAGTGACCTCTCCCCAAAACACAATATGCTCAGGGCAATGAACGCACATCTCCTTCAGTCACATACCAGACATTGAAAATGTTTCTGAAGTCGCTTTGCTACAGTCAACAGTTACAAAAAGTACCCTCTCCTTGAAACCCAGTTGTCAGAGGGCAATGAACACACATCCCTTTTTGTCACATAAAATACACTGATCATGTTTCTGAAGTCTGTTTGCTCCAGTTAACAGATACAGAAAGTGCCCTCTCCTTGACACACAGCATCTGGAAGGCAATGAACACACATTTACTTCTGTCACATACCACACACTGAACGTGTTTCTGAAGTTACTTTCCTCCAGTCAACAGTTACTTAAAGTGCTCTCTCTGGGAAACACAGTTATCTCAAGGTAATGAACACGCATCTCTTTCTGTCACATACCACACACTGATCATGTTTCTGAAGTCTCTTTCCTCCTGGCAACTTTTACATAAAGTGCTCTCTCCTGGAATCATGCTCTGGAGAATGAATACTCTTCTCTTTCTGTCACATACCACACACTGAACTTGTTTCTGAAGTGTCTTTCACCTAGACAACAGTTACATAAAGTGACCTCTCCCCAAAACACAATGTGCTCAGTGCAATGAACACACATCTCCTTCTGTCACATACCAGACACTGAACATGTTTCTCAAGAATCTTTACTACCGTCAAGAGTTACAAAAATTACCCTCTCCTTGAAACACAGTTTATTTATTTATTTAGATTTTGTTGACCAGGTAAGCCCACTGAGACCAGAGATCCCTTTTTCGGTGGCGACCCGGGGTGGGGGGAGGTTCAGAGGGCAATGAACACACATCTCTTTTTGTCACATACCACACACTGATCATGTTTCTGAAGTCTGTTTGCTCCAGTTAACAGTTAAAAAAGTGCCCTCTACTTGAAACACAGCTTGTGGAAGGCAATGAACACCCATCTGCTTCTGCCACATACAACACACTGAACACGTTTCTGAAGTCTCTTTCCTCCAGTCAACAGTTATCTAAAGTGTTCTCTCTGGGAAACACAGTTATTTCAAGGCAATGAACACGTGTCTCTTTCTGTCACACACCACACACTGATCATGTTTCTGAAGTCTCTTTCCTCCATTCAATGGTTACATAAAGTGCCCTCTCCTGGAATCACAGTTTGTTCTGGGCAATGAATACACTTCTCTTTCTGTCACACACCACACACTGAACTTGTTTCTGAAGTCTCTTTCCTCCAGTCAACAGTTACATGAAGCGCCCTCTTCTTGAAAGACAGTTTGCTCAGGGCAATGAACGCACATCTCCTTCTGTCTCATACCACACTGATCATGTTTCTGAAGTCTGTTTGCTCTAGCCAACAGCTACATAAAGTGCCCTGTTCTTGAAACAGAGTTTGCTTAGGGCAATGAACACACATCTCCTTGTGTCACATACCTCACACTGAACTTATTTCTAAGTCACTTACCTCCAGTCAACGGTAACATAAAGTCACCTCTCCTTGAAACACAGTTTGGTCAGGGCAATGAACACACATCCTTCTGTCACAAACCACACACTGATCATGTTTCTGAAGTCTGTTTACTCCAATTAAGAGTTACAAAAAGTGAACTCTCCAGTAAACACAGTTATATCTTGGCAATGAACACACATCTCTTTCTGTCACATACTGCACACTGACCAACTTTCTGAAGTCTGTTTGCTCCAGTCAACAGTTACATAAAGTGCCCCCTCCTTGAAACACAGTTTGCTCAGGGCAATGAGCACACATCTCCTTCTGTCACATACCACACAGTGAACAAGTTTCTGAAGTCTGCTTGCTCCATTTACCAGTTACAAAAAGTGAGCTCTCCAGGAAAAGTTATCTCTAGGCAATCAACACACATCTCCTTCGGTCACATACCACACACTGATCATGTTTCTGAGGTCTTTTGCTCCAGACAACAGATACATAATGTGCCTTCTTCCTAAAACATGGTTTGCTCAGGGCAAGCAACACACATCTCCTACTGTCACATACGACACACTGAACATGTTTCTCAAGTCTCTTTGCTCCAGTCAACTGTTCCAAAAAGTGCCCTCTCCTTGAAACACAGGTTGCTCAGGGCAATCAACACACCTTCCTTTCTGTCACATAGCACACACTGAGCACATTTCTCAAGTCGCTTTGCTGCAGTCAACAGTTACAAAAAGTACCCTCTCCTTGAAACACAGTTTTTCAGGGCAATGAACACGCATCTCTTTCTGTCACATATTACACACTGAAATTGCTTCTGAAGTCTCTCTCCTCCAGTCAATGGTTACATAAAGTGCCCTCTCTTTGAAACACAGTTTGCTCAATGCAATGAACACACATCTCCTTCTGTCACATACTACACACTAAACATGTTTCTGAAGTCTCCTTCCTGCAGTCAACAGTTACATAAAGTGTCCTCTCCTGTAAACACAGCTTGCTCTGGGAAATGAACTCACATCTCCTTGCACATGCCACACACTGAAAAATATTTCTTAAATTTCTTTCCTCCAGTCAAGAGTTACATAAAGTGCCCTCTCCTGGAATCACAGTTTGCTCTGGGAATGACCACACATCTCCTTCTGTCATATGCCACAGTTTGAAGTGGTTTCTTAAGTCTGTGTCCTCCAGGTAATGGTTACATAAGGTGCCCTCTCTTTGAAACACATTTTCTCTCTGTGCAATGAACACTCATCTCATTCTGTCACATACCACACAGTAAACATGTTTCAGAAGTCTCTTTCCTTCAGGTAAACAGTTACATGAAAAGTCATCTCCTGGAAACACAGTTTGCTCTGCGTAGTGAATACACATTGCTTTCAGTCAATCCCCACACACTGAACATGTTTCTGAAGTCGCTTTCCTAAAGTCAACAGTTACATAAAGTGCCCTCTTTTTGAAACACAGTGTTCTTTGACAAATGAATGCACATCTCCTTCTGTCACATACCAGTCACATATGATGTTTCGGAAGTCTCTTTGCTCCTGTCAACAGTTACAAAAAGTGACATCTCCTTGAAACAGTTTGTGGAGCGCAATGAATACACATCTCCTTCTGTCACATACCACACACTGAGCATGTTTCTGAAGTCTCTTTCCTCCAGACAAGAGTTACATAAAGTGTCTTCTCCTGTAAACATGGCTTGCCCTGAGAATAGAACACACATCCCCATCTCACACATACCACACACTGAACAAGATTCTTAAATCCCTTTCATCCAGTCAAGAGATAAAGTGCTTACACTTGGAAACACAGTTTGCTCTTGGCTATGAATACTCATCTTCTTTTGTCACACACCACGCACTGAACATGTTTCTGAAGTCTCTTTCCTCCAGAAAACAGTTAAATAAAATACCCTCTCCCTGAAACACAGTTATCTCTATGCAATAAACACACATTTCTTTGTGTCACATACCACACTCTGATCATTTTTCTGATGCCTCTTTCCTCCATTCAACAGATCTGTTGAGAGGTCTAAATCTCACTTTCAGATTCTTGATGAAATTGGGAATGCAAGTAATCACAGATATGTCGCATTAGAGTAATAAACAAGTTTAGTACTACAAAAGGGGTAAATCACAGTTGCCCTAAGCAGTTCTTACCAATTTGAACCGGGAGCCAGTGCTAAGCATTCCCTACACCTCGAGGTTTCTCTGTAGTCTCTTGGGGTCTCTTGGGTCTCAGAAGTGTAAAGCTTGTGCATTATATTATATACCTATGATAATTAATATGGTTACCAAAAGATAGAAACATTTATAGTTACAGAGATGAGCCCTATTGGCTAAATTAGAGGTGGCTCCATGGTCGAAGATAACATTATACAAATCTGTAAAGTCATCAGTTTGAGAACAAAAGAGTTCTTATACAGAGTCTTACATAACTAAGTGTAGTAGTACAAATCACCAAAAGATGGCAATGCCATCTTACATATTATAATTACTTCAAGGACACAGGTGTCTTGGCATCTAACAAGTAAGAAATAGACAGAAAATACATAGTAAAATATATGTGTATTAGCAAGCAAAGTGGATTACAACAATATGCATTCATATCCTGAAATCTACTCTTATACGGTAGATGCCCTTAGCCCTAAATATTAGTATAACCTATACCTAAGCATTAGCTGTCTACGGTGTACCACTGAGGGTACCAATTAGAGTGTAGGGACTTCATGTAACAATTTCCCCCCCCGTTGCCTCCAAGGGCAACACAAGCAAATGTCTAGGGAAAGGAGAGGAGCAGTGGTCATTTACAAGCCCGATGTGCGAGCCTTGTAAAGGAACTTGAGCTGCTCACGGTGTTGGCATAGTGTACGCCATAAGCAGCAAAGCATACTAATCAAAGTGAAAATCAAAAATGCTTGTATAATAACAAAACCTTTGAAAGTGATTTCTAACCAGGTGTTAGTTAATGCATTATTCATATATCCATCATTAATCAAGGCAAGAACAGCTTCATTGGCATATTATTGCTGATGTGGATGAGGTGTGTGTCTTTCCTGTCTAAAAGTGATTTCAGTGTAAGTGTAAGTGGGTCTATGTGTACATTAAAGTATGGCAAGTATTCTGACAGTGTGAGTAAATAATCTGGGTTACCATCAATAATGTCTGCATCCATAATGGGGACGGGGGTTATAACAGTATATCCAATAACAGTTTTCTGGTGGGGAACAAAACAGAAATTGGGGTAATCAATAGCGCAAGTAACAGAACCATATGTGTAGGTCTTATAGTTTGTAACAACTCATTATTCACCATCAGAATTGTACTGTGAGCGCACAGTAGGCAGTCTCCACTTTTTGCAACTGGACAGGGCAGGTGTAGGTCATCTTCAAAATCTGTGTTGACAGGTGATGAACCTCTTCACAATAGGATTGGTAGAGCTTATCTGGAGCCAAAGTTGAGTTGAAAGAGTTGGTGCCATTTTCAGTGATGTCATCATCCATAGTGAAAGTCCAATCAATGCTGTCTGGAGAGTAGCCACAAACAGGCCATATAACATTAAACACATCACAGTGGCACAGATAGATATATTGCTTTTTTGCACAGCAGTCCGTGTACGGAGCCACCCAGGCATCCAGGAAGAAATGGTAGACCAGTAGAGGTGGTAGATCCAGGCGTTCTCAGTAGATGTCTTCGTCCAAGTGCCCGATAGAATGTACCAGTGCAAGCTTGTCGAACAAGGCTGTAGTGGGATCAAAGTGTGGTAAGGAGACCATGAAAGAAACAAACATGGTATCTGTTATGGAACATTTCTTAGCAGTGAAACAAGGACCAGTATTAGGGTGTCTGATCACAAACCCCAAATTCCTAGCTGTGGAGAGAGGAATAGTCAAAGTCTGTTGCATACACATGGAAACACAGCTAGTGGTTTTACACCTCGGACAGTACCATTTGGAAATGCGTCTGTCATGTATGATGTCAGGAATTCTTCCAGATTCTAGATCACAGAAGAGGTTATTGATGGTAGTGATAATGTAGGAGTCATAAGCAGAGCAGAGTATTTCCCTAGCAATATATTGTTTATCTGCTTCTCTGTTGTTCTGTTGTATGAATGCATTAATCTTATCTTTAGAATCAGTGAATGCCTTAGCAATGTTGTGCATGTGGTATACAGTGTATCTTTCTTCCTGACTAAAGCCATCCACACTATGCAATAATGGAGGTAAAACGTTATTAACCAAGCCAGTGGAAAACTTAGCAGAATGACTTTTGATAGCAGCAATGTCTGCTTTATTCCAGATAGACATAGCCATACCAAAAAGACCTGTGACAGTACCAGTGGCACCTGTGACATTAGAACTGTTAACTTCACATTTGTTACATTTATGATTCAGGTTATCAGGAGAGGGCTTCCTCCTGAAATTGCCTCTATGTTCAGTAGAATAGATCCCAGCAAAAGGATCCTGCGTACATATCTGAAATGCAGCTAAACTATCAAGCAGCAATGTACTATAAAATGCTGATGTATTAGTATTGTAACACATATCAAACTCTTTCATATTCCAGTAAGTAAGATTAAACAAAACAGGTATATGCATAAACTGTAAGTTATTAATCAAAGAACCTGGGAGGGCAGTGTCTGTGAGACCACTACGGGGACCAGGGTTATGCTTTGGACATTCCAAAAGCTGCTTATCAGTGGGTGGTAACACAGAGAGGTACATGGCTGCTGAAGCCATGTGGTGTATAGCACAAAATCTGTGAGCAGAATCTTTGGACAAAGAATTACAGTAGGAAGGCTCTATTAAGGCAGTTATATTGTACAAGCCAGAATGTCTTAATGCAGTTTGTAACAAGGACAGTGAACCATTTGGGGATAATTTAGCATTGGGCCAACCCTGAAAAGTTCCTTTGGAAAGTTTGGCCACAGGGAGAATTTGTCCTTGTGATGTGGTTTGCCACTCAGTTTGAAGGGTAGATTTGTGAGGAGCAACAACCGAGGCAGTGAGGTAAGCATTGGAACCTTCCTGGACAGTGATCATACTATCTGGTATCTGGTACTCCCTCTGGAGGAGGTGCTGGAGGGTCAAGGTGTCTTAGGAGGTCCAGTACCTTGCCTTGGATGCAGGGGATCACTCCTGAGAGGAGGAAATAAAGGAACAAGATAGCCATTTTGTCAGCGTATCTGAAAAGGAAGATCAAACATTAGTATGTTAGTACAATTCTGCCCAATGGAGTGAGGAAAAGTAAGTTAAGCTCCTTTATACAGTTTCAGCTGGTTTGCATGTAACCATTTGTCAGTCAATATGTTGTTGTGAAGGAGTCTAACTTGATAGACTGCCGGACTGAGCTTGTTGACAATGGGGTATGGGCCTTCCCACTTGTTGGAGAAGGAGTGGGTGGGATGTGCAAATCGAAGTACCATTACCTGATCTCCAACTTGCCAATCCACTTCTTGTGCATGTTTGTCAAATTGTATTTTGGATTGTTGCTGGGCCTTGCCCGTGCAATTTGCAGCGTATAAGTGCGTGTGTATGAGGTCTTTTCTGAGTTTTTCCACATACTGGTCCACAGTGGGGGTGTGCAGGTCAAACAACAGGTGTTCAGGTAATTTCATCTGTCTACCAGTCATCACCTCAAAGGGTGTGAGCTGAGTGGTGGATGACGGTGTGCCCCTGATTGCCATAAGGAGTAAAGGCAATAGGGAATCCCATGTTTTGGGATTGTCCTCAATGAATTGGAAAGCATTTGCTTAATCCATCTGTTGGCTCTTTCTACTTGACCTGAGGATTGAGGGTGGTAAAGTATGTGGAATTTCTGCTGAACTCCAAGGAGTTCAAGGGATTCTTTCATCAACTCACCTGCAAAACTGGTTCCTTTGTCAGAGTCCACCTTAAGAGGTAGACCCCACCTGGAGAAAATCTGTTCCATCAGGATTTTGGCAGTAGTCTTTCCTGTACGTGTCTTAGTGGGGAAAGCCTCCACCCACTTCGAGAAGAGGTCAGTTACCACAAGAGCATACTTATTATATCTGCTGATGTTGGTCAAGGGACCGATGAAATCAATTTGGATGGCATGCCAACAGCCAGAATGTCTTTGTGGTAAAAGTTTGGCATTTCATTTGGTAGGGATGGGATTGTTTTGCACACAAACAAGGCAGTTGTCTATGTACTGTTTAACATCTTTGGTGATACCAGGCCACCAGGTGTTGGTCTTGAGTCTCTGGAGTGTATTTTCTGCTCTCTGGTGTCCACCAGTAGGAGTGTCATGCACTTGGTGCAAGAATTCAGATCTTAGGTATCTGGGGACTACCCACATCTTGGTGGTAGAGTCATCTGGTTGAAACCAAATGAGCTTGTCATCTGCTGACAAGTGTAACTTACCTTCATGCCTCCGATAGGGGTTAAGTGTAGGAAGTTTTTCTCCAGTACCTTTGTCAAGGAATATGAACACCTCCTTGAGTTCAGTGTCCAGCTGTTGGGATGCAGAGAGGTCCAAGGGAGAAAAAGACTCAGATTCCTTCTTGAGTGCTGTAACATGTACAGCTGCATTAGCCTGTGGCTGATCCATCATCCAGATGTCCCCCCCAGGGCCCCTTCCTTAGCAAGGGTGTCTGCTGTGTCATTGAAGGCATGATAGGGGTCATGGAGAGAGTGGGCTTTAACCTTGTGCACATAGAGTTTGTGTGCAAATTTCTGTGCCAGTACATGTATGTATATTACCAATTCTTTGTACTTCACTGGCCTGCCTTCAGAAGACAGGAAGGAGTTCTTCTGCCAGAAGGGAAGAAATTCTGTAAGGGAACAACAATCCCAGTTAGAGTCTGTAAAAATGATGGTATCCTCAGTTCCATGTTGGATGAACTCGAGGGCACAGGCCACCGCTGCCATCTCTGCGTACTGTGATGAAGCTACACTACAGCGTTTCGATATATTGACAGTGTTCCCATAAGGGTAAGTCACCAAAATACCCATCCCTGCAATCTGCTGTCCCTGATAGTAGGATGCTGAACCATCAGTAAAGATACGGCACAAAGAGGTACTCTTGAGTACTTGTGGCGTGGCAGGGAGGAAAGGACCTGGATCAGGAAGGTCAGGTGACTGTAGTGTACAGTCATAGGGTTCTCCCTAGAAAAAGAGGCCATGAGCTAGCATAGATGGAACTTTAGTCCATTGTACCTGTATGTCCCTATCCTGGAGAAGAAGTGACCAGTGCATCAGCCTGGTGTTAGATACTGACCCATCCTTCACTCTATCTAACAGCAAGAAGGTGGTTGGTGTATAGTTAGTGTTAATAATCAGTGGTGAGTACCCAATGATGTACAAGAAGTGCTTGACAGCCCAGTAGGTGGCCAGAAGGTTCCTTTCACAAAAGTCATACTTCTGTTCCACTGGGGTCAAGAGCTGTGAGGCATATGCAATGGGTCTCAAGGTGCCATGCACCTTCTGGGCCAGCACTGCTGACATAGCAATGTCAGAGGTGGCACACTCCAGATGGAATGGTAGTGTTGGATTGGGGTTCACCAGCGCTGGGGCGGAGGCCAAGGCCTGCTTCAGTGATGTCACAGCCTGGTGTGAATAGGGCCCCAAGTCCATGGTACATCCTTTTTAAGTAATTCATACAGAGGAGCAGCTTTCTGAGCAAAATCACAAATGAAATCTCTTGAATAGTTTACCGTACCTAGAAACTGTTGAAGAGTTGCCACATTGGTAGGTAATGGCAAGTCTTGCAATCCCTTTACCTTCTTCCAGGTAGGGCTTTGACCTTGGTCAGTTATTTTTAGGCCCAGAAAGAGTATTTCTTTCTGACACAATTGTGCTTTTGCTGGATTACATTTCAGCCCTGCTTTCTGAATGAGAGTCAATAGTTCATTCAAGAGATCCAGATGTTGTTCCTGTGTGGCAGTGGCCAGCAACAGGTCATCGACATATTGTAGGAGACATTGAGGGGTAGAGAAATTCTTGAGGACATCCATCATGTGGAGATGGAAGAGGGATGGACTGTTATGTAATCCTTGTGGCAAGCAAGTCCACGTGTACTGTCTTCCTTCAAAAGTGAAGGCAAACTTATATTGACTCTTAAGAGCCAATGGTAATGACCAAAAACCATTGGAGATGTCCAGGGCACTGAACCATTTCAAGTTGGGGGTTAGAAGTCGTAGCACATCTGGTGCTGATGCCACTGTTGGAGAACAACTGGGAGTGACCTGATTCAGTTTCCTGCAGTCAATAGTAAGTCTCCAGGTGCCTGTGGGTTTCTTCACGGGCCACACTGGGGAGTTGGCAGTGGAAACACAAGTTCTGATTACTCCTTGCTTGAGGAGTGACTTGATTGTTTCTCTAAGGGAAAGCAAGGCCTCAGTTGGGAAAGGATATTGCCTTTGCCTCTCATGTGCCGGGCCTGGCACTTCAATGACGGTGTGCATTCTACCACCGTCATGCTTGTTAACTGCAAATGCCTCTAAATGTCATTGCAGAATAGGTAGAGTTTTGGGAGAAAGTTCATGATTCTTGAACAAATCTATGACATCATACTCTTTGTCATTGGCAGATATCGTTGCCACAACATGTGAGTCAGGAATCAAAATGGTATGGTATTGACCTTGAATCTGTATCAGTAGCATATTAGCTAGGTCCACCACACAGCTGTGTGGTGCAAGGAAGTCGATCCCTATAATACTAGGATGATCATGTAGTACCATCAGTTGGAAAGTGTGTGAGGCCTTTAAATGGCCTAGCTCTACTGGTAAGGGTAGAGAACGGTATGCAGGCAGCCTAGTACCATCGACTCCTGGCATGTTGGTCTTCTGTCTGGTAGACCAAGGGGATGTGTCCGGGTGTTCGTCATGTAGCATAGATACAGCTGCACCTGTATCTAGCAAAACTACTAGTTGGTGGCCCCCGACCTCGGCCTCAGTGCAGGGCCTTCCGTTTGTATCCAAGACCAGCTTGTTTACAATACGGACTGAGGCCTGTAATTGTCAATCCATACTGCCGGAAGCATGCAGAGGTTGGGCCTGACTTGCGTGAATTACTTCACCATGCTGTACTGATGCTATATAGGGAGGAGCGTCTGGGTTCAGGCCTGTGTGGGCCTGAGGGCCTGTACCTCCGGTGTCTCCATAGCCGGTTGTGGCCTGGGCTGCCGGTTGTACCGCCGCAAGGGTCTGAGCGGGAACAGCATCTGCCACAGAGCGCACTTGTCCCAGGAGCTCTCGAAATTTCTGATTTTCTTCAGCTATCTCCCTATATGAAGGACCCGTTCTCTGTTGTGGTTTACCTCTACCCTTATGCTTCCTATTCATGTGCCAATTCCAGTTCCCACCCCATTGCTGTTGTTGATGCAGTTGTTGTTGGGCCTGTTGATTACCAGCTGAGGGGCTGGTGGGTGTTGGGCCTGTTGGCGTTGAGCCTGCTCTTCCACTGTGTAGTGTGTCGTGGTCCCTGAAGTGGGTTCCACGGCAGCTACCTTTTTGGAACCGGAGCCCAAGTCACGGATATACAGTTGATACACCCTCTTGGTTTTCTGAAGGATATCGGCAAACCTATCCGTATTTGGGTAAGTGGTTGGCTCTACCTTTTCTCTTACTACTGGAATCATGTTCCTAAGGAACAGGGTCTTATATTCAATAAGATCTACATCCACAGCTTCTTATGTGAGGTGCTTTCCTGCTTGGTAGGCCATCCAGAATCTCTGGTGGTAAGTCGCTGGACTTTCTTTTGCATTCTGCTTCACAGGGTATGCAAGCATCACTCCTACTACACCTGGGCTGTGAGCGGAAATGAGCTCAGCTGCAATCTCGTCAAAGGTAACATTCCCATCCTGGTGAACAGCTTCAGGGAGTTTGGCCCACAAACCAGGATCGATGGTCTGGTGTAGTATTTGGACCCGATATTCTGCAGCGAGGCTGAGCATCTCACATTTAGAATGCACCTTCTCCAAGTGACAGCTGAGGTTGTCGGACGGGCTCATACGACCGATGTTGTCAGCAATTTGCTGAACAGACTAGGCCATTTGTAGGGGATTAGTGGGTCAATCAGGCAGAGGTGGAGTGTCTCGAGCACCATCCAAGGCTGCACAAGTTGCAGCTTCAGCCGCAGTGCGGACAATACCTTCCTGAGTGCCAGCTTCTTGAAAAAGCTGCCTAATCTGAGTTTTAATAGCCGTCATACTTCTCTCAGGAAGAGGAACATTGCCTATCACTCTTTCATTCATGGTTTCTATCTCCTGCCTGTCTTCCACATTAATAACGGCTACCGGAGGTGCCGTCTGAACCAGGCTTGGGCCTGCTCCCCCCATCATGGGCACCGCCATGTTGGCATTTCCAATGATGAGCATCACGATGTCACTGACATGTGACCTGGGGAGTTGGGGGCAGGGACAAACCATGCTGTGGATGGCTGGGTGGGGAGTCTGGGCCATAGTAGGGGTGTGACTGGGCATTGTATTGTGAAACGTCATCATCAGATAACTCCCCTTCTGATGACAAATGAAAGGCAGGGGCTATGGCTCCCATTGCCTTAACATGTCCAGCCAGAACCTCTCACTGATGGCACAGTGTCACCATCTTAGCTCTACATTCATCGTGATTCACACTTGCAACATCCATATCGACCTGATCCTGCTTTTGCTTTTGCAAAACTTGTTACGTGGTGCTCAATTCACGATTGTCCCTGTAAGCTACTTCTAAGTCATTACATACCTGGTTGATCTCATCCTGAAGCTCGCCCATTTCATCACTCAACTGAGCATTCGCAGCACTCAGCAAATCATTTATTTGCACAACCTGACTCTTATCCTGTCTCAAATTTTCACACTCCTGCTTCAACATACATAGTTCCTGTTCACCAGCCTGGGATGAATGATACAATAGTAAACCCTTTTCATTCCGCAGAGTTTGGAGTTCAGACTCCAAGTTCTGCTGCAGTCTGATACATTCTGTTTCTTGCAAACCCATCTCTTGCTTAAGAGATGAAATCTGCAGATCAAGGGTTTGAAACCTCACTTCAGAGGCTTCCAAAGCAGCATAAAGAGCCGCGACCATCAACCCTTTAGCGTGTCACTTATTGGTTGATTGTCTCATCCCTGTGTACTGGGTTGAGATACCCAGTACAGGGTTATTGGATTGACTTGTGTCCCGTGCAAAGTCAGCCCATCCTCCATGGGAGGCAAGGAAGTTCGAGACATGGAGTCTTAGTTCTGCACAGATATCTGAAACTGTTGCCATTATGTGGAAGGGAACAAAAATTCAAACTTTGAAAAAGACAGCGTGCTGCATATTGATCCACAGCACAAGTACTTTAAACACAGCCGGGCTACTGTATTAGTTGCAGGCTTGTAATTCAAAGCTGCTATGGAGTGGGTCGAGACAGCATCGACTGCACCCAAAAAGTCAGCCAGACTTTGCAAGTGACTACAAACTGGTTTTAAAATGGGAGAGGTGTTACGGGAATGTACACCTACTGTCCCCATGGGAGACAGAAAAGTTTAAGCAACAAGTGAAAACTTACAAACACTAAATATCTCCCGCTCACGGTCGCCAATTTGTTGAGAGGTCTAAACCTCACTTTCAGATTCTTGACGATATTGGGAATGCAAGTAATCACAGACACATTGCATTAGAGTAATAAATAAGTTTATTACTACAAAAGGGATAAATCACAGTTGCCCTAAGCAGTTCTTACCAATACGAACCGGGAGCCAGTGCTAAGGGTTCCCTACACCTCGAGGTTTATCTGTAGTCTCTTGGGGTCTCTCAGGTTTCCGAGGTGTAAAGCTAGTGCATTACATTATATACCTATGATAATTACTATGGTTACCAAAAGATAGAAACATTTATAGTTACAGAGATGAGCCCTATTGGCTAAATTAGAGGTGGCACCACGGTCCAAGATAACATTATACAATTCTGTAAAGTCATCAGTTTGAGAACAAAAGAGTTCTTATACAGAGTCTTACATAACTAAGTGTAGTAGTACAAATCACCAAAAGATGGCAATGCCGTCTTACATGTTATAATTACTTCAAGGACACAGGTGTCTTGGCATCTAACAAGTAAGAAATCGACAGAAAATACATGGTAAAATATATGTGTATTAGCAAGCGAAGTGGACTACAACAATATGCATTCATATCCTGACATCTACTCTTATACAGTAGATGCCCTTAGCCCTAAATATTAGTATAATCTATACCTAAGCATTAGCTGTCTACGGTGTACCTCTGAGGATAATAATTAGAATGAAGGGACCTCGTGTAACAGAACCATAAAGTGTCCTGGAATCACAGTTTGCTCTGGGCAAAGAACACACATCTCTTTCTGTCACATAACACCCACAGAATATGTTTCTGAAGTCCCTTTCCTCCAGACAACAGTTGCATGAAGTGCCATCTCCTGGAAACACAGTTTGCTTAGGGCAATGAAAACTCATCTCCATCTGTCACATAACATACACAGATCATGTTTCTCAAGTCTCATTGCTCCAGTCAATAGTTTGAAAGAGTGCCCTCTCCACAAAACACAGTTTGCCC
This sequence comes from Neoceratodus forsteri, assembly GCA_016271365.2. Taxonomy (NCBI): domain Eukaryota; kingdom Metazoa; phylum Chordata; order Ceratodontiformes; family Ceratodontidae; genus Neoceratodus; species Neoceratodus forsteri. Next base: position 784,539,825 of record CM057453.1, on the reverse strand, counting down.
AGGGCAATCAACACAAATCTCTTTCTGTCACATACCACACATGAAACTTGTTTCTGAAGTCTCTTTTCTCCATTCAGTGGTTACATAAAGTGAACTCACCTTTAAACATGGTTTGCTCAGGGCAATGAATACATATCTCATTCTGTCACGTACTATGCACTGATCATGTTTATGAACTCTGTTTGCTCCAGTCAACAGTTAAAAAAGTGCCCTCTCCTTGAAACACAGCTTGTGGAAGGCAGTGAACACACATCTGCTTCTGTCACATACCACACACTGAACACATTTCTGAAGTCACTTTTCTCCAGTAAACAGTTACATTAAGGGTCCTGTAGTGTAAACACAGATTGCTCTCTGAAATGAACTCACAACTCCTTCTTGCACATGCCACACACTGAAACATTTTTCTTAAATCTCTTTCCTCCAGTCAAGAGTTACATAAAGTGCTTACTCTTGGAAACACAGTGTGCTCTTGGCAATGAATACTCATCTCCTTTTGTCACATACCACACACTGAATATGTTTCTGATCTCTCTTTCCTCCAGAAAACAGTTACATAAAGTGCCCTCTCCTTTCATCACAGTTTGCTCTGGTCAATGAACACATACCTCTTTCTGTTACATAATAAACACTGAATATGTTTCTGAACTCTCTTTTCTCCAGACAACGGTTACATAAAGTTACCTCTCTTTGAAACACACTTTGCTCAGGGCAAGGAACACACATCTCCTTCTGATACACACCACACACTGATCATGTTTCTTAAGTCTCTTTGCTCCAGACAACAGTTACACAAAATGACTTTTCCATGAAACACACTTTGGTCAGTGCAATCAACAAACATCTCCTTCTGACACATACCATACACTGAACATATTTCTCTAGTACCTTTCTTCCAGTCAACAGTTCCAAAAAGTGCCCTCTCCTTGAAACACAGTTTGCTCAGGGCAATCAAAACACATCTTCTGTCACAGAACGCACACTGAACACATAGAAACATAGAAACATAGAAGTTGACGGCAGATAAGGACCGCAAGGCCCATCCAGTCTGCCCATTTCTTTTTCTACCTTATAAATGTGCCATCGGCCTTTGCTCTTTCAGTGACCTATCTATTCATAGTCATTTGTATTGCTCCCTTATGCCTATCCCATGCCTGTTTGAAGCCCTGCACTGTATTCATAGCCACCACTTCTTGTGGTAAGCCATTCCATGCATCTACCACCCTTTCTGTGAAAAAGAATTTCCTCATTCCCCTAATCGGCCTCCCTCTAATCTCATGCTGTGTCCTCTTGTCCTGCTATTTTTCTTATATTTAAACATGTTAGACTCTTTCACCTTGTTTATGCCCTTAAGGTGTTTAAATGTCTCGATCATATCACCTCTACGCCCTCCTTTGCTCAAGGGTATACATATTGAGCTCCGTTAATCTGTCCTCATATGTCTTCTGATGCAGTCCCTGCACCATTTTAGTTGCCCTTCTCTGGACTGCCTCAATCTGGTTAATGTCCTTGAAAGGTGTGGCCTCCAATACTGCGCAGTACTCAGATGGGGCCTAACCAATGTCTTGTACAGAGGATTATTACCTCCTCTTACAATCTCAGATACCCCTACTAATACACCCCTAACACCCCCTAGCCTTACCTACTGCTTTAGAGGTCTGCTTGGATGATTTTAGGTCATCAGTGATGATGATCCCAAGTCTCTTCTTCCTTTGTGACTGCTAGCAACTCCCTCCCAGCCTATAAGTGGCTTCAGGTTTCTCTTCCTATGTGCATGATTTTGCACTTCTTGCATTAAATCCCAGTTGCCACTCTTCTGACCATTCTGCTAGTTTATACAGATCTCTTCTCATTCTGCCCACCCCATCTGGATCATCTACTCTGTTGCAGATCTTGGTGTCATCTGCAAACAGACAAGCCTTACCCTCTAGTCCATCTGCGAGGGTCACTAATGAAGATGTTGAATAGGACTGGCCCCAGGACTGATCCCTGAGGTACCCCACTTGTGACTTGCATCTCTTCTGACTGTATACCATTTACCACCACTCTGTTTTCTGCCAGTCAACCAGTTTGCCACCCAGTTGACCAACTTCTGACCCACCCGAGCCTACCTAGCTTATTTATCAATCTTCTATGTGGAACAGTGTCAAAGCTTTGCTGAAGTCAAGGTAGGCGACATCAACTGCTCCCCTTGGTCCACCACTCTGGTTACCCAGTCAAAGAAATCTATGAGATTAGTTTGACAGGACCTTCTTTTGTAAACCCATGCTGTCTTGGATCCTGTGCCCCTATGGATTCCAGGTGTTGCACTATCCTTTCCTTAAGAGTGCCTCCATAATCTTGCCCACAACTGAGGGTAAGACTGGCCGGTCTGTAGTTCCCCGCCTCCTCCCTGCTACCACTCTTGTGGGCGGGATCACATGAGCCCTTCTCCAGTCTTCTGGGACCTCTCCTGTGCTCAGAGACTCACTAAACAATTCTGCTAATGGCTCTGCTAGTTCCTCCTTTAGCTCCTTAGGTACCCTGGGATGTATGCCATCAGGTCCCATTGCCTTATCCACCCTGAGCTTAGCAAGCTCTTGTAGGACCCTTTCTTTTTGTGAAGAGGTAGTGCTCACCTCCCTCCCCTGTGTCCATGATGCTGAGCTGTGGGCCTGCCCTACCTTCTCTTCAGTAAATACTGAGCAAAAGTATCTATTTAGGATAGATGACTTTAGGGTCCTCCTCCTCACATGCTCCCTTTTCTCCATTAAGCTTAGCAATACCCCTCTGGACTTTCTCCTTTCACTAATGTATCTATAGAAGTCTTGTCACCTTCTTTACTGTTCGTGCTAGTGTTTCCTCAGTTTGGGACTTTGCCTGCCTTACTGCCTTACCTGCTTCCCTTAGGGCAGTTTGGTATGCCTCCTATCTTCATCCCGCTGTGTTCCCTTATATTTTCTGAAGGCCAGCCTTTTGGCGCTGACCTTTTCTGCTACTGTATTTGAGAACCAAAGTGGTTTTCCTTCTTCTTTTGCACTTCCTTTTCTGTCTAACACATTGGGATGTTGCTTCAAGTATTGTATCCTTAATGCTTTTAATTTGCCTGTACCTCCTCACCTGTGTTTCTTTTTGCCAGGGCTAGCTTAACTCTGTTGGCCATCTTATCAAAGTCAGCTCCTCTGAAGTCCCATATTTTTGCCTTGGAATGGGATGATTTAGATGTAGTAGCCAAATTGAACCATACCATGTGATGGTCACTGGCCCCCAGGTGACCTTCTACCTGGAGATCTGTGATCCCTTCTTTGTTAGTCAGTACTAGATCTAGGATAGCCCTGTCTCTTGTGGGTTGCTGTACCACGTTTCTGAAGTCACTTTGCTCCAGTCAATAGTTACAATAAGTACTCTCTCCTTGAAACACAGTTTTCAGAGAGCAATGAACACACATCTCTTTCTCACATACCACACATTGAACATGTTTCTGAAGTCTCTTTCCTCCAGGCAACAGTTACATAAAGTGCCCTCTCCTTGAAACACAGTTTGTTCAGGACAATTGACACACATCTCTTTCTGTCACATACCACACACTGATCATGTTTCTGAAGTCTCTTTGCTCCAGTCAACAGTTACAAAAAGTACCCTCTCCTTGAAACACAGTTTGCTGAGGGAATGAACACACATCTATTTCTATCACATACCACAAACTGAACATGTTTCTGAAGTTTCTTTCCTCCAGACAAGAGTTACATAAAGTCCTCTCTCCTTGATACACAGTTTGCAGAGGGCAATGAACCCTCATCTCTTTCTGTCACAAACCACACACAGATAATGATTCAGAAGTTTATTTCCTTCATTCAACAGTTACTGTACATAAAGTTCCCTCTCCTGGAATCACAGTTCACTCTTTGCAATGAACACACATCTTTTTCTGTGACATACCACACACTGAACTTGTTTTGAAGACTCTTTCCTCCAGTCAGCAGTTACTAAAGTGCCCTCTCCTTGAAACACAGATTTCTGTGGGCAATGAATACACATCTCCATCTCTCACACATGACACAGTGAACATGTTTTTGAAGTCTCTTTCCTCAAGGCCACAGTTACAAAAAGTGCTCTCTCCTGGAAACAGTTTTCTCTTTGCAATAAACACACATCTCCTTCTGTCACATAACACACACTGACTATGTTTCTGAAGTCCCTTTGCTCCAGTCACCACTTACAAAAAGTGTCCTCTCCTTGAAACACAGTTTGCATAGTACAATGAACAAACATCTCCTTCTGTTAAATACTACACACAGAACATGTTTCTAAAGTCTCTTTCCTCCAGTCAACTGTTACTTAATGTGCCCTCTCCTGGAAACACAGTTTGCTCTGGCAATGAACACACATCTGTTTCTGTCATACTGTATTACCACACAATGAACATGTTTCTGAAGTGTCTTTCCCCCAGTCAACACAGTTACCTAAAGTTCCCTCTCCTGGAATCATTGTTTTCTCCAGGGAATGAACACACATCTCTGTCTTGCAAATGAAACACTCTGAAATATGTTTCTTAAATCTCTTTCTTACAGTCCAGAATTACATAAAGTGCTTACTCTTGGAATCACAGTTTGCTCTGGGAATGACCACACATCTCCTCCTATCAAATACCACACACTGAAGTTGTTTCTGAAGTCTCTTTCCTCCAGTCAACAGTTACATAAAGTGCCCTCTCTCTGAAACACAGTTTGCTCAGGGCAATGAACACACATCTTCTGTCACATACTACACACTAAACATGGTTATGAAGTCTCTTTCCTGCAGTCAACAGTTACATAAAGTGCCCTCTCCTGGAAATAAAGTTAGCTCTGTCAATGAACACACAGCTCTTTCTGTTATATGTACCACACACTGAAGGCTTTTCTGAAATATCTTTCCAAAAGTTCATGATTACATATAGTGCCCTCTCCTTGAAATATAGTGTTCTCTGAGACATGAACACACATCTCCTTCTGTCACATACGACACTGAGAACATGTTTCTGAAGTCTCTTTTCTGCAGTCAACAGTTACATAAAATGTAATCTCCTGTAAACACGGCTTGCTCTGGCAAATGAACTCACATCTCCTTCTTGCACATGTCACACACTGAAACATATTTCTTAAATCTCTTTCCTCCAGTCAAGAGTTACATAAAGTGCTTACTCTTGGAAACACAGTTTGCACTGAGCAATGAACAAAGATCTCTTTCTGTCACATACCACTCAATGATCATGTTTCTGAACTCTCTTTCCTCCATTCAACAGATACATAAAGTGCCATCTCCTGGAATCACAGTTTGCTCTGGGAATGACCACACATCTCCTTCTGTCACATGCCACACTCTGAAGTGGTTTCTGAAGCCTGTTTCCTCCAGCCAACGGTTACAAAAGGTGCCCTCTCTTTGAAACACATTTTTCTCTGTGCAATGAACACACATCTCATTCTGTCACATACCACACAGTGAACGTGTTTCTCAAGTCTCTGTCCTTCAGGTAATCAGTTACATGAAGCATTATCTACAGGAAACACAGTTTGCTATGCGTAATGAATACACATCTCTTTCTGTCAATTCCCAAACACTGAACATGTTTCCGAAGTCTCTTTCCTAAAGTCAACAGTTACATAAAGTACTCTATCTTTGAAACACAGTTTGCTCAGAGCAATGAACACACATTCCTTTCTGTCACATACCACACACTGACCATGTTTCTGAAGTCTGTTTGCGCCAGTCAACAGTTAGAAAAAGTGCCCTGTCTTTGAAAAACAGCTTGCGGAGGGTAATGAACACATGTCTCCTTCTGCCACGAACGACACACTGAACATGCTTCTCAAGACTCTTTGACCAGACAACAGTTACATAAAGTGCACTCTCTTTGAAACACAGATTGCTCAGGGCAATGAACACACATCTCCTTCTGTCACAAGTCTCTCTGCTCCAGACAACAGATACATATTGTGCCTTCTTCCTGAAACACGGTTTGTTAAGGGCAATCAACACACATCTCCCTCTGTCACATACCACACACTGAACATGTTTCTCAAGTCTCTTTGCTCCAGTCAAAAGTTCCAAAAAGTGCCCTCTCCTTGAAGCAGAGTTTTCTCAGGGCAATCAACAAACATTCCTTTCTGTTACATAAGACACACTGAATACATTTCTCAAGGTGCTTTGCTGCAGTCAACAGTTACAAAAAGTACCCTCTGCTTGAAACACAGTTCTTTCTGTCACATATTACACACTGAACTTGCTTCTGAAGTCTCTTTCCTCCAGTCAACAGTTATATCAAGTGCCCTCTCCTCAAAACACAGTTTGCTCAGGGCAATCAACACATATCTCCTTCTGTCACATACCATACACTGAACTTATTTCTGAAGTCTCTTTCAATTAGTCAACAGTTACATAAAGTGACCTCTCCCCAAAACACGATTTGCTCAAGGCAATGAACACACATCTCCTTCTGTCACATACCAGACACTGAACACGTTTCTCAAGTTGCTTTGCTATAGTCAACAGTTACAAAAAGTGCCCTCTCTTTGAAACACAGTTTGCTCAGGGCAATGAACAGACATCATCTCTTTCTGTCACAAACCACACACTGATCATGTTTCTAAAATCTGTTTGCTCCAGTTAACAGTTACAAAAAGAGAACTTTTCAGGAAACACAGTTATCTCAAGGCAATGAACACACATATCTTTCTGTCACATATGACACACTGACCATGTTTCTGAAGTTTGTTTGCTCCAGTCAACAGTTATAAAAAATGTCCTCTCCTTGAAACACAACTTGTGGAGGGCAATGAACACACATCTACTTCTGTCACGTACCACACACTGAACTTGTTTCTCAAGTCTCCTTCTCCTAGACAACAATTACATAAAGTGCCCTCCCTTTGAAACTCAGTTTTCTCAGGGCAATGAACAGTCATCTCATTTTGTCACATACCACACCCTGAACATGTTTCTCAAGTATCTTTTCTCCAGTCAATCATTCCAGAAAGTGTCCTCTCCTTGAAACACAGCTTGCGGAAGGCAATGAACACATATCTGCTCTTGTCACATACCACACACTGATCATGTTTCTGAAATCTCTCTTTGCTCCACACAACAGTTACATAAAGTGCCTTCTCCCTGAAACACAGTTTGCTCAGAGCAATTAACACAGAGCTCCTTCTGTCACATAACACACACTGAACATGTTTCTCAAGTATCTTTGTTCCAGTCAATCATTCCAAAAAGTGCCCTCTCCTTGAAACACAGTTTGTTCTGGACAATTGACACACATCTCTTTCTGACACATACCACACACTGAACATGTTTCTGAAGTCTCTTTCCTCCAGACAACAGCTACATAAAGTGCCTTCTCCTTAAAACACAGTTTGTTCAGGACAATTGACACACATATCTATCTGTCACATACCACACACTGATCATATTTCGGAAGTCTCTTTGCTCCAGTCAACAGTTACAAAAAGTAGCCTCTCCTTGAAACACAGTTTGCTCAGTGCAATGAACACAGATCTCTTTCTATCGCATACCACACACTGAACGTGTTTCTGAAGTTTCTTTCCTCCAGACAAGAGTTACATAAAGTCCTCTCTTCTTGATACACAGTATGCAGAAAGCAATGAACACACATCTCTTTCTGTCACATACCACACACAGAAAATGATTCGGAAGTCTCTTTCCTCCATTCAACCATTACATAAAGTGCCCTCTCCTGGAATCACAGTTCACTCTTTGCAATGAACACACATCTCTTTCTGTGACATACTGAACTTGTTTTAAAGTCAATTTCCTCCAGTCAGCATTTACTAAAGTGCCCTCTCTTTGAAACACAGAATTCTCTGGGCAATGAATACACATCTCAATCTCTCACGTATGACACAGTGAACATGTTTCTAAAGTCTCTTTCCTCAAGGCAACAGTTAGAAAAAAGTGCTCTCTCCTGGAAACGGTTTTCTCTTTGCAATGAACAAACATCTCCTTCTGTCAAATACCACACAGAACATGTTTCTAAAGTCTCTTTTCTCCTGTCAACAGTTACATAAAGTTCCCTCTCCAGGAAATACAGTTAGCTCTGGCAATGAACACACATCTTTTTCTGTTATATGTAGCACACTGAAGACGTTTCTGAAGTGTCTTTCTGAAAGTCCATGGTTACATATAGTGCCCTCTCCTTGAAATATAGTGTTCTCTGGGACATGAACATACATCTCCTTCTGTCACATATGACATTCAGAACATGTGTCTGAAGTCTCTTTCCTGCAGTCAACAGTTTCATAAAGTGTCCTGTCCTGTAAACACAGTTTGCTCTGGGAAATCAACTCACAGCTCCTTCCTGCACATGTCACCCACTGAAACATATTTCTTAAATCTCTTTCCTCCAGTTAAGAGTTACATAAAGTGCTTACTCTTTGAAACACAGTTTGCACTGAGCAATGAACACAGATCACTTTCTGTCACACACCACACACTGATCATGTTTCTTAACTCTCTTTCCTCCATTCAACAGATACATAAAGTGCCCTCCACTGGAATCACAGTATGCTCTGTGAATGACCACACATCTCCTTCTGTCATATGCCACGCTCTGTGGTTTTTGAAGTCTGTTTCCTCCAGCCAACAGTTACTGTACATAAAGTGCCCTCTCTTTGAAACACATTTTTCTCTGTGCAATGAACACACATCTCATTCTTTCACATATTACACAGTGAATGTGTTTCTCAAGTCTCTTTCCTTCAGGTAATCAGTTACATGAAGAATCATCTCCAGGAAACACAGTTTGCTATGCGTAATGAATACACATCTCTTTCTGTCAATCCCCACGCACAGAACATGTTTCTGAAGTCTCTTTCCTAGAGTCAACAGTTACATAAAGTGCCCTCTCTTTGAAACAAAGTTTGCTTAGGGCAATGAACACACATCTCCTTCTGTCACAAACCACACACTGATCATGTTTCTGAAGTCTATTTGCTCCAGTTAACAGTTACAAAAAGTGAACTCTCCGGGAAACACAGTTATCTCAAGGCAATGAACACACATCTCTTCCTGTCACATATGATACACTGACCATGTTTCTGAAGTTTGTTTGCTCCAGTCTACAGTTACATGAAGTGCCCCCTCCTTGAAATGCAGTTTGCTCAAGGAAATGAACACACATCTCCTTCTGTCATATACCACACACTGATCAAGTTTCTCAAGTCTGTTTGCTCTAGTTAACAGTTATAAAAAGTGAACTCTCTGGGAAATGTAGTTGTCTCTAGGCAATGAACACACATCTCTTTCTGTCACATACCACACACTGACATGTTTCTGAAGTCTGTTTGCTTCAGTCAACAATTAGAAAGAGTGCCCTCTCTTTGAAACACAGCTTGTGGAAGGTAATGAACACACATCTCCTTCTGTCATGAACCACACACTGAACATGTTTCTCAAGTCCCTTTGCTCCTGACAACAGTTAGATAAAGTGCCTACTCTTTGAAACACAGATTGCTCAGGGCAATATACACATATCTCCTTCTGTCACATACCACACACTGACCATGTTTCTGAAGTATCTTTGCTACAGACAATAGTTACATAAAGTGCCTTCTTCCTGAAACACAGTTTGCTCAAGGAAATCAATGCACATCTCCTACTGTCACATATCACACACTGAAGATGTTTCTCAAGTCTCTTTGCTCCAGTAAACAGTTCCAAAAAGTGCCCTCTCCTTGAAACACAGTTTGCTCAGGGCAATCAACACTCATACCTTTCTGTCACATACCACACACTGAACACATTTCTCAAGCCGCTTTGCTCCAGTTAACAGTTACAAAAAGTACCCTCTCCTTGAAACACAGTTTTGGAGGGCAATGAACCAACATCTCTTTCTGTCACATATTGCACACTGAACTTGTTTCTGAAGTTTCTTTCCTACAGTCAACAGTTACATGAAGTGCCCTCTCCTCAAAACGCATTTTGCTCAGGGCAATGAACACACATCTCTTTCTCTCACATACCAGACATTTAACATGTTTCTTAAGTTGCTTTGCTACAGTCAACAGTTGCAAATAGTACCCTCTCCTTGAAACACAGTTTTCAGAAGGCAATGAACACACATCTCTTTTTGTCACATACCGCACACTGACCATGTTTCTGAAGTCTCTTTGCTACAGACAATAGTTACATAAAGTGCCTTCTTCCTGAAACATAGTTTGCTCACGGAAATCAATACACATCTCCTACTGTCACATATCACACACTGAAGATGTTTCTCAACTTTCTTTGCTCCAGTCAACAGTTCCAAAAAGTGCCTTCTCCTTGAAACAGTTTACTCAGGGCAATCAACACTCATACCTTTCTGTCACATACCACACACTGAACACATTTCTCAAGTCCCTTTGCTCCAGTTAACAGTTACAAAAAGTACCCTTTCCTTGAAACACAGTTTTGGAGGGGCAATGAACACACATCTCTTTCTGTCACATATTGCATGCTTAACTTGTTTCTGAAGTCTCTTTCCTACAGTCAACAGTTACATGAAGTGCCCTCTCCTCGAAATGCATTTTGCTCAGGGCAATGAACACACATCTCCTTCTCTCACATACCAGACATTTAACACATCTCTCAAATTGCTTTCCTACAGTCAACAGTTGCAAATAGTACCCTCTCATTGAAACACAGTTTTCAGAAGGCAATGAACACACATCTCTTTTTGTCACATACCACACACTGATCATGTTTCTGAAGTCTGTTTGCTCCAGTCAACAGTTAAGAAAGTGCCCTTTCCCTGAAACACAGTTTGTTGAAGGCAATGAACACACATCTGCTTGTGTCACATACCACGCATTTGAACACATTTCTGAAGTCTCTTTCCTCCAGTGAACAGCTATTGTTGCTAGCCTTGCTTGTAGAGCAGAAAGTAGCTAACTAAAAAAGCTACATTTTTCTTATTAATTTAAAACTTATATCTTAGCAGGAGTCAGTGTCTGTTGAGATTAAGTATACAGATACTTTATTAGAAGTAGAAGGGGTCTTATTTAAGCTAAAAAAAGAAAGGAAAGAAAGAAAGTCAGTGTGTGTTCTGTGCTTGGAAGGGTGTTGTATCAGCTGACTTTGCTAAACCAGAAGGAGGAGAGAGAGTTTAATTGGGGGGTGTGGCTTAGACACTATAAAAGCAATTGACTCAAATTACAACTTCCTGTTGCTAGCCTTGCTTGTAGAGCAGAAAGCAGCTAACTAAAAAAGCTAAATTTTCTTATTAATTTAAAACGTATATCTCAGCAGGAGTCAGTGTCTGTTGAGATTAAGTAGACAGATACTTTATTAGAAGTAGAGGGGGTGTTATTTAGGGTTAAAAAAAGAAAGAAAAGAAAGAAAGTCAGTGTGTGTTCTGTGCTGGGAAGGGTATTGTATCTGCTGACTTTGCTAAACCAGTAGGAGGAGAGATCTTAATTAGGGTGTGGCTTAGACACTATAAAAGCAAGTGACTCAAATTACAACTTCATGTTGCTAGCCTTGCTTGTAGAGCAGAAAGCAGCTAACTAGAAAAGCTACATTTTCTTATTAATTTAAAACTTATATCTCAGCCGGAGTCAGTGACTGTTGAGATTAAGTAAACAGATACTTTATTAGAAGTAGAAGGGGTCTTATTTAGGGTTAAAAAAAGAAAGTCAGTGTGTGTTCTGTGCTGGGAAGGGTATTGTATTAGCTGACTTTGCTAAGCCAGTAGGAGGAGAGAGAGCTTAATTGGGGGTGTGACTTAGACACTATAAAAGCAGGTGACTCAAATTACAACTTCCTGTTGCTAGCCTTTTTTTTTCTTACTAATTGCCCTCCATTCCACCCCTCCACCCACCCACCCTAAGCCAGTTCTACTTTTATAGCCACTGGATCTGACTGTCAATAGGAACTTCCTGTTTGGCAGTAGGAAGGGAAGGATCATAGAGAAACACTGATTTTGTCAACCTTAAAGGAAAAAGTAGCTCACTCTCCCCCCTCCAGCTGCTGGTGGTCTGACATTGAGCAAGGAAGAAGGAGGCTACTAAAGAAGATAAGAAGTTGCTGTCCCAGAACAGGAAGGGTCAGAGTTCTAAGGAGAGGATAGAGTAAGCATACAGAGAAACAGGAGAGGGGACACAAAATAAGACATGATAGGAGTGGTGCAGTGCAATGGCTGTGGGTCGGCAGTGTTCCAGGAGACATTCTGGAGGCTGCGATGCTGCCCTATTTCCAGGCACCTGTCTGGTCTGAGAGAGGAGGTTGCCCATCCCCAAGCTGACCTGGCTAGGATTCGTGAAACCTCTTCCCCCACCCAGGGACCACCAGGGCCAATGCCACTACCTCAGAGGTTGCCAAGAAAGAGGAGAGGCTGGACCAGGGTGGGCTCAGGGAGGGTGGTGGAACAGAGTTGCATCCCTCCATCTGTACCTCTCCACAATTCATTCGCTCTTCTGGTGGATAGTGGTTCCTCTATGGAGGCACCTGCAGTGGAGACCAAGGAGGATGCTAGGAACCTTCACAAAGGAGACCCACAGGAGGGTGGCATGGGACCCCACAAGGGAAGGAAACAACTCCTGGTGGGGGACTCAATCATTAGGGGGTACAAATGAGGGAGGAAGGTAAGGTGCCTTCCTGGAGCCATGGCTTGGAGGGACAGGAAGCGAATCCTCAGGATCGTGGGAAGAGCTGCATGAGGGAGGGAGCTGGATGTCATTGTCCAACTAGGGACAAATGACCTGGCTAGGAATGGGATCAGAGCAGTGCAAGAGGAGTTTGTAGAGTTGGGGAGGGGCCTTAGACAAGTAGCACATACGGTAACCTTCTCAGAAGTGCTGCCTAGGGCACTCTTCACCAGGGAATTCAATGAGTGGTTGAAAAACTGTTGTGGAGCTCAGGGTTTTGGCTTCATTGGGGAATGGGGAGCCACCTGGAGGGATGTTGACCTATACAGCTGTGATAGTCTGCATCTGTCCAGGGGGAGAACCAGGATCCTAAGTGAGAGGTTTAAATGCTTCATTGGCAAGCATTTAAACTAGCCAAGGGGGGAGTCACTGAAAAGGAACAGGGAAATCCCAGCCTCCCCCCACAAAACATGGTAATTAGTGAGGTAAACACCAAGGTAGAGAAGTTATTAGGGAGCAGGACAAAGGTAAATGTAAAAAAAGGCAAAGGCAGAAAGGAAAAGGAATGGGGCTAAAAGGGGGTAGGGCTATCAAAAAGTGGAGGGTGATGAGTACCAATGGCCATAGTCTGTGTAACAAGCTCCCTGAACTAGTGGCCTTGATGGAAGAGGGTTGACTGGATATTGTGGCAGTCACAGAAACATGGTACACAGAGAACCATGACTGGGATGTCAACATACCAGGATACACAATCAGGGACAGGGAGGGACAGGGAGGTAAAAGAGGAGGAGGAGTAGTTCTCTATGTAAAGGAAGGGATCAAAACAACAGAACTAAAGAGTAAACAGGGAGCAGATGAGGCACTCTGGGTCACCCTGGAGACAGGAAATGGCACCACAATCTGCACGGGGGTTGTATGCAGGCCCCCATCTCAGGGGAAGGAATGGACAAGGAAATGATAAAAGGCTTCCTTAGAATGGCAGAAAAAGGGGAGATATTGTTGATGGGGGACCTGAATATGCCAGATGTTAACTGAAGCACCTTTGCTGCAGGCACATCCAAGAGCAGGGTCATTCTTGATGCCCTACAGGGGGCATGCCTCAGACAGCTAGTATTGGAACCCACTCAGGAGGGAGCAATCTTAGACCTGGTACTCTCAAATGGGGACGGAGAAAAGAATCTCAGATTTAGGGTGGGTAGCCATCTGGGAACAAGTGACCACCAAACAGTGTGGTTTACGATAAACACAGACATACAATCAAGCCAGACAAAAAGCAAGAGTATTGGACTTTAGGAGGGCTGACTTTGAAAATGAGAGAGTGCCTTAGAAAAGCACTAGCAAACAGGCAAGAAGGAGGGTGGAGGAACAATGGGAGTAATCAAAACAGCCATCACAGAAACAACGCCTTTGTGTAAAGCAAATCAATAAAACACAACGAAGAAAAAACACTATGGTTCTCAAAAGAGGTGGCAGGGAAGGTTAAGGAGAAAAGGACAGCATTCATGAAATATAAGGAAACACAGAAGGAGCAGGACAGATAACTTTATCAGTTAAAGCAGAAAGAGGCTGGGAAGGCAGTCAGAATAGCAAAGGCCCAAACCGAGGAAAGGATAGCCAATTCTGTTAAGAAGCAGGATAAGACCTTTTATAGGTACATTAGGGAGCGAAGAAAGACCAAAGGAGGGATACTGAGACTTAATAAAGGGGAGGGAATGTGGGTAGAGGGTGACAGTGAAAAAGCAGGGATACTGAACGAATATTTCTGCTCAGTATTCACAAAGGAAGAGGAGGGGAGGTACCTAAACCAAACAAGAGAAACACTCTGAAGACGGGGTCGATACCAGTCCATTTACAGAAGAAAGAGTTCTGAAAGAACTAATAAAATTGAAGGTGGACAAAGCAATGGGGCCTGATGGGATTCACCCAATAATTCTAAAAGAACTAAGGGTAGAACTAGTGACACCGCTGACTACTCTCTTTAACAAATCATGGGAGGATGGGGTGGTACCTGAGGACTGGAGGAGGGCAGATGTGATTCCTCTTCACAAAAGTGGGAGTAGGACAGAGGCAGGAAACTACAGACCAGTTAGTTTGACCTCAGTGGTAGGGAAAATGATGGCATCACTTCTGAAGGAAAGAATTGTTGAGTACCTAGAGGCCAGTGGGGCACAGGACCCAAGGCAGCATGGATTCACGATGGACAAGTCATGTCAGACAAATCTAATAGATTTCTTTGACTGGGTGACCAAAGTAGTAGACCAGGGAGGGGCTGTGGACATGGCCTACCTAGATTTTAGCAAGGCATTTGATACAGTCCCACACAAAAGATTAATACACAAGTTAGCCAGCCTTGGAGTGGGCCCCAAGGTGGTAGCCTGGATAAAAAATTGGCTAGACAACAGGACTCAAAGGGTAGTAGTAAATGGAGTACACAATGAAGAAAGGAGGGTTATTAGTGGGGTACCGCAGGGTTCAGTACTGGGACCAGTCCTTTTTAATGTCTTTATAAGTGACATTGCAGAGGAACTGGAAGGAAAAGTATGTCTCTTTGCAGACAACACAAACATCTGCAAAGGGGTTGATACACAAGATGGAGTGGAAAGGATGAGAAGGGACTTGGCAAAGTTGGAGGAATGGTCAAATATATGGCAGCTCAAATTCAATGCAAAGAAGTGCAAGTAATGCACATGGGAAACAAAACCAGGAAGAGTACACAATGGGGTGAGATACTGACAACAGTAAAAATAGAAAGGGACCTGGGGTAATTATATCAGATGACCTAAAGGTGGGCAAGCAATGTGAGAAGGCAGTAAGGAGGCTGGGGTATACTGGGATGCATAGGAAGAGGCATTAATAGTAGAAAACAGGAAGTTGTTTTCCCTCTGTACAGACAGTTGGTGAGACCCCATTTGGAGTACTGTGTGCAGTTCTGGAGACCCCATCTCAGCAAAGACATAGACAGAGTGGAGGCTATCCAGAAGAGGGCAACCAAAATGGTGCAGATTCTGCACCAGAAGACATATGAAGAAAGACTAAAGGAGCTTAATATGTATACCCTTGAGGAAAGAAGGGAGAAAGGGGACATGATAGAAACTTTCAAGTACCTCAAGGGAATCAACAAAGTCCAAGAGGGTAGCATCTTTCAGAAAAAGAGATGTGCAAGAACAAGGGGCACAATTTGAAGATAGAGGGGGGATGGCTCAGAGGTAATGTGAGGAAGTATTTTTTCACGGAGAGGTTGTGGATGCATGGAACAGACTCCCTGAGGAGGTTGTGGAGTCAAGAACAGTGGAAATTCAAAATGCATGGGACAGACATTAGGCAGTCCTAGTGGGGAGTAGGAGAAGTAAGCTGTTGGTTAACTAGGATCTGCAGCTTATCTGTTAGGTAGGAAAATGGGCAGAATTGCTGGGCCAAGTGGTCATTATCTGCCATCAAATTCTATGTTTCTATGTTTCTATGTTACTAAAGTGCTCTCTGGGAAACACAGTTATCTTGAGGCAATGAACACATATCTATTTCTGTCACATACCACACTCTGATCACGTTTCTGAAGTCTCTTTCCTCCATTCAATGGTTACCTGAAGTGCCCTCTCCTGAAATCACAGTTTACTCTGCTCAATGAATACACTTCTCTTTCTGTCACATACCACTCACTGAACTTGTTTCTGAAGTCTTTTTCCTCCAGTCAACAGTTACATAAAGTGCCCTCTTCTTGAAACACAGTTTGCTCAGCACAATGAACACACACCTCTTTGAGTTACATACCTCACACTGAACTTGTTTCTAAGTCTCTTACCTCCAGTCAACGGTAACATAAAGTTCTCCTGGATACATAGATACATAGACAGTGTCGGCAGATAAGGGCCTATGGCCCACCCAGTCTGCCCATTTGAGCTTTTAAGTTCAGTTTATGTTTTCCTAGAAGTCTGTTGCCTTACCCTGACCTCCACAATTCCTTTATGTCTATCCCATGCATTCTTAAATCCGTGATTGTTTCAGCCCCACCACTTCCTCTGGCAGGGTGTTCCACTTTCCACCACCCGTTCTGTGAAGAAATTCTTCCTCACATTTTCCTGATTCGTCCTCCTCCAACTTCATCCCATGCCCTCTAGTCCTGGAACATCTTTTTCGCTTAAAAAGTGTATTCCTGCACCCTGTTCCTCCCTGTAAGATACTTGTATGTCTCTATCATATCCCCTCTCTCCCTCCTCTCCTCCAGGGAGTACATGTTCAGTTCCTTCAACCTGTCCTCATAGGACTTGTGATGCAATCCATGCACCATCTTTGTTGCCCTCCTCTGAACCTTCTCTACCCTGTCTATGTCCTTACGTAGGTAAGCTCTCCAGAACTGTACACTGTACTCCAGGTGGTGCCTCACTAGTGTCTTGCATAGTGGAATTATGACCTCCCTTTTCCTGCTGGTGATGCCTCTGCCTATGCATCCCAGCATCCTATGTGCTTTACCTGCAGCCTTGTCACACTGTTTCCCTACCTTGAGGTCATCAGAGATGATAACCCCAAGATCCCTTTCCTGCTTGGTGCATGCTATATCCTCACCACCCAAATGCTATATTGTGCCAGGGTTTTTGTGCCCCATATGCATTATTTTGCACTTCTTTGAATTGAATTTCAACTGCCAAACTCCTGACCATTCTTCACGTTTCTGCAGGTCCTTCTCATTCTGTCTACACCTCTGGTGTCTACTCTGTTACAGAGCTTTGTGTCATCAGCGAACAGTGAAATTCTGCCCTTCTAGGTCCTGCGCAATGTCATTGATGAAGATGTTGAATAGGACTGGTCCCAGCACTGATCCTGTGGTACCCCACTGGTCACTCTTCCCTCTGTGGAGTGACAGCCATTTACCACCACACTCTGTGTCCTGCCACCCAGCCAGTTACCTGCCCACCACACTACTGTCCTGCCCACCCCATATTCCCCAGTTTGTGTAATAGTCTTCTATGTGGCACAGTGTCAAAGGCCTTGCTGAAGTCCAGATAGGCCATGTCCACTGCCCTCCCCTGATCCACCTCCCTAGTCACCCAGTCAAAAAATTCAATGAGGTTGGTCTGACATGACCTCCCCCTGGTGAAACCATGCTGCCTTGGGTAATGTAGTCCATTGACAACCAGATGTTCCACTAATCTCTCCTTCAGTAGTGCTTCCAAGATCTTCCCCACTACTGAGGTGAGACTGACTGGTCTGTAGTTCCCCGCTTCCTCTTTGTTCCCACTTTTGTATAAGGGGACTACATCTGCTATCCTCCAGTCTTTGGGTACCTCCCTTGTTTCCAGTGATCAGCTAAACAGGATAGCCAGAGGTTCAGCCACCACCTCTCTTAGTTCCTTAAGGTCCCTGGGGTGCACCCCATATGGCCCCATTGCTTTATCAACTCTTATTACTTCCAGTTCCTTCAGGGCCCTTTCTCATGTAAAGGAACTTGTGTCCATTTCTGCACCATTCTCACCCCTTATACTCCCTTCAGACCCATTACTCTCCTCTTCTTCAGTAAAAACTTAGCAGAAATACCTGTTCAATATGTCAGCTTTACTGTTGTCATCCTCCATGTGACCCCCATCCTCCCCCTTCAGTCTCACTATCCCTCCCTTTGCCTTTCTTTTTCACTTATGTACCTGTAAAGGTTTTGTCCCTCTACCCACTGATTTTGTAATGTGTTCTTCCATCTGAGCTTTGGCTTCCCTTACTGACCTTCCTGCCTCCCTTTGCTTCTCTTGGTACTTCTCCCTATCCCCTTCTGCCTGTGTCTTTTTGTATTGCCTGAACGCAATCTTTTTGGCTTTCACTTTCTTTGCTACCTCTTTGGAAAACCATAATGGTTTCCTCTTCATTTTCCTCTTGCTAACCTGCTTAATGCATAATTCTGTTGCTCTTGTAATCCCCATTTTAAATACTGCCCACTGTTCCTCAACCCTTGATTCCTGCCCCATTCCCCTTAATGCCTCTTTCAAGTATCTCCTCATTTTCCCAAAGTCTGCCCCTAAATTCCTGGATAAGTGTTTTTGTGTGGTTTGGTTCTGCTCTTTCTGTGATTTCAAATCCCAATGACTGGTGATCACTGTTCCCCAGGTGCTCCCCCATTGTAACCCCCATCACACTGTCCCTGTTTGTGAGCACAAGGTCCAATATTGCCTTCTGCCAAGTTGGTTCCATGACCAGTCACTTTAGGAAGGCCCCCTGAAGGGATTCCAGGTTAAATCTGCTCCTAGTTGATGCTGCTGCTGGGATGCTCCAGTCCACATCTGGAATATTGAAGTCTCCAACCTGTACTACCTCACCCTTGTCTGCCATCTTTTGGATGGCTAGCATCAGCTCCCTATCTGTTTCTTCCTCCAGGGCTGGTGGTCTATAGACCACACCTGTGCAGATGGCTGGTCCCATTTTCCTTTCCAGCTAACCCAGAGTATCTCTCCCCATTTTGTTCCTCCTGGATGTCTGTGGCCTAATATAATTTTTTCACATACAGTGCCACCTCCTCCTTCCTGCCTGCCCTGTCTCTTCTGAATATGTTGTAGCCAGGTATGGCCATCTCCCAGCCGTGGTTATCATTACACCAGGTTTCAGTGATGGCCACAATGTCCAGGTCTGACTGCATCATGACAGTCTCCAGATCTTCCATCTTGTTGCTAAGGCTCCTGGCATTGGCACACATGGCTTTCCATGATTTGACCTCCCTAGACTGTTTCACTGTTCTACTCCAACCCTTTCCTTGGTTGTCCTTTATCCCTGGTTCTCCTTGCTGTCTGCCCTTCTGCTGAATTTTGCCCCTTTTCTGCCTATCCACCTCTTGGGTGCTAATCTCCATCTTTTGCACACTGCTTTGTAGAGATAGCCACTCCTCTGGTTCACTGGTTCCACTGCTAGCTGTGGGGTGTGAGCAAGTAGGTACCCTCCTTGCTGGCCTGCCACCCCCCTTTGCTAGTTTAAATGCTTGTCAATGTAGCATTTAAACTTATCATTGAGTGCTTGGATTCCCCTCCAGGATGGATGCAGGCCATCAGGCTTGAACAAACCTCCATCCCTCCAGGTGGGTCCCCAGTCACCAATGAATCCAAACCCTTCCTCACAGCACCAGTTCTTTAACCATGAGTTAAAGTTCCTTGTGCATGCACCCCTGTGCTCTCCCTTACCTCTTGTAGGTAGTACTTCTGAGAAAGTGACAGAAGTAGCTACTTGCTTGAGACCCTTCCCCAATTTTCTAAACTCTTCCTGAACTTCCTTTGGCTCCCCATTTGCCAGGTCATTAGTACCTAGGTGAATAATGACATCAAGCTCACCCTCCCATCTTGCCTTCCCAGTGATCCCCAGGATCTTCCTTCCATCCCTCCATGCCGTGGCACCTGGTTGGCACCTAACCTCCATGTCCTCCCTGTCCTGTGTTCCTAGCTGGATCCCTCTTATGATGGAGGATTCACTTCCTCCTCCTCTGGGGTCCACTGCTTTCCCTGCTGAGGTCACCTCCTTGGCTAACCTCCACATCCTTTCCTTCTACTTCTCTGGGTACCTCTATTTGGTTTTCCCCATTTGCCAGTGTAGCATATGAGTTCTTGAGTGGAATAGGATCTGGGATGTGCCTCTGCCTGACCACTCTAACCCTCCCTGAGCCCACTGTCATCCAAGTGCTCCTCATTCTCGGCATCCTTTGAGGCAATTGCATTGGACTGGGTGGTCTCTGGATAGGGGTGATGGTACTCCTGACCCAGTTTACTTCCCTCTGTGTCTGGCTACCTCATCCCACAGTCCAGAGAGATGCATGCAGATCAGGCAGCACCTCAGTGTCCAGAAGGTCTGCCAGAATATGGCTGCCCCACAGCCACTGCATTGCACCACTCCCCACATTATACTTCAATTATACTGCTATTCCACTAGTTGTCTGCTACTGAAGCTCTCCTACTTTCCTTTTTATTAATTTACTGTCCTTAAAATCCTGCCACTGATCCTCAGATACTTTTCTTTTTTAAAAAAAGAAAATAAACCAAGAAATAAATTAATGAATCAAAACACTTGTCGTGCTGAGGGTGGGCTTCTTCACCCTTATGCCCATACTACTCCACACCCCTTACTATATGCTGTGTTTAGCTCCTGTCAATCAGATTTAACAGGACATATAATTAAGAGTTGGGGAAGGGGGAGTGAAAATCTGCAGCAATTAAAGACAGCAAAGAAATACACCACCACTATGTTTTAAATTTCCAACAGCCCAAAAACAATTCTAAATAAAGACAACAAAGAAAGCACAGTGTCACTAAAAGCCCACAATCTAAGTTTAAAAGAAAAATAGCAATTACCAGTTACTGTAAAGCACTGAATTGAATATGTTTCCTTCCCCTTCTGGCTTCTTCTGAGAAAATAAAACTCACTTGCTACCTCAACTCTGACTTCTGAACTTGAAACACAGTTTGCTCAGGGCAATGAACACACCTCTACTTCTCTCACATACCACACACTGATCATATTTCTGAAATCTGTTTGCTCCAGTCAACAGTTACAAAAAATGCCCTGTCCTTGAAACACAGCTTGCGGAAGGGAATGAACATACCTCTCTTTCTATCACATTGTACACACACTGAACATGTTTCTGAAGTCTCTTTCCTCCAGACAACAGTTACATAAAGTGTCCTGTCTTTGAAACACACTTTTCTCTGTGCCATGAACACACATCTATACACACTGAACATGTTTCTGAAGTCTCTTTCCTCCAGAAAACAGTTATATAAAGTTACCTCTCTTTGAAACACAGTTTGCTCAGGGCAAGGAACACACATCTCCTTCTGCCACACACCATACCACACAGTTAATGTGTTTCTCACATCTCTTTCCTTCAATAAACAGTTACATAAACAGCCATCTCCAGGAAACACAGTTTGCTCTTTGTAATGAACACACATCTCTTTCTGTCAATCCCCTCACACTGAACTTGTTTCTGAAGTCTCTTTCCTAAAGTCACCATTTACATAAAGTGCCCTCTCCTTGAAACATAGTGCTCTCTTGGACATGAAGGCACATTTCCTTCTGTCACTTACGACACACAGAACATGTTTCTGAAGTCTCTTTCCTTCAGTTAACAATTACATAAAGGGTCCGCTCCTGTAAACACAGATTGCCCTCTGAAATGAAATCACAACTCAGTCTTGCATATGCCACACACTGAAACGTGTTTCTTAATTCTCTTTCCTCCAGTCAAGAGTTACATAAAGTGCTGACTCTTGGAAACACAGTGTGCTCTTGGCAATGAATACTCATCTTTTTTCATCTTTCCTCCAGACAGCAGTTATATAAAGTTACCTCTCTTTGAAACACAGTTTGCTCAGGGCAAGGAACACACATCTCCTTCTGCCACACACTACACACTGATCATGTTTCTGAAGTCTCTTTGCTCCAGACAACAGTTACATAAAATTCCTTCTCTGTGAAACACAGTTTGCTAAGGGCAATCAACATGCACCTCCTTCTGACACATACCACACACTGAACATGTTTCTCCAGTATCTTTGCTACAGTCAACTGTTCCAAAAAGTGCCTTCTCCTTGAAACACAACTTTGTTCAGGGCAATCAACACACACCTGCTTCTGCCACATACCACACACTGATAATGTTTCTGAAGTCTCTTTCCTCCAGACAACAGTTACATAAATTGTCCTCTCCTGTAAACACAGTTTGCTCTGGGAATTGAACACGCATCCCTGTCTCACACGTACCACACACTGAACATGTTTCTTAAATCCCTTTCCTCCGGTCAAGAGATACATAAAGTGCTTACCCTAGGAAACACATTTTGCTCTTGGCAATGACTACTCATCTCCTTTTGTCACATACGACACACTGAACATGTTTCTGAAGTCTCTTTCCTCCAAAAAACAGTTACATAAAATGTCCTCTCCCTGAAATACAGTTACTGTATCTCTATGCAATAAACACACATTTCTTTGTGTCACATACCACACACTGATCATTTTTCTGATGTCTCTTTCCTCCATTCAACAGATACATAAAGTGCCCTCTCTTGGAATCACTGTTTGCTATGGGTAGTGAATGCACATCTCTTTCTGTCACATAATACACACTGAACATATTTCTGAAGTCTCTTTCCTCCAGACGATAGTTGCATGAAGTGCCCTCTCCTTGAAACACAGTTTGCTCAGGGCAATGAACACACATCTCCATCTGTCACATACCATACCCCGATCATGTTTCTGAATTCTCTTTGTTCCAGTCAGCAGTTGCTAAAAGTGCCCTCTCCTTGAAACACAGTTTGAGGAGGGCAATCAACACACATCTCCTCTCACATGCCACACACTGAATAAGTTTTTGAAGTCTCTTTCCTCCATTCATCAGTTACATAAAGTGTTCTCTCATGGAATCACTCTTTTCTCTGGGCAATGAACACACATCTGTTTCTGTCAAATACAAGACACAGACCATGTTTCTGAAGTCTCTTTCTTCCATGCAACAGTTACATAAAGTGCCCTCTCCTGGAAACCCAGCTTGCTCTGGCAATGAACACTCATCTCTTTCTGGCACATACCACACACTGAACATGATTCTAAAGTTGCTTTCCCATGGTCAACTCAGTTACATAAAGTGCCCTCTCCTGAAACCACAGTTTTCTCTGGGCAATGAAGACACATCTCTTTCTGTCACATACCACACATAAAACATGTTTCTAAAGTCTCTTTCTGCAGTAAACAGTTACAAACAAAATTCTTGCCTTGAAACACAGTTTTCTCTGGGCAAAGAACCCATATCTAGTTCTGTCACATACCACACAGTGAACATGTTTCTAAAATCTCTTTCCTCCTGGCAACAGTTACAAAAAGTGCTATTTCCAGGAAACACAGTTTTCTCTGGGCAATGAACACACATCTCTTTCTGTCACATACTACACAGATCATGTTTCTGAAGTATCCTTCCTCCATTCAACAGTTACACAAAGTGCCCTCTCCTTGAAACACAGTTAACTCAGTGCAGTGAACACACTTCTCTTTCTGTCACATGTACCACATACTGAATTTGTTTCTGAAGTCTCTTTCCTCCAGTCAATGTTTACATAAAGTGCCCTCTCTTTGAAACTCAGTTTTCTCTGTTTAATGAACACACATTTCTTTCTGTCACATGCCACTCAGGACATGTTTCTAAAGTCTCTTTCTGCAGTAAACAGTTACTAACAAAGCTCTCCCCTGAAAACACAGTTTTCTCTTAGTAGTGAACACACATCTCATTCTGTCAATACCCACAGTGAACATGTTTCTGAAGTATCTTTCCTCCAGAAAACAGTTATATAAAGTGCCCTCTCCTTGAAACAAACTTTGCAGAGGGCAATGAACACACATCTCCTTCTATCACATTCCACACATGGATCATGTTTCTGAAGCCTCTTTGCTACAGTCAACAGTTACAAAAAGTGCCCTCTCCTTGAAACACACTTTGCGGAGGACAATGAACACACATCTCCTTCTGTCACAAAACACACACTGAACATGTTTATGAAGTCACTTGCTCCATTCATCAGTTACATAAAGTGGTCACTCCTGGAATCACTGTTTTCTCTGGTCAGTGAACACATATCTCTTTCTGTCACATACCACTCACAGAACATGTTTCTGAAGTCTCTTTCCTCCAGACAACAGTTACATAAAGTGTCCTCTCCTGTAAACAGAGCTTGCTCTGGGAAATAAACACACCTCTCCTTCTAGCACATACCACACTCTGTAAACTAAGTGTTAAATAATCTCTGTGACAGTGTGGTGCTAAACTAT
The DNA here is from genome assembly GCA_016271365.2 of Neoceratodus forsteri. NCBI lineage: Eukaryota > Metazoa > Chordata > Ceratodontiformes > Ceratodontidae > Neoceratodus > Neoceratodus forsteri. The sequence goes on along the minus strand of CM057453.1, from coordinate 784,515,448 downwards.
GTGTTACATTATCTCTGTGGCAGCGTTGTGCTCCACTGTGTAAAATTACTTCTGTGACAGTGTTGTACTAAACTGTTTTAAATTATGTCTGTGACAGTGTAGTGCTAAGCTTTGTATTACTTTATCTCTGTTAGAGTGTGATGCTAAACTATGTGTTGAATAATGTCTGTGACAGTGTGGTGCTCAAATGGTGCTCAAAATTGTGTTAAATTATCTCTGTGACAGTGTGATGCTACACTGTGTTAATTATCTCTGTGACAGTGTGGTGCTAAACTAAGTGTTCTCTGTGGCAGTGTGGTGCTCAGATATGGTGTTACATTATCTCTGTTACAGTGTGGTGCACATCTGCATTAAATTATCTCTGTGACAGTGTGGTGCGAAACCACCTGTTAAATTTTTTATTTGACAGTGTGGTGCTAAACTATGTGGTAAATTTTCTCTGACAGTGTGGTGATCAACTGTATTAAATTATCTCTGTGACAATGTGCTGAGAAACTGTGTTAAATTATTTCTGTTTCTGTGTGATGCTATGGGTTGAATAATGTCTGTGTCAGTTGGGTGTTAAACTATGTTTTAATTTTTTTCTGTGGCAGTGTGGGCTCAATTGCCTTAAATTATCTCTGTGACAGTGTGGTGGTAAACTGTGTTAAATTATTTTTGTGACAGTGTCATGCTAAACTATGTGTAACATTATCTCTGTGGCAGTGTGGTGCTCAGCTGTGTGTTAAATTATCTCTGTTACAGTGTGGTGCAAAACTGCATGTAGCATTATCTCAGTGACAGTGTGGTGCTCATCTGTGTTAAGCTATCTCTATGATAGTGTGGTACTAAACTTTTTGTTAAATTATTTATGCGACAGTGTGGTGCTCAACTGTGTTTAATTATCTCTGTGACAGTGTGGTGATCAACTCTTAAATTATCTCTGTGACAGCATGGTGCTAAACTATGTCTTACATTAACTCTGTGGTCATGCTGTGCTCAACTGTCTAAAATTACCTTTGTGACAGTGTGCTACTAAACTGTGTTAAATTATCTCTGTGACAGTGTGGTGCTAAATGATGTGTTACATTATCTCTGTTATAGAGTGGTGCTAAGCTATGTGTTAAATAGTCTCTGTGACAGTGTGGTGCTAAACTAAGTGTTACATTTTCTCTGTGACAGTGTGGTGCTAAACTGTGTTAAATTATCTCTGTGACAGCGTGGTGATAATCTATGTCTTACATTATCTCTGTGGCAGTGTGGTGGTAAATTAAGTATTACATTACCTTTGTGGCAATGTGGTGGTAAAATGTGTTAAATCATCTCTGTGATAGTGTGGTGCTAAAGTATGTGTTACATTATCTCTGTTACAGTCTGGTGCTAAACTATGTGTTGAATAATGTCAGTAACAGTGTGGTGCTCATCTGTGTTAAATTATCTCTTTGATTGCATGGTGCTAAACTGTGTGTTGCATTATCTCAGTGACAGTGTGGTGCTCATCTGTGTTAAACTATCTCTGTGATAGTGTGGAGTGAAAACATCTGTTAAACTACTTATGTGACACTGTAGTGCTAAATTATGTGTGAAATTATCTCTGTGACAGTGTGGTGCCTAACCATCTGTTAATTTTTTTATGTGACAGTGTGGTGCTAAACTATGTGGTAAATCATCACTGACAGTGTAGTGCTCATATGTTTGAAATTATCTCTGTGACAGTGTAGTGCTAAACTATATGTTATATTATCTGTGTGATAGTGTGGTGCTAAACTATATATTACATTATCTCTGGTACAGTGTGGTGCACATCTGCATTAAATTATCTCTGTGACAGTGTGGTGTGAAACCATCTGTTAAATGTTTTAAGTGACAGTGTGGTGCTAAACTATGTGTTACATTAAGTCTGTGGCTGTTTGGTGCTCAGCTGTCTAAAATTACCTCTTTGACAGTGTGGTGCTAAATTATGTGTTGCATTATCTCTGTTATAGAATGGTGTTAATAATCTCTGTGACAGTGTGGTCCTAAACTGTTAAATTATCTCTGTGACAGTGTGTTGCAAAACTATGTGTTACATGATCTCTGTGGCAGTGTTGTTCTCAACTGTGTAAAACTACCTATCTGACAGTGTGGTTCTAAACTGTCTTAATTTATCTCTGTGACAGTGTAGTGCTAAACTATGTGTTACTTTATCTCTGTTAGAGTGTGATGCTAAACTATGTGTTGAATAATGTCTGTGACAGTGTGGTGCTCAATTGTGTTAAATTATCTCTGTGACAGTGTGGTGCTACAGTGTGTTAATTATCTGTGTGACAGTGTGGTGCTAAACTATCTGTTATACTATCTCTGTGGTAGTGTGTTGCTCAATTCTATGTTAAATTATCTCTGTTACAATGTGGTTCTATACTGTGTTACATTATCTTTGTGACAGTGTGGTGCTAAGCTCTGTTAAATTATGTCTGTTGCAGTGTGGTGCTAAACTATGTGATAAATTATCAGTGTGATAGTGTGGTGTTAAACTATGTCTTAAATTATTTATGTGACAGTGTGGTGTTCAACTGTGTTAAACTATCTCTGTGACAGTGTGGTGATAAACTCTTAGATTAGCTCTGTGACAGTGTGGTGGTAAACTATGTAATACATTAACTCTGTGGCAGTGTGGTGCTCAACAGTCTAAAATTAATAATAATAATAATATTTTTATTTTTAGGGTACTTTTCAAAAAACCAAGGCACCATACAAGATAAAATCCAGCAATTCAAATATAAAAATAATCATTAAAATCAGACAGTACCATAAATATTATTACATAAAAAGATCAATCACCATAAGCCTGGTGCCACAGATAGGTTTTTAAGGCTGATTTAAAGCCCTCCACAGTCATGCACTACCGTAACCGATGAGGTAGAGAATTCCATACTGTGGGAGCCATGAACATAAAACATCTCCCCCTGAAGATTTCAAACATACCTTAGAAATCTCTAGGAACCCCTCGCTGGCTGAGGGGAGTGATTGCACAGGACAGTAGAAAACCAGGAACTCTTTCAGATAATCTGGGCCCAGTCTATGTAGGGCTTTGAAAGTCAGCAAGCCAACTTTGAAGATGATCCACCACTGAAATGGCAGTCAGTGCAGTTAGCGCAGCACCGGCATAATATGACAGGACAGAGGAGATCCTGTCAAAAACTGGGCCACCGCATTCTGCACCAGCTGCAGGCAGTGGATTTCCAACCCAGAAAGCCTTAGGTATAGGGAATTGCAGTAATTTTAGCACGAGGACACAAAGGCATGGACCAAGGTAGGAAGGTCACTGGACGGTACCAGATGTTTAATCCTGGAGATATTCCTTAGATGGTAAAAGGAAGATTTGATGACAGCCAACTCCTGTGAATGCAAGGTCAACCCTTCATCAAAAATTACCCCCAGGTTTTGCACCTGGTTAGAAGTCGGGAGGGGGACACCCCTGAGAACAAGTCCAGAGAGCGACCCACCTCCTAAACCTCCTGTCCAATGACCAGGTTCCACAACTATCACCTCAGTCTTACCAGAGTTCAACTTCAGCCAGCTTGAATCCATCCACTCCTGGATTTCTTTGAGGCAGTTAGAGAGAGTTCGAGAGAGCTGTATCCTGGTAGGGTGCAAAAGAAAGGTAGAGCTGGGTATCATTGCCGTAACAATGAAACCTCAGCCTATACATTCTTACAATGTCTCTGAGGGGTAGCATATACACCGCGAACAACATGGGCGACAAAACTGAACCCTGAGGAACCCCACAAGACAGAGAAACTGAATCTGATGAAAACACTCCAGATACCACTTTCTGAGTTATTCCAGTGAGGAATGATGTAAGCCATCTGAGGACAGTTCTTATTGTTCCACAGATATACCTCAGACAGCTAAGTAACAGCCCATGGTCCATGGTGTCAAACGCTGATGATAGATCCAAAAGAACCAAGATGGAATGGCTCTTCTGATCTCTAGCCATCAGCAGATCATTGAACACCTGAACCAGCACTGTCTCGGAACTATGTCTCTTTCGAAAACCGGACTGGAGGGGCTCGTAGATGTCATGGATGCTTAAATGGTCCTCCAGTTGTGCTGCCACTACTTTCTCAATAACCTTCCTTAAAAAAGGGAGGTTAGAGAGTGGCTTGTAGTTGGCATGTCAGTTTGGGTCCAAAGTAGCATTCTTTAAGAGAAGTATCACTACCGTCTCTTTCAGAGAGTTAGGAAACTTCCTAGATTCCAAGGAGCACCAAACTATCCATGCTAGGACTGGACCAATAACATCAAGACAACCCAAAATCAGGGAAGTTGGTCCAGTGTCCAAACTACAGCATGTAGGGCATACACCCTGGATGATCCACATGACAGTCATGAAGTCAAGGTGGCTGAAGGTACTCCAGAAAAAGTGGGGGACAGTGACCTCATGCTGATCACAAGCAATACCCAAAGAGTGCACTGGCAGGTGCTCCGCCCTGATGTCGGCCACCTTATCAGCAAAGAAACGAGCAAGGTCATCGCACTCTGTTTGTGAAAACACTTTCCAAACCTCAAGACAGACTGGGTTGCACAGTCTGTCCACAGTTTGGAACAGCTGAGCTGGTCAGTTCTGAGCTGCCACAATCTCCCTGGACAGGAACTATGCCTTCTTACAGGTGATTGTGGATTGATAGACTTGATAATGGTCCATCAATCTAAGCCAGTCAGCATCAAAGGTGGATTTCCACCAGTGACGCTCTAGCCTTCGTCCTAGTCACCGCATCTCCCTCAAAACCCCGTCAAACCATGGGGATCAAGGGAAAAGGGAAAGAGGACAAACTCAGACTGGAGCAATGACATCCAGGGCCCTGAAGACAGCCATATTATAGGCCAACATGAGGGTCTCTGGATCACTACTTGCCACAGAGAGGGACGATAGGTCAAGTACCGCAGATAAGCTTTGAGAACTTATAGCTCTTAAAGGGCAGTACCTGACTATCTCCACAGGGGAAGGCCTACAAGGGGGGGTGCTAAAACTAAACCCCACGGTGTAATGATCAGACCACGCAACTGGTTCCACCCGTAAATTGGAGGCTTCAATCTCTAGGAGGAAAACCAAGTCGAGGGAGTATCTGTGTTTATTAGTAGCAGTGGTAGTAAACTGTGTTAAATTATCTCTGTGACAGTGTGGTGCTAAATTATGTGTTACATTATCTCTGTTATAGTGTGGTGCTAAGCTATGTGTTAAATTATCTCTGTGACATTGTGGTACTAAAATATGTGTTAAATAATCTATGTGACAGTGTGGTGCTAAACTGTGTCAAATTACCTCTGTGACAGCATGGCGAGAAACCATTTTTAAATTATTTATGTGACAGTGTGGTGATAAACTATGTGTTAAATTATACTTCTGATAGTGTGGTGCCAAACGATATGTCAAATAATCTCTGTGATAATGTGGTGTTAAACTATGTCTTAATTTATCTCTGTTAAAGTCAGGTGCTAAACTCAGTGTTAAATTATGTCTGAGACAGTGTGGTGGTAAACTGTGTGTTACATTACCTCTGTTATAGTGTGGTGCTAATCTCTGAGTTAAATTATCTCTGTGACCGTGTGGTGCTAAACTGCTGAATTAGCTCTGTGATAGTGTGGTGCTAAACTGTGTGTTAAATTATCTTTGTGACAGTGTGGTGCTAAACCATGTGTTAAAGGATACCTAAACAAGCAGTTTTTAAAACTGCAAACTCCCAATATCTGGCTTCATAGCATGGTAAAGTAAAGGCTGCTGTTTACATTTATGCTAAAACTGCATTTATGTACATAACATAAATGCAGTTTCATGGCTTTTGAAAAATGTAAACATCAGCCTTCCACTTTCAAAATTCAGCCTTGGTTTCTCCCTAAGATGTCTGCCAAGAGTGTTAAGTGATGAGTCATGATGACTTCATCAGAGCCAGAGACAGAGATCCACATATATTTCTATAGTGCTAACTAGCTCTTCTTTCCCTCTTTAGTTTTAATTGTTGTACCAGAATTAGTAATGGGTGAAGTGGCCCCAGTTCACTCCGTGGAGTGATTCGTGGAGTGAAGGCGAATTCACGGAGTACTTTGTGTTATTAATGAGTAACGCAAAGTCCATTGAAAACAATGACTTCACATTACTCTGTCTTCCCAAACCACTACTCCACCAACTCTTAAGGCGAAGTACATTGAAAACAATGTACTTTGCCTTGTTTTTAAGCTCCAAAGGCGAATTTTGCAGTGTTTCATGGGATTTCAGGTCACATGGGCTCTAGATTGTTCTGCACACCTCAGTTTGGGGTAGTGTGTGTAGGAAGTTGTAGGAGACAATCTGCTCTGAGAGCTCTCTGCAATTCAAACCTTCAAAAAGCTGTTAAAAAAGCCTTTTTGAGTCATTTTTTTGGTAAAACTTTAGTTCATCGATTATAGGAAACCCTCCTGTGCTCATATCATCGAGCACTTATTGTTTGTGTATGGATTTTGAATATTAATGTACAACATTCAGTCTGTGTACTGAGAGACAGTGGGAGTGTGCTTTGGGGGAGGTATGTATCTGTGGTGTAGGTAGATTAACTTGGAGAAAAAGACAGTACTTTCTGTTTTGGTGATATTTTTCTTGTATAACTGTGTTAATGTGTACACAGTAATGGTTTCAATATTTCTTGCCATTTTTTTGCTGATTGTTGTGGTGCAGCAGTGCATAATTTTAGTTTGTTTAACATATGTGGTTATATTACTTGAAGTTTTCAATTTGCATGCATTACTTACTGTGTGTGAGTATGTGTGTGTCGCGTGTCATCAAATTAGACACCTTTTATTGTGCCACATAATAATTTCAGCAATGTGAAGCTGCTATCCACTGCAGCTGTGTGATATTTTGTACTTCTTTGTGGTATCTTTACTGGTACTAGTACTAGTGACTGTTACTGCCACATTGCATAATTTTAGTCTGTTAAAAATATGTGGTTATATTACTGAGGTTTTCAATTTCCTATGCATTACTTGGTGTGTGTGAGTATGTGTGTGATACGTCATCAAATCAGACACCTTTTATTGTGCCACATAATAATTTCAGCAATGTGAAGCTGTTACATACTGCAGCTGTGTGATTTTTGTACTTCTTTGTGGTATCTTTACTGGTGCTAGTACTAGTGACTGTTACTGCAGCAGTGCATTACACTGCCTCCCATGGCCCGCCCCAACCAGCAAAGGTATTCTTTTCCAGATCTGAATTTCTGATGGTGAGCACTGATTAGGTGTTGTGCCTTTGTGCCTGCATCTCTTCAGTGCATAGTGCAATCTTAATCTGTCTGTGCATTTGCATCTCTTTAGGGCCCAATCTCCATCTGTAACTTAAGTCACAGTTGTTTCTTTGACTTCACTTCAGAGTACTGGACAGGTGTAGTGCTTAATTCTGCATGAACATTGTACTCATCAATATGCGTTTTTAAGTCAGGACCATCATCACGAGTCACTCGTGATACAAATCATGTTCTTCATCATCACGGTCACAAATACAGTCACAGATCACGATTCATGATCATTCACATTACGAATCACAACATTAATTTTTTTTTTAGTTACTTGGATGTATTGTAAGCCTGTTTTGTAGTATCACTCCAGGCTTCACCACCCCACCATTGTACTCATTGATACGTGTTTTTAAGTCTGGGAGTTTTAAGCTACAGCTCATTGGGGAAGTACAGCCATAGGCAGTAAGCATTCACGTTTCTTCATCATCATAGTCACAAATGCAGTCACAAATCAAGATTCACAATCATTCACATTACGAATCATAACATTAATTTATTTTTCTAGTTACTTGGATGTATTGTAAGCCTGTTTTGCAGTATCTCTCCAGGCTTCGCCACCCCACCATTGTACTCATTGATACATGTTTTTAAGCTTGGGAGTTTTAAGCTACAGCTCATCAGAGAAGTACAACCATAGGTGGTAGGCATTCATGTTTCTTCATTATCATGGCCACAAATGCAGTCAGAAATCATGATTCATGATCATTCACATTACGAATCACAACATACATTTTTTTTCTAGTTACTTGGATGTATTGTAAGCCTGTTTTGTAGTATCTCTCCAGGCTTCACCACCCCACCATTATACTCATTGATACATGTTTTTAAGTCTGGGAGTTTTAAACTACAGCTCATCGGGGAAGTACAGCCATAGGCGTTAAGCATTCACGTTTCTTCATCATCACGGTCACAAATGTAGTCACAAATCATGATTCACGATCACGTCATGAATCACAACATACATTTTTTTAATAGTAACTTGGATGTATTGTAAGCCTATTTTGTAGTATCTCTCCATGCTTCACCACCCCACCATTGTACTCATTAATTTTTGTTTTTAAGTCAGGGAGTTGGACTGTGTCTACAGTACATACACAGACTGGAATGAAGACTGAATGCACACATGCAGTTTAGTACAGTATACTTGCACTGCTCAGAATACAAAGTGTCACGCATATGGAAGACAACAAGAAAAGGGTATAATTACATACAAGGGTCAGAGATGGTGATGGAATACATTTTATAACACAGCAAGGAAGGTGTGGGGGGCACATGGTGTGAGGAAAAAAAAAATGTGGGATCCCATGGTGATCCAGCCGCAGTTCCAGCATGGACATAATTTGCAACTGATGTTCCTCTATGTGATCCAGCCGCTGGTCCACGGCACTCACCCTCTCATTGTCATCCTCAACAGCACTCCAGATAACTGCCAAGTCAGCCTGTGTTACATGCAGCTCTCTGGGGTCCACATATTCTACAGGCTGACCTGCTGGTGGTGGTGATGGTGGAGGGTGCTGGTGGAGCAGCAGGTGCTGCTGTGGCCCTCCCCTTCTTAGGGATGCCGCAATGCACAGCTGCACCCTCTGCCACAGAATGGCCAGCATGTGCAGGCATGGTCCATTCTGTGGCAGCCTGCCGCTCCAACTGCTTGTGATTGAGTGTATGGGTGTACAGGCCCTCTGTCCCCAGGTGAGTGCCCCGGGGTCCACGGCGCATCTCCACCTCACACAGGTGGCACTTGACCTCACTGCTGTCTCCCCACAGAGTAAAAAAACTGCCAGACAATGGAGGTGCAGGGAGGACCAGGCACAGGCAGGGGATGGCCAGATGAACTGGCAGCTGGCTGGTCACAGTGCTGAATAGGGATGGGATCCACACCTGTGCCCGGGGGAATAGGCACATCCTGCTCCAGAGAACCTGGACTTGGTGGTGGTGGTGGTGGTTCAACTGCCTCAGAGTCAGGACAGGAGGTGGTGCTAGTCCTGCTTCCAGGGGGAGACAATCACAAGTATCAAGTGGCCCAACAGGAATGGGTGCCCATGCCCTCCACACATGTGCATGGTATGATGCTTACCACTACTACGGTCTCTCAGAGCTTCCCCCACCCCAGACATTCCCTCACCCTAGTCCATGTCTCCTGCTGAGCTCCCTCAGTCTAAGCAATCACGACTCACACTGTCACACAACACACACACACACAGTCACACAGACAAACAACTAACTACTTATAAAGGTAAGAAAAATACAATTTACAGAAAGAACAAATTAAGTAAAAAAGAGTACAGAAAAGACAAAAAAATGTAGCTTTTAAAAAAGCTGTTGGGTCTAAATCAAAGTTTAAATCTCCTCCTCGCTCTGATCTCAAAGTATCAGCAGTCACAAAACACACTACTCTCTCTCTCCGTCTGCACAGGAGAAAGTAAAAGTATCTGCTTGTATGACTCACTTTCTTCCTGCCTAGTTAAAGAGCATGTGACTTACAGTACTACAAGCCATGTGATGTGTGGTGGGGCTGCCAAATCTGAAACACCAAGTGGATCACTTAGAATCATAATGAGGAACACAAAGTCCATTAAAAACAATGACTTCGCCTTACTTCACATTGCCATTCCGCCTTAACGTGAAGTGGTAATGACAAGGCGGAGTGAGAACTCTGCATTGCCCACTCCGCATAGAGGATTGGCAACGCGAAGTGACCACTTTGCGTTCACTTCACCAGCAGAATTTAAATTTGCTGTATCCAGAATGATCAACACCATGTGTTAGCTCATGGATTATTTTGATCAGTACACATTAGGCTATGATTTTTTTTCATTTTGTTTACTTTAACTTGCAGAAAATGTTTTGTAATCCAGCTAACTTTCTTTGGCAAACTGCATTACAATACAACACTTCAAATACCTGATGATCTAGTGGTTATATGATACACTGAATTTTGTTTTTTGTTAACCAGGAGAGACACACTAAGCTGAAAGCTTGTTTTCAGGTGTGGCCTGGGAGCACGAGGAAGTTTAGTGACTTGCTCAGAGTCACACAGCAAAGTACTGGTCTTGTTCAGTTCCAAAGCTCATGCTCTCTTGTTAATCCACAAATAAGGCTTTCTTTTCCATATGAACCCCCTGAACCTAGCCTGCCTTCTGTTGAACACCCCACCATCCATACCCTGTCCTTAGTACTGCCTGGGGCCGCATATGAGCTTGTGGTCTGATGAAGAGAATTATCACACCTCAGAATGTAATCTTGTACTTCAGAGAGTTGTGCACACCTATACTGATGTGCATCATCAGCTGGCACTGTTAAAAATGCCTCCCAAATCACTCTGCAGTCCACATTCTCAATGGTTAACTTCTGCTCCCACAGTAAACATTGAATGGATCACCACCCTTCTGCACAGTGAAGGTAGTATGTACAGTTCCCTGTTGTGTTTTTTTCCCACCTCACTAACCAGCAATTAGGTCTTCCTGGAGGGCCAAGTAATAAGCATCATGACCCACCAGAAAAACTGCTGTTCATGCCCTCATAAGGGCTGCACTTACAATGGATAACAATATTATTAGCAAGAGAGACATTCTAATACCTTGAGTGAATCCATCTGACTTCCAGTGTCAGTCTACCCCTTTAGCTGTGATCTGCAGAACCCCGCAGGACAGTTCACAACAATTCTTCTACAGGACTTTTCTGTGCTGTACTCCACAATGTGAGTTGGCTGGCTGCCACCCTTCCAAATCTTGAATGAGCTATACACAACTCCCTCAATACTGTCCTAACAAACCAACACCACCCCCACATCCACGGGTAGTCTCCCTACACAGAATTCAAGCAACAGTTTAGGTGCAGCCCTGCCACTCTGAGTATTTGTCATCACTGGCTACTCTCATCCACAATCAGGTAGTGATCACGATGCTGGCAGCCCCACATTTCAGATCTCACAGTGATCTGCTAAGCGTCCTCCTCCTTCATGTCTTCCCCTAACCTGAATATAGCTGCACCCTGCTGGAATGGCCTCTTCAGTTGTTCTCTGGAATTCATTCTTCTCACCTGCTCCCCACACCAAAAACTGTTGAGTTCACTACCCTTCCACATCATGAATGTGTTTAGTACAGTCTCCCATGTTATATTTACATATTAATAATAAACATGATTTTCTGGTAATCCAGGCTGATAACAGCATGGCACAAGTGGAAAAATAGGCTTTCCTACCCATATAAGATCTAAGCCAGGTATGATTAGGCACTATTATATGACGTGTATAATGATGTGAACACCTATCATTTAATAGTGCCTAATCAAAGGTATCCTAGATCTTTTAAGGTTAGGAAAGCCCATCATTCCCCTTGTTCCCTGCTGCTATAAACCTGACTTACTGGAAAGATATGTTTATATTTGATATGTCAAAATAAAACGGGGACTGTACTACTTGCATTCATGTTGCAGAAGGGTGATGAGCTCACCAGTTTTTGATGTGAAGAGGAATAAAGGAATGAATACCAGAGGGGGACTGAGAAGGCCACTCTTTCAAGGTACTGCTTTATTCAGGGAAGTGGGAAGACAGAAGAAGGGAAACATGACCAGATTACTGTGAGAAATAAGTTGTGGGGCTGCCAGCACCTTGATCACTACCTGACCTTGTTGTCCTGACCAACATTCCACTTCCCATAAAACCAGTTCATGCAATTGTCCAAGGCTGTGTGTGAATATTAATGTATGAAATGGCTGCCATTACACATTCAGTTACTTCACTACCAGTCTAATATTGCTTGTAAAGCACTTAGGGATACAATGTGTATGAAAACCACTATATCAATGTTAATTCTTCTTCTTAGTATTATTATTTCCCATGGAAAAACAAGACAAGACAAGCATATATTTGAGTTTTGAGAAAGTATGAACTCTAACATTTGACTGCACAAGAACCTTGCTACCAAAAAAGTGGTGGTTCTAGGGGGTGATGAAGGGTGTGGCTGCAAGCCGCCCCCCCCACACACACACATAGTAATGTACTTGCCTGCTGCTTCTGTTGCATTTCACTTTGTTGAAGAAGTCTGTTTTATTGATTATACAAATGTTTACATTTAAACTATGGATTACACTTGTAGGTTATGTCAAAAACGTACTAGAAAAGAATAATAGCAGAAAATATAAAGGTTTAATAAAAATGTTAAAAAGTGCATATTAAGCATGCACACCACATCAGCACCCCCATTGTAGCATCCTGAATCCACCATAACCACTAGACCACCAGGTTATTCAAGATTTGTACTGCACTGTGGTTTGCCACAGAGAACATCAATTGAATTAAAACACATTTTCAGCATGTTAAAGTAAACAAAATGAACAGAACCATAGCCTGACAAGTGCATTATGCAAAATAATGCAGATGGTTTTGACCATTTGGGTGAAACAATTCTCTACAAAGAGAAAAAAGAACTAGTTAGCACTACTGAGAGCCATATGTCTCACTGACCTTGGCTCCAATGATGTCATCACATAACACATTTGACGGCCAGGCAAGACAGTTTTTTTTGAAATTGGAAGGCTGATTTTACAATTTTCAAATGCTCTTTAACAACATTAAGGTAAATTATGTAAACGTAGTTTTAACATTAATGAATACAGCAGCCTTTCCTTTAGTCACCTAAAGAGTCAGATTTTTGAATAGTTTGTTGTCAAAATGTTGTTTAGGTATCCTTTAAGTTGTATAGAAAGAAACAGATGCCAGCACAAGTTACAATCAAGTAACAACCACTTCTTACCAACCAGAAAGGTTGTCAATGTCCATGATGAACAAAGGAAGCAAAAACTTTTCTTCAGAGTGCTATAAAGTGCTTCATTTTATTTTAAATTCACCCTGCTTCCATAAAAAGCTGTTCTCTCTCACAGCATAATGTTCCTAATGCGTTTCATGCCCACTAGCACTTGATCATAGGAATGACATCAAAACTATAAAGTGTCATTAAATACTTAGTGTTCTTAAAGTGCCAGCACAACATAAATTATTTCTAATAGGACATATGCAATCACCATAAAAAACAAATTAAAACCATTCATTGTACTTAACCACTGTATATTACTATTGCATCATGTTATTAATAATTTAAAAACTCAGTTTTACAGTTTAACTTTAGTTTTTAACTTTTACCACTATTATTTTGTACATCAGTGTCCTCCTCCAATTTCTTAGGGCTCCACTTTGCATTCAAGTGTTTAGCAGAAGTATCTATAAAAATAAACAGGAAATTCAGATTAATACATATTTCTTGCTGTGAGGTACTTTCATACAATGACTATATGTCATGCTATACCAAATCTATTACACAGCAGGCCAAAATAATTATTTCTTTAAAAAAGGTTTCAAATCAATTCTTTCATTTAGTCCAGGTCTTTCTGACCCTCCTGTAGCAAAAATCCAATATTGTTCTTGCTTTAGCAAGACATTGTCATAGTCACCCCCCTTGGGCTTTTTATATGCTTCTCAATCCCTAAAAAAGACTAAACATGCTCTTTTAGGTTTTTTACCTTCCCCATATTAATTGCAAGTGCATTTTTAATTTCATCATTCTTTATTGTTCTCAGATGTTCCCCAACCCTTTCCTTTCATTTTCTTTTTGTTTTACCTATATAAAAACATCCACATGTGCATGTGGCCATATAAATGACCCCTTCTGTTACCCAGGTAATAAATCATCTGACCTTTGTCTCTCTTTTTGTTTTGGGGTTAATAAAGTGCTTAGTCTGTGTCAGGCATTTACAGAATTTGCAATTACCACATTTAAAACAACCTTCCTGTTGTCTAGGTAACCACATTCTTGTATATTCTTGTTTTGGTTGTACTGAATGTACTACCTTATCTTTTAAACTTTTTCCTTTCCTGTGTACCAGTCTAGGCTCCACATTCTTAAGGTCCCTCAAACCTGGATCTAAACTCACCAGATGCCAATGCTTTTTAACTATTTTCCCAATCTCATCTGATTGTGCATTGTATGTACTTACAAAATTTATTCTAAGGTCACATTTCTCTCTCTTCTCTGTCTTATGCATAACCTCTGGCCTTACCATATCATTTACTTCTTCTCTGGCTCTAGTTATAATATTTTCTGGGTATTTTCTCTCATACAATCTCTCTTCCAGTTCATTAGCTCTTTTCTCATATGTTACCTGGGTACTGCAATTTCTTTTCATTCTCAAAAATTGTCCTTTTGGAATACCTGCTATAGTATGATACTGATGACTACTGTCTGCTTGTAATAGTGTATTTCTGTCTGTATTTTTTCTATACAGATCTATTTCTATTCCCCCAGTTCCATCCTTTTTAATTATCATATCTAGAAAATTAGTATGTGTGGAACTGAAGGACAGTGAGAAACATAGATTTGTGTTACTTTGTTCCAGATAGATAACAAAATCGAAGAGTTCATTCTCTGTACCAGTCCAGATACTAAATATGTAATCTATAAAATGTCTATAGATGTTTATTTTATCTCTATATGGGTTGATCTCCCCGTCCTTAATAAACTCTTCTTCCCATTTTCCCAGATACAAATTTGCAAAATTTGGAGAAAAGTTGCCCCCACAGCTGTCCCTTTAACCAGTATATACTGATCGTCAGTGAAAAAGAAGGTGTTAGACATTAACACAAACTTTGCCATATTAACTAACATTTCTGTTGGTGGATCCTTCCTATCCCTTCTTTCCAGATAAAATTCTAATGCTTCAATGCCTCCTTCATGAGGTATATTTGAGTATAAAGACTCAACATCCAATGTCACAAACAAGCTCTTTTCCTCAATTTCAATTTCTTCTAACACAGACAGTATATCACCTGTATCTCTTACTGTATATACGAGGGAACATTCTGGGCTATGGGTTAAATGTAGTAATCAATATACTGTGGCTCAGTCAGAAAACCATTTCCTGACACAAATTGGATGACCCGGGGGATTTATGAGGCATTTATGTACTTTAGAGAGTATATAGAAGCATGCTTTCATAGGGTTATGCATATTCAAAAATGAGAAAGTATCCTCAGTTTTCCACCCTTTTTCTTTTATTTCCACCAGGTAGTTATCAATCTGTTCTTTATATTTTATTGTTGGGTCTAATGATACTTTCTTATAAAATGCTGTGTTACTCAGTTGCCTATGTGCTTCTAACAGATATTTATCTGTATCCATCACCACAAATAAACCCCCTTTATCTGCTTTCTTAATGGTTATATTTTTATACTTGCCTAGTTCATTCATGGCAATTCTTTCTGCTGCACTCAAATTATTTGTAACATTATTACTCCCACTTTGCAAACTTCTGTCCAGTTCTAACAAATCCCTTTCACAACTGTTAGCAAAAGTCTGTAATACTGGAGTCAATGGTGGACAGAAAGTAGAAGTGGGTTTAAATTTACAAAAATTCATGCCAGTGTCCACAGGTATCACAGTCTCACTTACCCCTGGATCTGCTATGCTATCTTCTTCTCTTCTGTTAAAAAAAGATCGCAGTCCAAGGTTCCTAATTAATTTGTGGCAGTCCACTATTGTATCAAATAAATTACATCTCTGCTGAGGGACGAAAGAAAGGCCTTTGTTTAAGACTCCTATTTCTAGTTCCATCAGTTCCCTAGAAGAAATATTAATTACGTTGTTTATTGCTGGCCTCTTCTCATTTTGCCTCTCAAATTCCATCCTCTTCTCCCTCTGTTGTGATAAATGCCACTTCCTCCTCTTTCTGCCCCCCCGTTCATTTTTTGGGGCCTGGTTGTAATTTAAGCGTTGGCTCTGCCTCGGGCCTTCAGATGTCCTCCCATTGTCTGATTCCACAGTATATTCTTCTTCTCCTAAATAGGTATCTTCTAGACTGCTTAGCTCTTCTCTTTGTCTTACATCGTGTTTATTATTAAGGATGGGTCTGGTAGGTGTATTTTCATATGCTCTTGGGCATATGCTGAATCTCACTTTCTTCCCCCACTCAAAAACATTGTCTGTTAAATAATCATTAGTATCACGATCAGACTTGGATTTTTTAATGTCCTGAATTTTTTTATCATATTTTATTAAGTTTTGTTTACAACTCAGACAGAAATCTTCATCTAGTGGATGTTCTCTATATTTACACAAAGCTTCTTCTTTTATTCTGATTTCTTCTTCTGTCTCTATTTGTATTATTGCATTTTCCTTTAAAATAAGCTCCATATAGAGTTTACTGGCCTCATGGCTTATTTTATGCCATTTCTCCAGAAAGCCTTCCATTTGTAAACCAAACGAGAGTTTTTTAAGAATTCATAAACCTCATGGTGCACGCTCAACCTCCAAATATGCTTTTAAGGAGATCCTCTCCCAATGTAACCTCTTAGCTCTAAAAGCTGCTCTTTCAAATTGCTGAAAAGCTTGTTTAATGTTAGTAGGGCTCACCTCAGGATTCTCTGTCTTTTTTTAGATGCTCTGCAAAAGCCTCCGTTACTGTTTCAGTATTGTTGAAGATCAGGTCCTTGAACAAAGTGCTTTCTCCTGAGTCTCGGCTGCGAGTGTCTTCTGCTCTTCCAGCTGCAGTTTTTTTCCTTTACTGGATACCATCCAACTCATTAAAGGGACTTCTGCAATATCCCCCACAGCTTTTATAATGTCCGTTCTTCGTTCAAAAAAGACCACGATAGTTACACTAGAAGAGTCACACACACAGTTCCTGTGTGCAGGCCTGAAGCTTATTTTCTAAATCTTTCAAGTTGTCTCTGTGGCAGTGTGGTGCTCAACTGTGTTAAATTATCTCTGTGAAAGTGTGGTGGTAAACTGTGATACATAGAAACATAGAAACATAGAATTTGATGGCACATAAGGACCGCTTGGCCCACCAAGTCTGCCCATTTTCCTACCTAACAAATAAGCTGCAGATGCTAGTTAACCAATAGCTTACTTCCTCCTACCCCCCCCATTAGAAACATAGACTTTGACGGCAGATAAGGACCACTTGGCCCACCTAGTCTACCCACTTCCCTACCTAGAGGATAAGCTGCAGATCCTATTTAACCAACAGCCTATTTCTTTCTACCACCCATAAAAATTGCCTTATGTCTGTCCCATGCATTCTTGAATTCTCCCACAGTTGTAGACCCCGCAACCTCCTCAGAAAGGCTGTTACATGCGTCCACCACCATCTCTGTGAAAAAATACTTCCTCACATTGCCCCTGAGCCATCCCCCCTCTATCTTCAAATTGTGTCCCCTTGTTCTTGCACATCTCTTTTTCTGAAAGATGCTACCCTTTTGGACTTTGTTGATTCCACTGAGGTACTCAAATGTTTCTATCATGCCCCCCCTCTCCCTCCTTTCCTTAATGGTATACTGTACATATTAAGCTCCTTTAGTCTCTCCTCGTATGGCTTCTCTTGCAGACCCTGCACCATTTTAGTTGCCCTCCTTTGAACTGCCTCCATGCTGACTATGTCCTTGCAGAGATGGGGTCTCCAGAACTGGATGCAGTACTCCAGATGGGGTCTCACCAACTGTCTGTACAGGTGGATAACAACTTCATGTTTTTTGCTGCTGATGCCTCTCCCTA
The DNA here is from genome assembly GCA_016271365.2 of Neoceratodus forsteri. Classification (NCBI taxonomy): domain Eukaryota; kingdom Metazoa; phylum Chordata; order Ceratodontiformes; family Ceratodontidae; genus Neoceratodus; species Neoceratodus forsteri. The sequence goes on along the minus strand of CM057453.1, from coordinate 784,497,615 downwards.
TACATCCCAGTATCCTCCCAGCCCTCCCTACCACCTTCTCACATTGGTGTCAGCGTGGCTCAGTTGGTAGCACATCTGCCTCTGGACCAGAAGGTCGTGGGTTCTTGTCCCACACCAGGATTGGACTTGCACCTAAAAATCACTGGCATCCGAGTGCAGTATTGGGGGGTGCTGTACTGCTGGGGTGTGCCATCCTTCAGATGAGACGTTAAACTGAGGTCCCTTGTACCCATCCTGGTGTTGTCCTGGTGGTTGTCCAGGTGGAAGTAAAAGAATCCAGGGCACTCTTCGCAAAGAGTAGGGAACATTCCTGGTGTCCTGGCCAACATTCCCCTTCCCATAAACCAGTTCATGCAATTATCCAGGCTGTGTGTGGGTGATGATGTGTGATATGGCTACAACCACAGATTCAGTCACTTCACTACCAGTCTAGCATTGCTTGTAAAGCACGTTGGATGTATGAAAAGCGCTATATAAATGCTGATTCTTCTTCTTCTTCTTCTTGCCAATCTGAAGGTCATCTGATATGACTACCCCAGGTCCCTTTCCATTTTTGTTGTTGTTACTACCTCCCCCATTGTGTAATCTTCCCCTGGGTTTTTGTTTCCCCGGTGCATTACTTTGCACTTCTTTGCATTGAATCCAAGCTGCCATACTTCTGACCATTCCTCCAACCTTGCCAAGTCCCTTTTCATCCTTTCCATGCCTCCTTGTGTATCAACCTGTTGCAGATCTTTGTGTCATCTGCAAAGAGACATACTTTTCCTTCCAGTACCTCTGCAGTGTCACTTATAAAGACATTAAAAAGCACTGGACCCAGTACTGAACCCTGCGGTACCCCACGAGAAACCCCTTTCTTCAGAGTGGACTGCGTTTACAATTACCTTCTGTGTCCTGTTGTTCAGCCAATGTTTTACCCAGGCTACCACCCTGGGACCCACTCCAAGGCTGGTTAATTTGACTACTAATCTTTTGTGTGGGATTGTGTCAAACGCCTTGCTAAAGTCTAGGTAGGCCATGTCCACAGCCCCTTCCTGGTCCACTACTTTGGTCACCCAGTCAAAGAAATCAATTAGATGCATCTGACATGACCTTCCCACTGTGAACCTATGCTGCCTTGGGCCCTGTGCCCCACTGGCCTCTAGGTACTCAACAATTATTTCCTTCAGAAGTGATTCCATCACTTTCCCTACCACAGAGGTCAAATTGACAATTCTGTAGTTTTCTGCCTCTGTCTTGGTCCCACTTTTGTGATGGGGAATCACATTAGCCTTCTTTTTGTCCTCAGGTACCACAACATCCTCCCATGATTTGTTAAAAAAGGTAGTCAGTGGTGTCACTCGTTCTCTGCTTAATTCTTTTAGAATTCTGTGGGTGAATTCCATCTGGCCCCATTGCTTTGTCCACCTTCAATTTTAGGAGTTCTTTCAGAACCCTTTCTTCTGTGAAAGGACTGGGATCGATCCCCCTCTCCAGAGTGCTTCTGTTAACTGGATTAGGCACCTCCCCTACTTCCTCTTTTGTGAATACTGAACAGAAGTATTCATTCAGTATCCCTGCTTTTTCACTGTCACTGTCTGCCCACCCACCATCCATTCTATTCAGCCTCACTATCCCTTCTGTTGTCTTTCTACACTCCCTGATATACCTATAATAGGTTTTATCCCCCTTCTTAGCTGAGTTGGCTATCTTTTCCTCAGTTTGTGCCTTTGCTATTCTGACTACCCTTCCTGCTTCCTTCTGCCTTAACTGGTACAGTTCTCTGTCCTGCTCCTTCTGTGTTTCCTTATACTTCATATTACCTCTGTGGCAGTGTGGTGCTAAACTATGTGGTAAATTATCTCTGTGACGGTGTGGTGCTAAACTATGTGATAAATAATCTCTGTTATAGTGTGGTGCTAAGCTATGTGTTAAATAATCTCTGTGACATTCTGATCCTAAACTGTGTTAAATGATTTGTGACAGTGTGGTGCTAAACTATGTGTTACATTAGCTCTGTGGCAGTGCGTTTTTCTCAGCTGTGTAAAATTACCTATGTGACAGTGTAATTCTAAACTGTGTTAATTTATCTCTGTGGCAGTGTAGTGCTTTATCTCTGTTAGAGTGTAATGCTAAGCTATGTGTTAAATAATCTCTGTGACAGTGTGGTGCTAAACTAAGTGTTAAATTATATCTGTGACAGTGTGGTGATATAGTGTTAAATTATCTCTATGACAGTGTGGTGCTAAACTGTGTTAAATTATTTCTGTGACATTGTGGTGCTCAACTGTGTTAAATTATCTCTGTGACAATATGATGCTAAACTGTGTTACATTATCTCCGTTATAGTGTGGTGCTGAACTATGTGTTAAATTATCTCTGTGACAATGTGGTACTAAACAGCATGTTGCATTATCTCTGTGATGGTGTGGTGCAAAACCATCTGTTAAATTATCTGTGTGACAGTGTGGTGCTAAACTATATGTTAAATTATCTCTGTGACAGTGTGGTGCTCACCCATGTTAAATTAACTATGTGACATTGTGGTGCTAAACTGTGTGTTACATTATCTCTGAGACAGTGTGGTGCTAAACTATGTGTTACATTATGTCTGTGGTAGTGTGGTGTTCAACTGTGTTAAATTATCTCTGTGACAGTGTGGTGCTAAACTGTATTACATTTTCTCTGTCAAAAACTGGTGCTAAACTGTGTGTTAAAGTATCCCTACAACAGTGCGGTGCTAAACTATGTGAGAAATTATCTCTGTGACAGTGTGCTGCTAAACTGCTAAATTATCTCTGTGAGAGAGCTGCTAAACAATGTGTTAAATTATCTCTGTGATAGTGTTGTGGTAAACTATGTGTTATATTATCTTAGTGACAATGTGGTGCTAAACTTTATATTGAATTATCTCTGTGACAGTGTGATATTAAATGGTGTTAAATTATCTCTCTGAAAGTGTGATACTAAACTCTGTTAAATTATCTCTGTCAAATACTGATGCTAAACTGTGTGTTAAATTATCTTTGTGACCGTGTGGTGCTAAACTATGTGGTAAATTATCTCTGTGACAGTGTGGTTCTAAACTATGTGTTACATTATCTTGGTTACAGTGTTGTGTAAACTATGTGTTATGTTATCTCTGTTGCAGTGTGGTGATAAACTACTTTTACATTATTTGTGTGACAGTGTAGTGCTAAACTTTGTTTTAAATTATTTGTGTGACAGTGTGGTGCTAAACTATGTGTTAAATTATCTCTGTGACAGTGTGGTGCTAAAGAATGTTTTGAACTATCTCTATGATACAGTGGTGCTAAATTGTATTAAATTATTTCAGTTACAGTGCGGTGCTAAACTGTGTCACATTATCTCTGTGGCAGTGTGGTGCAAAACCGTGTTAAATTGACAGTGTGGTGATAAACTGTTACATTATCTCTCAGACAGTGTGGTGTTAAACTGTGTTACATTGGGCAAGATTCTAGAAGGGTTACATCTGGCATAACAGCAGTTACGCCTAGTAGAATTGCGCATGTAGCAACTTACGCCAGCAGTTGAGACATGCGCGATTCTGCAAGCAGGCCATTTGTGCCAAACAGAAGTTACACCACATAAACCCTATGTGACATGGCCCTAGGGGGTTTACGGCTTGCACCCAATTCTAGAATTGTAGACACAAAGTCCACACATTAGGATTCTAAAAGAATCCCTGGAGTAGAATTGGCATCATACGTTACACCAGCATTTAGCTGGTGTAACCTCCGGCGTACCCCAGGGGATGGGTGTACTATATGTTATGTTAATCGGGGGGCCGCTAGACTACTAGGGATACAGGGACCACTTTATTCATTATTTTACAGTTTGCAGGGGCAACTAGACTACCGGTGATATGGGGACCACTTTATTTATTATTGTACAGTTTGGGGGGCCGCTGGACTACCAGGGATATGGGGACTGCTTTATGTATTATTGTACAGTTCAGGGGGCCACTAGACTACCAGGGTAGGTATGTATTTGTGTGACAGTGTTGGGGGTACTAGACTACCAGGACTACCTGGGTATCTGCCGCATTGGCGGCTGGCGACTAGGGGTCAGGGCACAAGTGTGGGGTTGACCGCACCACCATGCTGTTGCAGCTTGCGACATGCTCGCCAGGTATGCCTGCAGTTTGGTGTACCTGGTTACATGTTACAAGTCACAGGACTTGGCTGCGATGACCCTGCCCCTATCATGTTGCAGGTGTAGGTGGCACAAATTGTGTTCGGCAGCAACTTGTGCCACCCTTCTAGAATCCACCCAATTATCTCTGTCACAGAGTGGTGCTAAACTGTGTCAAATTTCTCTGTGATAGCATAGTGCTAAACAATGTGTTAAATTATCTGTGTGACAGTGTGGTGCTAAACTGTGTTACATTATCTTGGTGACAGTGTGATGTTCAACTGTGTTAAATTATCTCTGTCATAGACTGGTGCTAAACAGTGTGTTAAATAATCTCTTTGACAGTGTGCTGCTAAAGATTATGTTATGTTATTTATGTGACAGTATGGAGCTAAACAGTGTGTGCTAATCTATGTGTTAAATTATCTCCATGACCATGTGCTGCTAAAGTGTTGAATTACATCTGTGACAGAGAGCTGCTAAACTACATGTTAAATTATCTCTGTGATACTGTGATGTTAAACTGTGTGTTAAATTATCTCAGTGAAAGTGTTTTGCTAATATGTTAAATAGTCTCTGTGGCAGTATGGTGCTCAACTGTGTTAAATTATCTCATTGACAGTGTGGTGCTAAACTATGTGTTACATTATCTCTGTGTCAGTGGGGTGCTTAACTGTGTTAAATTACTGTATCTCTGTGACAGTGTGGTGCTAAACTGTGTAAAATGGGCTCTGTGACAGTGTGCTGCTAAACTATGTGTTACATTGTCCCAGATTCCCTCCTTTTCCCTCACAAAGACAGAGACCATTGTTTGTTGTTGTGCTCATATTTGGCAATTAATTTATTTATATATCATAATTCCACGTTCCATTTATCATCTTGTATTGTTATATCTCTCACAATTTCATTTATTTCCAACCACATATCCATCTCTGATCATCCCTCTTTCTTCCTCTTTTCTTCCCCCAGGTGAGAACCTGGGTGCCTTCTTCTTCTCCTTTTCTGTTAGGTAACAGTGAAAACCGAGACCGCTTTTCTGCTTCCGCTTCTTTCTCTTTTTGTCTTATTACTTTTTCTTCCCCTTCCCTCCTTCCCCACATTTTCACCCTTTTTTTCATGCCATCCACTTTTGGCAGTCCAATAACCATCTTCTCCCCTGCCATTCACCTTTGGCAGTCCAATAACCATATTATTACCTGCCATCCACCTTTGGCAGTCCCATAACCATCCAACCGGACTCATCCGTCGTCCACCTTTACAGTCCAACTATACAGTTCCTTTCATTTGACTGTCTTTTCCTCTTGCCTTGTTTTGTAGGGTGGGGAATCAAAACTCCAGCAAAAGTGGCTGAACCACTCCTGTGTTGTCCCTTATGTACCTCCACTTTGCCCCTCCCCTTCCTGTTGCATGTCCATTGTTCTATCCCCAGGCCCCTCCCCTTCCTGCCCCCTCCTCTTCTAAGCACACCATCCTGATGAAAAGGGAAGGGGTGCATCAGGACAGCCTGGTCTGCCCCTTAAAGGGCAAACTCCATTGTCCCGGATTCCCCCCTTTTCCCTCACAAAAAGACAGAGACCATTGTTTGTTGTTGTGCTCAGATTTGGCAATTAATTTATTTATATATCATAATTCTGTGTTCCATTTATCTTTTATTATTATTATATCTCTCACAATTTCATTTATTTCCAACCATATATCCATCTCTGATCATCCCTCTTTCTTCCTCTTTTCTCCCCCAGGTGAGAACCTGGGTGCCTTCTTCTTCTTCTTTTCTGTTAGGTAACGGTGAAAACCGAGACCACTTTTCTCCTTCCGCTTTTTCCTCTATTCGTCTTATTCCTTTTTCTTCCCCCCCTATTTTCCCACTAGCCAGTCTCCAGCTTGCATTGGATGACCGCCCCCCCCACTTAGGGTCCTGTCCCCCTTTTACCTCAGAGGGACCCCTCCAAGCCATCTCTTCCCCCTTTTTTTTATATATTTCCTGCATGTCTCCTCCATGCTTCTATAAAACCCATAATTTCCATATTAAACATATCTATGGCCAGATCTGACAAGTGGACATCGTCTGACCTATAGAAATTTTCTACCCTCTCTTCAACTCCCCGCAATAGTACTTGTCTTCCCATTTTTCTCACTAGTGTCCCTACCCTTCTGTTCATCTTTCTCCTGGCCCTATCCACAGCTCTATGGCTGCACTCCAATCTCCAAACTCTCCTTGATATCATATACATAGATACATACATATATAGACAGTGTCGGCAGATAAGGGCATATGGCCCACCCAGTCTGCCCATTTGAGCTTGTAAGCTCAGTTTATGTTTTCCTAGAAGTCTGTTGCCCCCTTACTCCTGACCTCCACAATTCCTTTATGTCTATCCCATGCATTCTTAAATCTCGTAATTGTTTCAGCCCCCACCACTTCCTCTGGCAGGGTATTCCACTTGTCCACCACCCGTTCTGTGAAGAAATTCTTCCTCATGTTTCCTCTGAATCATCCTCCCTCCAACTTCATCCCATGCCCTCTAGTCCTGGAACATTTTTTTCACTTAAAAATAGTGTATTCCTGCACCCTGTTCCTCCCTGTAAGATACTTGTATGTCTCTATCATATCCCTCTCTCCCTCCTCTCCTCCAAGAGTACTTATTCAGTTCCTTCAACCTGTCCTCATAGGATTTGTGATGCAATCCATGTACCATTTTGTTGCCCTCCTCTGAACCTTCTCTACCCTGTCTGTGTCCGCCCATAGGTAAGGTCTCAGAACTGTACACTGTACTCCAGGTGGGGCCTCACTAGTGTCTTGCATGGTGGAATTATGACCTCCCTTTTCCTGCTGGTGATGCCCTGCCTATGCATCCCAGCATCCTATTTCTTTACATGCTGCCTTGTCACACTGTTTCCCTACCTTGAGGTCATCGAGATGATAACCCCAAGATCCCTTTCCTGCTTGGTGCATGCTATATCCTCACCCCCCCAAATGATATATTCTGCCAGGATTTTTGTGCCCCATATGCATTATCTTGCACTTCTTTACATTGAATTTCAACTGCCAAACCCCTGATCATTCTTCAAGTTTCTGCAGGTCCCTTCTCATTCTGTCTACACCCTCTGGTGAGTCTACTCTGTTACAGAGCTTTGTGTCATCAGTGAACAGTGAAATTCTGCCCTCTAGGTCCTGCGCAATGTCACTGATGAAGATGTTGAATAGGACTGGTCCCAGCACTGATCCCTGTGGTACCCCACTGGTCATTCTTCCCTCTTTGGAGTGACAGCCATTTACCACCACCCTCTGTGTCCTGCTGCCCAGCCAGTTACCTACCCACCACACTACTGTCCTGCCCACACCCATATTCCCCAGTTTGTGTAATAGTCTTCTAAGTGGCACAGTGTCATAGGCCTTGCTGAAGTCCAGATAGGCCATGTCCACTGCCCTCCCTGATCTACCTCCTAGTCACCCAGTCAAAGATGAATTGAGGTTGGTCTGACATGACCTCCCCCTGGTGAAACCATGCTGCCTTGGGTCCTGAAGTCCATTGACAACCAGATGTTCCACCAATCTCTCCTTCAGTAGTGCTTCTATGATCTTCCCCACTACCAAGGTGAGGCTGACTGGTCTGTAGTTCCCCGCTTCCTCCTTGCTCCCACTTTTGTATAAAGGGACCACATCTGATGTCCTCCAGTCTTTGGGTACCTCCCCTGTTTCCAGTGATCGGCTAAACAGGATAGCCAGAGGTTCAGCCACCACCTCTCTTAGTTCTTTCAGGACCCTGGGGTGCACCCCATCTGGCCCCATTGCTTTATCAACTCTTATTGCTCCAGTTCCTTCAGGACCCTTTCTTGTGTAAAGGGACTTGTGTCCATTCTGCACCATTCTCACCCCTTGTACTCCCTTCAGACCTATTACCCTCCTCATCCTCAGTAAAACTGAGCAGAAATACCTGTTCAATATGTCAGCTTTACTGTTGTCATCCTCCACGCGGCCCCATCCTCCCCTTCAGTCTCACTATCCCTCCCTTTGCCTTTCTTTTTTCGCTTATGTACCTGTAAAAGGTTTTGTCCCCTCTACCCACTGATTTTGCAATGTGTTCTTCTGTCTGAGCTTTGGCTTCTCTTACTGACCTCCCTGCCTCCCTTTGCTTCTCCTGGTCTGCCTGTGTCTTTTCGTATTGCCTGAATGCAATCTTTTTGGCTTTCACTTTCTTTGCTACCTCTTTGGAAAACCATAATGGTCTCCTCTTCCTTTTCCTCTTGCTAACCTGCTTAATGCAGCATTCTGTTGCTCTTGTAATCCCCATTTTAAATACTGCCCACTGTTCCTCAACCCCTGATTCCTGCCCCATTCCCCTTAATGACTCTTTCAAGTATGTCCCCATTTTCCAAATGTCTGCCCCCCTAAAATCCAGGATACGCATTTTTGTGTGGTTTGGTTCTGCTCTTTCTGTGATTTCAAACCACAATGACTGTTGGTCACTGTTCCCCAGGTGCTCCCCCACTGTTACCCCATCACACTTCCCTGTTTGTGAGCACAAGGTCCAGTATTGTCTTCTGCTAAGTTGGTTCCAAGACCAATTGCTTGAGGAAGGCACCCTGAAGGGATTCCAGGATAAATCTGCTCCTAGTTGATGCTCCTGCTGGGATGCTCCAGTCCATGTCTGGAATGTTGAAGTCTCCAACCAGTACTACCTCACCCTTGTCTGCCATCCTTTGGATGGCTAGCATCAGCTCCCTATCTGTTTCTTCCTCCTGGGCTGGTGGTCTATAGACCACACCTGTGCAGATGGCTGGCCCCATTTTCCTTTCCAGCTTAAACCACAGTATCTCTCCCCCATTTTGTTCCTCCTGGATTTCTGTGGCCTTTATGTAATTTTTTCACATGCAGTGCAACTCCTCCCTTCCTACCTGCCCTGTCTCTTCTGAATATGTTGTAGCCAGATATGGCCATCTCCCAGTCTTGGTTATCATTACACCAGGTTTCAGTGATGGCCACAATGTCCAGGTCTGACTGCACCATGACAGCCTCCAGATCTTCCATCTTGTTGCTAAGGCTCCTGGCATTGGCACACATGGCTTTTCATGATTTGACCTCTCTGGACTGTTTTGCTGTTCTACTCCAGCCCCTTCCTTGGTTGTCCTTTATCCCTGGTTCTCCTTGCTGTCTGCCCTTCTGCTGAATTTTTCCCCTTTTCTGTCTATCCACCTCTTGGGTGAAAATCTCCATCTTTTGTACACTGCTTTGTAGAGATAGCCACTCCTCCAATTCACTGGTTCCACTGCTAGCTGTGGGGGGTGAGCAAGTAGGTACCCTTCTTGCTGGCCTGCCACCCCCCTTTGCTAGTTTAAATGCTTGTCAATGTAGCATTTAAACTTATCATTGAGTGCTTGGATTCCCCCTCAGGGTGGATGCAGGCCGTCGAGGCTTGAACAAACCTCCATCCACTCCAGGTGGGTTCCTGGTCACCAATGAATCTAAACCCTCTCCACAGCACCAGTTCTTCAACCATGAGTTAAAGTTCCTGGTGCATGCACCCTATGCTCTCCTTGCTCTCGCAGGTAGTACTTCAGAAAGTGACAGAAGTAGCCACTTGCTTGAGATGCATCCCAAATTCCTAAACTTCCTGATCTTACTTTGGCCCCCATTTGCCAGGTCATTGGTACCTAGGTGGATAATGACATCCAGCTCACCCTCCGTTTGCCTTCCCAGTGATCCCAGGATCTTCCTTCCATCCCTCCATGCCTGGCACCTGGTAGGCACCTTACCTCCTGTCCTCCCCTCCTGTGTTCCTAGCTGGATCCCTCTTATGATAGAGTCCCCCACCAGAATTTGCTTCTTCCTCCTCCTCTGGGGTCCACTGCTCTCCCTGCTGAGGTCACCTCCTTGGCTAACCTCCACATCCTTTCCTTCCACTTCTCTGGGTACCTCTATTTGGTTGTCCCCATTTGCTAGTGTGGCATATGAGTTCTTGAGTGGAATAGGGTCTGGGATGTGCCTCTGCCTGACTGCTCTAACCCTTCCTGAGCCCACTATCATCCAAGTGCTCCTCATTCTCGGCATCCTTTGAGGCAGTTGCATTGGACTGGGTGGTCTCTGGATAGGGGTGATGGTACTCCTGACCCAGTTTACTTCAGCTCTGAGTCTGGCTACCTCATCCCGCAGTCCAGAGTGATGCATGCAGATAGGGCAGCACCTCAGTGTCCAGAAGGTCTGCCCCACAGTCACTGCATTGCACCACTCCCCACATTATACTACAATTATACTGCTATTCTACTACTTGTCTGTTACTGAAGCTCTCTTCTAGTTCCCTTTTTATTAATTTACTGTCCTAAAAATCCTGCCACTGATCCTCAGATACTTTTCTTTAAAAAAAAAGAAAATAAACCAATAAATAAATAAATGTGTCAAAACACTTGTGCTGAGGGTGGGCTTCTTCCCCCTTATGCCCCTCCTACTCCACACCCCTTACTATCCCCTGTGTTTAGCTCCTGTCAATCAGATTTAACATAATTAAGAGTTGGGGGAAGGGGAGGGAGGGGGCAAAAATATGCAACAATTAAAGACAGCAAAGAAATACACCACCACTACATTTTAAATTTTCAACAGCCCAAAAATAATTCTAAGTAAAGACAGCAAAGAACTTACAGTGTCACTAAAAGCCCACAATCTAAGTTTAAAAGAAAAATAGCAATTACCAGTTACTGTAAAGTACTGAATTGGATATGTTTCCTTCCCCTTCTGGCTTCTTCTGAGAAAATAAAACTCACTTGCTACCTCAACTCTGACTCAGGCCAGGCATACCTTAGGCCACCACTGCTGTATTATCTCTAAGTCCCTTTTTATCTCCATAAATGTGTCTACCCCTGGTTTGCCCCAAGGTCATTACCCCCTAGATAAATAATAATTAAGTCTGGAGTGGGACACCACTCCTTCAGCTCTTTCAATGTGGGGATCAGCTCTGCCCATCTCATCCCATGGATGCCGTGCCATACCAATTTACATTGTTTCACCTCCTGGTAAAGCTGCTATCCCCTCAGCATTTTTATCAGCTCTCCTTTCTGCCCAATAAATATAGGAGTGGCCACAGATCCAGACTTCCGTGGTCCTCCCTCTTCCTATAGGGTTTAAACAGAATAGATATTTTATTTATGATCTTAGTTTTCACCATCATATCATCACTCCCTTGTCCCCCCCCCATGGCTCCCCGTCTGTTACAAACTTAAGCGATATGTTAGTCTCCACACTGCAGTGTTTAGATCTATCTTTTATAACTGGCCGACTGCCACTGCCTCTTCTCCAAAATATTATTCACCGTCTCCCCTGCCGCTGCCCACTGTGAGGCAGACCCTATCTGTAAAGAGTGGGAGGAATAATTCACCAGGTCCTCCTCCAGGAATTGCATGCCCCCTCTTGAGTAATGCAGTGACTTGATAACTCATGACTCTGCTTCCATCCCCGTGCAAAAATAATTTTCCTGTCCTATTTTCATGCTCTGTGGCAAAAGCCCACAAAGCCTGCACTGGGCACACTGTGCCCTCTACATGTTTCTTTAGAGTTACCATGCAACCTTGACCCCTTTGATCTGTCTTTGACCTCTTAATCATGACCTGTATTTCCTTCATCCCCCAACTTATACCTTCCCATTCCAGTCCCCCTTCCCTGTCTTGCCTGCCCTGGCCCACCACTTCACTCACTCTCATGGACCCAGCGAACATTACCACATAAATTGTGTGGAATAACTGGGCCTTGGCCTTTGATCTGCATATTGCTGGCAACACTCCCTTCAGTTTTACCAGCCACTGCTCCCCTATTGGCCTCCTATTATCCACCATCTCTTGTTTTAACCTACCCCATCCTTGCATCATTCTTCTAGTGAACATTGAATTCATTGGGTCCTGCCATCTTTTTAGACTGCAGATCACACTAATCCCTGCCAAGTAGACCCCCACTGTGGCATGGGCTGTCCCCTTCTGCCACTGCTTCACGGTGAACTTCCCCAACTGTTCTTATGTGAGCGGCATACTTACCTCCATGTGGTGAGCTGCCCTGAATGTTTGAAACACTCACCAGGTCCTGTCATAGCCCTCAGAGTCTGTGGTGCCCATGAACTGAGGAACAACATTTCTGCTCCCTCCTGCCAACGTCCCATATGTTCGTTGGTATGGGCGTTTTTTGCTCCTCCGCTGTTGGTGCCAGCCTCTGGAAATGATCCACCTGCAGATGGGAAAGGCTGTCAGCCAGGGTGTTGTGTACCCCTTCTATATGTTTCACTCTGAATGACATGTTCAACTGCATTGCCCTTAGCACCAAGAGTCGTAAAACTTGCATTACTGTTTCTGGTCTGGCTCCCCTGTTGTTCAAGACCTCTACCACTGCCCTATTGTCACACCAGAATGTTACTTTTTGATCCCGTAATTCTTCTCCCCAAACCAGGGTGCTTGCCCAGATGGGCATGATCTCTAACAAGGTTATGTCCCTCACCTTATTGTCCTTCACTAAATCTGAAGGCCAGGGCTCTGTAAACCATCTGCCCCTCAGATAGCATCCCATGCCCAGGCCCAGGCCTCTGGCCACATCTGTGTAAAGATCGAGGTCTGTGTTATACAGCCATTCCTCTTGCCAGAAAGAGCAGCCATTATATTCCCTAAGGAATTCCTCTCATACTTTGAAATCCTCCTTGACTCCCTTTGTTATGTCTACCCAATGGTTTGGCCTGGCCACTCCGGCTGTGACCCTTGCTAGCCTCTTTGTGAAAGCCCTCCCTTGCCCAATAGCCCTACACGTGAAGTTCAGATGCCCCAGTACTTGTTGTACCTGCTTTAGCTGTACCCTCCTTCTACTGGTATGTATCTTAATCAACTTCTTCAATTTTTTCACTTTTTTGTCTGGTAACCAAAATATTTCCCCCAGAGCATCTATCTCAATGCCCAGAAACTCTAACACCCTACTGGGCCCTTCTGTTTTTTCCGGTGCCAGTGGGACCCCCAGTTCCTGACACAGCTGTTGGAAACTGGCTAACATTCTTTCCATTTCCTCTTTCCACTGCCTATGAAAAGGAAATCATCCAAATAGTGAATCACTGTTTTATAACCAATCCTTTCTTGGAATATCCACTGCAAACATGTGCTAAAGGCTTTGAATGTGCTGCATGCTATACAGCAACCCATGGGCATGGCTTTGTCGAAATAGTACTGTACCCCAATTTTAAACCCCAACAGGTACCAATCCTCTCTTCTAACTGGAAGTACTCTGAAAGCTGACTCTATGTCTGTCTTAGCCATCCATGCATCTGCAGTTGCCCGGATAATCCAGACTGCATCTTCCAGGGTGGAATATGTCACTTTACTATATTCCTCACCGTTAAAATCATTGACCGACTCACCTTCAGGAAAGGATAGGGGATGAATCAACCTAAATTCCCCTTCTTGTTTTTTGGGAACCAAACCTAATGGGGGAATCCTCATGTTCTTTAACGGGGCGTGTCATATGGTCCCTCTATTCTCCCTGCTTCCTTCTCCTTCTCTATCTTCCGTTGTAACATGTCTTCACTCCCTCTCACTGAGCCCAGATTGTTTGCCTCTCTAGCCTGTCTTGGTCTCTCACACTATAGAGAAAAGCCTGTGTGAAAACCTTCTTTAATCATTTCTGCCATTTTCTTATCTGGGTATCTGTTCAACCATTCCTTCCATGCCTCTATCCTGATAGGGGTTCTAGCTGATCTAAATTGTTCCCCTGTCCTCATTTCTTTTTCCCAACCAGCTCCCCCCCGGCTGATACCCAGCCTTGCTGGTCAATGATTTTGACTCCCTCGATTTGCATGCCCCCTCCCCCCTCTATTGCATGTCTGGCCTTTATACCCCTGCCCTTCCCGATAGAACTGTTGACCCGACCCAAGCCCCCCCAGTTCCTTGCGTTCCTTGGACTCATGTAGTCCTACATCTGATCGCCGGATGTGATCCCCCACATTTTGAACAGGCATGCCGAAAATGGCATTGTGTCCATGAGCAAAAAGCCCTACTGTAGGCCCAGCAACGTCTTGGTAGCATGGTACCTTTTTTCCCAAACTCTCCCTCCGGTGTGGACTGATCGGTTACGTAATCTGTCCATAAATCTAACTGTTCCGTGTCCCATCGTACATCCCCATATATGGCCATCCTTTGCCGGAAGAATTTTTCATAATATATCCAGCCCACACCCCCTTTTGCTTTTGCTCTCCTTATTATCAGGGAGCATGTGATGAGCGAGATGCCCAATTCAGGCCTTCTTTCCAACACTATGGCTGAGAATGTGGTGAAACCTATGACCCACCCTTCCCAAGTCTTCCCTTTAGTGAATTTGTCCTCCTCTTTCTTGCCTAACAAAACCACTGCCACTACCATTTCACTTTTCCCTATATTCTCTGTTCCTTCATATTTCGCCACTGCGTCCCTGCTTACTAAAGCAAAAATATTCACATACTCTCTCTTCCATATTTTTTCTTTTGTGGTCAGTGGTACGTGTTCACTCACACTCATCCCTGGAGCTCCTATCTCCCTTGTTCCTTTTCCCTCCTTTTCAACTCCACCTTCCTTCTCCTTCACCACATCTTCTCCTGCCCTAATCTCGGCTAGTGCAGTCCCTATCCAGCTCAAGCCCCCTGAACCAAGTGCCGAAATGATCTGACCTATGTACTCCTTGATGCTGTCACCAACAGAGCTGGGTGCATTACCTGTGACCTTGTCCATTCCTTGCTGCCTGTTAGCATCCTGGTGCCCCAGCATGTTTCCCTCTGGGTGAAGGGTTGGTAGGCCTACTAGCAGCTGTGGAGGAACCACTGTATGATGGGGGTCCAGATTGGGCTCCACTGGGGGAACCACCACCTGTCCCTGGGGAGGTACTGATGGGGACGGGTCTCCTGGGTGCAGAGGTACTGGATTAGCCACCTTGGTTATCCCCACCATCTGTGGTTGCGCCCTGGTTGGGCTGTGAGGCTTCCCCACTGGCCGCTTCCCTCTGCCCCTTTACCCTTCCCTGCTTTCCTTTTCTCCCCAGACCTCCCTGGTTCCTCCCCTTCCACCAACTCCCACATCCTATTGGCCTTTTCAGCCAGCTCCACTATCGCCTTGTAGGTGTCTTCCTTCGAAGGCCTGTTCTTCTTGGGTGCCATGCTCTCTGCTTTGTCACCTGTGAAAACACTGGAAAAGAAAAGAAACTGATTTAAACAGCAATCCAGGGTCCATAACCTGAGAGACCAGGCCCCCTTCCCCCCATAGGCAGCCTCCAACTGAGATGCACCTGCTCCTTCCTCTTTTTTTTTTTGGGCCTTGGCCCGTAATGGTGCGCTGCATCCTGCTGCATGTCCAGGCCCCGTTTCCCCGGTCCTCTGGTTGCTCCCCCTTGCTCCTTGCTAGGCCCCCCATCAAGCCCCCTTTTCATTTCCAGGCTTCTGGGTTTTCTCTCCTCTGGATCACTAGGCCTCTTGTCACTAGACCCTCCTGCCCATCTGACTCAGGGCCCTGCTCCCTCTTGGTCTGTTCCCCCTCTCCTCCCCCCGGCATGTGACATCATGCCGCATGGCCACTTATGGCTTCTCTTTTCTTCTTTTTCTTTTTTTTATTAAAAACCCTCCTTGTTTCCAGGCATCCTCCTGCCATGCTTCCCCCCAGCACATGGCGTCATGCCACCTGTCCGCAGTGTCGATCGCCCTCCTGCTTTCTTGGCCTGTCCCTCAGACCCTTAAACCAAAGGTGGGGGCCCCTTTCTTGCTCCGCTAGCCCTACTGGGCCATAGGGCATGAACCCAGTGCTGTTCTCCCAGTCAGCCCCCTTTTCAGTCCTTCTATTACCCACACGGTCACTGGCGTGCGACCGGCAAGGCTGCACTGCTCTGACTCTCCCCCTTGGGTCCCTGTGACCCACCGATGATCCCTACAGTCCAGTGTGTTGGTCCCAAACCCCCCCATTGGCGTCCCGCACCACCCAGAAAAATTGCAGGCTCAACTGCTTTCCCCTTGCAACCTGCGCCCTGCAGGGCCTCAATGCCTGCTACCCCTCGTGGCACGTATTTATAACCTTTCCCCTCTCCCTGAGCATTCCTCCCTCCCCTCGCTTCCCATGCAGGCTCCTACGCATAAACCCCCCCCAGTAGTGCTCATAACCAATGCAGGCTTCATGCTACCAGTCTCCAGCCCTTCAGGCTGCTCCTTCCTGTCTGCTCACTGCTGCTCCTTCCTCTGCCTCTGACCAGGTGGGCGACTGCCCAGCTATCCGAAACAAAAACGCTCCAAACCACGTGGCACTCTTGCCCCGCCGATGGCTTTTCCACCTGCTTTACTCTCTGCACTGCCTTCAGCCTTCCCATAGCCCCACAAACCTTTCCCCAACAAAACGGGCTTTCTGCCCTGCCAACGAGACAAACCAAGAATATGTGGTGCTCTCGCTTTTCCCCCAACTAATCGCTAACGCCTTGTGAAACACAGGCATCTGCCCCAGCTGACCGAAAAATTCCATGTCCACTGTGTGGTGCTCTCGCACCTCCCCTGACCTCCTTTCAGCCTTACAAACAGCCTACAAGTCTGTTAAACACTTGGGCACCAATCTTGCCCCTAGCAATGCACTTATCCATTACCACAATGCTTTCTTTCTTTAAAATGCAGGCATAAAAGTACACAATCTGAGGTTTCCACCTATTCGTTTCTATTTTTTTTTTTACTCATAATGACCCCCACAAGATTCAAACCACACAAAACTTCTACTTTGTAGTCAAAGAAACTACCCCTGCACTACAGGGGCAGCTTGTTTTTTTTTTTTTTAAAGCAAGAAGGGTTATTCCTAACATCTGTTCAGAAAGACCTACAACATTGCACTGCCTAAGTATGATATACTTGTCTTTATCATTCATACAATTAAAGCCCCCTCCTGTTTTTTTTTTTTTTTGGAAAATCTATTACTGCTTACATGACTGAATCCCCAACCTTTGTTCTGATGCCAATCTGATGTGCTGCAGTTCAGAATAATCAAAACTCCAGCAAAAGTGGCTGAACCACTCCTGTGTTGTCCCTTATGTACCTCCACTTGCCCCTCCCTTCCCCTTTCTGATGCCTGTCCATTGTTCTATCCCCGGGCCCCTCCCCTTCCTTCACCCTTCCCCTTCTCAGCACACCATCCTGATGAAAAGGGAAGGGGTGCACCAGGACATAAATTAATTCTGTTACAGTGTGGTGCTAAACTGTGTTAAATCATCTCTGTGACACTGGTGCAAAACTATGTGTTAAATTGTCAGTGTGGTGGTAAACTGTTAAATTATCTCTCAGACAGTGTGGTGATAAACTGTGTGCTAAACTATGCCTGTAACAGTGAGGTGCTAAACTATACGTTACTTTATCTGTGTGACAGTGTGGTGCTAAAGTATATTTTGAATTATCTCTGTGGCAGTGTGGTGTTCAACTGTGTCAAATTATCCATGTGACAGTGTGGTACTAAACTATGTGTAACATTATCTCTGTGGCAGTGCGGTGCTAAACTATGTGTTATGTTATCTCTGTGACAGTTTAGTGTGTTAAATTATCTGTCAGTGTGCTGATAAACTGTGTTACATTAACTCTGTGGCAGTGTGGTGCTCAATTGTGTTAGTCTATGTGACAGTGTGGTGATAAACTGTGTGATAAATGATCTGTTACAGGGTGGTGCTAAACTGTGTTACATTATCTCTGTGACAGTGAGGTGCTAACCTCTGCTTAATTATTTCAGTTGCAGTGTGGTGCTAAACTGTGTTAAACTATCTGTAACAGTGTGGTGCAAAGCTGTGTGTCTGTGACAGTGTGGTGGTAAATTGTGTGTTAAATTATCTCTGTGACACTGTGGTGCTAAACTGTGTACTACGTTATTTCTGTTACAGTGTGGTGATAAACTGTGTGATAAAGTATCTCTGTTACAGTGTGGTGATAAACTGTGTTACATTACCTCTGTGACAGTAAGGTGCTAAAATCTGCTGAATTATCTCTGTTGCAGTGTGGTGCTAAACTGTGTTAAACTGTCTCTGTGACAGCGTGGTGGAAAACTGTGTGTTGAATTGTGTCTGTGACAGTATAGTGGTAAATTGTGTGTTAAATTATCTCTGTGAGAGTGTGGTGATAAACCATGTGTTAAATTATCTCTGTGATGCTGTGGTGCTAAATTATGTGTTACATTATCTCTGTGGCAGTGTGGTGTTCAGCAGTGTTAAATTGTCTCCTGAATCCCAACCAGGAATGATGGACACCACACCAAATTTACTTGTTGGTTCCTCGTTGGCAAATTTATTTCATGGCACAAAGAATTATATTTACAATCTATATACTTTGAATTCAGAATTCAATTTATATCAACATTTTCCAATTTTCTGTGTCCGGCCTCTGTCCTTCTTCTGGTCCTTTCTTCCATCTTGCTTTCAGGGCCTGGACACTGTGAATCTGGCCCCCTCCTCCACCCCAGAACTAGGCCATTCCATTTCCCCGGGCTTTTGTCCTCCAGACCTGGAAACTTCTGACTCTGGGGCCTGGATCTATCCCCCCCCACTTTACCACCACATCTGGGTTCTTTGTCCCCAGCCGCATATCCTACCCCTCCCACTTTTCCCCAGCCCCTTCCCCCTTTTCTTCCTTCCACTTCCCTCATCCATCTTGCAATGGAAATAGGGGTCCACCCTTGCGGGCTAGTATCTAAGCCCTTTCTTGGCCATCTGGAGGACTAGATCCCCAGTAGGTCATAGGAACAGGCACATCCCAAACTCAGACAGGTGAACACCATCCGACCTGAAAACTGCCGGTTGGTCAAAAGAAATGTCCCTGTGTTGCAGGTGAATGCCACCCATCTCTATTACCATCCTGGCTACCCTCCTGTTCAGATGTTTCCTGACCCTCTCTATCAGTCTGATGTCCTGTACCCCTCTCCATACCCTCCAGGAGATGATATCAGACTAGACGATCGACACTCTTGGCCACCACCCTTTCAGTCTCTCTAAGTCTCACATGATGTTTTGTCCCAACACCCCCTATGGCAGGTTCCCTAGGTCATTCCCCTCCAGGTGTATCACAATGCAATCTGGAGTGCCCCATTGCACTTTTAATTCTTCCATGAAAGGCATGAGCAGTACCCACTTCATGCCCCTACTACCTTTCCATAGCAACTGTGTATGCTCCGTGTTAAATTACAGCTCTGCTCCTCTGGAGATGGCTACCTCAAACCTCTCAGCCCAGTACATGAATGAATGCCCAACTATCCAGATTTTCCTCCTGAAACCAGCCATGGAAACAAAATACACAGTGTGAGTTGCTGTTATCATTTTCTCACATACCTCCTATAGCTGCTGGAACTCCAGCACCCCATTTTCTGTATCTCCGTCACTGCAGCCCCTCTGTCTACTACCTCCATGGCTGCCCCAATCCTGAATGAGTGTGGGGTGAATTTTCTGAGATCTTCCCCCACAAATGCCAGTGCCTTCTTAAGGACTGCCCCATCTGGAAACCTGTGACTGGGGACCCATCCCCATGTCAGAACTGTATCTCCTCTCCCTTCCCCGGGTCCTCCTGTACTCTTCCAGTGTCCTCACAGCGCAGCTGGCTGACTGTAGTCTCCTCACCAGCAGCAGTGGTGTCCTCCTACCTCCCTGATCCATCTTGGACTTGGCTAGGATAATGACCACCCTGTCCTGTCCCCACAGGGCATTCTCATGTTACAATGCCCAGTCCAAAACTGTTTTCCTCTGGGCCACTACTTCCCCCACCCGGAATGCCCCTGCATCCATCAGTGCAAATATGGCTCAAAACAGATTCCCTTCCCAGGCAGATGTGCATACCTTCCGGGTGGCCTCCAAGACCTCTGCTAGTAACTCCCCTCTCATGGGTTGCCTCCCATCCACCCTGACCCCTTGTCCCCTACACCAACCTGCCATCATGCATTTTATGATTTAAGTGGCTCCTACATCGGGCCACCCCTTGACGTAGCATACCCAGCTGATGCCAGCCAAGTGCACGACTATCATGGTGTGGGCCAGCCCTTCCTCCCACAGTTCCACCACAAATCTTACCTGTTCATCCTGGGCAGGTTCACCCTTGTCCCACCCGTGCCTCCCTCTGAAGGTCTGGAACTTTGCCCAACCTGTTTTGTAGGCCCTCAGCATGTTCTCCACCCAGACACCTTGGTACAGGGCCCTGGCTGTGCTCTTCTAACCTTCCATAACTGGTCCAGGATCCTGGTCCTGTGTGGCGATGCCTGTGGCCTCAGCTCCCAAAACCTGTTGAGCTATAAATGAGGCAGACTGTCAGCCACCTCGTTCTTCATGCCCTTGATATACTGTACTTTAAAGGATAGGTTCATCCATCATAGTAGCCGGCCCACCATCTCTCTCCTCCCCCCTGCCTATTAATCACCTCTACTACCCCTTTGTTATGGCACCAAAACAAGATGTGCTTCCCCTTCATCCTGTCTCCCCATACCTCCAGGGCCATCCATATCAGGAAAATCTCAAGGAACATGAAGTCCTTCAATGCCCCCTCTTCAGTCCTATTTGCCAGCCATGGTACTGACATCCATTGCCCCTGAAAGTATGCCCCCATTCCCAGGGCACCTGAAGCATCCGTGAAAAGTTCCAGGTCCATGTTTTGCTCCAGTTAAAAACAGAATACCAGTGCACAACCACCCCTCAAACATGGTACATTTTAATATTTAAACAATTACATGGCCACTGGCTCTACTTACTTTAAACTTTATGTAAAGAAGGGAGTCCTCTTAGTTTTCAGATTGGAATTCCAAAGTGAGCAAGCTATACCACCCCTTCATGGTGGGACCCTTTTGGTATAGTTCCTACACTAGCTTAATAGCTCTGAAATGCCTGCAGTGACTACTCACAAATATAGAGTGCTGCCTGAAATGGCCTACAATACATTGCCTAATTGGCTCCTTAAATAAGGTACTTCCACCCAGGAACATTTACAGGTGGTGGTAGCTTGCTCACTTTGGAATTCCAATCTGAAAACTAAGAGGACCCCCTTTTTACATGGAGTTTAAAGTAAGAAAAGCCTTTAGGCAGTTAAAATGTTTGAATGTTGAATATATGCCTTGTTTCTTTTGGGGAGGGCACTGGATGCCACACACCAGTAGCACCCTTCTCCAGAAATGTGAATTGCATTTTGAGCAATGCAAAGGTTTTGAGCATGCTATTTGATTGTTTTTTTCCATGTTTTGCTCCCACTTGTCCTGCCAGAATGTCACCCCGTTAAAGTTGTCTGGAAAATCTTCCCACACCCCGAAGTCTTCCTGAACCCCTTTTAAGTTTTCCACCCAATGGTGTGGCCTCTTGGCTTTACCTGTGGCCCTACCCAGTCTTCATATAAAAGCTCTGCCCGGGCTGATTGCCTTGCAGGCAGAATTAAGGTGTCCCAGCAGTTGCTGTATTTGTACCAGTGGCACCCGCCTCCTCCTCCCCCCCCACCTGGGCCAATAAACCTTTTAGCCACACCACTTTATTCCTGGGCAGCCAAAAACAGCTCTTCTCTGTGTCCAATTCTATGCCCAAAAATTCCAATCTCCAAGCAGGGTCTTGTCCTGTGCCAGTGGGATCCCTATCTGCTGACACATGCCCTTGAAATCCCTTAACATTTTTTGTGCTTCCACCCTCATTTCTCCAATGAGCAGAAATTCATCCAAGTAATGAACGACACTACTGTGCCCATACCAGGCCCCCAAAACACACTGTATCCAGGTGCTGAACATCTCAAATGTGGAGCAGGCCACTGAACACCCCATGGGCATGGATTTTGTTTTTAAATATATGTGTCCTTGGAACTGAAAAAGAAAATCCCAATTTGCCAGTCTGACGGGCAAGAGCTGAAATGCTGACTCACTTAACCAGCCATGCCCTCTGTAGCTTTAACAAGGTGTATGACACTGCCCTAAGGTGGTCTGGAATGCCATTGTTCACCAAGGAGCCTTCTGTTTGTGATAGGTGATGTATCAAGATTTCTTGGGCACCACTCCCAATGGGGAAATCCAAAAGTGTTAGCATGGGGGGGGCCCTCTAGTGGGCCCTCCGCCTGGCCTGCCATGATTTCCTCCTCTATCCCCACCATCCCTTCTTCCCCTTCACTGACCCCAAATTCTTAACCCACATTCTTTCCTGCCCCCCTTGTAACCCCAGCGGGAATCCCATCTGGAATCCCTCCCAAAGCAGTTTGCCTGCCCTTTTATTTGGGTATTCTGTGGTCCCCTCCTCCACTGCTGCTAGGGAAATGGGAGTCTGCTCCAGTGCGTATCCCCACGACCCATCCCCTCCAGCTCCATTTCCACCGGCCCCAGGGTGCTATGCTGCCCCCGGTGGCTGATCCCCCAAGCCCCTGTTCTGTATCCCCGGGCACCCCAAAAAGACTGCTCGTGAAACTGCCCCCCATTCTGCCCTCCTCTGTCCCAATTTTGCTAGCAACTGGAGGCTGGGTGTGTTCTCTGCACTTCAAGCAGACATGTCAGAACTTACAGTTGCCCTATGAGCAGGTGGCCTTGTTATATCCCCAACACACCTTAGCCCCTGTGCCCGGGTTGTTTCATCTTGCTTGGTCTCCCACTGCTACCCCATCCCCAGAGAGGGTCCTCGCCCACAATTCAGAGTATGTACAATCCCACCTGAGGTCCCCTTTAGCTGCCATTCACTTCCAGAAGGCCTCATCATACTTGAGCCACCTGTACCCAACCTTTGCCTTGTACGCATCCCTAATAGTGGATGTGCATGTCAGCAGGGGGATTGCGAGTTCTGGTTGTTTCTCCAGTACTAAGGCACTATATATTATGAACCCGCTTTGCAAATTTTCTATGGTCTTTCCTTTATGCTTTGCTTCCTCCGCCTTGTGGCTTACTACCACCAATGCCACCGCTATTTCTGACTTTCCCAATGACTCCTTCTGCTCATACTTTGTGGCTGTGTTCTTGTCCACTAGCCCAAAAATGTCGATACATTCCCCTTTCCAAATGTTTTCCTTTATTGAAACCGGCACATGGTCCACAATTGAGCAACCCAGGGGGCCTTCATACTTCTTCTTGTTTGCAACTGTTTCTCCCCCCCTTTATTCCAGCTTGGCTCCATTGCCTCTTATTGCCTGAACTGCCATTTCCATCCTTTCAATTCCATTGTCCCCCATGTCTCCTAACAGACTCTCAAGGTACTTCTATAACCCGTTCTCATCCGTGAGATCAACATTATCCTTACCATCGTCCCAGTTCCCATTGTCCGGCTCTTCTGCGGGCAGGGGTGTTGGTATTGGTGCTGCACGTGGGGCCTCCTGTCTGGGTCTCTTGCCTCCTCCACTCCTGCTTGGGTGCTCTTCCAGCTCCTTGTGCTTCCTCTGCACTTCTTCCTCTGCCTCTCTCTCTTCTTTGTCACCTCTGGTAGCTCTGACATCTGTCCCATTAGAACTGATGCCTCCTGCAACATCCTCTCGCTGTTCATCTGGGCTCGCTTTGGTGCCATAAATGATCCTCTTATCCTTGTAATCTGGAAAGGGGGGACAAAAATTACAATTTTAGACCTGTGCCATCAATTCTGTCCCCTCTGCCAAGGTGTGGTGGCTGCCCCGCTCCTTGCTCCAGTGCATGAAAACCGAGCCCAGCTCCGGGCCCCCCATCCACAAAAAAAATCATTCCTCCCTCCCGCGCACCCTGTATTTCCTTACTCTCTCTTCTTTTCCCTTTTTGTTTTGCTCCCCCAGATGTCCTAGGTTCCCCAATAGGCCTGCTACTGGTGGCCTAACCATCCAGACAAGGCTCTGGTCTCCCCAGTTTGGGCCTACTTTCTTCCCTTGTAGGAAACACCCTTGTGCAAGGCACCCCCCTGGAGGTGCACCCCTTGCGTGCCGTGGGCCACACCTTGTATATCTTCCCCTGGTAGCAATAAAAGCAAAAAAAGGCTTGGGCCCAGTCAGCCTTCAAGTGATCCTTTTCCTCCAAGGGTACTGTCGTGACCCTGGGCCCCCCACTGCACTCTGGGTCTGCCTTGAAATGCCCTCCTGGTATTTCTCCTCCAAACTGGCCCAAACCCCAGATCCCACTGCATCCTTATTGGTTGGCCTCTTAGTCACCCTCCCAGTGGAGTGCCTTGTTGCTGTTTTGAGCCAGGCCCTGATTCTGCCTGTCCTAGGCATGTCATGCTGGGGCTCCGCCATTGTCCATCTGCTACCCCCCTTTGCTCAGGCAATCACGTGCTACCCTCCCTTGGTGCCCCCCATTTGTCCCACGAAAGCTGGGGCATCTGCCTTATGTGCTTCAATCCCATGTTTTGCCCCACAGTGCCCTCCCTAGTTGTATGCCATTCCCTGGTCCCGGTGACCCAAACCTCTCAATTTTCTTGAAATAAGCTTATCTCAACATAACCTCCCAACTTAAACCCCAACAATTGCCTAGTCAACTGCTGTGAATTCATTCCCCAACAAACCAAAAGCACACTTGCAGTGCCCTCATAGCCAGGCCCCACTTTGTCACGTGGATCTGCCTATGCCCATAGACTCTCGGGCCTTCCTCCACGTACCCGCTTTCTTTTCTTTCCACTTACAAAAAAAAACAGTGACTTTGCACAAAATATCTTCTGTGGCCCCCCGATAGCTGGCACTGAACCTGGAAAATAGCCCTCAGTTAGACCAGGAAGCTCCAGACCATGTGGCCTCAAAGGCATAGCTGCAACAAGCCAACACCGGCAGGGCCTCCCCCACATGCCATGTGGTCTCCGCCTTCGGTGCTGAAACAGCTACCGTCCATCCACTGAGCCTAATACTGCTGCTGGGATTCAAGTCCAGCACCCTTTGCTGCAGAGAAATAGCTCCATCTCTCTAATCTTGCCCCATTCTAAAAAGACTTGCCACATGCAAGGCGACCACCTTTCTTCATTCATTTTCTTTTTTTTATTTTTTGTTTTACTTCTACTGCACAGGGAGACACACAACCCCCAGGCACTCTGCACTTGTACCGCAGCCTGCATGAAAAACAGAAACAGATGGATGATTGGAAAAATAAAAACTCAAAGGCCTGCTTCTGCACTTTGCCCCCCCAAGCTTTCTGCATTTTCAAACCACATGAGCCAACAAAACCACCTACAAATGAGCTCCGCCTGCCTAACGTGGTTCTCCAAACTGCACAAATGCGAAGTTAGCTGCATTTTACCATGATGAGGCACAAAAGCAAAAAAACACCCATGATGAGTTCTGCTTGCCCACATGGTTTAAGACACCAGTGAAAAAAGCAGAGGCTCAGCCCCAGCCCTTAAGACTTCTGGGGCTCACGCTGTAGCCCTACTAAACAAACCTCACTCTTCCAGAAAACCCAATGATAAACAACAAACAGCCCCACTGAGCTCTGAGATTTAGAACTATACTACAAACAAATAACTGGGCATACGTAGTAAACATCTTATTTCTGCCCAGTCTTTCTCCAGTTTTTCTTCTTATTTAAAAATGAAATTGATAGAACCTACAAATCACATGAGCTAGCCTCTGGGCCACATGACCTATAAGGCCTAGTTGCTCCCAAATGCCTTACCTGCTGCTTGCTAATGATGTGCTGAGTTCTTCAGATGAACATTCCCAGCAAAAGAGGTCATCCTGCCTGAGTCCTGGATTCTTATACCCCTGATGGGCTCCTGGTCAGTACCCTCCCATTGGGCTCCACCCTTCCCCCAGCCAATCCTTGGACCCTTGCCGTATTACCCTTTCCTGCCTGGTGATGTCATCAGGCCCCTCCCCCTTTAGCCCGGTGTTCTGTCCCTTACCCTTCCCTTCCCCTTTTCCTCTCCTATGTAATCATCCCTGGTAGGGATCACTGGACAATCTGGCCTGCCTTTTAATGGCAAGCCCCATTATCTCTGTCAAAGATTGGTGCTAAACCATGCATTAATTTATGCATGTGACTGTGTGGTACTAATCTATGTGTTAAATTATCTCAGTGACAGTGCACTGTTAAACTGCTGCATTATCTCCATGACAGACAGCTGTGACAACATCATGCTTAAGTATGTCTTAAATTATCTGTGTGACACTGTGGTGCCAAACTGTGTTAAATTATCTCTCTGCACATGTGATGCTAAACTGTGACAGTGTGGTGCTATAGTCTTAAACTATCTCTATGACAGTGTGGTAATAAACTATGTGTTAAATTATCTGTGTGACAGTGTGGTGCTAAAGTACATTTTCAATTATCTATGTGACACAGAGGTGCTAAATTGTGTTAAATGATCTCCATGACAGTGTGGTGTAAAACTATGTTACATTGTCTGTGTGCTGGTAAACTGTTAAATTATCTCTCAGACAGTGTGGTTCTAAACTGTGTTACATTATCTCTGCCACAGTGTGGTGCTAAACTGTGTCAAATTATTTCTGTGATAGCATAGTGCTAAACTATGTGTTACTTTATCTCTGTTACAGTGTGGTGATATAGTGTTAAATTTTCTCTATAATAGTGTGGTGATAAACTGTTAAATTATCTCTGTGACAGTATGATGCTAAACTGTGTTGCATTATCTCTGTTGTAGTGTGGTGCTGAACTATGTGTTAAATTATCTCTGTAGTGTGGTACTAAACTGCATGTTGAATTATCTCTCTGACAGTGTGGTGCTATTCTGCAATACATTATCTCTGTGACAGTGGATGCGAAACCATCTGTTAAATTATCTCTGTGACAGTGTGGTGCTAAACTATGTGTTAAATTATCTCTGTGACAGTGTCATGCTCAACCCGAATTAAATTATCACTGTGACAGTGTGATGCTAAACTGTGTGTTACATTATTTCTGTGACAGTGTGTGCTAAACTGTGCTAAATTATCTCTGTTGAAGAGTGATGCTACACTGAGTGTTAAATTATCTCTGTGACAGTACGGTGCTAAAGATTATGTTATATTATCTCTGTGACAGTATAGAGCTAAACTGTGTGTGCTAATGTTTGTGTTAAATTTTGTCCATGACTGTGTGCTGCTATACTGCTGAAATAGCTCTGTGACAGAGAGCTGCTAAACTATGTGTTAAATTGTCTCTGTGACAGTGCACTGCTAAACTGCTGCATTATCTCCGTGTGACAGAGAGCTGTGGTGCAAAACTAAATGTGACATTATCTCTGTGGCAGTGTGGTGCTCAACTGTGTAATGTTACGTCTGTGACAGTGTGGTGCTAATCTGTGTTAAATTATCTCAGTGACAGTGTGGTGTGAAACCATTTATTAAATTATTCATGGGGCAGTGTGGAACTAAACTGTTTTAAATTATCTCTGTGACACGGTGGTGGTAAACTATGTGTTACATTATTTCTGTGACAGTGTGGTACTAAGGAACGTTTTGAATTATCTCTGTGTCACGGGGTCCTAAATTGTGTTCAATGATCTCAGTTACAGTGTGGTGGTAAACTATGTTACATTATATTTGTGATAGCATAGTGCTAGACTATGTGTTAAATTATCTGTGTGACACTGTGGTGCCAAACTGTGTTACATTATATCTCTGTCACAGTGTGGTGCCAAACTATGCATTAGTTTCTCTCTGTTAAAGTCAGGTGCTAACTCTGTGTTAAATTATTTCTGCCTAAATTATCTCTGTCACAGTGTGGTGTTAAACTGTGTGTTAAATTATCTCTGTGAAAGTGTTTTGCTAATGTGTTAAATTATCTCCGTGGTAGTGTGGTGCTCAACTGTGTTAAATTATCTCTTTGACAGTGTGGTGATAAATTATGTGTTACATTATCTCTGTGGCAATGTGGAGTGTAACCATCTGTTAAATAATTTATGAGACAGTGTGGTGCTAAACAATGTGTTAAATTATATCTGTGACAGTGTGGTGTTAAACTGAGTTAAATTATCTCTGTGACAGTGTGGTGATAAACAATGCATTACATTATATCTGTGACAGTGCGGTACTCATCTCTGTTAAATTATCTCTGTTGCAGTGTAGTGCTAAACTGTGTGAAAAATTATCTCTGAGACAGTGTGGTGAAAAACTATGTTGAACTGTCTCTGTGACAGTGTGGTGCTCAACTGAGTTTAATTATTTCTGTGACAGCGTGGTGGTAAACTGTGTTAAATTATCTCTGTGATAGTGTGGTGCTAAACTATGTGTTACATTATATCTGTATTAGTGTGGTGCTAAGCTATGTGTTAACCTCTGTGACAGTGTGGTGCTAAACTATGTGCTAAATGATCTCTGTGGCACAGTGGTGATCAACTGTGTTAAATTACATATGTGACAGTGTGGTGCAAAACTGTGGTAAGTTATCTCTGTGACAGTGTGATGCTAAACTAAGTGTTACATTATCTCTCTGGCAATGTTGTGCTTAACTGTGTAAAATTAACTCTGTGACAGTGTGGTGCTAAACTGTTAAATTATCTCTGTTACAGTGTGGTGCTAAACTGTGTGTTTACATTATCTATGTGACAGTGTGCTGCTTAACTGTGTTAAAGTTTCTCTGTGACAGTGTGGTGCTAAACTCTGTTAAATTATCTGTGTTGAAGTGTGGTGCTAAACTATATGATACATTATCTCTGTGAGAGTGTGGTGGAAAACTGTTAAATTATCTCTCACTCAGTGGGTGCTAAACTGTGGTACATTGTGTCTGTGTCAGTGCGGTGCATAACTTGGTGTTAAATTGTGCCTGTGACAGTGTGGCAGGAAACTGTTTGTTAAATTATCTCCTTTACAGTGTGGTGCTATAGTCTTAAATTATCTCTATGACAGTGTGGTTCTAAACTATGTCTTAAATTATCTATGTTACAGTGTGGTGCTATAGTCTTAAATTATCTCTGTGGCAGTGTGTTACTGAACTGCTGAATTATCTCTGTGACAGAGAGTTGCTAAACTATATGTTAAATTATCTATGTGATAGTGTGGTGCTAAGGCATGTCTTATATTATCTCTATACAGTGTGGGGCTAACCTGCATGTTTGAATTATCTTTGTGACAGTGTGGTACTCCTCTACGTTAAAATATCTCAGTGACAGTGTGGTGTGAAACCATGTGTTAATTTATCTCTGTGACAGTGTGGTGCTCAACTGTGTTAAATTATCTCTGTGACAGTGTTTTGCTAAACTTTGTTAAATTATTTATGTGACAGTGTGGTGTTATACTATGTGTTACATTATCTCTGTTATAGTGTGGTACTTAGCTATGTGTCAAATTATCTGTGTGACAGTGTGGTGATAAACTGTGTATTAAATGATCTCTGTTACAGTGTGGTGCTGAACTCTGTTCAATTATCTTTGTTGCAGTGTGGTGCAAAACTATGTTCAACTGTCTCTGAGATAGTGTGGTGGAAAACTATGTTAATGGAGTTTGTCCTTTAAGGGGCAGACCAGGTTGTTCTGGTGCACCCCTTTCCTCCTGCATAGAATGGTTGTGCTCAGAAGGGGAGGGGGAAGGAAGGGAAGGGGCTAAGGGCTAGAACAATGGGCAGGTAGCAGGAAGTGGAAGGGCAAAGGGAGGTACATAAGGGACAGCACAAGGGGGTCTCAGCCACTTTTTGCTGAAGTTTTGATCTACATCAAATGCAGCACGTCGGATTGGCTAATTCTTTAAGGTTTGTGCACCAGGAGAGAGAGATAAAAAAGAAACAAGTGATACTGCAGGAAGATAAGCGATTTAAAAAAAGAGAAAGAGAGAAGGAGAGGAAGAATATATACAGTATTAAGATAATACATGTTACAGTATACAACTGAGAACTGTGGGGGATCTTGAGTATTCAGAATGTTGGATAAGAAAGCAACCCAGGACTGCATGGGGCAACATACACTCCTCATGGGGGTCTTTTGTAAAGATTTATTTTCCTTGATTATTGTGATGCTGAATTTGTAGACCTAAAAAGTCCCTGAGCAGGGTGCATGAGCAGGGAGCACAGGGCATGATGCCACGTGTTTTGTTGGGGGAGGCTGTAACAAAGCAGATCCGTGGCTGTGCATTTGGTGGCAAGCTATCCCTTTTGTGTGGTTGCATGGTATGATTAGAGGGCCCAGAAGAGGCCGTTGAGATGGTGGTGAGCGAGCCGTGACCACGTGGTGTGACATCACACACTGTACGGTGGGCTGAAGGAAAAAAACGTTTGTACATCTGGAGCCCTGGTAACAGTTTTTAGATGGCTTGGCTAAGACTGGAGAGGAATGGGAGGCCTAGAAGAGGCCCTGAGTTTAGGGTCGGCATGGTGGGCTTCACACGCCACGTGTAGGGTGGTAGAAACTCCCTTGTGGTCCTTCCTGGAGCTCGGGTAGCCATGTGGTGATCTTTCTGGCCCTGAGGAGGAATGGGAGGCCTGGAAGAGGCCCTGAGCCAACAGGCAGTGTGGTGTGCATCACACGCCATGGGGTCATTGCTGGGCAGGCATTTGCCATGGTTTTCATGGTTTAAGGTGGCATGGGGAGGTTGTTTGGATAGACAATTAAGAGTATGAGGCCTGTAGGATGCTGTAAAACTGGGCAGGGTGAGTGCGATCTTGGGACCTCGTGGAGAGTGTCCTGGGACTTTGCTTTTGTGTGCTGGTGGTGGCTTGTCAGGAAGGATGTTTAAAGAAAGCTCATCTGGCCACTCGGTTGCACGGGATGGAAGGTAGGCCTGAAAGAGGCCTATACGCCATACCATGTGGCTCGCAGCACACACCAGGTGGGGCTGCAGAAAAGAACACTCACAGGGCTTTTCTTTTTTGGGCTAATGTGGTGGGGTGAGACATTCACAGGGCAGAATAAGGAGAGTAGGCTTGGGGAAGAGGCCCTGGAACAAGGGAGAATGAGTAGACAGGGGACCACGCGGCATGACGTCACAAGCCACTGGTTTTTTTGGGGGGATGTAAAGTGTGCCCATGTGATAGGGTGATTTCCATGGGCCCAGAGGGTCCCTCCCCTTTTGGAGAGGCATGCTGGGGGGACTAAATGGCCTGGGAGAGCCCAAGGGTAGAATGAAGGGGATTGCGACCCGCGACCTTGCAGGTGACGTCCCACGTGGGGATTGGGGTGCATTGAAAGTGATGCCCTCACTTGTTAGGGGCTGCTTGTGGTTTGGGCCTTTTTTCCTCATTTTGGGTACCACGAGGATAAAGAAGCGGGCACAGGCAGCTATAGGAGGGCAGGGGCCAAATTATGGGACCATGCAGTGCATTTGCTTCCTATAGAGGGGGAATAAGGATGCTGATGGTGGGTGCCTTGTTCAGCCCAGGCAGGCAGGGTGGCTGGAAAATGGCAGCAGTTAAAGGGACGGAGCTCCTGAGGGGGACAGCACAGTGCAGCCTGGCTGAGGGGCGCAAGGCCCAATTATCAATAAGGGAGGCACTTGAGTGGGAGACGGGGGTGCCGGGTCATACACAATGCGGCTGGGTAGGGCATGGCTGAGAACAGCCAAGGGACCTGGTAACCTGTCAAGCAGGAGGGAGGCCTTCACGGGTGGCCCGGTCTGTAGTAAGGTGGTGGGTGGTGCGAAGGACAGGAGGAAGGCATACAAGGAGGTACTGGTATACGAATAACCCTGTTTTTATTTTCCTGTAGTTGTCTTCACAGAGCAAAGATAAGATGGACATGGCACCTAAGAAGAGCAGGCCATCAAATGAAGATGCTTACAAGGCTATAATTGAATTAGCAGAAAGAGCAAACAGAATGTGGGAACTGGTGGAGGAGGAGGAGGAACCAGGGAGACCTGGGGAGAAGAGAAAAGCAGGTCCAGGAAAAGGTGGCGGGGGAAATGATTGGCCGAAGGGCTACGTAGTCCCAGTAGGGTAACACCAGTGATAGTGGGGCCCACCAGGGTGGTTAATCCAGTACCCATGCAGCCAGTGGACCCGGTGACACCAATACCCACCCCAGATCAAGGGGGGAATCTCCCCGGCAGAACCCTGACATGATGCCCTGAACGGGATGTTTTCTCTGCAGACCCCAGTAGCTCACCCTCCATCTCAACTGCAGGGAGAAGCAAGGGGAACTTTGGAGGACCCCAGGCAACTCGGCCCGGACAAGGTTACGTGTAACACATCCAGCGCAGTGGGTGACAGTATAAAAAAATATATAGGGCAAATTGTGGTGGCACTGGGGACAGGAGGGCTGGGGGCAGATAGAATCAGCTCTGGCGGAGATTAGGATGGACAAAGAGGTACCGGAAAATAATGAAAAGGGAGCGGAAAAAGAGGGAAAAGGTACAAGAGAGATAGGTGCACCTGGGATAAGAATAGATGAACATGTGCCACTGGCCACAAAAGAAAAAATATGGAAAGGGGAATATGTGGATATATTCACTTTGGTGAGCTGGGAGGTGGCAGCAAAATATGAGGAAACTGAGGGCATAGGTAAGAGTGAGATGGCAGCATCCATAGTGCTTTTAGGGAAAAAAAGAGGACGACAAGTTCAAGAAAGGGAAGACTTGGGACGGGTGGTTCCTAGGTTTTGCCACTTTTTCAGCCATTGTTCTGGAAAAAAGGCCAGAGCTAGGCGGTAATAACCTATTCATTGATAATACAGAGAGCAAAAGCAAAGGGCAGGGTAGGATGATTATACTACGATGAATGTTTTCGGCAGAGAATGGCAACATTTGGGGATGTAAGATGGGACACCAAGCAGATAGATTTGTGGATGGATTATGTAACAGATCAGTCCACACCTGAAGGTGAATGGGCCAAAAAGGGTTTTATGCCCCAGAGATGCTGCTGGGCTTATAACAGGGCATTCTGCTCATGGCCTCAGTGTTGTTTCTGGCATGCCTGTTCAAAATGTAGAGGAGGGCACCCAGCAAGCAAATACAGAACAACATGGACCCAGGGAGCACAAGGGTATGGGGGGCAAGGATCAGGCCAACAGTTTTTTTGAGATAGCCAGGGGTTTAAGGGGCAAACATGGAACAAGGGAGGGAGGGGTAGGGAGAATGGGAATAGAGGGGGTCAGAACCACTGAGGGAAGGAAGGTCAGACAGAAAGAGAGGGAGGGAGGGGTAAGGGAGGAGGGGCAGGGGCACAACAGGAAACATTTTGAGATGGCTAGAACCCCCATCAATCTGGAGGCGTGAACAGTATGCCTGGACAGATATCCAGACACGAGCATGGGGGATATGATTTTAAGCAGTTTTAACACAGGGTTTTCATTGCAGTGTAGAGGACCCAGGCAAGCAAGGGAGATGAGCAT
The DNA here is from genome assembly GCA_016271365.2 of Neoceratodus forsteri. Lineage (NCBI taxonomy): Eukaryota > Metazoa > Chordata > Ceratodontiformes > Ceratodontidae > Neoceratodus > Neoceratodus forsteri. The sequence continues at coordinate 784,464,383 of CM057453.1, read as the reverse complement.
CCTGGGATCAGTAAAGGGAAAGGAGGAAATGCTAAGGTGGAAGATTGACAAAGAAAAGGCATCAGGTAGGGTAGAGGGCCCATTTAACATCCCCCCATTGCCAAACATGCGGATATCACCATTGGGTTTGGTACCCAAGAAACAAGAAGGGGAATACAGGGTGATCCACCACCTGTCCTATCTGGAAGGAGAGTCGGTGAATGACTTCATCAGTGAAGAACATAGTAAGGTGACATATGTGACACTAGAGGACACAGTCTGGATAATACAGGCCACAGAAGATGCGTGGATGGCAAAAACGGACATTGAGTCCGCCTTCAGACTGCTTCCGGTCAGAAGGGAGGACTGGGATCAATTGGGTTTTAAAAGTGGGGGACAGTATTATTTCAACAAAGCAATGCCAATGAGGTGTTCCACAGCATGTGCTACATTTGAGGCGTTCAGCACATGTTTGCAGTGGATATTCCATGAAAAAATGGGTTATAGGACAGTCATCCATTACCTGGATGGTTTTCTTTTCATTGGGAAGGGCGAAAGGTAGACACAGAGGATGCTGGGTAAGTTTCAGGAATTGTGCCGGGAGCTGGGGGGCCCATTGGCACCAGAAAAAACAGAGGGGCCCAGTAGGGTTATGGAATTTCTGGGGATCAAGATAGATGCCCCGAGTGAAGTATTTAGACTACCGGACAAAAAAGTAAAGAAGTTGAAGGAACTAATCCAGGTACATAACAGCAGGAGATGGGTACAACTAAAGTTGGTGCAGCAGGTACTGGGGCACCTGAACTTCGCATGCAGGGCCATTGGACCAGGAAGGGCATTTACAAAGAGGTTAGCTAGAGCTACAACAGGGGTCACCAGACCATATCACTGGGTAGATTTGACATGAGGTGTCAGGGAGGATTTTAAATTCCGGTAAGAATTCCTGAGGGAGTACAACGGGTGCTCTTTCTGGCAAGAGGAGTGGCTATACAACACGGACCTTGACCTCTACACTGACATGGCTGGGGGGCTAGGCATGGGTGGTACCTGAGGTGTAGATGGTTCGCAGAACCCTGACCTGCCAGTTGGGTGAAGGAGGGGAAAGTAAAAGATATAACATTACTGGAGATCATGCCCATATGGGCATGTGCCTTGGTCTGGGGGGAGGAATTACGGGATCAGAAAGTGACTTTTTTGGTGTGATAATAGAGCAGTGGTGGATGGGCTGAACAACAGGGGAGCCAGGTCAGGCACAGTAATGCAGGTATTATGACTTTTAGCATTAAGGGCGTTGCAGCTGAACATGTCTTTTAGAGCACAACACATAGAAGGGGTACACAATACCCTGGCTGAGAGCCTTTCCCATCTGCAGCTGGACCATTTTTGGAGGCTGGCACCGACAGTGGAAGAAATAAAAACACCCATACCAACGAACATCTGGGATGTTGGCAAGAAGGAGCAGAATTTCTGTTTCGCTTCTCATGGGTGCCTCGGACTCTGAGGGCCTACAATGAGGCCTGGCAAGTTTTTCAGATATTCAGGGAAAGCACCAGATGGAGGTAAGTAGGCTACTCATAGAGAAGCAGTTGGGCATGTTTACCTTGGAACAGTGGAAAAAAGGCATAGCCCACACCACTATGGGAGTCTATCTGGCAGGGATTATTTTTATCTGCAGTTTAAAGGGGTGGAAGAACCTGACAAAAATCACTACTCAGAAGAATGATGCAAGGATGGAGCAGGTTGAAACAAGGGCTAACAGATAATAGAAGGCCGATAAGGGAGCAGTGGCTAATAAGGCTGCAGAACGTGCTCCCAGCAATATGCAGATCAAAGGCTCAGGCCCAACTGTTTCACACAATTTATATGGTAATGTTCACAGGGGCTATGAGAGTAAGCGAAGTGGTAGGCCATGGGAGAGAAGACAAAGAAGGGGGGTTGGAATGGGAGGATGTAAACTGGGGAGTAACAGAGATACGGATCAAGATAAGGAGGTTGAAAACTGATCAGAAGGGACATGGTTGCATAGTGACACTGAAAGTGCAAGCAGAGGGTGCAATATGCCCAGTACAGGCTCTGTGGGCTTTTGCCATAGGGCATGGGAACAGGACAGGGAAATTATTTGTACATGGTGATGGAAAAAGGGTCACTGGCTACCAAGTCACAGCATTACTCAAAAAGGGCATGCAATTCATGGGGAAGACCCAGCAAATTACTCATCCCATTCTTTGCAGATTGGGGCTGCCTCACAGAGGTCAGTAGCAAGGGAGACAGTGAACGAGATATTGGAAAAGGGACACTGGCAATTGGCCAGTTATAAGAGATACATTCGAGCATTGAAGTAAAAAAAAAAGAATATGTTGTTTGGAGGAGGTGCTCCTGGGTGGTGGAGCTGCAGTACTAGGGAAGGGTGGCAAGACAAAAAAAAAGGGGGGAATAATGAAGAGTGAAAATATGGGTGTGACACTATGAGCATGTGTAAAATAATGAATTTTTCTTCTTGAACCCCATAGGTAGAGGGAGGAACATGGAAGTTTGGATCTGCCGCCATTCCTATATTTATTGGGTTGGGAAAAGAGCAAAGAAGAAGGCTAGGGGAAGACAGCTGTACCAGGATGCAAGACAGTGTAGGTTGGTCTGGCAGCGCATACAGGGGATAAGATGAGCACAGCTGCTTCCAACCTTAAAAGAACTCAAGGGATGGTGACCCAGTCCAGACCTCATTATTATACATCTAGGGGGCAACAACCTGGCAGGTAGACCTTGGGTAGACACATACTTACAAATAAAAAGGGATTTAGGGGCAATACAACAGTGGTGGCCACGGGTGTGCATTTCCTGGTCAGACATGATACCACGGAGGGTGTGGAGGCAGGAGCACAGCCACAGAGTGGTGGAGCAGGCTAGGAAAAAATGAATAGGAGGGTTGGGATGTTGGTAAGGCAGATGGGAGGGCAGGTGATACTGAGAGGGGGGTAGAAGAATGGGTAGAAGATTTCTACAGGCCAGATGGTGTGCACCTGTCGGACCTAGCCTTAGATATGTTTAATACGGAAACAATGGGCTTCATAGAAGCATGGAGAAAACATGCAAAATATGGAATATAAACAAAAAGGGAAAAAAGCAAGAAGGAATAAAAAGGATAGTCCCTGAGGTAAGGGAAATTGGTACCCTAAGTATGGGGGAAGCCAGCCACCCAATGCAAGCTGGAGACTGGCTAGTGGTGAAAAAGGGGGAGGAGGGGAAGGGGGAACAAAAAAGGAATAACACAAGAAGAGGAAGAAGATGAAGGAGAAAGTGGTCTCAGTTATCACCGTTACCTAATGGAAAAGGAGAAGAAGAAGGCACCCAGGTTTTCACCTGGGGGAAGGATAATCAGAGATTGATATGTGGATGGAAATATAAGAAATTTTGGAAAATGATAATAAAGAAATGGAAATGGAATATGGAATTATGAATATAAATAAATTAATTGCCAATCTGAGCACAACAACAAACAATGGTCTCTGTCTTTTGTGAGGGAAAAGGGAAGGGGAATCTAGGACAAATTGTGTCTGTGAGGTGTGATGACCTCTGTGACCATGCACAGTTAAACTGCTCAATTATCTCTGTGACAGAGAGCTGCTAAACTATGTGTTAAATTATCTCTGTGATAGTGTGGTGCTAAACTATGCATTAAATTATCTCTGTGACAGTGCAGTGCTAAATGGCATGTTGAATTATCTCAGTCACAGTGTGGTGCTAAACTGCATGTTGAATTATCTTTGCAACAGTGTGGTGCTCCTCTGCATTAAAATATCTCAGTGACAGTGTGGTGCGAAACCATGTGTTAAATTATCTCTGTGACAGTGTGGTGCTCAACTGTGTTACATTATCTCCATGACAGTGTTGTGCTAAACTTTGTTAAATTATCTCTGTGACAGTGTGGTGCTATACTACGTGTTACATTATCTCCGTTCTAGTGTGGTGCTTAGCTACATGTTAAATTATCTGTGTGACAGTGTGGTGCAAAACTATGTGTTAAGTTATCTTCATGACAGTGTGATGCTAAACTGTGTTAAATTATCTCTGTGACAGTGGGGTGCTAACCGTGGAAAGTTATCTCTGTGACAGTGTGGTACTAACTGTGGAAAGTTATCTCTGTGACAATGTGGTGCTAAACTATGTGTTATATTTTCTCTGTGGCAGTGTGGTGCTTAACTGTGTAAAATTACCTCTGTGACAGTGTGGTGATAAACTGTGTTAAATTATCTCTTTTACAGTGTGGTGCTAAACTGTGTGTTTACATTACCTCTGTGGCAGTGTGGTGTTTAACTGTGAAAAATTACCTCTGTGACAGTGTGGTGATAAACTGTGTTAAATTATCTCTTTTACAGTGTGGTGCTAAACTGTGTGTTTACATTACCTCTGTGACCGTGTGGTGCTAAACTATGTGATAACTTATTTGTGTGACAGAGTGGTAATATACTGTGTGTTAAATTATCTCTGTTACAGTGTGGTGCTTAACTGTCTCACATTTTGTCTGTAACAGTGTGGTGGAGAACTGTTAAATTATCTCTCAGCATGGTGCTAAACCATGTTACATGATTTCTGTGACAGTGCTGTGCTTATCTTTGTGTTAAGTTGTGTCTGTGACAGTGTGGAGGTAAACTGTGTGTTCAATTATCTCTGTGACAGTGTGCTGCTAAACTGCTGAATTATATCCATGACAGAGAGCTACTAAACAATGTTTTAATTCATCTCTGTGATAGTGTGGTGCTAAATTATGTGTTAAGCTATTTCTGTGACTGTGTGCAGCTAAACTTCTGAATTTACTCTGTGACAGAGAGTTGCTAAACTATGTGTTAAATTATCTCTGTGATCGTGTGGTGCTAAACTATCCATTAAATTATCTCTGTGACAGTGTGGTGCTAAACAGCATGTTGAATTATCTCTGTGACAGTGTGGTACTCCTCTGTGTTAAATTATTTCTGTGGCAGTGTGGTGAAAAACAATGTGTTAAGTTATCTCTGTGGCAGTGTGGTGCTCAACTGTGTTAAATTATCTGTGTGACAGTGTGATGCTTAACTGTATTACCTTATCTCTGTGACAGTGTGGTGTTAAACTGTGTTAAATTATCTATTTGACAGTGTGGTGCTAAACTGTGTGTTACATTATCTCTGTGACAGTGTGGTGCTAAACTGTTAAATTATGTCTGTGACAGTGTGGTGCTAAATTATGCATTACATTATGTCTGTGGCAGTGTGGTGCTCAACTGTGTTAAATTAACTCTGTGACAGTGTGGTGCTAAACTGTATTAAATGTTCTCTGTCAAAAACTGGTGCTAAACTGTGTGTTAAAGTATCCCTGCAACAGTGCGGTGTAAAACTATGTGAGAAATTATCTCCGTGACAGTGTGCTGTTAAACTGCTGAATCATTTCTGTGATGGAGAGCTGCTAAACAATGTGTTAAATTATCTCTGTGACAGTGTGGTGCTTATCTGCATATTGAATTAGCTCTGTGACACTGTGGTGTTAAACGGTACTCAATTATCTCTCTGAAAGTGTGATGCTAAACTGTGTTAGATTATCTCTGTCAAATACTGATGCTAAACTGTGTGTTAAATTATCTCTGTGACATTGTGGTGCTCAACTCTGTGTTAAATTATCTGTGTGGCAGTGTGGTGATGAACTGTGTGATAAATTATCTCTGTTACAATGTGGTGCTAAACTGTGTTACATTATCTCTTTGACAGTGTGGTGCAAAATTGTGTTAAATTGTCAGTGTGGTGATAAACTGTTAAATTATCTCTCAAACAGTGTGGTGCTAAACTGTGTTACATTATCTCTGTCAGAGAGTGGTGCTAAACTGTGTCAAAATTCTCTGTGATAGCATAGTGCTAAACCATGTGTAAAATTATCTCTGCGACAGTGTGGTGGTAAACTGTGTGTTCAATTATCTCTGTGACAGTGTGCTGCTAAACTGCTGAATTATCTCCATGACAGAGAGCTGCTAAACAATGTTTTAATTCATCTCTGTGATAGTGTGGTGCTAAATTATATGTTAAGCTATTTCAGTGACTGTGTGCAGCTAAACTTCTGAATTAACTCTGTGACAGAGAGCTGCTAAACTATGTGTTAAATTATCTCTGTGATCATGCTGTGCTAAACTATACATTAAATTATCTCTGTGACAGTGTGGTGCTAAATGGCATGTTGAATTATCTCTGTGACAGTGTGGTACTCCTCTGTGTTAAATTATCTCTGTGGCAGTGTGGTGAAAAACAATGTGTTAAGTTATTTCTGCGGCGGTGTGGTGCTCAACTGTGTTAAATTATCTCTGTGACAGTGTGATGCTTAACTGTGTTACATTATCACTGTTACAGTGTGGTGCTGAGCTATGTGTTAAATAATCTCTGTGACAGTATGGTGCTAAACCATGCATTAATTTATAAGTGTGACAGTGTGGTGCTAATCTATGTGTTAAATTATCTCTGTGACTGTGTGCTACTAAACTGCTGAATTATCTCTCTGACATAGCGCTGTTAAACTATGTGTTAAATTATCTCTGTGATAGTGTGTTGCTAAAGTATGTGCTATATTATCTCTGTACAGTGTGGTACTAAACTGCATGTTGAATTATATTTGTGACAGTGTGGTGCTCCTCTGCATTAAATTATCTCTGTGACAGTGTGGTGTGAAACGTGTTAAATTATCTCTGTGACAGTGTGAGGCTCAACTGTGTTAAATTATCTCTGTGACTGTGGTGGTCATCTGCGATAAATTATCTCTGTGACAGTGTGGTGCGAAACCATCTGTTAAATTATCTGTGTGACAGTAAGATGCTAAACTATGTGTTAAATTATCTCTGTGACAGTGTGGTGTTTAACTGTGTTAAATTATCTATTTGACAGTATGGTGCTAAACTGTGTGTTACATTATCTCTGTGACAGTGTGGTGCTAAACTGTTAAATTATGTCTGTGACAGTGTGGTGCTAAATTATGCATCACATTATGACTGTGGCACTGTGGTGCTCAACTGTGTTAAATTAACTCTGTGACAGTGTGGTGCTAAACTGTATTAAATGTTCTCTGTCAAAGACTGGTGCTAAACTGTGTGTTAAAGTATCCCTGCAACAGTGCGGTGTAAAACTGTGTGAGAAATTATCTCCGTGACAGTGTGCTGTTAATCTGCTGAATCATCTCTGTGACGGAGAGCTGCTAAACAATGTGTTAAATTATCTCTGTGATAGTGTGGTGGTAAACTATGTGTTATATTATCTCTGTGACAGTGTGGTGTTTATCTGCATATTGAATTAGCTCTGTGGCACTGTGGTGTTAAATGGTGTTCAATTATCTCTCTGAAAGTGTGATGCTAAACTGTGTTAAATTATCTCTGTCAAATACTGATGCTAAACTGTGTGTTAAATTATCTCTGTGACAGTGTGGTGCTCAACTCTGTGTTAAATTATCTGTGTGGCAGTGTGGTGATGAACTGTGTGATAAATTATCTCTGTTACAGTGTGGTGCTAAACTGTGTTACATTATCTCTTTGACAGTGTGGTACAAAACTGTGTTAAATTGTCAGTGTGGTGATAAACTGTTAAATTATCTCTCAAACAGTGTGGTGCTAAACTGTGTTACATTATCTCTGTCAGAGAGTGGTGCTAAATTGTGTCAAATTTCTCTGTGATAGCATAGTGCCAAACCATGTGTAAAATTATCTCTGTGACAGTGTGGTGGTAAACCATGTATTAAATTATTTCTGCTACAGTGTGGTGATATAATCTTACATTATCTCAATGACAGTGTGGTGCTAAACTATGTGGTAAATTATCTCTGTTGCTGTGTTGTGCTAAACTGTGTTCAATTATCTCTTTGACAGTGTGGTGCTAAACTACGTGTTACATTTCCCTCTGTGGCAGTGTAGTGATCAATTGTAGTAAATTATCGCTGTGACAGTGTGGTGATAAACTGTGTGTTAAACTATCCCTGTAACAGTATGGTGCTAAAACTGTGCCATGTTATTTTGGTGATAGCATAGTTCACTCCACAGCTAAAGAATGTGTGGGTGAAGTGTCTTGCCTATAATCAACAAAAATAACTGATGAAGAAGAAAGCTACTTGATGTGCCCTCTCCTGGGAAAATAGTTTGATCTAGGTTCTGATCACACATCTATTTATGTCACTCCTCAGCAATAGAATGGTTGTGTGAAGTATCTTGCCTACAGTCAACAGAGGCAAAGAAATAACTGAGGAAGAAGAACACAACTTGATGTGCTCTCTCTTTGGAAAATTGTTTGATCTGGGCTCTGAGCACACATCTCTTTCTGTCATTTCCCAACAACAGGGTGTTTAGGTGAAGTCTGTAGCCTACAGTCAACAGGACCAGAGAGAGAAATGAAGAAGAAGAAGGTGACTTGATTTGCCTTCTCCTTGGAAACAGTTTGCTCTGGGTTCTGAGCATGCTTCTACTTGATGTTCTCTCTCTCTCTCTCTCTCTCTCTCTCCCCCCTAGGATAACAGTTTGGTCTGGGCTCTGATCACACATCTCTTTCTGTGACTCCCTGGCTATAGAATGTGTGGGTGAAGTCTGCAATCAACAGTACCAGAGAAATATCTGAGAAAGAATAACTCTACTTGATGTACTCTCCTGGGAAAACAGTTTGATCTGAGCTCTAATAACATATCTCTTTCTGTCACTCCCAGCAACAGAACATTTGTGTGAAGTCTCTTGCCTACCAGAGAAAGAATTGAGGAAGAAGAACACTACTTGATTTGCTCTTTCCTGGGAAAACAGTTTCATCTGGGCCGTGAGCACACAACTCTTTCTGTCATTCCCCAGCTATATAATGTGTAGGTGAAGTCTCTTGCATACAGTCAACAGTACAAAAGAAATAACTATGGAAGAAGAATGCTATGTAATCTGCTCTTTCCTGGAGAAAACAGCTTGATCTGGGCACTGACCACACATCTCTTTCTGTCATTCCCCAGCTATAGAATGCTTGTGTTAAGTCTACTGCCTACAGTCAACAGGATCTGAGAAATAACTGAGGAAGAACATTACTTAATCTGCTCTCTCCTGGGAAAACAGTGTACTCCTGGCACTGATCACACATTTCTTTCTGCTACTCCCCAGCTATAGGATGTGTGGGTGAAGTCTCTTGCCTATAGTCACCTATACCAGAAAATAACTGAGGAAGAAGAACTCTACTTGATGTGTTCTCTCCTTGGAAAACTATATGTTCTTGGTGCTGATCACACATCTCTTTTTGTCACTCCACAGCTATAGAATGTGTGGGTGAAGTCTCTTTCCTATAGTCAACAGGATAGGAGAAATAACTGAAGAAGAAGAATGCAACTTGATGTGCTCTCCCCTTGTAAAATAGATTGATCTGTGCTCTGAATATACATCTCTTTCTGTCACTCCCCAGCTGCAGAATGTGTGTGTCAGGTCTCTTGCCTCTAGTCAACAGGGCAAAATAAATAACTGAGGAATAAAAGATCTATTTAATCTGAACTGTCATGGGAAAACAGTTTGATCTGGGCTACGATCACATATCTCTTTCTGTCACACACCAGCAACAGAATGTTTATGTGAAGTCTCTTGCCTACAGTCAACAGGACCAGAGAAATAACTGAGGAAGAAGAATGCTTCTTGATGTGCTCTCTCATGGGACAACAGTGTGCTCTGGATGCTGATTACACATCACTTTCTCTCACTCCCAAGCCATGGAATGTTTTTGTGAAGTCTCTTGCCTTCGGTCAACAGGACAATAGAAATTACTGAGGAAGAAAAATGCTACTTGATGTGCTCTCCAATGGGAAAACAGATTGATCTGGACACCTCACCTTTACAATGTGTGGTTCAAGTCACCTGCTTGCAGTCAGCAGGACCAGAGCATAACTGATGAAGAAGAATGCTACTTTATGTGCTCTGTCCTGGGAAAATTGTTTGATCTAGACTCTGATCACACATCTCTTTCTGTCACTGTCCGTCAACAGAATGTTTGTGTGACTTCTCTCACCTTTAGTCAACAGACCTGAGAAATTAATGAGAATGAAGAATGCTTCTTGATGTGCTCCATCCTGGGAAAACAGTTTGATCTGGGCTGTGAGCACACAACTCTTTCTGTCACTCCCCATCTATAGAAATGTGTGAGTGAAGTTTCTCTTGCCCACAGTCAACAGGACCAGAGAAATAAATGAGGACAAAGAATGCTATTTAATCTTCTAACTCATGGGAAGACAGTTTTTTATGAGCTCTGATCACTCATATCTTTCTGTCTCTCCCCAGCTAAGGAATGTGTGGTGAAGCCTCTTGCCTACAGTCAACAGGTCCAGAAAGTAACTGAGGAATACTACTTGATGAGCTCTCTCCTGGGAAAATAGTTTGATCTGGGCTCTGATTACACATCTCTTTCTGTCACTCCCTAGCTGTAGAATGTGTGTGTCAAGTCTGTTGCCTCCAGTCAACAGGGCAAAAGAAATAACTGAGGAAGAAGAGCGGCGGTACATAATCTGCTCTCTCCTGGGAAAATAGTTTGATCTGGGCCCTGAGTACACAACTCTTTCTGTCACTCCCCAGTTATACAACATGTGGGTGAAGTCTCTTGCCCACAGTCAACAGGACCAGATAAATAAATGAGGAAGAAGAACACTACTTAATCTGCTAACTCATGGGAAGACAGTTTTATATGGGCTCTGTCACAAATCTCTTTCTGTCACTCCCCAGCTATAGCAAGTGTGTGTGAAGACTCTTGTCTACAGTCAACAGGAGCAGACATATTACTGAGCAAGAAGAATGTTAATTGATGTGCTCTCTCTTAGGAAAACAGTTTGATCTGGGATCTGATCACACATCTCTTTCAGTTACTCCACAGCTATAGAATGTGTGGGTGAAGTCTCTTGCCTATAATCAACAAGAGCAGAAAATAACTGAGGAAGAAGAATGATACATGATGTGCTCTCTCCTTGGAAAATAGATTGATTTGGGCTGTGATCACATGTCTCTTTCTTTCACTCCCCAGTTATAGAAAGTGTGGATGAAGTCTCATGCCCACAGTCAACAGGAAAAGAGAAATAACTATCAAAGAAGAATGCTACTTGATGTGCTTTCTCCTGGAATAACAGTTTGATCTGGGCTTTGTTCATACATCTCTTTCTGTCACTCCCCAGCAACAGAATGATTGTGTGAAGTGTCTTGCCTACGGTCAACAGGACAAGAGAAGTAACTTAGGAAGAAGAATGCTTCTTGATGTGCTCTCTCCTGGAAAAGAAGTTTGATCTAAAAACTGATCTCACATCTCTTTCTGTCACTTCCCATCTACAGAATGTGTGGCTGAAGTCTCCTGCCAAAAGTCAACTGCACCAAAGAACAAACTGAGGAAGAAGGACACTACACAATGTGCTCTTTCCTATGAAAACAGTTTGATCTGTGCATTGAACACATATCTCTTTCTGTCACTCCCTAGTTATAGTATGTTTGCGTGAAGTCACTTGCCCACAGTCAACAGGACCAGAGGAAGAATCCCCTTACTTTATCTGCCCTCTCCTTGGAAAACAGAGTGCTCTTGGTGCTGATCACACATCTCCTTCTGTCACTCCCAGCTATGGAATGTTTATGTGAAGTCTCTTTCCAAATGGTCAACAGGAGAAGAGAGATAACTGAGAAAGAAGAATGCAACTTGATGTGCTGTCTCATCGGAAAACAGTTTGATCTGTACTCTGATTACACATCTCTTTCTGTGGCACCCCAGTAACACAATTTTTGTGTGAAGTCTCTTGCCTTCAGTCAACAGGACCGGAGAAATAAAAAGGAAGACGAATGCTACTTGATGTGCTTTCTTCTGAAAAAACAGTTTGATCTGGGATCTGTTTATGCATCTCTTTCTGTCTCTCCCCAGCTAAAGAATTGGTGAAGCCTCTTGCCTACAGTCAACAGGTCCAGAAAATTACTGAGGAAGAAGAATGCTACTTGATGAGCTCTCTCCTTGGAAAATAGTTTGATCTGGGCTGTGATCACACATCTCTTTCTGTCATGCCCCTGCTGTAGAATGTCTGTGTCAAGTCTCTTGCCTCCAGTAAACAAGGCAAAAGAAATAACTGAGAAAGAAGAGCAGTATGTAAGCTACTCTGTCCTGGGAAAACAATTTGATCTTGGCTATGATCACACATCTCTTTCTGTCTTTCCGCAGTGAAAGAATGTGTAGTGAAGTTGCTTGCCTATAGTGAACAGGACCAGGAAATAACTGAGGAAGAAGAACACTACATGATGTGCTCTCTCCTGGGAAAACAGTCTGATCTGGCACTGATTGCACATCTCTTTCTGCCTCTGTCCAGTGAAAGAATGTGTGGTGAAGTCTCTTGCCTATAGGGAACAGGACCAGGAAATAACTGAGGAAGAACCCTACTTTTTCTGCTCTTTCCTGGAAAAACAGTGTGCTCTTGGTGCTGTTCACACATCCCTTTCTCTCACTCCACAGCTATAGAATGTGTGAGTGAAGTGTCTTGCCTTCAGTCAGCAGGACCAGATAAACAACTGAAGAAGATTGCTAGTTGATGTGCTGTCCCTGGGAAAACAGTTTGATCTGGAGTCTGATCACACATCTCTGTCTGTCACTCCCCAGAAATTCAATATGTGGATGAAATATCTTGCTTTTTGTCAGCAGGACCACAAAATAACTGAGAAAGAGGAATGTTACTACATGTGGTCTCCCCTGGGAAAGCAGTGTGCTCTTGGTGCTGATCACACATCTCTTTCTGTCACTACACTGCTATAAAATGTGTGGATGAAGTGTCTTTCCTATAATCGACAAGACCAGAAAATAACTGAGGAAGAAGAATGCTACTTGATGTGCTCTCTCCTTGGAAAATAGTTTGATCTCGGCTCTGATCACACATCTCTTTCTGTCACTCCCCAGAATCAGAATGTTTATGTGAAGTCTCTTGCCTACAGTCAACAGGACTTGAGAAATTACTGAGGAAGAAGAATGCTACTTGATGTGCTCTCTCCTGGGAAAACATTGTGCTCTTGGTGAGGATCCCACACTTTTTTCTGTCTCTCCCCAGCCATAGAATCTTTATGTGAAATCTCCTGCTTACTGTCAACAGGGCAAGAGAAATAACTGAGGAAGAAAAATGGTACTTGATCTCCTCTCTCCTGGTAAAACAGTTTGATTTGGGCACTGATCACTCATCTCTTTCTGTCACTCTCCTCCTAGAGAATGTGTGGGTGAAGTCTCTTGCATGCAAACAACAGGACCAGAGAAATAAATGAAGAAGATGAACATTACTTGATGTGCTCTCTCCAGGGAAAACAGTTTGATCTGGGCACTGAGCACACGTCTTTCTGTCATTCTGAAGCTATAGAATGTGTGGGTGAAGTCTTCTACATGCAGAGAAAAGGACCAGAGAAATAAATGAGAAAGAATAATGCTACATAATCTGCTCTCTCCTGGGAAAACAGTTTGATCTGGGCCCTGATCAAACATCTCATTCTGTCACTCCCCAGCTATGGAAAGTGAGTGTGAAGTCCCTTGACTCCAGTTAACAGGATCAGAGAAACACCTGAGGATGAAGAAAGCCACTTGATGTGCTCTGTCCTGGGAAAGTAGAGTACTTTTGGTGCTTATCACACATCTCTTTCTGTCACTCTCCAGCTATAGAATGTGTAGGTGAAGTCTGTTTCCTGCAGTCAACATGAACAGAGAAATAAAGAAGAAGAGGACTATTTAATCTGCTCACTCATGGGAAAACGGTTCGATATGGGCCCTGATCACACATCCCTTTCTGTCAGTCCCCAGTTAGAGAAAGTGTGGGTGAAGTCTTTTGCCTACAGTCAACAGGACCAGAGAAATAAATGAGGAAGAAGAATGTTAATTAATCTGCTCACTAATGGGAAAACAGCTTGATATGGGCTCTGATCACACATCTCTTGCTGTCACTCCCCAGCTATAGAATGTGTGTGTGAAGTCTCTTGCCTACAGTCAACAGGAGCAGAGAAATAACTGAGGAAGAAAACCACTATTTTATCTGCACTCTCCTTGGAAAACAGAGTGCTCTTGGTGCTGATCACACGTCTCCTTCTGTCACTTCCCAGCTATGGAATGTTTATGTGAAGTCTCTTTCCAACGGTCAACAGGAGAAGAGAGATAAGTGAGAAAGAAGAATGCAACTTGATGTGCTGTCTCATGGGAAACAGTTTGATCTACATCTCTTTCTGTGGCACCCCAGTAACACAATTTTTGTGTGAAATCTCTTGCCTTCAGTCAATAGGACCAGAGAAATAAAAAGGAAGATGAATACTACTTGATGTACTGTCTCCTGAAAAAACAGTTTGATCTGGGCTCTGTTCATGCATCTCTTTCTGTCTTTCCCCAGAGAAAGAATGTGTAGTGAAGTCTCTTGCCTATAGTGAACAGGACCAGGAATTAACTGAGGAAGAAGAACGTTACATGATGTGCTCTCCCCTGGGAAAACAGTCTGATCTGGCACTGATCACACATCTCTTTCTGTCACTCCCCAGCTATAGAATGTGTGTGTGAAGTATCTTGCCTCTAGTCAACAAGATAAGATAAATAGCTGAGGAAGAAGAATGCTACTTAATCTGTGCTCTTCTCGGAAAACAGAGTGCTCGTGTCACTGATCACACAACTCTTTCTGTCACTCCCCAGCCATAGCATGTGTGGGTGAACACTCTTGCCACTAGTCAACAAGACAAGAAAAATAACTGAGGAAGAAGAACAATACTTATTCTGCTTTCTCTTGGGAAAACAGTTTGATCTGGGCTCTGTTCACGCATATCTTATATAAATATAAACTCAATGGTAAAACACTTAAATGTTCCAAGAATGAATGAACTTGACTTGGGGATTTGGGTAAATACAGAGTTAGCTACTGTTGATCATACTCACCATGTCTCCAATATTAATAACAGATTGCTAAGAACTCTAAAGAAAACCTTCATTACTAGAGATAAGGTGTGTTTAATGAAATTATACAAATCTTATATAATTCCACACCTTGATTATGGTTCTCCTTTAAGGAGCCCTTATTTAGAAACATAGAAACATAGAATTTGACGGCAGATAAGGACCGCTTTGCCCACCCAGTCTGCCCATTTCCCTACCTGATGGATAAGCTGCAGATCCCAGTTAACTAGCAGCCTACTTCTTCCTACCCCAACCCCCTAGAATTGCCTTATGACTGTCCCATGCATGCTTGAATTCCACCACTGTTTGTGACTCCACAACCTCCTCTGGAAGGCTGCTCCATACATCCACCACCCTGTCTGTGAAAAATACTTCCTTAAATTACCTCTGAGCCGCCTTCTATCTTCAAATTGTGCCCCCTTGTTCTTGCACACCTCTTTTTTGAAAGATGCTACCCTCTTGGACTTTGTTGATTCCCTTGAGGTACTTGAAAGTTTCTATCATGTCCCCTCTCCCTCCTTTCCTCGAGGCTATACATATTAAGCTCCTTGAGTCTCTCTTCATATGGCTTCCGTGCAGACCCTGCACCATTTTAGTGCCCTCCTCTGGACAGCTTCCATCCTGTCTATGTCTTTGCGGCGACGGTCTCCAGAACTGCACGCAGTACTCCAGATGGGGTCTCACTAGCTGTCTGTACAGAGGGATAATAATCTTGTTTTCTACTAGTGATGCCTCTCCTATGCATCCCAGTATCCCCAGCCTTCCTTGCTCCCTCTCACATTGCTTGCCCACGTTTAGGTCATCTGATATGACTACCCCAGGTCCCTTTCCATTTTTTGTTGTTAGTATCTCACCTCCCATTGTGTACTCTTCCCTGGGTTTTGTTTCCCAGGTGCATTACCTTGCACTTCTTAGCATTAAATCTAAGCTGCCATACATTTGACCATTCCTCTAACCTTGCCAAGTCCCTTCTCATCCTTTCCACCCCACCTTGTGCATCAACTCTGTTGCAGATCTTTGTGTCATCTGCAAAGAGACATACTTTTCCTTCCAGTCCCTCTGCAATGTCACTTATAAAGACATTGAAGAGGACTGGTCCTAATACTGAACCCTGCGGTACCCCACTACTAACCCCCCTTTTTTCAGAGTGGACTCCATTTACTATTACTCTCTGTGTCCTATTCTCCAGCCAATTCTTTACCCATGCTGTCATCTTGGGACCCACTCCCAGGCTGGCTAACTTGTATATTAATCTTTTGCGTGGGACTGTGTCAAATGCATTGCTAAGTCTAGGTAGGCCATGTCCACAGCCCCTCCCTGATCAACTACTTTGGTCACCCAGTCAAAGAAATCTATCAGATTTGTCTGGCATGACCTTCCCGCTGTGAATCCATGCTGCCTAGGGGTCCTGTGCCCCACTGGCCTCTAGGTACTCAACAATTCTTTCCTTCAGAAGTGATTCCATCATTTTCCCTACCACTGAGGTTAAACTAACAGGTCTGTAGTTTCCTGCTTCTGCCTTGCTCCCACTTTTGTGAAGGGGAATCACATCTGCCCTCCTCCAGTCCTCGGGTACCACCCCATCCTCCCATGATTTGTTAAAGAGGGTAGTCAGTGGTGTCACTAGTTCTACCCTTAGTTCTTTTAGAATTCTGGGATGAATCCCATCAGGCCCCATTGCTTTGTCCACCTTCAGTTTTAAGAGTTCTTTCAGAACCCATTCTTCTGTAAATGGGCTGGTATCAACTTCTGTATCCAGAGTGTTTCTACTGTTTGTTTTAGGTACCCCCTCTTCCTTTGTAAATACTGAGCAAAATATTTGTTTAGTATCTCTGCATTTTCACAGTCACCCTCTGCCCACCCTCCTCCCTTTATTAAGCCTCACTATCCCTCCCTTGGTCTTCCTTCGCTCCCTGATGTACCTATAAAAGGTTTTATCCCCCTTGTTAACTGAGTTGGCTATCTTTTCCTCAGTTTGGGCCTTTGCTGATCTTTCTGCCTTCCCAGCTTCCTTTTGCTTTAACTGATATAATTCTCTGTCCTGTTCCTTCTGTGATTCCTTGTACTTCCTGAATGCTTTCTTTTTCTCTTGAACCTTTACTGCCACTTCCTTTGAGAACCATAGTGGTTTCTTACCTCGTTTCATTTTCTTTATTTGCTTTACACAAAGGCTTGATACCTCTGTGATGGCAGTTTTTATTATTCCCCATTGTTCTTCCACCCCTCCTTCCTGCCCATTTGCTAGTGCATTCCTTAGGCACTCACCCATTTTGACAAAGTCAGCCCTCCTAAAATCCAATACCTTTGTCTTTGTATGGCTGGACTCTATTGCTGTGTTTATTGTGAACCATACTGTTCGATGGTCGCTAGTTCCCAGATGGCTACCCACTTCTACATCTGTGATCCTCTCTTCATCTCCATTTGAGAGAACCAGGTCTAAGATTGCTCCCTCTTGAGTGGGCTCCAATACTAGTTGTCTAAGGCATGCCCCCTGTAGGGCATCTAGAATAACCCCACTCTTAGAAGTGGCTGCTGTAACTGCACTCCAGTTAACATCTGGCATATTCAGATCACCATCAGCAATATCTCCTTTTTCTGCCATTCTAAGTATACTTTCTATCATTTCCTTGTCCATTTCCTCCCTGAGAAGGGTTCTGTATACAACCCTGTGCATGTTATTGATGCCATTGCGGTCTCCAAATTTACCCACAGTGCTTCTTCTCCTCCCTGTTTACCCTTCTGTTCTGTTGCTTTGATTCCTTCCCTTATGTAAAGAGCTACTCCTCCTCCTCTTTACCCTCCCTGTCCTCCTGTAGATAGTGTATCCTGGTATGTTTACATCCCAGTCATGGTTTTGTGTACCATGTTTCTGTGACTGCCATGATATCCAGATGTTCCTCTTCCATCAAGGCCACTAATTCAGGAAGCTTGTTGCTCAGACTACGGGCATTGGTACTCATTGCTCTCCATTTTTGATGGCTTTACCTTCTGTTGCAGCATCCCCACTGACCTTTCTACCTTGGTCTTTTCTCATTTAGTACCCTGTTTTGTAGGGAGGCCGGATTTTCCTGCTGCTTATCAGTGCCTCCCCTTAACTAGTTTAAAAGCTTGCCAATGAAGCATTTAAACTGATTGCTCAAAAGACTTGTTCCTTCCTGGACAGATGCAGACCATCCTGCCAGTATAGGCTGGTGTCCCTCGGTGGAACCCCAGTCCCCAATGAAGCCAAACCCTGTGCTCCACACCATTTTTTCAACCATTCATTAAACTGCATGGTGCAAGTACCTCGCCTCACTCATGCCACTGACAGGCAGCACCTCTGAGAAGGATACTGTGTGTGCTACTTGTCTTGGGCCCTCCCAATTCTACAAAGTCCTTCTGCACTGCTCTAATCTCATGATGAGCCAAGTCATTTGTCCCTAGGTGGACAATGATGTCCAGCTCAGACTCCCGTGCAGCTGTTCCCGTGATCCTGAGGATGCGCTTCCTGTCCCTCCAAGCCATGGCACCAGGCAGGCACCTTACTTCAGTTTTCCCTGCTCCCCCCAGTTCTATCCCCCTAATAATTGAGTCCCCCACCAGGAGCTGCTTCCTTTCCTTGTGGTATCCTCTGTCTCCTTCCTGTGGGCCTCCCTCGTGACAGCTGTCCTCAGCTGAAAAAGGATATTAGTTTACTAGAAAAAAACACAAAAGAAATTAACTAAATCTTTAATAGGTTTCAATAATAAAGATTACAGGTGTAGATTAAATTAATTAGGTTTGTTTACACTAGAGACTCAGAGGATGAGAGGTGATTTACTTCTGATCTACAAGATATTGCAAAATTTGGATTTGATGAGAATATGTGGCTTCAACTTCATAGATATATCAGCAAGGGATTTAAGATCAGATAAGAGACAACTATATGTTTCATGTTCAAAGACTGTTGAAAGACAATTTTTTTTTACTATACGATCATCTAAACTATGGAACTACCTACCAACGAATATTGTACGGCACCATGTTTCAAGCAATTTAAGATTAGATTAGACAATCACTTGATTCTAAATCAGTTGTGTAACTGACACAAAGGAAAAGGGACCCCACTAGGAATGAGAAAGAATTAAATAGGCTTTATTGCCTACTTTGTCTTACTCTACCAAGTATTACCAAGTATCTCTCTGACACTCCCCAGCTATAGAATGTATGGGAGAAGTCTCTTGCCCTCAGTCAAAAGGAACAGAGAAATAACTGAGAAATAAGAATGCTACTTGGTGTGCTCTCTTCTGGAAAAACAGTTTGATCTGGGCTATAATCACACAACTCTTTATGTCACTCATCAGCTATAAAATGTGTGGGTGAAGTCTCTTGCCTCTAGTCAACAGGACAAGAGAAATAGCTGAGAAAGAAGTACACTACATAATCTGCGCTCCCCTAGGACAACACTGTGCTCGTGGCACTAATTACAGAAATTTTGCTGTCACTCCTCAGCCATAGAGTGTGTGGGTCTAGTCAATAAGACAAGAAAAATAACTGAGGAAGAAGAAAACTACTTAATCTGCTCTCACCTGGGAAAACAGCTTGATCTGGGCTCTGATCACATATATATTTCTGTCACTTCCTAGTTATAGAATGTACGGGGAAGTCTCTTGCCCTCAGTCATCAGCTCCAAAGAAATAACTGATTAAGAAGAATGTTTCTTAATCTGCTCTTCCCTGAGAAAATATTGTGCTCTTGGAGCTGAACACATATCTCTTTCTGTCACTTCCCAGCTATAGAAAGTGTTGGTGAAGTCTCTTGCAAACAGTCAAAAGGACAAGAGCAATAACTGAGGAAGACAAAGGCTAATTGATGTGGTCTCTCCTGGGAAAACAGTGTGTGATTGGCACTGATCACACATATCTTTCAGTCAGTCCCCAGCTATATAATGTTTGCATGAAGCCACTTGCCTACAGTCAAGAGGATCAGAGGAAAAACTGAGGAAGAAGAGTGGTACTTGATGTGCTCTAGCCTATGAAAACTGTTTGATCTGGGCTCTGATCACACATCTATTTCTGTCTCACCACAGCTATAGAATGTTTATGCAACATCTCTTGCCTACAGTCAACAGGACAAGAGAAATAACTGAGGAAGAAGAGCGCTACTTGATGTGCTTTCTCCTGGGAAAACAGTTTGATCAGGGCTCTGACTACAATCTCTTTCTGTCACTCCCCAGCTATAGAATGCGTGAGTGAAGTCTCTTGCCTACGGTCAAAAGCACCAGAAAAATAACTGATTCAGCAGAATGCTTCTTAATTTTCTCTCCCCTGAGAAAACATTGTACACTTAGCACTGAACACACATCTCTTTCTGTCACTCCCCAGTTATGAAATGAGTCAGTGAAGTCTCTTGCCTCCAGTCAAGAGGACTAGTGAAATAAATGAGGAAGAAAATGCTACTTAATCTGCTCTCTTCTGGAAAACTGTTTGACCTAGGCTATGATTCCACATGTCATTCTGTCACTCCCCAGCTATAGAATATGTGAATGAAGTCTCATGCCTACAGTCTTCTTGATTTGCTGTCGCCTACCAAAACAGTTTGATCAGGGCTGTGATAACATATCTCTTTCTGTCACTCCCCAGCTTTGGAATGAGGGTGTGATGTCTTTTGCCTTCAGTCAACAAGACCAGACAAATAACTGAGGAAGAATATGCTACTTAATCTGCTCTCTCCTAGGAAAACTGTTTGATCTGGGCTCTGATCCCACATCTCTTTCTGTCACATTCCACAATAGAATGAGTGTGTGAAGTCTCCTACTTCCAGTCAAGAGGACTAGGGAAATAATTGAGGAAGAAAATGCTACTTAATCTGCTGTCTCCTGTAAAATTGTTAGAACTGGGCTATGATCCCACATATCGTTCTGTCACTCCCCAGCTATAGAATGTGTGAATGAAGTATCTTGCCTACAGTCAACAGGGCAAGAGAAATAACTGAAGAAGAAGAATGCTACTTGATGTGCTATCTATTTGGAAAACAGTTTGATCTGGGCTCTGATTACACATCTCTTTCTGCCACACCCCAGCTATAGAATGTGTTGGTGAAGTCTTTTGCCTAGAGTCAATAGGACAAGAGAAGTAATTGAGGAAGAGGAATGCTACTTGATGTGCTCTCTCTCTCTTTGGAAAACAGTGTCCTCTTGGCGCTGATCACACATCTCTTTCTGGCACTTCCAAGCTATAGAATGTGGGTGAAGTCTCTGCCTACAGTCAACAAGCCAAGATAAATACCTAAGGAAGAGGCCAACTTGACGGTCTCTCCTGAAAACAGTGTGTGCTTGGCGCTGATCACACAACTCTTTCTGTCATTCTCAGCTATGGAATGTTTAGATGAAGCCTCTTGCCTACAGTCAAGAGGATCAGAGAATAATTGAGGATGAAGAACTGTACTTGATGTGCTCTATCCTAGGAAACCTTTTTGATCCGGGCTCTACACTACACATCTCTTTCTATCTCACCACAGCTATAGAATGTTTGTGTGACATAGCTTGCCTACAGTCAACAGGACAAGAGAAATAACTGAGGAAGATTAATGCTAATTGATGTGCTCTATCCAGGGAAAATGGCTTGATCTGGGCTCTGGTCATGAATCTCTCTCACTCCCCAGCTATAGATCGTGTGAGTGAAGTCTCTTGCCAGTCTAGTCAACAGGACTAGAGAAATAGCGAAGGAAGAAGAATGTTACTTAATCTGTGCTCTCCTCAGAAGTCACTGTGCTCTTGGCACTGATCACACAATGCTTTCTGTCACTACGCAGCTATAGAATGTATGGGTGAAGTCTCTTGCCCTCAGTCAACAGAATCAGAGAAATAACCACGTAAGAAGAATGCTACTTGATGTGCTCTCTCCTGGGAAAAAAGTTTGATCTGGATTTTCATCAGACATCTCTTTCTGTCACTACCCAGCAATAGAATGTGTGGGTGAAGTCTCTTGCCTACAGTCAACAGAACAAGAAAAATAACTGATTAAGAAGAACACTTCTTAATTTGATCTCCCTCAGAGAAAACATGGTGCTCCTGACACTGAACACACATGTCTTTCTGTCACTCCCCAGCCATGAAATGAGTGTGTGAAGTCTCTTGCCCTCAGTCAACAAGACCAGAGAAATAAGTGAGGACAAATAATGCTGCTTAATCTGCTCTCTCCTGAGAACACAGTTTGATCTGGGATCTGATCACACATATATTTCTGTCACTCCCTAGCTATAGAATATATGGGGAAGTCTCTTGCCCTCAGTCATCAGCTCCAAAGAAATAACTGATTAAGAAGAATGTTTCTTAATCTGCTCTTCCCCTGAGAAAATATTGTGCTCTTGGAGCTGAACACACATCTCTTTCTGTCACTTCACAGCTATAGAATGTGTTGGTGAAGTCTCTTGCAAACAGTCAACAAGACTAGAGAAATAACTGAGAAAAAAGAAGACTACTTGAGCTGCTCCCTCCTGGGAAAACAGTGTGCTCTTGGACAGATCATACATATTTTTCTGTCACTCCCCAGCTATGGAATGAGTGTGAAGTCTCTTGCCTACAGTCAAAAAGACCAGATAAATAACTAAGGAAGAAGAATGCTACTTATTTTGCTCTCTCCTGTTAACACAGTTTGATCTGGGCTCTGATCACACATTTCTTTCCATCACTCCCTAGCTATAGAGTGAATATGCAACATCTCTTGCCTTCAGTCAACAGGACTAGTGAAATAATTGAAAAAAGAAAATACTACTTAATCTGCTCTCTCCTGGGAAAACTGATCTGGACTCTGATCACACATCTGTTTCTGTCTCTCCCGAGCTATAGAATGTGTTGGTGAAGTCTCTTGCCTACAATCAACAAGACCAGAGAAATAACTGAGGAAGAAGAACACTACTTAATGTGCTTCCTCCAGGGAAAACTGTTTGCTCTCGGCTTGGATCATGCATCTGTTTCATTCACTGTCCAGCTATACAATGTGTGGGTGAAGTCTCTTGCCTCCAGTCAACAGGACCCATGAAATAACTGACCACGAAAATGCTACATAATCTGATCTCTCCAGGGAAAACAATTTGATCTGGGCTCTGATCCCATATCTCTTTCTGTCACTCCCAACCTATAGAATGTGTGGGTGATGTCTCTTGCATCTTGTCAACAGGCCAAGAGAAATAACTGAGAAAGAAGAGAGTTTCTTAATCTGCTATCTCCTCAGAAAACAGTATGCTCTTGGCGCTGATCAAACAATTCTTTCTGTCACTCTCCAGTGTGCAGAATGTGTGGGTGAAGTCTGTTACCTACAGTCAACTGGACCAGAGAAAAAACTGATTAAGAAAATTGCTTCTTAATCTGCTTGCTACTGGGAAAACAGTGTGCTCTTGGTCCTGATCACACATCTTTCTGTCACTCACTAGCCATAGATTGTGAGGGGGAAGACTCTTCCCTCTAGTCAACTGGACAAGAGAAATAACTGGGCAAGAAGAACACTACTTAATTTGCTCTTTCATGGGAAAACAGTTTGTTCTGGGCTTTGATTCCACATCTTTTTCTGTCACTCCCCAGCTATATAATGTGTAGGTGAACTCTCTAGCCCACATTCAACAGGACAAGAGAAATAACTGAGAAAGAAGAATGCTACTTGTGCTGTTTCCTTGAAAAATTGTTTGATTCTTTCCTCTGATCACACATCTCTTTCTGTCACTCCCCTGCTATAGAATGTGTTGGTGAAGTCTTTTGCCTAGAGTCAACAGGACAAGAGATGTAACTGAGGAAGATGAATGCTACTTGATGTGTTCT
Source organism: Neoceratodus forsteri (assembly GCA_016271365.2). Lineage (NCBI taxonomy): Eukaryota > Metazoa > Chordata > Ceratodontiformes > Ceratodontidae > Neoceratodus > Neoceratodus forsteri. Next base: position 784,440,722 of record CM057453.1, on the reverse strand, counting down.
CTGTTTGGAAAACAGTGTGTTCTTGGCACTGGTCACATATCTCTTTCTGGCACTCCCCAGCTATAAAATGTGTGGGTGAAGTCTCTTGCCTACAGTCAAAAGGACAAGTGCAATAACTGAGGAAGACAAAGGCTAATTGATGTTGTCTCTCCTGGGAAAACAGTGTGTGCTTGGCACTGATCACACATATCTTTCAGTCACTCCCCAGCTATATAATGTTTGCATGAAGCCTCTTGCCTACAGTCAAGAGGATCAGAGGAATAACTGAGGAGGAAGAAGAGTGGTACTTGATGTGCTCTAGCCTATGAAAACTGTTTGATCTGGGCTCTGATCACACATCAATTTCTGTCTCACCACAGCTATAGAATGTTTGTGCAACATCTCTTGCCTACAGTCAACAGGACAAGAGAAATAACTGAGGAAGAAGAGCGCTACTTGATGTGCTTTCTCCTGGGAAAACAGTTTGAGATAGGCTCTGATCACAATCTGTTTCTTTCACTCCCCAGTTATAAAATGTATGGGTGAAGTCTCTTCCCATCAGTCAACAGGATCAGAGAACTAACTGAGAAAGAAGAATGCTAATTGATGTGCTTTCTCCAGGGAAAACAGTTTGATCAGGGCTCTGACTACACATCTCTTTCTGTCACTCCCCAGCTATAGAATGTGTGAGTGAAGTCTCTTGCATATGGTCAAAAGCACCAGAAAAATAACTGATTCAACAGAATGCTTCTTAATTTTCTCTCCCCTGAGAAAACATTGTACTCTTGGCACTGAACACACATCTCTTTCTGTCACTCCCCAGTTATGAAATGAGTCGGTGAAGTCTCTTGCCTCCAGTCAAGAGGACTAATGAAATAAATGAGGAAGAAAATGCTACTTAATCTGCTTACTCCTGGAAAACTGTTTGACCTGGGCTATGATCCCACATGTCTTTCTGTCACTCCCCAGCTATAGAATATGTGAATGAAGTCTCATGCCTACAGTCTTCTTGATTTGCTGTCTCCTACCAAAACTGTTTGATCAGGACTGTGATAACATATCTCTTTCTGTCACTCCCCAGCTTTGGAATGAGGGTGTGATGTCTTTTGCCTTCAGTCAACAAGACCAGACAAATAACTGAGGAAGAATATGCTACTTAATCTGCTCTCTCCTAGGAAAACTGTTTGATCTGGGCTCTGATCCCACATCTTTCTGTCACATTTCCACAATAGAATGAGCGTGTGAAGTCTCCTACTTCCAGTCAAGAGGACTAGTGAAATAATTGAGGAAGAAAATGTTACTTAATCTGCTCTCTCCTGTAAAATTGTTTGACCTGGGCTATGATCCCACATATCGTTCTGTCACTCCCCAGCTATAGAATGTGTGAATGAAGTATCTTGCCTACAGTCAACAGGGCAAGAGAAATAACTGAAGAAGAAGAATGCTACTAGATGTGCTATTTATTTGGAAAACAGTTTGATCTGGGCTCTGATTACACATCTCTTTCTGCCACACCCCAGCTATAGAATGTGTTGGTGAAGTCTTTTGCCTAGAGTCAATAGGACAAGAGAAGTAATTGAGGAAGAGGAATGCTACTTGATGTGCTCTCTCTCTCTTTGGAAAACAGTGTCCTCTTGGCGCTGATCACACATCTCTTTCTGGCACTTCCAAGCTATAGAATGTGTGGGTGAAGTCTCTTGCCTACAGTCAACAAGCCAAGATAAATACCTAAGGAAGAGAAAGGCCACTTGACGTGGTCTCTCCTGTGAAAACAGTGTGTGCTTGGCGCTGATCACACAACTCTTTCTGTCATTCCTCAGCTATAGAATGTTTGCATGAAGCCTCTTGCCTACAGTCAAGAGGATCAGAGGAATAATTGAGGATGAAGAACTGTGCTTGATGTGCTCTATCCTAGGAAAACTTTTTGATCCAGGCTCTACACTACACATCTCTTTCTATCTCACCACAGCTATAGAATGTTTGTGTGACATAGCTTGCCTACAGTCAACAGGACAAGAGAAATAACTGAGGAAGATTAATGCTAATTGATGTGCTCTATCCAGGGAAAATGGCTTGATCTGGGCTCTGGTCATGAATCTCTTTCTGTCACTCCCCAGCTATAGATCGTGTGGGTGAAGTCTCTTGCCAGTCTAGTGAACAGGACTAGAGAAATAGTGAAGGAAGAAGAATGTTACTTAATCTGTGCTCTCCTCAGAAATCACTGTGTTCTTGGCACCGATCACACAATGCTTTCTGTCACTACTCAGCTATAGAATGTATGGGTGAAGTCTCTTGCCCTCAGTCAACAGAATCAGAGAAATAACACATAAGAAGAATGCTACTTAATGTGCTTTCTCCTGGGAAAAAAGTATGATCTGGATTTTCATCAGACATCTCTTTCTGTCGCTACCCGGCAACAGAATGTGTGGGTGAAGTCTCTTGCCTAAAGTCAACAGAACAAGACAAATAACTGATTAAGAACACTTCTTAATTTGATCTCCCCAAAGAAAACATGGTGCTCCTGACACTGAACACACATGTCTTTCTGTCACTCCACAGCCATGGAATGAGTGTGTGAAGTCTCTTACCCTCAGTCAACAAGACCAGAGAAATAACTGAGGACAAATAATGCTGCTTAATCTGCTCTCTCCTGAGAACACAGTTTGATCTGTGTTCTGATCATACATCTCTTTCTGTCACTCTCCAGCTATAGAATGAGTTTATGAAGTCTCTTGCCTCCAGTCAACAGGACTAGTGAAATAACTGAGGAAGAAAACACTACTTTTGTGGGAAAACTGATCTCAGGCTCTGATCCCACATCTCTTTCTGTCACTGCCCAGCTATAGAATGCGTGGTTGAAGTCTCTTACCTACGGTCAACAGGACAAGAGAAAAATGTGAGGAAGAAGAAATCTACTTGATGTGCTCTCTCCTGGGAAAACAGTTTGATCTGGGTTCTCATCAAACATCTTTTTCTGTCACTACTCAGCAATAGAATGTGTGGGTGAAGTCTCTTGCCTACAGTCAACAGGCCAAGAAAAATAACAGATTAAGAAGAACAGTTCTTAATTTGATCTCCCCAGAGAAAACATTGTGCTCCTAGCACTGAACACACATCTCTTTCTGTCACTCCTTAGCCATGGAATGAGTGTGTGAAGTCTCTTGCCTTCAGTCAATGAAACCAGAGAAATAACTGAGGATGAAGAATGCTGCTTAATCTGCTCTCTCCTGACAACACAGTTGATCTGGGCTGTGATCACACATCTTTTTCTGTCACTCTCCAGCTATAGAATGTATGGGTGACGTCTCTTGCCCTCAGTCAACAGAATCAGAGAAATAACCAAGTAAGAAGAATGCTACTTGATATGCTCTCTCTCCTGGGAAAAAAAGTTTGATCTGGGTTTTCATCAGACATCTTTTTCTGTCACTACCCAGCAATAGAATGTGTTGGTGAAGTCTCTTGCCTACAGTCAACAGAACAAGAAAAAGAACTGATTAAGAAGAACACTTCCTAATTTGATCTCCCCAGAGAAAACATTGTGCTCCTGACACTGAACACACATGTCTTTCTGTCACTCCCCAGCCATGGAATGAGTGTGTGAAGTCTCTTGCCTTCAGTCAACAAGACCAGAGAAATAACTGAGGATAAATAATGCTGCTTAATCTGCTCTCTCCTGAGAACACAGTTTGATCTGGGCTCTGATCACACATCTCTTTCTGTCACTATCCAGCTATAGAATGAGTTTGTGAAGTCTTGAGCCTTCAGTCAACAGTACTAGTGAAGTAACTGAGGAAAAAACACTACTTTATCTGCTCTATCCTGGGAAAACTTTGATCTCTGGCTCTGATCCCACATCTCTTTCTGTCACTGCCACAGCTATAGAATGTGTGGATGAAGTCTCTTACCTACAGTCAACAGGACAAGAGAAAAACGTGAGAAAGAAGAAATCTACTTGATGTGCTGTCTCCTGGGAAAACAGTTTGATCTGGGCTCTGCTCACACATCTCTTCATGTCACTCCCCCAGCTATAGAATGCATGGGTGAAGTCTCTTGCCTACAATCAACAGGACCAGTGAATTTACTGAAGAAGAAGAATAATGCTTGATGTGCTCTCCCCTGGTGAAACAGTTTGATCTGGGCTCTGATCACACATCTGTTTCTGTCACTCCCCAGCTATAGAAAGTGGGGGTGAAGTCTCTCTTGCCTACAGTCATCAGGACCAGATAAATAACTGAGGAAGAAGAATGCTACTTAATGTGCTTTCTCCTGGGAAAAAAATGTTTGATCTGTGCTCCTCTCACACATCTCTTTCTGTCACTGCCCAGCTTTAGGATGTGAGGGTAAAGTCTATTGCCTACAATCAACAGGACCAGAGTAATAACTGAGAAAGAAGTACCCAGGGTGGGGGCTGACCAATCAAGCAGACTCGAAAGACCGTTAGGCCTATTCTTCTGGCATTTTAGTATGTTAGTAAGAATTCTATTTGATGTACTCTCTGCTAGGAAAATAGTTTGATCTTGGCTGTGATGACACATCTCCTTGTGTTAGTCCCCAGTTATAGAATGTCTGGGTGAAAAATCTTTCCTAGAGTTAACAGGACAAGGGAAGCAACTGACAAAGATAAACACTTCTTAATCTGCTCTCTCCTCTGAAAACAGTGTGCTCTTGGCTCTGATCACACATCTCTTCCTGTCACTCCCCAGCTATAGAGTGTTTGTGTGAAGTCTCTTGCCTACAGACAACAGCACCAGATAAATAACTGATTAAAAAGAATACTACTTAATCTGCTCTCTCCTGGGAAAAGCGTATGCTCTTGAGCTGATCACATATTTCTTTCCCTCACTCCCGAGCTGTGGGATGTTTGCGTGAAGTTTATTGCCTACAGTCAACAGTACCAGATAAATAACTGACAGACAAGAATGCTACTTGATGTGCTCTCCCCTGTGAAAACCATTTGATCTGGGTTCTGTTCACCAGTCTCTTTCAGTCACTCCCCAGCTACAGAATGTGTGGATGATATCTCTTGCCTAAAGTGAACAGGAGGAATAACTGAGAAAGAAGAACACTACATAATCTGCTCGCTCCTGGGAAAACAGTGAGCTCTTGGCATAGATCACACATCTCTTTCTGTCACTCCCCAGCTATGGAATGTGTGGGATAAGTCTTTTTCCTCTAGTCAGCAGGACAAGAGAAAAAACTGAGGAAGAAGAACACTACTTAATCAGGTCTCTTCTTGGAAAACAGTGTGTGGTTGGCGCTGATCATACATCTCTTTCTGTAACTCCCCAGCTATAGAATGCTTGTGTGAAGTCTCTGGTCTACAGTCAACAGGACCAGAGGAAAAACTGAGGAAGAAGAACACTACTTAATCAGGTCTCTTCTTGGAAAACAGTGTGCGGTTGGCGCTGATCATACATATCTTTCTGTAACTCCCCAGCTATAGAATGCTTGTGTGAAGTCTCTGGTCTACAGTCAACAGGACCAGAGGAATAACTGAGGAAGAAGAACACTACTTAATCAGGTCTCTCCTGGGAAAACAGCTTGCTCTTGCTGCTGATCACACATCCCTTTCTGTCAGTCCCAGCTATAGAATGAGTGTGTGAAGTCTCTTGCCAACAGTCAACAGGAGCAGAGAATTTTCTGAGGAAGAAGAACACTACTTCACGTGCTCTGTCCTGCAAGAACAGTTTGATATGAGCTCTGATCTCACATATCTTTCTGTCACTCCCCAGCTAGAGAACTTATTGGTGAAGTCTCTTGCCTACAGTCATCAGGACAAGAGAAATAACTCAGGAATAAGAACACTACGTGATTTGCTCACCCCTGGGAAAACAGTTTGATCAGGGCTCTGCATCACAGATCCCTGTGTGTCATTCCCCAGCTTTAGAATGTGTTGGTGAGTTCTCTTGCCTACAGTCAACAGCACCAGAGAAATAACTGAGGAAGAAGACTGATACTTGATGTGCTGTCTCCATTAAAACAGTTTGATCAGGGCACTCATCGCACATCTGTTTCTGTCACTCCTTAGGTATGGAATATGTGGGTAAAGTCTCTTGCAAAAGTCAACAGGCAAGAGAAATAATGAAAGAAGAAGAACACTACTTAATCTGATCTCTCCATAGAAAACACTTTGATCTGTGGTGTGATCACTGATCTCTTTCTGTCACTCCCTAGGTACAGAATGTATTGGTGAAGTTTTTTGCAGTCAGTCAACATTACCAGAGAAATAACTGAGAAAGAAAAACGCTACTTGATGCGCTCTCCTGGTAAGATGGTGTGCTCTTGGCACTGATGGTACATCTCTTTCTGTTACTTAACAGCTTTAGAATGTGTAGGTGAAGTCTCTTGCCTACAGTCAACTGGACCAGAGAAATAACTGAGGAAGAAGAACATTACTTAACCTGCTGTCTGTTAGAAAACAGTGTGTGGTTGGCATTGATCACAGATCTTTCTTGGTACTTCCCAGCCATAGAATGAGTAGGAGAAGTCCCTTGCCTCTAGTTAACAGGACCAGAGAAGTAACTGAGGAAGAAGAACGGTACTTGATGTGCTATCTCCTGCAAGAACTGTTTGATCTGGGCTGTGATCACACATCTCTGTCAGTCTCCAGCTATAGAATGTTTCTGTGAAGTTCCTTGTGTATAGTCAACAGAACCAGAGAAATAACTGATTAAGAAGAATTCTTAATCTTTGCTGTCCTTGGAAAAACATTTGATCTGTTCTCTGAGCACACATCTCTTTCTGTCATTCCCATGCTATAGAATGAGTGTGTGAAGTCTCTTGCCTCCAGTGAACAGGACCAGTGAAATAACTGAGGAAGAAGAAGGCTACTTGCTGTACTCTCTCCTGGGAAAACAGTTTGATTTTGGATCTGTTTCGGTCATTCCCCAGCTAAAGAATGTGTCAGTGTAGTCTTTTTCCTAGAGTCAACAGTACAAGAGAAATAACTGAGGAAGAAGAATGCTTATTAATCTGTTCTCCCTGCAAAAACAGTGTGCTCTTGGCACTGACCAAACATCTCTTTCTGTCATTCAACAGCAATAGAAAGTGTGGGTCAAGTCTCTTGCCTACAGTCAAACAGGACCAGAAAAATAACTAAGGAAGAAGAACTCTACTTGATGTGCTCTCCGGGAAAAGCAGTGTGCTCTTGGCACTGATCACACATTATTTTCTGGAAATCCTCAGTTATAGGATGGTTGTGAGAAGTCTCTTATCTACAGTCTAAATTACCAAAGAAATAACTGAGGAAGAAAAATGCTACTTGATGTGCTGTCTCCTGGGAAAACCATTTGATGTGGGCTCTGTTCGCACATCTCTTTATGTCACTCCCCAGCTATAGAATGTGAGAACGAAGTCTCTTGCCTACAGTCAACAGTACCAGAGAAATAACTGATTATGAAGAACACTTCTTAATCTGCTCTCTGCTGGGAAAACAGTGTGCTCTTAGCACTGATCACAGATCTCTTTCAGTCACTCCGCAGCTATAGAGTGTGAGGGTGAAAGCTCTTCAACAGGATCAGAGAAATAACTGAGGAAGAAGAACTCTATTTGATGTGTTTTTTCCAGGAAAAGCAGTGTACTCTTGGCACTGATCACACATCTCTTTCTGTCTCAGTTATAGAATGGTTGTGAGAAGTCTCTTACCTACAGTCAACAGGATCAGAGAAATAACTGAGGAAGAAGAATGCTACTTGATGTGCTTTCTCCTTGGAAAAAAGTTTTGATCTGGGCTCTGATCACACATCTCTTTCTGTCGCTCCCCAGCTTTAGGATGAGAGGGTGAAGTCTCTTGCCTACAGTCAACAGGACCAGAGTAATAACTGAAAAAGAAGAACACTATTTGATGTGCTCTCTCCTGTTAAAATAGCTTGCTCTGGGCTCTAATTTCAAATCTCCTTCAGTTACTCCCCAGCTATAGAAAGTGTGGGTGAAATATATTGCCTAGAGTCAAAAGGACAAGAGAAGTAACTGACAAAGATGAATGCTTCTTAATCTGCTCTCTTCTCTGAAAACAGTGTGCTCTTGGTGCTGATCGCACATCTCTTCCTGTCAGCTATAGAATGTGTGAAGTCTCTTGCCAACAGTCAACAGTACCAGAGAAATAACTGATTAAAAAGAATGCTACTTAATCTGCTCTCTGCTGGGAAAAGGGTGTGCTCTCAGCACTGATCAGACACCTCTTAAACTCACTCCCCAGCTGTGGAATGTTTGTGTGAAGTCTCTTGCCAACAATCAACAGGACCAGAGAAATAACTGAGGAAGAAGAACTCTACTTGATGTGCTCTCTGGGAAAAGCAATGCACTCTTGGCACTGATCACACAAAATTTTCTATCACTCCTCAGTTATAGGATGGTGGTGAGAAGTCTCTTATCTACAGTCAACAGGACCAAAGAAATAACTGAGGAAGAAGAACACTACTTGATGTGCTCTCTCCTTGGAAACAAATGTTTGATCTGAGGTCTGATCACACAGCTCTTTCTGTAACTCCCCAGCTATAGAATGCATGGGTGAAGTCTCTTGCCCTCAGTCAACAGGATCAGAGAAATAACTGAGGAAGAAAAACACTACTTGATGTGCTCTCTCTCCTGGGAACACCATTTGAAGTGGGCTGTGATCACACATCTCTTTATGTCACTATAGACTGTGTGGGTGAAATATCTTGCCTAGAGTCAACAGGACAAGGGGAGTAACTGATGAAGATGAACGCTTCTTAATCTGCTCTCTCCTCTGAAAACAGTGTGCTCTTGATGCTGATCATACATCTCTTCCTGTCAGCTAAAGAATGTTTGTGTGAAGTCTTTTGCCAACAGGCAACAGTACCCGAGAAATAACTGATTAAATAGAAGGCTACTGAATCTGCTCTCTGCTGGGAAAAGAGTGTGCTGTTAGCTCTGATCACACATCTCCTTCCCTCACTCCCCAGCTGTGGAATGTTTGTGTGAAGTCTCTTGCCTACCGCCAACAGGACCAGAGAAATAACTGAGGACAAGAATGCTACTTTATGTGCTCTCCCCTGTGAAAACAGTTTTATCTGGGCTCTGCTCACCATTCTCTTTCAGTCACTCCCCAGCTATAGAATGTGTGGGTGAAGTCTCTTGTCTAAGGTCAACAGGACAAGGAGAAATAACTGAGGAAGAAGAACACTACTTAATCTCCTGGGCAAATAGTATGCTTCTGGTGCCAATCTCACATCTCTTTCAGTCACTCCCCAGTTACAGAATGGTTGTGAGAAGTCTCTTACCTACAGTCAACAGGACCAGAGAAATAACTAAGAAGAATGCTACTTGATGTGCTCTCTCTCCTGGGAAAACAGTTTGATCTGGGCTCTGACACACATCTCTTTCTGTCTAACTCCCCAGCTTTAGCATGTGAGGGTGAAGTCTCTTGTGTACAGTCAACAGTACCAGAGTAATAACTGAGGAAGAAGAACGCTACTTGATGTGCACTCTCATGTGAGAACAGTGTGCTGATTACACATCTCTTTCTGTCAAACCCCCGCTATAGAATGGGTGGGTGAAGTCTCTTGCCTACAGTCAACAGTACCAGAGTAATAATTGAGGAAGAAGAACGCTACTTGATGTGCACTCTCCTGTGAAAACAGTGTGCTATTAGCGCTGATTGCACATCTCTTTCTGTCAAACCCCAGCTATAGAATGTGTGGGTGAAGTCTCTTGCCTACAGACAACAATACAAGAGAAATAACTGATGTGCTCCCTCCATGGAAAACAGTGTTCTCTTGGCACTGATCACACATCTCTTTCTGTCACTCACCAACTATTAAATGTTTATGTCAGTTCTCTTGCCTACAGTCAACAGGACCAGAGAAATAACTGCGGAAGAAGAATGATACTTGATGTGCTCTTCTCTGTGAAAACAGTTTGATCTGGGATCTGATTACACATCTCTTTCTGTCACTCCCCAGCTATAGAATGTGTGGGTGAAGTCTCTTGCCTAGAGTCAACAGGATAAAAGAAGTAACTAAGGAAGAATAACACTACTTAATCTGCTCTCTGCTAGGAAAGCAGTGTGCAATTTATGCTGATCACACATCTCTTTCTCTCACTCCTCATTTATAGAATGGTTTTGAGAAGTCTCTTACTTACAATCAACAGGATCAGAGAAATAACAGATGAAGAATAATGTTACTTGATCTGGTCTGTCCTGGGAAAACAGTTTAATCTGTGCTCTGGTCACACATCTCGTTCTGTCACTCCCAGCTATAGAATGTGTGGGTGAAATCTCTTGCCTCTAGTCAACAGGACAAGACTGGAGAAATAACGGAGAAAGAAGAACGCTACTTAAGCTGCTCTCTCCCAGGAAATAAGTGTGTTCTTAGCACTGATCAAACTTTTTTCTGTCACTCCCCAGCTATAGAATGTGTGGATGAAGTCTCTTTCCTACAGTCAACAGGACAGAAGAAGTAGCTGAGGAAGAAAAACGGGACTTGATGTGCTTTTTCCTGGGAAAACAGTTTGTTTAGTTTTAGTTTAGTTTATTGTTCTAGGAATTATTACCTTTGAGCCAATGGCTCTTTTACAAAGGTTCCACGTCATCAATGTACAAGCAAAAAGACATGTTACATAGAATGGTCAGCAAATTATAAAGGTTTCAATAAGCCAGTATAATACAGTACATCACAGGAAAAAAACAAAACATTTGATCTGGACTCTGATCACAACATCTCTTTCTGTCACTCCCCAGCTATAAAATGTGTGGGTGAAGTCTCTTGCCTACAGTCAACAGGATCAGAGAAATAACTGAGGAAGAAGAATGCTACTTAATCTGCTCTCTCCTGGGAAAACAATGTGCTGTTGATGCTGATCACACTTCTCTTTCTGTCAGTCTGGGGCTATAGAATGAGTGTGTGAAGCCTCTTGCCTATAGTCAACAGGACCAGCTCCATAAATCACCTGTAACTCATTTGTTTGCAAGAATAAAAGTATCTGCTCAGGTGGCCTAAAGGACCACTGCTGAGCTTTTATTCTCGCTCCATAAATCATTTGTAACCCATTTTTGGCAATAATAAAAATACTACCCAGATCACCTAAATGGCCACTGTTGACCTTCTACCCCTTCTCCATGAGTCACCTGGAACCCATTTTTGGCAAAAATAAGAATATTACCTCAGGCGGCCTAAATGATCTTTGCAAGCATTTTAACACAGCTCCATAAATCACCTGGAACCTGTTTGTGGCAAAAATAAAAATGTCACCACAGGTGGCCTAAACAGCCACCACAGACCTTTCATCTTGACTCCGTAGATCACTTGTAAACCATTTTTGAAGAAATAAAAATATCACTTCAGGTGCCATGAATGACTACCGCCGACCTTTGTCCTTGGCTCTATAATTCACCTGGACCACATTTTTCACAAAACTGAAAATGTCACCTCAGGTGGCCTAAGCAACCACTGCAAACCTTTCACCCTGGCTCTATTAGATCATGTGGAGCCCATTTTTGGCAAAAATAAAAAAACTTAGGTGGCCTAAATGACCACTGCAGACTTTCTACATCACCTCCGTAAATCTGAGTTTTCGGAGGTGTTGCACCAGTCTTCCAATTCATTCAGTGTGTTTGCAGGCGCGGCCCTAGTTCCCCAATCACTGCTGCAGCTGTCTATGACAGCAGTTGAAAATGCAGTGGTCATACAGCTGAAAGGGAGAGCTCCACTTAAATGAGCAGAGCTCCCCCCTCCAGACACACACACACACACGCACGCATACTGTGTACTCATGTGCCTTCCCCTTCCCCCCATGCATACACTGTATGGCCAACAGGGGTGCCCAATCCCCCATCGGCTCCACGCCCTCCAAAGCTTCCAGGTGGGCAAAATTTGTTATGGCTGATGGGGGTGTCCAATCCCCCATCGGCTCCACGCCCCCCCTCAAGCATCCAGGTGCCAGGCTGGGAGCCCACCCCAGCATGGCAAAATGTGTTATGGCCATCGGGGGTGCCCAACACCCCACCAGCTCCAGCCCCCCAAACAGCCTTCCAGCTGCCACACTGGGAGCCCACCACAGCGTGGCAAACATCCCTCATCGTCTTATTAAATAAAGAAACCTGTAAATACAAAAACTGTCCCTCGGTGCAGCTCCCTGCCCTCCCACAACCCTCACCCACCCACCCACTGTGCACCCTGCCTCCCCACCCCCACCCCATGCACCTCCCAGACCTTCGCGCGATGATCTTGATTGGACGGGAACATGTCTGCACTCTTCAAAGCCGACCGCGAACTGAGGAAATGCCGGTAAGCTGTATAATGAGATAGATAGGGTTTTTTCAACTTTGCTGCATATCTCAGGCATTTTTTGGAATTTTGGCACCACATTTTCAACATGGGGTTTTTGGGACCCTTCCTCATGAATTCTGTCACTGTCATTACGTTAATCGGGCCCGAAGGGTGATTTCACGGTCACTGTGTGAAATCACCTTTTGGGACCAATTAATGAAACGACAGTGCCAGTGTTCATAAGGTGGGCTCTCAAAAAGCCTATGTTGCAAATTTGGTGAAAAAATTCTTAAAAATGACTGTTTTATGAGTGTGCGTTACGCAGTTCCTACGCACACTTGTAAGTTCGCAAATGTTTAATCTTTGCACTCCAGATTTTCAACATTGGCATTTTACCATACCTCCTTATGAGCAGTACAGCTGTGATTTTTCACATCACCCCCAAAATGCGTTTCTGCGCATGTAGCGCACAATGGAGCAGTCGGTGCATGAAATCTATGTATGGGACACATTAAGAAAATCACAGTGTCACTGTTCATGAGCAGAGGTCTTAAAATGACTATGTTGAAAATTTGGTGAAAAAATTCCTAAAAATGACTGTTTTACAAGCGTGCGTTGCGCAGTTCCTTCGCACGCTTGTAAGTTTGCTAATTTTTATTATTTTCACTCCAAATTTTCAGCATTGCCATTTTACTACACCTCCTTATGAGCAGTACAGCTGTCATTTTTCACATGTCACCCAAAATGTGTTTGCATGCATGTAGCACACAATGGCATAGTCGTTGTACGCAATCAATGTTTGGGAGAGATTAAGAAAATCACAGTGACACTGTTCATGAGCAGAGGTCTTAAAATGGCTATGTTGAAAATTTGGTGAAAAAATTCCCTTCAGACATTCTGCAATGTTACTAATGAAGACATTGAACAGGACTGGCCCCAGGACCGATACCTGCAGCACCCCACTGGTGACCTCTTCTCCCCTAGACTGCACACCATTTACCACCACTCTCTGCCTCCTGTCTGTTAGCCAGTTTCTAACCCAGTTTACCACCCTTTCCCCCATGTCCAGCCTACCCAGCTAGTTTATCAGCCTTCTATACGGGATGGTGTCAAAGGCTTTGCTGAAATCAAGGTAAGCGTTGTCCACTGCCCCACCCTGATTCACTTCCTTTGTCACCCAGTCAAAGAAATCAACCAGATTTGTTGGACATGGTGTCCCCACTGTGAATCCATGTTGTCTATGGTCCTGGGCTCTGATGGCTTCTAGATGCCCCACTATCCTTTCTTTAAGCAATGTCTCCATGATCTTCCCCACTACTGAGGTGAGGCTCAATGGCCTATTGTTCCCTGCCTCCTCCCTGCTGCTGGACTTGTATAGAGGGACCATATGTGCCCTCCTCCAATTCACTCGTGTTGAATGACTCAGTGAACATGGCTGCCAGAGGTACTGCTATCTCCCTTCACAGTTCTCTTAATATCCTTGGGCATATGCCATCTGGTTCCATCGCTTTATCCACCTTCAATTTAGTGAGCTCCTGCAGGACTCTTTTGCCTTTGAATGGACTATTGTCCACCTCTTCACCCCCTTGGCAACTGCTGTACTGCTGTGGCCCTTGCCCCTCCCACTCTTCTGTGAATACTGAATGGAAAGAAACAGTGGATGTTTTGAGAGGAAGGCATGGAACTATCACTTCCATATACCTAAACAGCACATACAAGCAAGCAACATTCAGGTCGCTCCTGTAAAAAAGCTTCCAGCTTAGTGTGCTATACCTGGTTAAACAACTAAAAAAAAAAAAAATCACCTAGAACTCATTTTCCTCAAAAATAAAATAGTTAGGCAAATCAAGCTTTTTTAATTATATTGGAAGTCTTAAAAACAATAATAAAATTGTAGGGCCTCTGGTAGAGGGCAATAAGATAATTTCAGACTGCCAGGCTATTGCCGAACAGTTTAATATTTATCTTTCAAGTGTGTATCAGCCAAGTGGCATAAGAACACTTGATGAAGTAAAGGGCATAGCAAATAAGTTAGTAATTACATCTAGTATGGTAAGGAATAAACTGGAAAAACTAGGATCACACCAAGTCTTTAGGACCTGATGAATTGCACCCAAGGGAATTAGCATCTGTACTTTGTGATCCCATACACGCTATACTGGTTAAATTTTTAGATGAAGGCATCCTACCAGAAGACTGGCTATCAGCTAATGTTGTGCCAATCTATAAAAAGGGGCCTAAAACAGATAGTTAAAATTACAGACCAATTGGTCTGACATGTATTATAAGCAAGATATTAGAGGAATTTATAAAAGAGGCCATAGATAAACATATTATACAATATTGCCATGGAGATATGCATGAGCATGGGTTTTCAAGGGGAAGGTCATGTTTGACAAACCTGAAATATATTTTTGATCCAGTCAGTGAGGCCATGGATAGGAATAACCCAGTAGATACACTCTATCTTGACTCTGAGAATGCCTTCAATAGCATTTTCCGTTCTGAGTTGATTAAATCCCTAGAGGAAATCAGCTTATACGATGGATTAACAGATAATAGACAATGTGTGATAGTCAAGGGTAATTTCTCTGGTCATGTTCCTGTGACAAATGGAGTTCCACAGGGATCAGTACTCAGACCCATTCTTTTCAACATCCTTGTGGCATCTACAGTATAACCTGTAATAGTAAAGCTTGGATGGTGAAATTCACTGGTGATATTTAGATGGGTGCACTGGTTGTAATGGCAGGGGATGCTAAATTATTCCAGGATAATATTAATGAACTAGGTAATACTGTAACATGAAAGAAATTTACATTTAATCTGAACAAATGCAAGATTATGCATCTGGGAAAAAAAACATGAGATTCAGATATTGTATAGATGGACACGTAGATGCTGAGAAGGACTTGGGTGTGATAATTAGTAGTGATTTAACTTTATCAAGACAGTGTACTGAGGCAACAAGGAAGAGATATGGTATATCGGCTGCTATAAGATGGAATATTGAGAGCCATGCAAGGGAGGTGGTGGTCCCATTGTACGTTTCGTTAGTTCACCCACATGTTGAGTATTGTAGTCAGTTCTGGGTGCTGCATCTGAAGAGGGATGTGAGGCAAGTTGAGGGCCTTCAGAGAAGGATGGTAGATGAAGTTCAGAGCATGTCCTATGAGAAGAGGTTAGAGGTTTGAGGCTGTATTCATTGCAGTATAGAAGGTATAACTGAGATATGTGTCTGGCTTTTAGGGCAACACATGATGTAAATCTTTGGGAATGTATGGCACTGAGTAACAGACATGTATTATTTAAGAATAGGGGTCAGCAATATCAACTAAAAGGAGAGCAGTACAATAAAACCCAGAGAGGGAATTGGTTTTCTCAGCGTGTGGTGACATAATGGAATGCCGTGCCACCACTTCTGGTTTCATGCAATAGTATGAATCAATTTAAGAAAACCTTGGATGAATATTGTAAGGACAGTTGTTTTCAGTTTAACATATAGAGTGGAGAATGTCTAGAATGGCTAACACTGAATGACCAGTCCTTATCCTATGAATCACCTCAGGTGACCTAAAGAACCACAGTGGACCTTTTACCCAATCTCCATTAATCACCTGGAACCCATTTGGGGCAAAAATACAAATTTCACCTGAGGTGGTCTAAATGACCCAAACACCATAAATCAACTGGAACCAGTTTTTGCAAAAAATAAAGATATGTCCTCAGGTGGCCTAAAGGACCAATGCAGACCTTTTAACCTGGCTCCATAAATCATCTGGAACCCATTATTTGCAAAAATAAAAATATCACCCAGGTGCAATGAATGCCTACTGCAGACCTTTTACCCTGGTTCCATGAGTCACCTTGGAACTCATTTTTTGGCAAAAATAAAAATATCACTTTAGGCGGCCTAAATGACCATGGAAATCATTTCACCCCAGCTTCAAAAACATCTGGAATCCATTTTTGGAAAAATAAAAGTATCACCTCAGGTGGCCTAAATGATCTTTTACTCTGGCTCTATAAATTACATGGAACTCATTTTTGTCAAAAATAAAATATCACCTCAGGTGGCTTAACTGAGCACCTCAGGTATTTTACACTGTCTCCATAAATCATCTAGAAACCATTTTTTGCAAAAATATAAATATTAGCACAGAATGTGTAAATGACCACAGTGGACCTTTACCTTGGCTCAATAAATCACATGGAACCTATTTTTGGCAACAAAAATATATCACCTCAGATGACCTAAATAACCTCCGCAGATGTTTTACACAGGTGCCATTAATTACATGGAACCCATTTTTGTCAAAAATACAAATATCACCTCTTGTGACCTTAATGACCACCACCTACATTTTACTTTGGCTCCATAAATCACCTGGAACCCTTTTTTTGGCAAAAATAAAAATTTTACTTCAGATGGCCTAAAGAACCACCACATACCTTTTACTCCAGCTCTACAAATTACCTGGAACCCATTTTGGGCAAAAATAAAAATATTACCCAGGTGGCCTAAATTTCCACTGCTGACCTTGTACCATAGTTCCATGAGTCAGCTGGAACCTCTTTTTTGCAAAAATATCACCTGAGGTGACCTAAATGACCTTTGCGGACATTTTAACACAGCTCCATAAATCACTTGGGACCCATTTCTGCCAAACATAAAAATATCAATTCAGGTGGTATGAATGACAACTGTGGTCATTGCACCACAGCTCCATAAATCACCTGGAAACCATTTGTGGCAAAAAATTAAAATCTCACTAGAGATGGCCTAAGCGACCACCGAGTTTTTACCCAAAATAAAAATGTATCCTTGTGGTCTAAAGGACCAATTTAATATTTTAATACAGCTCCATAAATCTTCTGGAACCCATTTTTGGCAAAAATAAAAATATTACCAAGGTGGCCTAAATGTCCACTGCAGACCTTTTACCCTGGCTAAAATGAGTCACCTGGAACCCATTTTTGGCAAAAAGAAAAATATCACTTCAGGTGGCCTAAACCACCACAGCATGACAGACATGGGGGGGTGCATTGTCAGAGGTGCCATGGGTACTGGCAAAAGACCTTGTGTCCATAGTGCTCACCAAGAAATTAGTTGACATATTCCAGAGTTTTAAAGGCATCTTGTTTTAGTTTGAAACTATCCATTGTAGGACTGACCACTTCCATGAGGAGTGCATTCCATGATGCAACCACCCTCTGATTAAACCACATTTTTCTTTTCCAAGATTTGCTATTTTTGCTTTTAAGATGCAACAGATGAGCCCTGGTGGAATATACCTGACTTCAAAATTCCAACCCAAGTTTTTTCCATGATTCCTGATCTGGCAGGGCCCTAAACAATAGGCACATGTCGCTCCTCCATCTCTTGTATTGCAAGGAGTAAAGTCCTAGATCGGATTGTCTTTGATCATATTTCTCTTTTTTTCCACACCTCTAATAGCTTTTGTTGCCCTTTTCTTGAATCCTCTCAACCGAACTATTACCTCTTTATGGAATGCTGAGTGCGGGGGCAGTTGTGAACTGTGGTGCGGCTTGTGACATGCTTGCCAGGTGCACCCGCAGTTCGGCATAACTGGCCACATGTCGCAAGTCGCAGAACTTAGCTGCGGAGACCCTGCCCCTTCTAGACCAAACCTGTGCTCCATATTACATAATCTGCCTTACTAGTGATCCAAAAAAAAGTGGTAGCAGCACAGTCCTATCCCTGTTCTTAATATACCTTAAAATACAATTAAGTACTCCATTTGCTCTCTTAATAGTTTTATTACAGTGTGTTTTGAACTGTAAATTATTTGAAATAGTAATGCACAAATTCTTCTCTTCAGTTATGATATTTAAGATTTTGTTTCCCAATTTGTAATGTATTTTGTGGTTATGCTGGCCCAGGTGCATTACCATGCATTTAGAAGGATTTAGCAGTAGTTGATAACTTGTACACCATGGGCGGGATATTCAAGAGTGGATGCACCATGCACAACAGGGATGCACTAGCGCAAGTGCAGAAATGCACCATTGTGCAAAATTCAGCAGGAGGTGGCTGTGCAGTGCAACAAGCAATGTGCCAGAGTGCAACAGTAATAAATGCATGCGCAACCTTAGGGGTCGGAACCATGAATAACATGCGCAGTGCGATATTCAACAGCATGCGACGTGCGCAATAGCGGAGCAAGCGGAAGTTGTGCAACAGCGGAAATGAGCCAAAAGGGTGCAAGAGAGGGGGAGGAAGAACGCACTACAGGGAAGCCACAGGTGGGAGCATGGAGACAGAGTGCCAGGGAGGAAATACAGGAAGCAGGGTGCAGGAGTGGGCAGGAATAGAACAGAGCCCACAAGAAGTGTGCCAGAGTGAGGGTAGGAGTGGGTGTGCCCATGCTAGTGTGTGGAAAATGGTGTGAGAGTGCCACAGTGGACTGAGGGCAGTGGCAAGAGGCAGGACAGCCACAGGCAAACAGCTGGAGGTGAACCCGGTGCAGGGGAAGCAGCAAGAACAGATGGGAGGACAGGAGAACAGCCGCCCGGGGGGGCACCAGCCAGAGACACATGGCCAGTGCCATCTTCCAGATGTTAGCGGTAATGAGCGGTGTGAGAAGGCAGGCAGCAGGGAAGCATGGCCATGGAAGGGCCCGTCGGCGGTACACCCAGAGCAGGCAGTACGGAGCCCATACCAGCTTTGAATAGTACTCTGACACAGAGATTGTGGGCTGGTACCACCTGAACCAGGTGATACTGAAGCAGCTCTGTGAGCTGTGCAGTGATGAGATACAGGCACCCACATGATGGAGCCATGCTGTCAGTGGAGACAAAGGTGACAGCCGTCATGTGCATGCTCTCCACAGGCACCTTCCAGAGACCAACAGGGGACATAACAGACATAACCCAGTCGGCCGTGTCATGCCTACTCACACAGTTCCTCAGTGCACTGCTGCCATATGCTGCAGAGTACATCCATTTCCCCAGCACACAGGCAGAGTGCACAGCACACATGCAGGAGTTCCACAGGGTAGCATGGTTGCCTGGCATGCTTGGGGCCATTGACTGCACCCATGTAGGCATCCGCATGCCACCTGGCCCAGAGGGTGCAGCATACATAAACTGCAAGGGATACCCAAGCATAAGCTGCCAGGTGATGTGTGATGCCAGGGGGCACATAACCAATGTCTGGGCCATGCACCTTGGGGGAGCACACCATGCCTTCATCTGGCACCAGTCTGCACTGTGCCACAGGTTTGAGAGTGGGGACATGCCCACCAGCATCTAGTAGGTGAGTATGCATATCACGCAGGACAACATGGGCAGACATGGGGGGGTGCATTGTCAGAGGTGCTATGGGTACCGGCCATGATGGCCCATGGCATAGCGATGCACACCACCATTCTAATGTCCCCCCTCTACACACAGGTGACAGTGGTTACCCACTATGGCCCTGGCTGCTCACACCATACCGGTGCCCCACGGCCCCTTCACAGCTAGGGTACAGTGAGGCACACGCCACAACACAGAATGTCATCGAGCGGGAGTTTGGGCTGCTGAAGGCACGGTTCTGGTGCCTGGACACATTAGGCAGTGCCCTACAGTATAGCCCCTTGTAGGCCTGTGGGCTATTCCTGGCTTGCTCTATCCTGCAGAACATGGCCACTGACTGTGGGATAGCCGTAGAGGTCAAAGAGGGGGACAGCAGTGGGGACGATGAGGACGCCGGCCCAGCTGGTGAAGGGCAGCCACCCCCTGTGCGACGAGACTACCAGCTGTTCTGGATGGCACAGCAGCACTGGGACACCATTACAAAGGAACACTTCAAACAACATAGGTAGGTCACAGGGCCATGTGCAACCACCAAGGGCAAAGGTACAACCCACAGACAGGCAGGTCTGGACACCTGGGGCAGACTGCGGTTAGGGAATGGGTCTGAGCGGGGCACTGCACATGGCGACAGGGATGGGCAGGGCTGAACATGACATGTGCACACACACGCACACACACCACAACACATGCACAAAGGGAAAACGGCATGCCCACCCCAAAAGCCACCCCCACTCCCACACAGGACCACACATGACCATGCCCAGTGGCCGGCACTGTGCATGCCCCAGACGCTGCACACCATTGCACACTGGCAGAGAGCACAACATAGGTATCATCATGCACACACCACAGTGGCCAGGAGGGTGTGCACAGGGACCGTGTGCATGCAGGGCCAGGTACCCCACCTGTGCATCACATAATGCACACCACAGTGCACACAGGGCAGTGGCAGACAGTTGCCATAGTAGGAGACAGGTCAGTCACACAGCACAGTACCACGACCACCACGGATGTGTGGGTGGCCCCACCGAGACCTGCCAGCTGTGCCAGGCTGACCAGTGGCCTCTTGGGGTGGCACTGACAGGCTTCCAGTGGTGACACTGCATGAACATGACTGTGTTCATGCAGGGGTCTGCAGCCCACCAAACATGCCCGCGCCAGGCATGCTCAGTATGCTGACAGCCAAACCCAGTAGCGACATAGCAGGTGTCACATAGCGCCAGGAACGGGGGGTGGCCATGACCCTGTGTGGTGTCTGTGGCAGCTGGGCACCTAACTGGGTGCCCAGTGTAGCTATGACAGTTGTCAGTGAAGTAGTCTGCCTGTCAATGGCAGTGGTCACATCCACCCACTGCCGGGCCATCTCTGCCAGGAGCAATCCGTGGTCCATGCTGCATCACTCATCTGCCTGGCACAGAACCACACCAAATGCATCCACCGCCATTACAAGCCACATCTGCTGATCTACTGAAGCCTGGAGAAGATGGCTGTGTTCATCCAAGGGGTCATCCACTGGTCCTGCATGCTGTCCCTTGTGGCATTCCTGGCTCTGCTGACCAACACCCCTTGATGTTGGGCGCTGCACACCAGAGCCATGCTGGGGCACGTCCATACACTGTGCACTGCCACTGCCCCCCGACACTGTTCCCCCGTCGCAATTGGCTGAATGCTGGTGCTGCCCCTCTGGCTGCCGATTGCCAGGGCATACTGGCACTACCACAGCAGCTGCAACAGCCCCACTGCCCTGGGCACACACCAGTGCTGCCCCACTGGGGCATACAGGCACAGGCTGGGACTGGGTTGTCACGCAGGCAGCCACGGTGGCATCACCCGCCGTAACGCCCGTGCGGTTGTCTGCTGTGAGATCATTCTGTGTCCCACATGTATCACTGTCTGGGACATGCAGACCATCATCATTGGTGCTGGATCTGGCCCCAATCTGTGGCCCAGCATGCTGGAGACCGAGGGTGATGTCACACTGGGACACAGGCAGGGTCTTGTCCACACCCACACCACCCACATCAGTCCAGACAGTGCAGGTATGCACTTGGCCGGTCCCTCGGACACCTGGGGAGGTGGATGGGTGATCCTCTGTGTCCAGAGCTTCCCCCTCGGTGGACGCACCCACCACCACTGCCCCATGTAGATGCTCAGGTGCTGTAAGGGAAGACAGTAGTGTTAGTGGCCCCGCATTGCCCTGTGGCATGCCCTCCACTATCCGCACACTGACAGCACAGGACCTACCATGCAGTGATGAGCTGCCACCCATCTGGAAGCCACCACCAGGAATGCCCTCGATGGCACTACACCACATGCTGCTGGCCACCCACTCCTCCTGTGGCATCAGAAAGGGTACATCTGACTGGCCCCCACCGGTGGCAGTACGTGCATCCCTGATGGCAGCCACCTTGTCCTTGATCCATCTGCTGTCCCTGCCTACCTTCTTTTTGCACTCCTGCATGGAACACTGGTGGCTGCCCTGCTGGTTCATGGCATGCGCCACCTCACCCCATGCCACAACACGGGCCTGTGGCATTCCCCAATGTCTGCTAAGCAGTGGTTCCTTGTCCAGATATGCCTTGAACAGGGCATCAGGTTCAGCTCTGGTGAAGTTGGGCCTCCTTCTTCTCCCCTTCCCTGTTCCTCCTCCTCATGCTCAGTCATGCTCATGCCTGTGGGAATGACAGGTATTACCTTGGACTGTGCAGTCTCATACAGCCCTCCCAAACCACAGTCCCCACATCCCAACAGCATGCAACCTACCACAAAGGACTGCAATACCGAACCATGGCCTCTGCATCCCCAGGTCACATTTATTTAGCTCAACGCATGCAAATGAGGGCAGACACAACTGTAAGTGGATGTTAATGAAGTGGGTGCGCCGTGGAATGGCTATTGAGCTGATTTGCATAACCTGGCTGAATATCACACTGTTGCGCCTTGCGCAATGTAGGTGAGCATGCTCAGGCTATGGCGCAACACTGTGGTGTGTGCAATTGGCACTGCAAGGTGCATACCCAGTGTGCTGACGCAGATGCGCTGTGCACAGGAGGCAGTGCATAGCATGGCCACCACTGTGCCTGTGGTGCTAGTGCGCTATATGCCTGTGTGGCACTCATGCCATGGTGCGCTGCGGGTGCCATGGTGTCACAGTGTGGTAGGCCACTGCAGGGTGTCACATATATGCACTCTACCACTCTACATGCAGGGTGTCCCAATAGCATTGTGGCGCACTGTGCGTGGACAGACTCTTGACCCTACGGTCGACCTGTGCCCCCCAGGTGCCATGCGTCTGCATGGCTGCACCCCATCACTCAGTCCAGTGACAGCGCGATAGGGACTGGCAGCGTAGAACCGCGCTGCCTCCGCACTTGGGGCACGTATGCTACAGAGTGCCATTTTGTTGCCATTTGAGACAGCAACATGCCTAGGACCAGAGCACAGGTCTGGAGTGCCATCGATCTGGCAAACCTGGTGGCCCTGGTGGAACCACATGCTGGTGTCTTTTTTGGGCAGGATTCCCTCCACAGGCCATGGACTGCGGTGTGGCAGGAGGTCTCAGAAAGCCTGGAGGAGGTGACGGGGCAGCAGGTCAGTGGAGCAGTGTCACCACCACTATGGTGACCTCCAGCGGTGGGACCCTGACCGCCTGGGGCATCTGCAGGCACATGGTCGGTGAGGTACCATGCCACAGCCAGGTAGGTGCTCCATCCTATCACTGGTAGTATCCTCCTGTCCAGGTATCACGATGTGCATCAGGCCATGCTGCAGGGGGTGGGGCCATCTAGTGGGGGGTATGGTGGTGGGGTGCATCATGGCTGGGCTGTGCAGGCATACACACACCTGGGAGGGGCTTTGTCACTGACCTGTACTGATGTTTCCCTCTCCATGTTTGCACCCTAGGCCCGGAGGATCGCCGTAGGGTACGTTTGGCCCGAGGACAGGGACAGCAGGCCGGAGTGGGTGCCATGAACTTTCAGCCGGGGCACGTTGGTGGAGCCATGGGTCAGCAGTGCCCTGCTGGCCAGGATGCAGGTGAGTGCCATGTTTTCCCTTACATCTGTGCATGCTGGGTTGCAGGGGTGGTGGCAGGGCATGGCCAACCGCACTTGGCCCTACTGCCGTGCACACCACACAGTGCACTCAGCACTGTCCTGTGGCACTGCATATGTGGGTCAGTGTTGCAGGTGGGCTGTGCATGCACTGGGTCCATGGCTGTGCCACTGCCTTCACACGGCATAGCCATGTCACTGTACAGCCACGTTGGTGCTGTGCAGAACATGGGCGGTGGGTGTGTGCAGCATTCTACATGGCTATGGGTGCCTGGGTAGGTGGGTCTTGTGGGCATGGACACTGTGGGTGGTCGCATGCCATCACAGGGGTGTGGCCCACGGCTGTATGCCATGCACATTGGGTGGGCTGCAGGGGTCTGGCCAGTCTCACGTACTGACTATGCTCCCTTATCCTAGGTGGACAATGCGGGACTGCCCTGGAGCGGAACATGCAGGAGCTACTGCAGCTGTCCTGGGTTACTCTGGAGCTGCTCCAGAGGATGGAGTGTGGTGACCGTAGGAGGCACAGGTGGCGCCACAGGGACCGGAATGAGGAGAGGTGCCACCATTAGGGCCTACAGAGCATGTGAAGTGCATTCCCCTTGGACTTACTCTCACACCCCTTTGTCCCACTTCCTGATGTACACCCTTGCCCCATGCCCACTCCCACCTGGTTTGTGGCCCTCTCCTCCCACTTTGTGCATAGTTTTGATTTATTGAGTTGTTTGTACAGTTTACCCCTTCAATATATACTTGTTTGATATAACAACTGTGGTGGTCTCTGATTTGCAGTGGGCATATGGTGCTTGGCTGCAGTGGTGTGAATGGCGTTGGTGGTGGTGCAGGCCTGGGCGTGCATGTGTCTGGCGGGGCCCAGCTTATGGTGTGGGTGGGGGACTGTCTGTGGTATTTGTGTTGTTCCCTGTTCACTGGATGCCTGTGTGCAGTGGTCCCTGGTGCATGCGCTGTGTCCCTGATGCCCCTGTCAGTATGTCCATGGCCCGTGCAGCTGGGCCCCTTGCATGCATTTGGTATGCATGGTCTGCTGGCATGTCATTGATGGCTGTCCATGCCGGCCACCCTCTGGGCACGGCGCAATGACGGCTTTCTTCCTGTTCCTGGTTTGTTGCACGTCTGCCTCGGGTGACACTGTGGGCTATGTTGTTGTTGTCCCCCTCCATGCTATCGCTGGTGTCTGTTGCGGTATCTGTGTACTACTGTCTGTCACTTGAGCTCTGGCCACATACTGGTGGTGGACGACTTCATGGTGCATGCGCCTGATGGCTGGTTCACCTGTGCCATGGTGGGGTGCAGGCCATGGGTACACAGCATCAGTGGACACACACCAGCAGCATTTGCTGCCCCGCTATTGTGGCCCTGTGTTGGGGTGCCCTTGGGTCTGGGTGAGTGTTTGTCCATGCACTGTGTCGCATCCTGTGTGGCGCATGCCTCCATGCACCACAGTGGGTGGCTGTGCTGTCGGTTGGGGCCAGTGCTGGGACAGGGTGTGTGCATGGGTGGGTGTGTGGGGTGCTGTCCTGCTGGTGGTGGTGTCCAGGGCAGGCCTTGTCACATGTGGGGTCCCTCAGGTACTGACACAGGATCAACCTCTCTGCTGTGCTATTCGGGGGCCGTGCAGGGGGGCATTGTGTCTGCAGTTGTTGCATCAGTGGCTGGTGCTTCCCACTGAGGGGTGCTCACAGTGGGGCTGCCATGCATGGCTCCATGGTGCACAGGGTTGCATTGTCACAGTGGGGTTGGTGGCATGCATTCGGTGCCATGCACTGTTGGGCAATGCTTCTGGGGCGAGTGTTTGGGGATTGCCGTACAGGGTGTGCTCTGCATTGGTTGGATGGGGTGACACTGGGTGGCTGGCCCTCCTTGTGAGTGGCCCCCCACCAAGCTGTGCCAGCCCACCTAGCACCCCCCCACCCATCCCTAGCTGGTGACTGGTCACTACTTGCCAGGGGGGTGTGCTGGGACACCATGCCACGGCCATGGATTCGTGCTGGTGTTCATGGGCTGGTGGTCCATCCAGCTCACCATTGGTTGTGTAGTTCATGGGGTGCCAGGGGGGCTGTCTGGCCTGCTGCATGCTCCTTTGCCCATGGCTTCCATGGGTGGTGCACCCCTGCATCCTGTCCCTGTCCCTGCACATCGCACTGCACATCGGCCCTGCTCCATTGTGCATCCCTGATTGTGCTACTGCACATTGGCTCTGCTCCACTGCACATCCCTGGTTGTGCCATGGCACAGTGGGCATGATATTCATCTGTGTTGTGCAAGCACACCTTGGTCTGTGTTGTGCTTGAATATCGTGCGTGTTGTGCAGGGGAACACTGCACTTGCGCCTGCTCCTGCTATTGTGTTTCTTTGTGGTGCAGTCTGAATATCCTGCCCCATGGGCCCAATTCTAGAAGGGTGGCTCAAGTTGCTACTGAATGCAACTTGTGCCACCTGCAACTATGACAATAACCCTGCGCCCTATTCTAGAAGGGGCAGGGTCTCCACAGCTAAGTCCTGTGACTTGCAACATGCAGCCAGGTACACCAAACTGCGGGCACACCTGGTGAGCATGTCGCAAGTCATACCACAGTTCTCAACTGCCCCTTTGCCCAGCTTACCACAAGAATTGCCTCACAGGACTGCCCACCCCCCACCTCCGAAACCTACATCAACTGCCCAGCAGGGCATCCCATTCCCACAGCCCCTTGATATGCTGTATAGAGCTCTGCAAGGCTACCCATCCCCAAAATATCCATTGGCACAAGCCCTGCATGGCTACCCATACTACCAACCCACCTGATGTGCCAAATGGAGCCCAGCAGGGCTACCCATATCCCCAGCCCCATGAAACACCCTTTGATAGAAGCCCTGCAGGGCAGCACTGCCAGCCCCCCATCTGTGCCCCAACCCTCGAGTCACTAGCTGCAAATGTGGCAATTATCCATACCTGGTAGTCTAGTGGCCCCCACCAAGTTGTGCCAGCCCACCTAGCACCCCCCACCCATCCCCAGCTGGTGACTGGCACAACCCACCTCTCTCCTCCATGGCCAGTCACTGGCTGAGTGCAGTATGACTGTGCACTGAAAAGACAGGCTCAGACATTTATTTCTGAGTGCGTCTTTCCAGTAGTGCTCATACTGCACTCAGTCGGTGGCTGGCCATGGAGGTGAGAGGTGGGCTGTGCCAGTTGCCAGCTGGGGATGGGTGGGAGTGCTGGTTGGACTGGCATGGCTGGGTGGGGCCACTAGAATACCAGGGATGGGTAATTGCTGCATTTGCGGCCGGAGACTCACGGGTCGGGGCATGGGTGGGAGGCTGGCAGCGCTGCCCTGTGGGGTTTCTACCAATGGGTGTTTCAGGGGCTGGGGATATGGGTAGCCCTGCGGGGCTCCATTTGGATCTCAGGGGCTGGGGTATGGGTAGCCCTGTGGGCTTGTACAGGGTGTTTAGGGGTTGGGGTATGAGTAACCCTGTGGGCTTGTGCCAGTGGTATTTTGGGGGATGGGGGTATGGGTAGCCCTGTGGAAACCCACTGGGGTATGCTGGCATGGGGTGGAAATGGTGGCATGACTGCAGGTCGGTCTGCAGGACCCCTGGGGGCATCCATAAGTTACAACAGCTAAATGCTGGTGGAACTTACGTTGCCGGTTCTCCTCCTGGGGTACCTGTAGAATTGCAACATTAGGGACTTTGTTGCTTCCCTACTGGAATGGGGCACAACTGCTGCCATAAACCCCCTAGTGCCATGTTGCATGGGGTTTATGGTGCAACTGCCGGTGTAACTGCTGTTCGGCGCAAATGGCCTGTGACATGTCGCAGGCCACTTTGTAGAATGGCACGTCACAACTGCTGGTGTAATTTGCTACATGCACCATTTTATTTGGTGCAACTGCTGTAAAGCCACAGGGGACGGTGTGGGGAGACATTGCAGAAGGGGGAGGTACACCACACAGCAGTGAGGCAAGCACAGGCAGGTGTTCCCGGTGCAGGGGAAGTAACATTGAGGACAGTGGGGGGAATACAGTAACAGCTGCCGGGGGGTGAACACAAGCCAGGGACATGGCCAGTGCCACCTTCCAGATGGAGGCTGTTATGAGGGGGGTGAGAAGGTGGACAGCAGTGGGGCATGGCCGTGGAAGGGCCCGTTGGCAGTATGCCCCCAACAGGCAGTACCAAGCCAGCACCAGCTTCAAGCTGTACAGTGATACTGAGATTGTGGGCCAGTACCACTTGAATCGGGCAATTCTGAGGTGGCTCTGTGAGCTGTGCAGTGATGTGATGCAGGCACCCACAGGACGGAACCATGCACTGTCAGTGGAGACCAAAGTGACAGCTTGCATGTGCTTGCTCACCATGGGTACATTCCAGAGACCAGCTGGGGACACCACAGGCATAATCCAGTTGGCTACATCATGCCACCTCACCCAATTCCTCAGTGCACTGCTGCCACATGCTGCGGAGTACATCTATTTCCCCAACACACCAGCAGAGCTCACAGCAAACATACAGGAGTTCCACAGGGTAGCACATATGCCTGGCATGCTAGGGGCAATAGACTGCACCCATGTGGCCATCCGCACACCACCTGGCCTGAGGGGGCCACATACATCAATCACAAGTGCTATGCCAGCATCAACTGCCAGGTGGTATGCGATGCCAGGGGGTGTATAATCAATGTCTGTGCCACACACCCTGGGGGGAGCACCCAATGCCTTCATCTGGCACCAGTCAGCACTGTGCTACAGATTCAAGAGTGGGGATATCCCCACTGGCTACCTAGTGGGTGAGTATGCAAACCACATAGACAATCATAGGGCCTGGGGGGGGGCATGGTCAGAGGTGACATGGGTAGTGGCCTACATGGCCTGTAGCAGGGAGATGCTGATCACCAAACTAACCTCCACCCTCTATACACAGGTGACAGTGGATACCCACTCTGTCCTTGGCTGCTCACACCATACCGGTGGCCCGTGACCCCATCGCAGCAATGCTACAATGAGGAACATGCCACCACACGTAATGTCATCGAGCGGGTGTTTGGGATGCTGAAGGCATGTTTCCGTTGCCTGGACACCTCCAGCTGTGCCCTACAGTACAGCCCCCAAAGGCCTGTGGGCTATTCCTGGCCTGTTGCATCCTGCACAACATGGCCGACGAATGTGGGATAGCCGTACAGGTCGAAGAGGGGGACAGCGATGGGGACAATGAGAACACCAGTGATGATGGTGATGGGCAGCCTCCCCCCCCTGTGTGATGGGATCCCCAACTGCTCAGGCTAGCACAGCTGCACTGGGACACCATCATGGAGGAGCACTTCAGCCAACCCAGGTAAGTCATGGGGCCATGTGCAACCACCAGTGGCTAAGACACAACCCACAGACATGCATGGACACACACCAGGGGTGCATGCTGTCAAGGGAAGTGGCAGGGCATGGAACCACACACACAACCAGGGATGGGTGAGGTCTAACATGCCATGCGGACTGACACACACACATGCAAACACACACACAACGCACCAAAATTGCACAAAGGGTAGGAGGCACACCGACCGAGAACACCACCCCATGCCACACAAATGTCCACAGACCACCACGCCCACTGCCTGTCCATGTGCGTGTGTCAGATGTTGAGCACCATTGCACATTGGTGTACAGCGCAATGCAGGCATCATCATGCACACGCAACTGCGGACAGCAGGGTGTGCACATGGACTGTGTGTTCGCATGCAGGGCTGGGTACCCACCCATGCACTGCCCACTGAAAGACACAATGCACACAGGGCAGCACCAGACAGTAGCCGTGTTGGGAGATAGGTCAGTCACGTGCCACAGTGCCTCGGCCACCACGGATGCGTGGCAGCCCCGCCAAGACCCGCCAGCACTGACAGGCTGACCACTGGCCTCATGGGGTGGCACCGATGGTCCCCCAGTAGTTCCACTGCGTGAACGCGACCGTGCTTCCGCAGGGGTCTGCAGCACACCGAATATGCCTGCGCCAGGTGTGCTTGGGATGCCCACAGCTGAACCCGATGTCTACGGGGACGGTGTCACACGATGCCGGGAACAGGGGGGTGGACAGTGCACTGCGTGGTGTCTGCAATGCATGGGCACATGGCTGTGTGCCCATTGTGGCCATGACAGCAGTGAATGCCTGTGCATGCCTGTCAATGGCAGCGGTCATATCCTCCAGCAACCGGTCCATCCCAGCCAAGATCAGAGCGGTGTCTGTGCTGTGACGCTCCTCTGCCCACTCCAGAGCTGCACGCAGTGCATCCACCAATGTCGCAAGCCACATCTGCTGCTGGACTGATGCTTGCACTAGGTGGGTATGCTCATCCAAGAGGTCATCTGTCTCCTCAGCATCCTGTCCCTCAGGGTGTGTGCGGCCCTGATGCTCAGCACCCCTTGAGTGTGGGTGCTGCGTACTAGGACCAGGTCTGGGCATGTCCACAGGCAATGCACGGACACCGCCGCTGGACCCTGTACCCCAAGCCCATTGGCCGACTGTTGATGCTGCCCATCCAGCTGCCTCTCCCCAGGGCCCAGTGGTGCCACCACAGTTGTCGCAACAGTCCCACTGTCCTGAACAAACACCAGTGCTGTCCCACTGGCACTGACAGGCACAGGCTGGGAGTGTGCTGACATGCAGGCCTCCATGGCAGCACCACCCACAGCCATGGCCGCGACGTTACCTGATGTGTGGCCATCCCATGGCACACAAGTGTCACTGCCCACGCCGTTAGCGACATCATCATCGGTGACAGACTCAGCACTGGCCTGAGTCACAGCATGCTGGTATCCATGGACACCGTCATGCTGGGACACGGGCAGGGCTTCCTCCGCACCTGTTACAACAACATCAGTGTGGACAGCCAGGTGGGCCACTGTCGCACTGAGCTACGTATACCTGTGGAGGTGGATGGACCCTCCTCCATCTCCAGCTGACTGTTCTCAGTGGACAGGCCCACCACCGCTGACCCATGCAGATGCTCAGGATCTGTAAGGGAAAACAAAGTCACGTTACTGCATGTGACCTACCCTGCCCCCATAGACAGACCATGACCTACCATGCAGTGATGGGCCACCACCCACCTGGAAGCCACCACCCGGAACACCCTCAATGGCACAATGCTGCATGCTTCCAGCAATCCTCTCCTCCTGTGGGGTCAGGTGTACCACCTCCGGCTGTCCCCCACCTGTCTCAGCTCATGCTGCCCTGATGGCAGCCACCTTCTCCTTTATCCTCCTCCTGTCCATGCCCATCTTCTTCTTGCACTCCTGCATGGAGCGCTGGTGGCTGCCATGCAGGTTCACAGCACGTGCCACCTCCTTTTATGCAGCAGCATGGGCTTGAGGTGTTCCCTGCCATCCGCTGAGAAGCGGCTCCTGATTCAGGTAGGCCTCAAACAGGGCTTCAGTCTCAGCCTTGGTAAAATTAGGCCTCCTCCTCCTCCCACCACTGTGTTCCTCCTCTCACACAACTTGCTCAGTCTTTTTTTAGCCTGTAAGAATGGCAGTTGTTACCTGTGACTGTGCAGTCCCATGCATGTCCCTAAATCCACAGTCCACACTCCCAAACAGCATGCAACTCACCAATAGACTGCAGTAAATGACTATGGCCGCTGCAGCCCAATGTCGCACTTTTATAGCGCAACCCATGCAAATGAGGTGAGGCGCAACTTTAAGTGGATGAAAATTGCAGTGCTGCGCCATTGCATGGCTGATTAGCTGTTTTGCATATGATGACTGAATATCACATTGTTGTGCTTTGTGCAATTGTGTTGAATGTGCTGAGACAAGGGTGCAGTTCTGTGACATGCGTAGTACACACCTCACTGCACATGCCTGGGTTGCTGACGCAGGCGTCTGCTGTGCTACTGACATGCTGTGCATGGGAAGCAATGCAGGGCATGGCCACCATTGTGCCAGTGGCACTATAGTGATGTTCACCTACATGGTGCTGTGGCACTGGGCCATCATAGGCGCACTTGGGCAACAGGCAGTAGGCTGCTACTGGAGGTAGCACACAGGCAGCCAATCACACTACACGCATTGGGTTCCACTGGCACTGTGCGTGTCCATGCGCCAGAGACCCTGGACCCTGTGCCCAACCTTTGCCCCCTAGGTACCATGCATCAGGCATGGGTGCACCACTATTGCGCTGTTCGGTGACAGCATGATAGGAGCAGACCTCTAAGCTCCTTCACCAAGATGGCGGCTGAGCTGAGCCAGCCAGAACACTGATTTTACTGCTTGTCATTTTCTTCGTCTATATTTCGTTTATATTTGATTAATTTTAAAGAATTTTAGCCCTTTTGAGTTTTTTTTTTTGTATGTTTCTGTTATGCGGATTAGTCCGATTACAGCCGCGTGAAGTTAAAATAATTTTTTTTTGTTCGGTCGTCTGATTAGCGTCTTCTGAGTGTTTTGGAGTGGCTAAGAGCGTTTTCTACTGTTGGAGCCTTTTTATTGTGGTATTGCCCCTGGAATTGGAATCCTGCACAATACCTTTGGGTCCTGCATCTACCAGACTAGCTCCGTGGCGTCTGCCCTTGTGAAGCTTTGGATCCTACTATTTTCCACTGTTAGCTCTCCCGGCTGTGTTGTGAGAGGCTGTGGAGTTAAGGATCACTGGGAAGAGCTTCGGAAGCCAGGATTGCAGGAACCTGCTGCAGGTTTCTGCCGGTGAGTGAGTGCGTGACTCTGGGTGGCGAATGGTGCCTGAATTTGCAGCGTAGAAAAGTTATGCACTGTGTACTGTGATACTATGAAGGAGCTCTTTTTGGATGTTGATGCACCGACATGGTGTTGCCCCCAGTGACTCTGTTTGTTTGATTTTTGGGAGTCTGGTTGCAGCGTGTCGACTAAAGGAGGATCTATAGTTTGCTGCTGAATATAAGGTTGTGCAGCTGGGGACTGGAAAAAGCACTTTGTTTGTTGGCTGTTCCCTTGGAAGTGTTGAGTTGCAGGATTGAAAGAAGAAGAAAGACTTAAGGAACTAGCCTAGTTGTTCCTAAGGTGGGTGCCGGTGCTGCTGTTTGTACCTGGGGGCTGGGAGCACCTGCCGGAGGGTTGGTGTGTCTTGGGGCTCCGGGGGATGCTGGAATAACCTGGCAGAGGCCGGGCTATGTCTAGCATCCCATGTAGGGAAGACAGCATCCATTTCTGCACCCTCCTGCGGTCTTACTAGGTCTCACTAGGTGAAGAGTGCTTCCTCCCTGGCGGTTCCACGCCAGGCATATGAAGATATTGACTTCGCAACAGTACGAACTTTGTTATATGGGGCTTATGATCAGACTTTACTAAGTTTACGGACTTTTAGGCAGGGTTTTAAATTGTGTTTATATGTGGATTTTATGTTTATATATAGCGAGAGTGTTAATATTTTTGGGTAGGGGAGTTTTATTTTATTTGTTTTTTTTGTTTATTTTATTTTGTTTTGTTTATTATTTTATCTTACTTATTAAGTATATGATCTTGTATGGGTCTTGATTTGATTATATGATTTTTATTTTATTTTTAGGTTATTATATTAATTAAGATAGGTTGTTTTGCCATCAATAATGTGTTTGATGGGGCTTAAGACGGTCAGGCACTTTTCTCCCACTCTGCTCCGGTACCTCCATCCCTTTTATTGTCCTCGATTATCCGATATTGCCTTTAACAACTGTCGGAGAGCTGGGATATTGAGAAGGCATTTAGGGAATGGATGGGCTGGGCAGAGTGGGAGAATGGAGAGGGGTGGGCGGATAGGGATAGTTGGGACAAGGAGACGCCCTGTGGCAAAATGGAGTCAGGAGAGGGGTCCTCCTTGCCAGATTTCCATACCCAAGGGCTCCACAGATTGTGGGCAGGTACTGCGATCCTCTCGAAACTCATCAACTCAAACGGTGTTATGTAATGCCAGGTCAATTAGGAACAAGACTGCTATTATTGCAGATCTTGTTGCAACATCTGACCTGGCATGTCTAGAACCTGGTTGGATGAAAATGCAGAGTCTATCTTAGACTCTGCCGCTCCAGCTGGGTTCTCGGTAATGCACCGTCCGAGATTGGATCGTGGGGGCGGGGGAGGCCATCTTCTTTAGATCAGAGCTGAGTCTTGTGGAGGTGCCAGTGGGTAACACCAGATCCTTTGAGTGTATCCTGGCAGCAGGTGCAGAGCTCAGGATTCTCCTCATTTACCGTCCACCCGGTGATGGTGGTGAATT
The DNA here is from genome assembly GCA_016271365.2 of Neoceratodus forsteri. Taxonomy (NCBI): domain Eukaryota; kingdom Metazoa; phylum Chordata; order Ceratodontiformes; family Ceratodontidae; genus Neoceratodus; species Neoceratodus forsteri. The sequence goes on along the minus strand of CM057453.1, from coordinate 784,406,923 downwards.
CCTGAAGAAGTCACGAACTTCATCGTTGACATGGCACTGGAGTCGCCTAGATGGCTAATTCTGGGTGACTTCAATGCCTGGGTCGACGATGAACTCTCTGCTTGGAAAGAACTTCCTCCAACTTATGTCTATGTTGGGCCTGTCACAGGTAGTTACCTCTGCTACCCATATAGGTGGACACTCATTGGACCTGGTGTTCCTACTGGATTTGGATGTTTCACATTTGAGGTGGAACCAAATCGTGGACAGACCATCACACCATAAGATTCAGTTTTGGGGCACCCCCTAATAGGCCTGTCCCTACGGAGATGGTCCAGTATCGCCCCTTAAGGGGAGTAAATCCAGAGGGCCTAATGGTGGTACTGGACCTATCGGGTGTTTCGGATGAGAGCATGGGTCCAGGGGACATGGTTATTGCCTATAACAAGGCAGTGACCGGGGCCCTGGATCGAATTGCTCCTGTTCATGTTCGCCCACTCACTCAGTGCCCAAAGACTCCCTGGTTTGATGAGTCTTTGAAGGAGCTGAGGAGAGTGGGGCGAAGGCTAGAGAGAGCATGGTGGAAATCTTGCCTGGATGCCGACAAACTTAGATTGATGGATCATTATGTTATCTATCAATCGGCAATATCCCGTAAGAAGTCAGAATTCCTGTCCAGGGAGATTGCTGCTGGGAGAAACCGACCGGCTCAACTCTTTCGGACTGTTGACAGATTGTGCAATCCACTCTGTCTACAGTCTGGAAGAGATTTTTCACAAATAAAGTGTGATGAGCTTGCTCGATTTTTCGCTGATAAGATTGCCGGCATTAGGGCGGATCTCGGCCAAGCTCACTCTACAAGGGCTTGCAGTGATCGGCGAGGGGAAGCAAACACCTGTGTCACCTGGTCTGACTTTGGTAGGCCAGAATTCATGGACATTATGAGGATTGTCCAGACTGTACGTCCAACCAGTTGTAGTTTGGATCCGGGCCCTACGCCACTTTTATTGGGTTGCGTAGATATTATCTGTCCGACCATTGCTAAAATCATCTGGAAATCTTTGGAGCAGGGGATCTTTCCTGAACCCTTAAAGGAGGCGGTCGTTCGACCACTCCTAAAAAAACCTTCATTGAATCCGGACTGTCCAGCTAACTACAGACCTATCTCTAACCTGCCCTTCTTGGGTAAGGTTATTGAAAAGGTGGTTGCACTGCAACTGGACGACCATCTTACAAATCATAATGTCTATGATACTCTTCAATCGGGATTTAGGAAAAGACATAGTACTGAGACTGCTCTTGTCCGGGTTCTAAATGATCTCCTGATAGCGAGGGATCAAAAGGCTTGTACTATTCTAGTCCTTCTTGATCTCTCTGCAGCTTTTGACACTGTGGACCATGGTGTGCTTCTGGAACACCTGCGGTTCCATTGTGGACTGTCTGGTACGGTTCTACAATGGTTTCAATCTTTCTCACAGGCGGAGACATGGGGTTATCACTGGAATTTATTCCTCTGATGCCGTCTCTTTGCCCTGTGGGGTTCCCCTGAGGTTCCATTTGGCACCCATGTTGTTCGCTGTCTACATGCTGCCATTGGGAGACATTATTAGGCAATATGGCTTGGGTTTTCACTGCTATGCAGATGACACCCAGCTATATTTGTCCTTTAACCCCGGGCAAGAAGATGCAGTCTCTAAACTTAACAACTGTCTATCCGAGATCAGTGATTGGATGAGTGCCAGCTGGCTAAGGTTAAACCCGGATAAGACTGAGGTGTTGGTGGTGGACCCAGGTCGTCGTGAGGCGGATTGTAGGGCTGGTCTTCCTTCGGGCATATGGATCGATGGAGCCCAGCTCTCAACCTCAGACCGGGTGCGTAACCTGGGCGTTATTATTGACGACAGTTTGACGCTGAAATTCCAGGTGTCATCTGCCGTCAAATCCTCTTTTTACCATCTGAGGAAACACCTTGTTCCTCCGGCTGACCTCCCGACATTAGTCCATGCCTTTGTTACTTCTCGCCTTGACTACTGCAATGCCCTGTACCTAGGGCTGCCGGGGGTTGATATCCGCCACTTGCAGCTGGTGCAGAACGCTGTAGCCAGGCTTTTGATGGGGACATCTATAAGGGATCATGTTATGCCTGTGCTGTGCGAACTGCACTGGCTGCCGGTTCAGTGGCGGATCACCTTTAAGGTCGGTTTACTGACCTATAAAGCCCAACACGAACAGGGACCGCGATATCTTCAAGATCTGCTTGTTCCCTACTGTCCCTCCCGCTCACTCCACTCCACCGATGAGGGATTTCTAGAGGTTCCCAGGGTTCATTTAAAAACATCCGGGGCACGAGCGTTTTCTTATGCTGCCCCTACCCTGTGGAACTCTCTACCTCATCGGATACGAAGCTGCCTGACCGTTGAAAGCTTTAAGTCAGAACTGAAAACCTATTTATTTCAAAAGGCGTATGGGGAGTAGTTATTGCACTGTATTGAAATTATATTTTATTGTTGTTTGTTATGCTATATGTATGTTTTATATGTATTTAACTATTTTATTGTACAGCGCTTTGATTTCGAAAAGCGCTTAAAAATAAACTTTTACTTACTTACTTACTTACTAGGGATTGGCAGCGCTGTATTGCACAGCATCTGCACGTGGGGAGCCGCGCTGCAGAGTGCCACATTTGCAGACTGAGCTGAGAGAATGGTGCACAGGAGGGCTGCTCAATGGATGCAGGTGGAACTGGCAAATCTAGTGGCCATAGTGGAGCCACACCATGGACCACTGTTTGGGGAGGCACCCCTGGACAGGTCCAGGAGCCAGGTGTGGGAGGAGGTGGCGACTGCACTGGAGGAGGCCACTGGATGGGGGAGAACTGCTGAGGAGTGCCACCATAGAGGGAGCCAGAGCTGCTAGCCCACCTGAGGGGCTGTGCCAGGAGGGGCACGGTGCCACGGCCAGGTAGATGTTATGTCAACACACTCTTTTCTTCCATTTGGGTATCACGGTTGCATGTGTCCAGCACATGGGGGAGGGACTGTCCGGTGTTGGCTGTGGTGGTGTTATCAGGGTTTGGGGTGGGTGGGTGTGGCTGGGTAGGAGGGCGCACACCTGGGGGCAGGGAGGCTTTGCTACAGGATTGTACTGATGTTCCTCTCTCCATGTTTGCACCACAGGCCCAGAGGAGCGGCGCCTGGCCCATGAGCTGTGGCGTATCAAAGAGGAGAGGGAAGCCAGGTGGGGCGAGGGTCCACAGTACCCAAGGGACCAACCCGATGATGGTGAGTGCCATACCTCCATGATTACTATTGCATGCTGTGTAACAGGGTGGGCAGCGGGGCATGGCCACCATCCATCGACACCACTGCCATGCACGCAACTTATTACAGTCAGCACTGTCCAGTGGCAATGCATGTCTGGGAGTGCCTCGATGGTGGTCCATGCGTGCACCGGGTACATGGCTGTGTCACTGCCTTTGCACCACATAGCCATGTCACTAAACAGCCACGGTGGTGCTGTGCGTGACTTGGCCGGTGGGCATGTGCAGCGTTCCGCATGGCTGTATGCACCTGGGTGGGCAGGTCATGTGGACATGATCAATGTGGGTGGTCACACACCATCACAGAGGTATGTCCCATGGCTGTATGCCATGCACAGTGGGTGGACTGCATGGGGCTGTGCATTCACACCTATTGACCGTGCTCCCTTGTCCTAGGTATCCACCAGCTCAACAACATCTGGGAGGCATTGCGGGAGATCCTGCAGGTGGTGAGGGCGTCCCTGGATATCCTTCGCTGGATAGATGAGACTGGGGTCCTCTGGAGGCACAGGCAGTGGAGAAGCCAGAGTGGGGAGTGGGGCTCCTGTTAAAAGTCCCTCTGCCCCTGATATCCCCTACCCCCCTGGACCCACCCTCACACCCCTCCTTTCCTGTCCCATTTGTCCACCCTTGCCCCTTACCCACCCCCACCTTGTTTGTGGCCTTCCCCCCACCTTGTATATGTTATTGTACATAGTTACCTTTTATATTTTGTTTTAATACAGATATTTTGATATGAATACTGTGGTGGTCTCTGATTTGCAGTGGGCTATAGGTGCTCAGCTGCAGTTGTGCATGGCGTCAGGGGTGGTGCAGTCATGGGTATGTGTGTGTGTCCGTGTGGAGGTGACTATGGTGTGGGGGTAGCTATCAATCAGTGTCTGTGGTGTGTGTGCTGTGCACTGGATGACTGTGTGCAGTAGTCCATGGTGCATGCTCTGTGTCCATGGTGCTCCTGTCAGCCCATCCATGGACTGTGCTGCTGACACCCATGCATGTCTGTGATCTGCACGGTCTGAAGGCATGTCAGTGGTGGCTGTCCATGCAGGGCAGCCACTGTACCCATCACAATGCTGGGTTGCCTCCTGTCACTGGTGTGGTGCATGTCTGCCTCGGATCACACTGTGGCCTCCACAGTTGTTGACCCACCTCCATGCTGTGGCTTGTGTGTGTTGCAGGGGATGTGCAACACTGTCTGTGACTTGTGCTCCGGGAAAATGCTGGTGGCATACAGGTCCACAGTGCCTGCGCAGGGTGGCTGGCACTCCACTGTCATGGAGGACTGTGGGTTGTGTGTACACAGTTTACATGGGCCCACGCTGGGGGCTTGGTTGCCCAGCCACTGCGTCCCTGTGTTGTTGTGCCCTTGGGTATGGGTGGGTGTCTGTCCATGCACTGTGTGTCATCGGGTGTGGTGCATGCTTCCACGCACCACTGTGGGTGTCTGCGCTGGCTGTTGTGGCCAGTGCTGGGTCGGGGTGTGTCATTGGGAGAGTGTGCAGGGTGCTGTACCACTGGTGGTGGGGTCCAGGGCATGCCCTGTTCCATGTGGGGTACCTCGTGTGCCGACGCATGGTTGGTCTCTCAGCAGTACCACAGGGGGGCTATGCATGGTGGCACTGTGTATGCTGTTGTTGCATCGCTGTGTGCTGCCACCCACTGATGGGTGCTCATGGTGGGGCTGCCTTGCATGGTTCTGTGGTGCAAAGGATTGCATTGTCACAGTGGGGGTGGTGGCATGCATGGGGTTTCCTGCAGTGGTGGATGCTGCTCCTGGGCAAGGTATCTAGGGGTCATGGTGCAGGGTGTGCTCTGCATTGGGGGGATGGTGTGGCATGGGGTGGTCAGCCCTCCTTGTGTGCCAGTCACAGCTTGCCGGGGGCTGTGATGGGGCACCATGGCCCAGCTGTGGGTTGGTTGCTGGTCTTCATGGGCCGGTGGTTATTCCAGCCCTTCCCCAGTTGTGCAGTGCATGGGGTGTGGGGGGGACGATGTCTGTTCTGCTGTGTGTTCCTGTGCCCATCTGTGGCATGGGTGGTGGGCCCCAACCTCCTTGGTTGTGCAGTTGCATTGCTGCCCTGCTGCTGGGGGGAGTCCCTGGTTGCGCTATGGCACCTCTGGACTGCTCAGCTGCCCATTCCTTGTTGTGCTATGGCACATCTGATCTGCTCAGCTTCCCTTCCCTAGTTGTGCTATGGCACAGGTGGTGCGATATTCAGTCGTCGGTTGTTGGCGCAGTTTGGCTGGCTCAGTTTTTGAATATCGCACCTCTTGTGCATGGGCGCAATGGACTTGTGCTTGCTCCTGCTATTGCGCACTTTTCGGGTGCAGTTTGAATATCTGGGTCAATGTGTATTGGATTTATGGAAACTGTGGGGTTTATTTTTTTGAATTCTTGTGAGTTTCTTGTGCAGAAAACTGTGGAAAAATATTTGTTTTGTACCTCTGCCATGTTTTAGTTAGAAACTGCACTTGTTCCATCAGATGTCATCAGACGTCTTACATTATTTGAGCCCTTTTTTCATTTATGTAGGAGTAAAAATGTTTGTAATTATCTTTTGATTTTGATGCAAGCTTGATTTCATTTTGGACCTTAGCTGTCTTTACATCTCTTTTCAGTATATTTTGCAGTTTTCTAAATTTTATCCATCTATCCCCCATTTTGTTCTCTCCTAATGTTTTAAATATATATTTTTTTGTCTTTAATCATTTTTTGTAGTTTTTTTATTTAGCCAGCTCAGTGTTTTGGATCCTTTGTTGTATTTCTTTCTGAATGGTTTATTTTATTTGTGAATGTTTTATACATATCCTCCATGTTCTTATTGCTGAATTCTTCCCTTCATTTCCATTTAGCCAATGTGTTTTTAAGGGCATAGAAGTCTGCTTTTTTAAAATCAAAAATTTCTGTATCTCCTGTAATATGTATGTCCTTTCCAGTATGGTGAAAGAAACCATCACTGTTCCCTAATGGCATAATCATGTCAGTCCTTAATATCAGCTTCTATATTCATCAGAATGATATCTAAAATATTTTCCCCAACTTGTGTTTTTGTTGACTATTTGTTGTAGTTCAGTCTGATCTAAGACATCCAGATAACTTCTTTCAATATGATTTGAACCTTCCCATGTTGTCCAGTTTATCCGTGGGAGATTAAAGTCTCCAAGCAGAATAATTTTATCAGTGGGCTTTAGATTGTTTAGATAATTTTGAAATATTTCATCGTCATGCAGTGCTATAGAAGGTGTCCTATATATTGCTCCTAGCAATACTTTTGGATATTTTGGGGGAGTTATTTTTAACCAATTTGTTCCATTTTACCATCTTGTGTTGAGATATCTTCAGTAGGACTTTCTTCTGACACATAAACTGCAATCTGCAAACTGCAGGTAGGGGACCTCTACTGTGTTCTCTTGATTTAAAACATAAATTAAATCCTGTTATGTTCTGGTCCCACATTCATGTTTAGAGGACCACCAAGTTTCTGTGATCACACGTATGTTAATCTTGTGTTGTTTCATTATAAATTTTAACTCATCACTTTCATTGTTTAGACTTCTGGCATTGATTAACAGGCAATTCCAACCATCTACTTTTTTTAGTAAGGTAATTTTGTACCTAATAGTTTGGAATGCTTGTAAGTCCCCCCCCCCCATGTTCTTTAGTTTAAACAGGTGTCAGTATGTGTTCTAAAAGAGTTTCTCAACTTTGTTTTTCCTGCCTGATTTAAATGAAGTACATCTTGACTAATACGTTTTCTGCTAAAAAAGCTCCTCCAGTTGTCCAGAAAACAATGTCCATTTGTCAGGCTTCTTTCAAATAGATGGTTGTTTAGTTTTATACTTTCACAGTTTTTAGACTGATGCCTTCCTCTCACAGGTAGTACACCTGTAATTTTGAGATTACCTCCAATTTTGCTGATTTCATTTGCTATAACCTCAAAATCTTCCATAATCATGTTCAGGTTCCATTTTTCCCACCTCATTTATCCCCACATGGATTATGACTAAGGGTTGGTTTAAGTTAGCTAACAAACATTTTAGCTTAGTTCTTACATCACAGATTTTTTTCCCCTGGTAGGGGGTTCTATATGAATTTCTCCCTCCACACATAATTACATCTATATCTAGTGATTGAGTCACCAATTACTAGAACATCTCTAGTGGCTATAGTTTGTTTCTATATCTGCCTATCTGTTTACTGATTTTTGTGTTCTTTGAAATTTCTTTATATGATGGCAAAATTTCAAGAACTTTGGTGTGCTTGTGCTCAGGACAGTGAGGACCAAGAGATCTACTGTTATTTAAGTCTGTAAGGTCAGAATCAAGCAGTAGGTATTTATTTTGTAAGGGCACTGGGGCTCTATTAAAAATCTGACCCCCCTTTTAGTTGTTTATGTGGAACTAAACATCAGTCCTCCTCCAGCTGATTCTTTACCTTACGAACAGTGGAGATGTTAACTGTATTTGGGTTTAATGTATCAGAGGAGCTTTCTGCCTTTTTCTCTGATTTGAGAATATCTGCAGCAGCTACATCAATGAATTCTTCTAGTAAACTAATTTCTGCCTGACTATCTGAGCACTGTGTTGCCTCTTTGTGCCTTGTGTCATTCATTTCAGTTTGGTTCTTATCTTTTAAACATTCTATTTCCTTTAATAGTGTTGATATTAGTAAACATTTATCACACTGAAAGTTTTCTTGAGGGGGTTTCTAATATAAACATTTGGCAACCAGAGCAAATTTTTCATGGTAACTGCTCCATGTTGCTCACAGTACTTATATTTGTTCCCTTAATCCTATTTAAGACTATGCCCTGTGATGCTTATATCTTCTGACAGTGGTTTACTTTTGTTATCTTCTTGTTTACCCACCTGTGACTTTCAGTTCTTTTATCATAGATACTCTGATATATTGTTTTTCTCCTGACTCCCAGACTCACAAGACAGGTGCTAGCATGCTTGTCTTTGCACGCATCTCCACACACGACAATGTACGTGCCCTGCGTGTGCTCGCCTGCTCACAGCAGGGTCTGTCTAAATCCTGAGTGTGGCCTAAAACTGCTCCCGGGGTCACAGAGCTGTAATAACTCACTTTTTAAAATTTCACTGCTTTTCCACAGGCTAAGGCTACTCATGCGTAACCCTGGCACGTTAAATACAATGATGCTCCCACAGAACAAAGTTTAAAAGTAGAAATTAAAGTACAACAGGCTTGTAGTTCAGCCTGCTAAATTGAACTACTCAGGCCCTCTTCCTACTTCCGGTCTATTGGAAGGCAGGGCTCCAAGTGTCTCACTTGTTTCAGAAGTGTTTAAAACAAAAGTTGGCTGCCTTGCTATGAAAGCACAGACAGTCTAAAAAACCTCTCTTCACCAGCCTCCCAGCCATTATGCTTACTGTGGTATGTCGCCCATTCACAGCAGAGTCTGTTTAAATCCCAAGTGCAAACCGGAACTGCTCCCAGGTTCATGGAGATGTAATAACACACTTTTTTAAATGCCATTTCTATTCCATGGGCGAAGGCTACTAATGCGTAACCCTGACACATTATATACAATGATGTCTCCACAGAACAAAGTTTAAAAGTAAAGATTAAAACTGTAATAAGCTTGTAGTTCAGATGAACTACTCAGCCCCTCTTCTTATTTCCGGCCTATCGGAAGGTAGGGCTCCAATTGCATCACTCATTTCAGAAGTGTTTAAAACAAAAAGTCAGCTACCTTGCTATAAAAGCACAGCCAGTCTAAAAACCTCTCTCCAGCAGCCTCCCAGCCACTATGCTTACTGTGGTATGAATCCATAAATCACCTGGAACCCATTCTTGATAAAAAAAACCTCAGGTGACCTAAATGACCACCACAGGCCTTTTACCCAATCGCCATTAATCAACTGGAACCCATTTTTGACAAAAATAAAAATATCACCTCAGATGGCCTAAACAATCATGGAGAACCATTCACCCCAGCTCCATACATCACCTGGAAAACACATTTTTTGACAAAAATAGAAATATCTGTTCAGGTGAAATTACCACTGCAAACCTTTTATCCTAGCTCCATAAATCATCTGGAACCCATTTTTGGAAAAAATAAAAATACTACCAAGATGGCCTAACTGTCCACTGCAGATCTTTTATGATGGCTCCATGAGTCACCTGGAACCCATTTTGGGCAAAAATAAAAATTTCACATCGGGTAGCATAAATGACCACTGTATAGCTTTCACATGACCTCCATAAATCAACTGGAATCTATTTTTGGTCAAAATAAAAATGAATGACCACTGCAGACATTTCACATCACCTCCATAAATCACCTGGAAAAGATTTTTGGCAAAAATAAAAAAAATAATTACCTGAGGTGACCCAAATGACCACTGCAGACCTTTTACCCAATGTCCACTAATCAACTGGAATCAAATGTTGGCAAAAATAAAAATATCACTTTAGGTGGTCTAAACAACCACGGAAGTCATTTCATATCAACTCCATAAATCACCTGGAGCCCATTTCTGGAAAAATCAAAATATCACCTCAGGTGGCCTAAATGACCACCACAGATCTTTTACTCCAGCTCTATAAATCACTTGGAACTCATTTTTGTCAAAAATAAAAATATCACTTCAGGTGGCCTAACTGAGCATCTCAGACATTTTAATCTAGATACACAAATCATTTAGAACCAATTTTTGGCAAAAATATAAATATTAGTGCAGAATGTGTAAATGACCACCACAAACCTTTTACTTTGGCTCAATAAATCACATAGAACCCATTTTTGGCAACAATAAAAAGATCATCTCAGGTGGCCTAAATAACCTCCACAGACATTTTACCCAGGTGCCATTAATCACCTGGAACCCATTTTTTGCAAAAAATTAAAAAAGTAAGCTCAGGTGACTTAAATGATCACTACATACCTTTTACCCCTGCTCCATAAAACACATGGGGCTGGATATTCAAAAGGGTTGCCCCATGCGCAATAGGGTTGCGCCTGTGTAAGTCCGAAATTGCGCCATTCTGCCATATTCAGCAGGAGGCAGTTGCGCCCAAGTCAAGCTGAGAACAGTGCAATGCTAAGGAAGACATGCTGAACGGAGGGAGGAACCATGCATAAAGTGCACAGCCCGATATTCAGCGGGCTGTGCAGAATGGCTCTGAGGCACAACCCCCACCTGTGCCCTGCACAACTTTGAGCCAAAAGAGGTAGAAGTTGAGGGCCACCCACGGGTGAGCTGCCGCATTGCAGGGCACAACACAGCAGCTTCCACCTGTGGGTGGCCCTCAACACACTCCCTGTGCCCCCCCTGCAGCCCAATCATGGGCATATAGCAACCCCCTCCCCCCGACTGGCCCGATCACGGGCATAATTTTAAATAAACCCCCACTCCCCACTAGCCTGATCACGGGCATAAGTATAAATAAACCCCCACCCCCACCAGCCCAATGCGGGCATGAGTATAAATAACCCCCACCCCATTAGCCCGATCGTGGGCATGAGTATAAATAAACCCCACCCCACCAGCAGATCGTGGGCAAAAGTGTAAAATAAAATCCACCCTCACCAGCCCGATCACGGGCAGCAAAGTCAACCCCAAGAACATATCCCTGGTGGTCAGTGGACCTCGAAGCCTGATCGCAGACTGCAAAGTGTTCAAACCCACCCAGGACCACCTACCCCAGTGATCGCGCCCCACCCACCACCCATGAAGCCCCACCACCCGCTCCCCCATCAGCGGCGGGTGGCAGCATCCACCTGCCTGCCACCCCACTGCCCGCCGACTGACTGCCCAGTAGGGGCTACACCCATTGGTGCAGAGCAAGAGCCAATGGGCGTGCAGCCATACCGTACAAGGCAGTCAGATATGAATGAATGATCATTCACATATCTGAACTGCCTTATGCAATGAAACTGCATCGTGGCTCTAATGGCATGCTTACCGGGCAATCGATCAGTCAAGAAGCGATAAGGGTTTATTTAAACTTATGCCCGTGATCGGACCAGTCGGGGAGGGGGTATTACACTTATGCCTGTGATCGGGCTGCAGGGGGCGTCGGTCCTCTGCGGCTGCTGCCTGGCAGGGCACAGGCACAAGTCCTCAGGGATCAGCGCACCTGCATGTTAATGGCATGCAAATGGGGCCATAAATAGATGCAAATTGCACCCCCCACACCTTGAATGAATTATGGCCCCATTTGCATGTCACCTTTTGAATATGGGAAATTTGCACTTGGCGCAATGGTACTTGTGCCACCGCATCTTGAATGCTCCAATCTGACCACTTGCGGTGGCACAAGTTCCACTGCGCCATGCACAGTGGCTGTGGCCAGGGGGGTGATATTCAAAGGAGTTGCTCAATAGTGCAAATCTGTTGAATATCACCCTGACCACAACACAGAGCAACTATTTTGTGCAGCGCACGGGCTTGTGCCACAGAATAGCGCAGTTTGACTATCCAGCCCATGGAACCCATTTTTGTCAAAAATAAAAATATCACCCATTGTGACCTTAGCAACCACTGTCTACCTTTTACCCTGGCTCCATAAATCACTTGGAACCTTTTTTTCAGCAAAAATAAAAATATCACCTCAGGTGGCCTAAATATCCACTGTAGACCTTTTACCTCAGCTAAAATGAGTCACCTGTGATTAATGGTGCCTGCGTAAAATGTTTGTGGAGGTTTTTTAGGCCACCTGAGGTGATATTTTTATTGTTGCCAAAAATGGGTTCTATGTGATTTATTGAGCTGAGGTAAAAGGTGGCCTAAACCACCATAGCTGAGCAGTCACATCACCTCCATAAATCAACTGGAACCCATTTTTAGAAAAAAATTAAAATTTCACATCAGGTAGCCTAAACAACCACGGCAGAGCTTTCACATCACCTCCATAAATCAACTGGAATCTGATTTTGGCCAAAATAAAATTTCACGTCAGGTGGCCTAAATAACCACTGTGGACCTTTCACCCTCCCTCTATAAATCACCTGGAACACATTTTTTTGCAAAAATAAAAATATCTGCTCAGGTGGCCCAAAGGACCACTGAAGACCTTTTATCCTGGCTCCATAAATCATTTGTAACCCATTTTTGGCAAAAATAGAAATATTGCCCTGATCTCCTAAATGTCCACTGCTGACCTTCTACCTCACCTCCATGAGCCACTGGAAGCCCATTTTTGGCAAAAAAAAATCATCTTACGTGGACTAAATGATCTTTGTGGACATCTAAACATAGCTCCATAAATCACCTATAACTCATTTTTGACAGAAATAAAAATATGACTGCAGATTCCATAAATGAACATATCCCTGGTGGTCCAGTGGACCTTGAAGCCCGATCGCAGGCTGCAAAGTGTTCAACCCCCCCCAAGGACCACCTACCCTGGTGATCAAACCTTTGTCCTCAGCTCCATAAATCACCTGGATCATATTTTTCACACAAATGAAAATGTCACCTCAGGTGGCCTAAACAACCATCGTGAACCTTTCACCCTGGCTCCATGTATCACCTGGAACCCATTTCTGGCAAAACATTAAACAAAAAATCACTTCAGGTGGCCTAAATGACCACCACAGATATTTCACATGGCCTCCATGAATCACCTAGAACTCATTTTTGGCAAAAATAAAACAATCACATCAGGTGACCTAAAGGACCAAATCTCCATAAATCAACTATAACCCATTTTAGGAAAAAATGGAAATTTCACTGGAGGTGGCCTAAATGACCATCGCAGACCTTTCACCTCAGCACCATAAATCAACTGGAACCAGTTTTTGCCAAAAATAAAAATTGCTCCTCGGGTGGCCTAAAGGATTAATGTGAACCTCTTAATCTGGTTCCATAAATCATCTGGAACCTATTATTGGCAAAAATACAAATATAACCCAGGTAGCCTTAATGTCCACTATAGACCTTTTACCCCAGCTCCATGAGTCACCTGGAATCCATTTCTGACAAAAATAAAAGTATCAATTCAGGTGGCCTAAACCACCACAGCAGAGCTTTCACATTACCTCCATAAATCAACTGGAACCCGTTTTTGGCAAAAATAATAATTTCATATCAGATAGCCTTAATGACCACTGCAGAGCTTTCACTTTACCTCCATAAATCACCTGTAACACGTTTTTGGCAAAAACAGAAATATCTGCTCAGGTGGCTGACAGGACCACTGCACTGTTTTACCCAATCCTGGCTCCATAAATCATCTGGAACACAGGTGGCCTAAATGATCTTTGTGGACATTTTAACAGCCACATAAATCACCTGGAATCCATTTTTGGCAAAAATAAAAATGTCACCTCAGGTGGCCTAAACTGTCACCATGGACCCTTCTCCCCAGCTCCATAGATTACCTGTAACCCATTTTTGGTAAAAATTAAAATATCACCTCAGGTGTCCTGAATTTTCTTTGTGGACATCTTAGCACATATCCATAAATCACCTGGAACCCATTTTTGACCAAAATAAAAATTTCACTTCAGGTGGCCTAAATGACCACTGTAGACCTTTTACCATGACATCATAAATGACCTGTAACCCATTTTTGGCAAAAATAAGAATATCATCTGAGGTGGCATAAATGACTACCGCAGACATTTCACATCACTTCCATAAATCACCTGGAACCAATTTTTGGCAAAATTAAAAAAATCACCTGAAGTGACCAAAATGAGCACTGCAGATGTTTTACCCAATCTTCACTAATCAAGTGGAATCAATTTTTAGAAAAAACTAAAATATCACTTGAGATGGCCTAAACGACTATGGCAGTCCTTTCACCCCAGATCCATAAATCACCTGGAACCCATTTGTGGCAAAATGTAAATGTTAGCCCAAAATGTCTAAATGGTATGGCAGACCTTTACCTCGCTCAATAAATCACATAGAACCCATTTTTGGCAACAATAAAATATCACCTCAGCTAGCTAAATAAGCTCTGCAGACCTTTTTACCCAGGCACCACTAATCATTTGAAATCATTTTTGCAAAAATAAAAACCTCACATGGCTTAAATGACCACCACAGATCTTTGCTCTGGATCAATCAATTGCATGGAACCCATTTTTGGCAAAGGTCCAGGGAAGTCATTTAGGTCAACTGAGGTGGTATTCTTATTTTTACCAAAATGGGTTCTAGGTGATCTGTGAGCTAGGGTGAAAGGTCCACAGTTGTCATTTAGGCCAGCTGAGGAGATGTTTTATTTTTGCCAAAATGGGTTCCAGTTGATTTATGGAGTTGGGGTAAAAGATCTGCTGCGGTGGTCCTTAGGCCACCCGAGGTGACACTTTTATTTTTGCCAAAATGGTTCCAGGTGATTAATGGAGCTGGGGTAAAAGGTAGGTGGTGGTAGTTTAGGTAACCTGACGTGATATTTTTATTTTTGCCAAAAAAGGGTCCTGGTGATTTATGGATCAATGATGAGGTCACCTGACATGATATTTTTATTTTTGCCAAAAAAGGGTCCTGGTGATTTATAGATCAATGATGAGGTCACCTGACGTGATATTTTTATTTATGCCAAAAAAAGGGTCCTGGTGATTTATGGATCAATGATGAGGTCACCTGACGTGATATTTTTATTTTTGCCAAAAAAGGGTCCTGGAGATTTATGGATCAATGATGAGGTCACCTGACATGATATTTTTATTTTTTGCCAAAAAAGGGTCCTGGTGATTTATGGATCAATAATGAAAAGTCCACGGTGGATGTTCAGACTACCAAAGGTGACCTTTTTTATTTTTGCCAAAAAAAGGGTTCCAGGTGATTTATGGAGCCAGGGTAAAAAGTAGGCAGTGGTCATTAAGGTCACAAGAGGTTATATTTGTATTGTTGGAGCTGGGCTTTGTGGTGGCAATTTAGGCCACCTGAGATTATATTGTTATTTTTGTCTGAGATGGATTCCAGGTGATTTTTGAAAGTGGGGTAAAAGGTCTGCTTTGGTCCTTTAGGCCACATGAGGTGCTATTTTATTTTTGTCAAAAATGGGTTCCATCTGATTTATTTATTTATTTTTTAAACACATCTTTATTCATTTTCCAAACAAGAGACAAGACAAACATAAACCTGGAAACCCCAGGGCACACAATCCAAAACTGACTGTGTAAATGGTATACAGTCTAACTATATACATACAGAGAGGTATTACCACCCCCTCAAACCAAATCTAAACCTATTCCATCAACACCCTGAAATAAAGACATCAGACTGCATACAAAATAAGCCCTCTCCCCTTAACCCCAATGAAGATCTCTTGCAGCCTGATAGGTACGCTCTAGCCCATGTTCCTCTTAGGTTAAATCCTATTTAGGGTGTGACACCCCTCTGTGCCCCTGGAAAGAGAGAGAGTCCCCGTCCCCCCATATTTATCTAGCAGACCCTAACCTCTTACTACTCAGCAGATCCCAAGACCCTACCACATCGTATACAAGCACAAACCAAACCCTCCAATCTCGCTAATGTCACTACTATCTTTTACTCATTCCAACCAAAATGTCTCCTGTTAATCACAGCCTGACATGCAGACCTGTGTCTGGACATATGCCTCTCGATGGGAGTATATCGCCTCTAATACTGCCCATCTTTTGGCATATAACCCTTTCCTCCCCCTGAATTTAAGTATCTCTTTATTCTATCCAGGGCCCCAATAAGATCTCCAGCCCAGTGCTTATACGCATAGGATTGGTCATCCTTCTAATGCTGTACCACAAATGATTTGATTACTGCAGCCATCAAGGATAAGTGATATTTAGGTGTAACACCAGCAATTTGCAATAGATCCCCTAAGACAAATATCTCTGGTGTTATGAATTCTGAATAATCTAGCATTGGATCCATCTGCCTCTTTATTTCATCCCATGGGGTGATATTTTGCTGCAATCCCACAACACATGCAATAGATCTCCTCTCTCTAACTCACACCTAAAACATAGGTCTGTCTGTTTAAGGCCTCTATCACATAGTTTCACAGGGGTAAAATATAGATTAGAAACAATAAAAAAATGAAAACTCCTATATTAAGGTATTACTATATATTTGCTGTTCTTCCATATATTGGCCCATTCAATACTTTGAGGAGCCAACACTTTGTCCCAATATGGCACTGTTATAGGATAACTCGGACCAAAAATATCCCAAAGTATTTTGTGTACTTGTGATAGGGATCTAGATTTTGGCTCAATCTCCCTCAGCTCTTCCCACTTAAATGAACAATCTGTAAGGCCCCCTAATCTATTTAGCACCCCCTTCAGCATACGTGTAAATTGCAACCTATGAAAAAAGGGCATCCTATCACACTGTGTCGGGAGGGCCACCCTGTTATCCCGGATAACATCCTTTAATCTCAAGCCCAAAACCCACCTAGCCCACTTCCCTTTAATTACCTGGTTCCCTATGACTAAATTGGGATTGCCCACCAGTGGTTGTTCTTGGGCCTTCATTTGGTCCTTTTTCTGGATCGGGGTCAAAACTGACCGCCAAGCTTCCGCCGGCTTCAAAATTGGGTTTCCCAACCCTTCTTTAAAACATGTAGTTATGTTAGCATACAATGGTGCCTCCAGAGAGAGGCCAGCATCTTTCATCATTTGAATCTCTAGATGTAACCAATCCAGGATATAGGCCTCTCCCTCAATACTTCTACACCATCGAGTAATTAGACCTAACTGTCCCTCAACATAATATAGATGGAGATCTGGCAGCTTGATCCCTCCAAATGAGGATGGTAGTCGCAGATCATTGTATTTTTTCCTAGGAGGTTTAAGGTTCCATAAAAAGTCTGAATGTAGTTTCTTAATAGTTTTGAACCACTTTTTGGGGATACTATATGGGGCTAAGTACACCAGGTACAACAACCTTGCCAACAAATTCATCTTGATAAGCCCGAGTCTAGCCATAAAGTTCAAGGGCATCTTATTCCATCTTACTAAATCACCCCTAATAACTGACAGAGTCCCTTCCATATTTGTTTATGCCCCCATCTCAATATTCGCTGTGATCCAGATACCCAAATATTTAATCTTGTCTGTCACCCATTTAATTCGCAGCTGAGCAAAATCTGCCTTATATACATAGGGCGTCAAAGGGAGAATTTGAGTTTTGGTCAAGTTTAGTTTATAGTTAGAGACTTTAGCAAATTGCCCTATTAGTTATCTGGTCCTCTCAAACCCAACCGCTGGATCTTGCAAATGCAAGAGTATGTCATCTGCAAAAACTGAGAATATTAACTCTCGTCCCACTATCTCAACCCCCCTTATACGCCTGTCAGTATTAATTGCTCTCAGCAAGGGCTCTAAATAGATATTGAATAATATCAGGGATAGAGGACATCCCTGATGGGTCCCGTTTTCCAACTGAATTTCCTGTGAGGTATAGCCATTACATAAGACTCTAGCCATCGGGGCAGCATACAGATTCTTAATGCCTCTAAGCAGACCTTTGGGGAAGCCCATCCTCTCCATTGTTGTGAAAAGGAAAGGATGGGAGATCCTATTGAAGGCCTTCTCACCGTCTAAAGATATCAAAGCTAAAGGTAATTGATAATCCGATGCATAATTCAAAATATGATGCAGTTTCCTCAGAGCATCATATGCCCTCCTCCCTGGCATAAATCCCACTTGCTCCTGGCTAATTAGACTAGGCGCTATCTGCCAAATTCTATTGGTCAAGATTTTTGTGAGGATCTTAATGTTCTGATTCATTAATGCTATAGGCCTATAGTTACCTGGTAAATCCCTAGACTTATCTAGTTTGGGGATTAATGTAATGTACGCCTGTTATAGGGGGGATGAAACACTCCATCCTGCATTATAGTGTTGAAGAATTCTTGAAGCATAGGCAATATGATGTAGATATAAGACTGATAAAACTTTGAAGTAAGACAATCTGGCCCTGGCATTTTGCCAGCGGGCAGAGACCTAACTAATATCACAATCTCCGCTGCGTCCATGGGAGCCGCTAATTCTCTAGCCTGAATGGGGTCTATCACAGTTAAAGGCACTCCCTCCAAGAATGTATTGATTTCTTTCTCCCCCACCATATTCCCAATCTGGTATAAATCTTTAAAATAAGATGCAAAAGTGTCTGCCAGTTCCTGAGGATCCGTTATAAGCTTCCCCCATACCAGATAGATGTCACCGTTCTACTAGCCTCCCACTCCTTAACTCTAGCCACCAGCAAACGTCCAGGGACGTCTCCCATCAAAAGATATTTAGCTTTAATCTTTTCCAACCAAAAGTCTACCTTGCCATAAACAATATCCTCTAATTCACATTTTAGGCTTTTGAGTTCCCCCTCATTTCCTTTGTGGACCTCTCGAGTGGTGTCAGTGAGTTAATGGCCCCGAGAATAAATTCCTCTTTTGCCCTCCTATGCCTGTTTTTTTGTGCTGCCAGCTCCTGGACCACTCCTGCATACAACACTTTGCAGGTTGGCCACGCCAACTTTTTATTTTGTAGCGTGGGTAACTGTTGCTGTATAATTTCTAGCAGGGCCCCCTTGAGCTTACCCTTAGTTTCAGTTTCCGTCATTCGGGAGTCATTCAGTCTCCATCGGAATGGTCTGGGGGGGCCTAATTTCGGTTCGCAGATCAATTTAATCAGAGAATGATCCAAAAAAATTCTACTCTCTGTTGCCATTCACCTAATTCTCATAAGTGCCTCCCTGTTAACTAGAAAAAAATTGATACGAGATTGGGTCTTATGCGCTGCTGAATAGAATGTCATAGTATTGCCCCCAATGGAGTGGGTCCGTATAGGATCCACCAGAGCCTCAACCTCTAGCAACTTATTTAAAGCAATTTGAGCCTTCGTTAATGGTCCTCTGGCAGGCGGGATCATATTTCCCTAGTTGTCAGCATATGTATTCCAATCTCCTGCTAGGATAAGGGAATGCCCAGAAAAAACAGCTATATCCCTCTCTATTGAGGCAAAAAATTCCGGGTTGGGGGGCGTCGGTCCATATATTGAAGCCACTGAGGTAGCCCAACCATATATTTAGTCCGAAATATAGATCCCTCTACCATCTTCCCTTGTAACCACATGCTCCACGTTATATGGACAGGTTTTCTTTTTTAAAATCACTACTCCTCCTGAAGCCCTTTTCTTACCTACCCCATAGACGTGCCCCACCCAGAGTTGCTTGAGGTTGTTCAACTCCTCCGTCAATAAGTGTGTCTCTTGCAGAGCAACAATATGGGCCCCCATTTGATCCAGATGTCTCAAGATTACCATTCTTTTACATCTTCCCCTGAGTCCTTTAACATTCCAAGAGATTATTCTGACATTCGCCATAAACAGTGCCAAAAGATTATACTGGGACCGTTGACCCTTAAAGCTTTGTCAGAGCCTGCCTTCTTTGCTCCTATTATGATAGACTCTCTCTCTTTTCAGATCCCCAGCCCCTCCCCTTCCCCTGCCCCCGATCCCTAGATTGCCCGCCTTCCGTTACTCGGATCATAGATGAACTCCTTCTTATGCTACGCCACGGGCCCTCCATAACCTCCGCAGCTCCGGGATCTGTTCTTAAGCAAAAAAAAAGGATCCTACTATAATGTTACCTTACGTTTCCTAAATCCCCCTCTTCCCCTGGCCCCTCAATCTATCTAGCTTTCCAATCTATCCCTACCTTTAGCCTCATTTGTGCTATTCAGGAGTAGCCTCCTTATCATACCAAAGGAATATTAACCAATGTTATCTCTATTTCCAAATATTAGAAGTCAAGATGAACTAACCATTACTCCCAACAGTGATCCCCCAGTTTTGTGATCTCTCCTGTTTCCTGCCCAAGTGCCCCCAAATCCTGTTCCCTTCACCCAGACCACCCTTAGCACCACTATACAACCATTCAATGCAATAACATTAACATTAGGCCGTCTCCTAGCATGATGTCGATCCCCCAACCGAGGGTTAAGCTTCCTTCAATGGTGCTATTGGCTGAGTCTATTACTCATATTTCTACCGAGCTGTAACCACCTCCCTTTCTTTTCCCACTAAGCAGTCGAGGTAAAAGGGAGCCGTGGTAATCTCAGGGAACATCGGGCAAGAGAACAGGGTGGGAAAAAGCTCCCATTGAATACGCCCTTCTAATAATCTGAGGATGGGAAGTGGTCACCACCACTCTAGATTCCCTTCACATATGATGTCTGTACCCACTCCCTACTGCTGGCCAGGGGATTGCTAGGCCCCACAAATTACCCCCTCACTCTCTTTACTTTCCTGATATCTCTCAATGCCTTGCCCCTTCTAGATATTTAAATTCGTAGTCCTCACTCCTTGTCCATTTATCCTTCTCTCTTCAACTGCTTTGCAAAGCACCCATATCACATTCCCAACATTTGACTGATCCCCCAATCACCCATCATACTCCAATGCCTACACACCCACCCCCACCACTTGCGTACCCCTTTTCAGATCCTCTCCGACACCCATTTCTATAATAAAGTCTTTCAGGCTCTCCTCCCCCATAATAAACTCTCTCTAACCCCATATATATCAATAAGATTTCTTTCACCCCCACCCCAATGCCCATTAGTCAAACAATCTAGGTAAAAGATTAAGTTCAACATAATAAATTTGGCAAGCTTTATAGATCAACAGCCCCAGTCCAGTCACTCCAGAAACTCTCCATTTCATCTGAAACTGTTCAACTCGGTGCTCTAAATAGGTCAGGGAGCTCCACTTGTAGCCCTTCTAGTGCATCTTTCACTGTAAGGAATCGCTTCTCCCCTGTTTGAATCTGCACCACCAGCATGGCAGGATACTGTAGCAGAAACTTAATTCCAGCAAGATATAATTTATTCTTGATTTCCACATATTCTTTCTGCTTTTCTCTCACTGAGGGTGTTTGGTCTTGAAATAACCACAGGGTGGACGCCACTCCACTGCATTGATTTCTTTTGCCTTGTAGCAGACAGCACATAAACTTTTTCTTTATAATTAAGGAAGTGCATGATGATTACTCGAGGTCTTGCTCAGGGTGGTGGTACCTCTCTCAAAGCCCTATGTGTTCTCTCTAAGTTGTAGGCATCCCCATATGGCATGGGGCTGAACAGTTTAAGCACCATATCCTGTATATAGAGGACACAGTCCAACCCTTCAGCCCTCTCAGGCAATCCTGCCAGAATCAAATTATTTCTTTGGCTCCTCGATTCTTGATCCTCTAATCTCTCTTCAAGTTTTTTGACTTGCCTTCTAACCACCACAAGCTCCTGCTCCACTATAGAGACTTTTCTTTCCTGAGAGGCAATCCAAACCTCAGTGTCACCCATTCTTTGAGCAAGTGATTGCAGTGCTGGTTTAACTGCTGCAAAGTCCACTACAAGCCCCTGCAATAGTTGCTTTATTTCTTGGATATCCTTGTTGTTTGAGTTGGCTCCCCCTTCCTTTCCTGCCACTTACTCCTGTTCACTAGGGGTGGGGGATTGGAGTTTTGGCCTTTTGGAAGCAGGAGATCTCCCCGCAAGGGGCTCCACCACCTCAGTTTCCATCTCAGTATATTGGCACCAAGTGTTTGCCACTTGCAATGTCGCCGACCTTTTAAATCGCCAATTCTCCTTTCACCTCACCACAGATCGATCCCCCCGTGCCTCACCAGTCAAATAGATATTTCTTAGTGCAGTTCAAGCTGGTCCCGGAAGATTTAGGGCTTATTAAATAGCTTGGGACCTTGGAACAGCACAGAAGACGTCTTCCCCGACTCAGATCATCACTTGATCACCGGGTTCCAGCTGATTTATGAACCACCATGGACCTTTCAGCCCAGACCCATAGATCATCTGGAAACCCTTTTGGCAAAAATAAAAATAAATAGAAAATCACACATGGCCCCATAATGCAAAGCATCATAGGCTGCATATGCAAATCATCACATAATAGTATGCTGGCTCAACATTAAGCAGAAACGCATGGTGACAAAAGGCCTCTCACATAGTTTGCAAAGGGTGCCAACAGAAGACACAGACACGTGTTTCATCCTACCAGGTCTCATCAGTGTGCCTTGTCTGTTTGACACCCCAGTGGAATGAATCAGCTACCCTAAGCTAGTCTATCTGGGTTATGTTGTGGTGAACCCAATTAAACCAAAAAAAAAGTTAAAAGACAAAGAACCTCAGTGTGCAAGCACTGCAGCAATGGTTACCCCAAAGGGCATTGGCCAGAAAGCCAAGTTTCAAAGAAATACAAAATCACCCATGCCCCCATAATGCAAAGCATCATAGGCTGCATATGCAGATCACCACAGAATAGTATGCTGGTTCAACTTTAAGCAGAAATGTATGGTGCTGAAAGGCCTCTCACACAGTTTGCAAAGGGTGCCAACAGAAGACACAGACATATATATTGTAACGGTGTATTTTCTACAAGTTTTTCCCTTCACTCTGGTACTAGGCAAGGCTGTCCCCTATCACCTCTTTTATTTAATCTATACTTAGAGCCTCTCCTTACTAAAATTAGATTAGACCCCAGGGTTACGGGTATAAAAATTGGGTCGTAGGAGCTTAAAATTTCTGCATATGCTGATGATTTTGTTACATGTCACCCAACCACGTGGCTCAATTCCGGTAGTGATGGGTATTATTGAAGAATATAGCAGATTGTCAAATTATAAGATTAATGTGGAGAAAACCCAGATATTTCCGCTTAATATGAGAGTATACAAGTCTGAGGTGATGGATATGGGTATGCAGTGGACCCCGCATACTTTGAAGTATTTGGGTATTTATTTGGTGAGAACGGACTCAAAACTAATGAAACTTAATCTGGACGCCACTAGAAACATTATCAAGCAGGATTTAAAGAGGTGGGTCAGTTTGCCGCTCTCTCTCTGGGGGAGGATTAATATAGTCAAAATGAACATCCTACCCAGGATTTTTATCCACTCAATGTGCTTAATGTATTGTTGCCCTAAAATGGTTTAAAGAGTTACACTAGCTTATTTCAGATTTTATTTGGAGGGGGAAAATGCCCCGTAGGGCCTATTTCAAATTGGCAGCTCCCAGGGAGAGAGCGGGGCTGAGATTACCACATTTTGGCTTATATTACTGGGCAAGTAATCTTTGTAAGTATTTGAGATGGCTAGTACCCACCAGTAAATTTGAGTCTTTGCCTTATGTTCCCTCATGGGTTAGATTGGAAATAGAGGCGATAAAAGAGGCGGGGATAGATCCGATAGCATTGCTTTACTCCACACCTAAGACACTGCCTCCTAAATTGGCTGCTACCCTAATAGTGAAGTCCCATGTATTCACAGGCAGTTAAGTGTTAAGTTAGATTACATCCCAAATAGGGACAAGCATCAACTGGTCTGTCATAATCCCAATTTGAGGATTGGGGGGAAAATGATATCTGTAGGCTGGCTTCCCCAGCTTAAAGGATCACGGATAGAGGATTTTATGTGGGACGACCGTGTCCTGCCAATAAAGGAAATATTTGTTAAGTATGATATAGATCATAAGCAGATCTTCAAGTTATATCAGATTACTCATTTATTGGAGCAGGTGAGGACCAAACTCAGAGATGGGCATACGAACAGGCGTTGGTTTGAATCACTGGATCAGATGGTATGGGAACCACATGCGGTCTTCAGAATATATAAGATACTGTTTGAGCAAGTCCATGTGGACCTTGATCATAAGCCTAGATATTGGATTAGCCACTTGGGGGAGCAAGAGAGGGACTGGGATAGTGTTTGGAGTCATGTGTATAGATATGTTAAACAAGACTGGCTGAGGGTGATGCAGTTTCACTTTCTGAACAATTTACATTGGACCCCTTCCAAGCTACATAAAATTGGCCGTAGATCTGACCAAAGCTGTTTCAGGTGCCGTCAGGCAATAGGGGATCTGTATCACATTTTTTGGGAGTGCCCATCGATAAAACAGTTGTGGACTCAAATTAAACAGAAGGTAGACCCAATGTTGGGCATTGACCAGTATTTTACCCCGGAAATCTGTCTGATAGGGGATTATTCTGGCATCAAGTTTAAGGATCATAGATTTTATATGGCTCTGATTTCATGCTCGCATAAAAAGGTAGTATTAAGATACTGGATGAAGGACATCTCAATTACTTATGTGGAGTGGTTACAGGAGATGTTATTTAATTTGAATATGGAGAAATTTGGTGCGGGAAGAAGAAATAGGCTTCAAACGTATGAAAGGATGTGGAGACGCTTTCAGAAGCTATACCTTCTCCAATCGAGACTGAACTTAGGAATGTAGTATAAGAGAGGAATTAGGGTGAACGGATCTTCCTTTAGGGTCTTAGTTTTAAGGGCGGGGGGTTGGATAGTTAGGTAGTGGAGGGGGGAAGGATTAGGCGGGGGTGGGGAGGGAGAAAATAGCTTGATTTACTTATTTTATGTTAACTGTTATGCAAGAACAAAATGTTTCTGTTATGCATGTTGTGCTTGGTGTGTGGATAATCACAATAAAATTTCGAATTTTTTAAAAAAAAAAGAAGACACAGACATGCATTCTATCACTTCAGCTTGCAAAAATGACCATGACCTACCTTCTGCCCTAGCTCCATAAATTACCAAGAGCCCAGTTTTGGCAAAAAATTAAAATATCATCTAAGGTGGCCTAAATGACCACTGCAACAGTTTTTGCATCAGCTCTATAAATTACCTGGAAACTGTTTTTGGCAAAAATAAAAATATCACCTCAGGTGGCCTAAATGATTTTTGCATACCTTTTAACCTGGCTCCATTAATCACCTGGTACCCATTTTTGGCAAAACTATAAAGTCCCATCAGGTTGCCTAAATGACAACAGCTGGCCTTTCATTTCAGCTCCATTAATCTCCTGGAACCCATTTTTAAGAAAAATAAAAATATAACCTCATGTGACCTAAATGAGCACCAACAACTTTTACTCTGGCTCAATAAATCACCTGGAACCCATTTTTGGCAAAAATAAAAATATCACCTCTAGTGGCCTAAATGACCACTGCAGATCATTTACTCTGGATTCAGTAAATTACTAGGAACCCATTTTGGCAAAGTCCAGAGATAATTAAATCACTAGGTGTTATTTTTATTTTTCCCAACAAGTGGGTCCCAGGTGATGTATGAAACCAGTGTGAAAGGTCTGCGGTTCTCATTACCTGGAATCCATTTTTGGCAAAAATAAAAATATCACCTCAAGTGACTTAAATGACCACTGCAAACCTTTCACCCTGCTCCATAAAACACATAGAACCCATTTTTGTCAAAAATAAAAATATCACCTCTTGTGGCCTTAATGAACACTGCCTACCTTTTTTCCCAGCCCCATAAGTCACCTTTAACCATTTTTTGTGCAAACATAAAAATGTCACCTCAGGCGGCCTAACTTTTTGGTAATGAATGAATTCATTCTCATATCTGGACTGCCTTGCATGGTATGGGCTGCACGCCCATTGGCTCTTGCTCTGCACCAATGGGCATGTAGCCCTACCGGGCAGTCAGTCGGTGGGTGGGGCTGACAGGCAGGTGGGATGCTGCCATCCGCTGGCTGGACGGGGAGCGGGTGGTGGGGCTTGCAGGTGGGGTGGCGCATAGATCACCAGGGTAGGTGGTCCTTGGGGGTTTGAACACTTTGCAGCCTGTGACCTGGCTTCGAGGTCCACGGGACCACCAGAGATATGCTCTTGGGGCTGGACTCTTTGCTGCCCGCGATCGGACTGGAGGGTTTATTTTACACTTTTGCCCGTGATCGGGCTGGTGGGGGTGGGTTTTATTTACACTTCTGCCCGCGATCGGGCTGGTGGGGGTGGGGTTTATTTATACTCAAGCCCGTGATCAGGCTAGTGGGGTGGGGTTTATTTAAACTTATGCCCACGATCGGGCCAGTCGGGGAGGAGGTATTTTTAAACTTATGCCTGTGATCGGGCTGCAGGGGGCGTCAGTCCCCGATGGCTGCTGCCTGGCAGGGCGCCAGGCACAAGTCCTCAGGGATCAGTGCACCTGCATGTTAATGGCATGCAAATGGGGCCATAAATAGATGCAAATGGACCCCCCGCACCTTGAATGAATTATGGCCCCATTTGCATGTCACCTTTTGAATATGGGAAATTTGTGCATGGCGCAATGGTACTTGTGCCACCGCATCTTGAATGCTCCACTCTGACCACTTGCGGTGGCACAAGTTCCACTGCGCCATGCACAGTGGCTGCGGCCGGGGGGGTGATATTCAAAGGAGTTGGTCAATAGTGCAGATCTGTTGAATATCACCCTGACCACACCCCAGAGCAACTATTTTGTGCAGCGCACGGGCTTGTGCCACAGAATAGCGCAGTTTGACTATCCAGCCCATGGAACCCATTTTTGTCAAAAATAAAAATATCACCCATTGTGACGTTAGCGACCACTGTCTACCTTTTACCCTGGCTCCATAAATCACCTGGAACCTTTTTTTCAGCAAAAATAAAAATATCACCTCAGGTGGCCTAAATATCCACTGAAGACCTTTTACCTCAGCTAAAACGAGTCACCTGTGATTAATGGTGCCTGGGTAAAATGTTTGTGGAGGTTTTTTAGGCCACCTGAGGTGATATTTTTATTGTTGCCAAAAATGGGTTCTATGTGATTTATTGAGCTGAGGTAAAAGGTTGCCTAAACCACCATAGCTGAGCAGTCACATCACCTCCATAA